>OZ014530.1:23307166-24507166 GCA_963966105.1 Volucella zonaria | reverse complement strand
TTACTATTTTCTGCCAGTTCAGGTTATCAAAGGCACCTTTAAAATCAATAAAGATGCCTATAACCACACTGGCCCTGCTTCTGAGGACTCTGTCTTTTAGGAAAGACCATGCATCCTCGACACACTTGCCTCTTGTAAAGCCGAATTGGAAGGGGGACATTGGTTCCGCCATGCTCACCGAAACCCTTTCCACCATAACCCTTTCCAGTACTTTTCCTAGTACCGGAAGCAGGCTGATGCCCCGATAAGATTTAGCGCCATTTGGAACAGATAGATGCGACAAACTTTTTAAAATAAAACCATTTTTGGAAAAAATAAGTCAATAACTATTCCAGGCGTAGAGCTGGTTGAGCAAATACTACCATTAACTGCCATCACGAACTGAAGCAGTTTAACCCAGCCAAGCCTCGCAAGTGATGTTACAAGGACCAAGCTCTAAATGGAAGAAGCTTGGGCAGCAACAACCATTCGAGCAGTATGAACTGTTGTCCATTACAAGGAAGTCATCAACAGAAACTACTGACAGTGGCGAAACCGCCAGTGAGAGCGAACCGAGTCCAACATAATTAACATTAAAGAAAAAAATCACTTTTTGTTGAGAAATTATTTTTAGTGGATTATTTGGTCCGGCTCGAAGGACCAAATGTTAAGTGTTGAAGATAGAAATAACACAATCCTTTTCTTCCAACGTTATAAAGGGTAATGAAATTTTATTTGACTTCGTAATTTGACATTTTTTAGTTTTTGTTTTTTCACATTTAAGAAGATGTTGCTGTTGGGGGCGTTGTTACCATCAGGGTGAGTGTGTTTATGGACAATTCTGAACATGTACATTATATTTCGTTGAAGTACATCTTGAACTCATTTCGCACCGTTTTGGCTTCGAGTAGGGTAACAATACTTGATCCTTCTAATGGATAAAATATACTGCCTTCAGCATCCACATCACGTCGCCAATCACTCAAGATAAGTTCGCCGATATCACTGTAATGCTTGGATGAATTGCTCAGAGCATACTTCTTCTTACTTGTTGTCATCAAGTAGTTGTGGAGCATGCAAGACGCAAGCGTAACTTTCTTTGACTTTTCAGCATCCAAACGTATGGATTTTGGCAGCATTCGGAAACTTAGCGACGAAAACTTTTTCGATAATACGGCGGCGCGAATACTCGTTGCATCATTGAGAGACGGCGTTGGTTGTATGGTTTTAATATATTCGGGCGCAAAGCGAACGCATTTATCTATTGGGTGGTGCTTTGGGTGCTGACATGCTGACAAGCATAGCTGATTAGTATCCAGCGCTTGTTCAAATGTGCACGGGTTGAACACACCACCATCGGAAAATGGAGCTTTGCGGCCAAGTCGATGTACAGCAGTTTAAATTCCGCATCAGCAGTGCCCGTCAATACAATGCTGCGTGTGCCTTTGTGATTGTAGAATACATAACATATACTGCCAGCATTAAGTGCTGCGTTCATTACCACATACTTTCCATCCACTGCTCCAATGCAATTTAGAAATTGCCACAGTTCGCTGAATTTGCTAACAACAGCATTCCAGGCCTCTGGTGTTCTCGGCGTCTAGAATTAAATTGTCTGTTCTTTTGTGTGTACATTCGGTTAGGTAATAAAATGAATTTACCAGAAGATATTTGTCCACGAGCACTTTGTAGATTGCATCCAGAACATCTGGAATGATGGACGAGATCGTTGACAAAGGAATGCGGAACAGGTATTGGCTACTCAGCCGCTGAAATGCTTGCGCGCATATTCGTGTCTTGCTTTTGGATATGTGGAGTCACCAAAGCTAGAAAATCACCAAATTGTTTACAATTCATACGCAAAAATTGCGATACAACTCTGGCTCCTCAACTCTCAATTCGACAAGCAATTTTGCTTAAAGTCCCTCTTGCTGACTGCGCGCCACCCCGGCAATTCACCTTCATCGCTGCTTTTCAATACGTACGCGGCCAAAACAATCGCAAGTGCATCTTTTTGTTCCATTTCGATTTAATTTTTTTTAGTATTGCACATTTCTCAAGAATCACTTTACTTCACTCAGTGCAGCATGAAAAAACAATTTTTAATTTGTCTGACAATGTTGAATGGCAATTTTTTTGTAAACAAACAGCTTCCAACCGTGTAAACTGGCAATTTAGCATTGTAAAGTAATTTGCTATTACCAGCTCATTTGCAGCTCACTGTCAGAACGTTGGTAAACCTGGCAATATTTTCAGATCTGGCAATGATCTGAATATTGCTTAAGTAGAGTTTCCGGATTCAGTTACGACTTCAAAAGTTTTGCTGGGGAACAGAGTAACACCTTCTCCGAAAATGCACCTGATTTAGGAGACACTGGAAGCTTAGTGACGAGGCTTACATCTACAGTGGTTAAACATGCCAACTACCAATTTTTTCCTGATAATTGGTGTCACAGTCCCAAATTGTGGATTACTATCTTTGGTCACAGTCAGACTAAGCAGATTTCTCAATTCTAAAATGCCAACAAAAGAACTGAAATAAAAATGACTACAATTGATGCAGTGAAATTGGGACTGGTATCCTAGTTTGATAACAAGCCAGCAAACATGCTGTCACAGTATGTTGGAAGCACGCCAATCATCACCAGAGTGCGCAGGCCAGTTAAGGAGTTACCTACCTCGGAGTAAACGTGAACTCCAGACAACCTAGTGAAGATCCGACGAAGAATTACCCTGGGTTCAAAACTTCTAACTCGCAGAACGAAGATTATGCTTCAAAAAACACTTATCCTGCCAGATCAACTATATGGCTCCGAATTTTGAAAGATAAGCAGGAAGGGGGAACTGATACTGGGCTCCTTCGAAAGAAAAATTCTTCAACGCGGAGAAGAAGATATATCCGCGAACTCTATGAGATGTATCAAGATGTAAATGTTTTGCCTGACCGAAGTCGCAACGGTTTCCTAGGGTACCTCTTCCTCGGATCTTCACTAGGGTGTCATTCGTGAAGTTCACGTTTACTCCGAGGTAGGTGAATTTCATAACTACTCTGCGCGCTATATGATGATTGGGTTGAAGATAACAAGTGCCTCATTCCCCGCATTGAAGACGTTTTTGCCGAAATAGGGGTGGTAAATATTATTGTGTCTTAGATCTTCACCAAGCGTATTTTCATTTGCCAGTAGACGATTTTACGGCTTCGCTGCAAGTACTTAATACACACAAAGGATACTACATATAAAGTCACTCGTCTTATGTTTGGAGCGAAGATAAGTTCAAATTCATGGATCAGATTTTTCGAAATGTACCTAATGTGACTTGCTTTTTTGATGATATTCTTATATGAGGTCGTACTCTCCGAGAATTAGTTATGAATTTAAATACGGTTTTACAAATATGACGTGAAAATAGGTCGCATGTTAACCGAAGTAAGTGTCAATTCCTCTTTAAATTTGGTTCGTATACTGGCCACATTATTGATCGGGATGGTATCAAACCAATGACCAAAATGAACGCGGATGTGTTTTGTAGAGCATAAGGATTAAGATTCCTGCAAGTTTGCAAAGAAGTGTGCTCGATTAGCTGCACGCTGCCCATACAGGGATGGTGCACATGAAGGCACTAGCGGGAAGTTATATACTCGTATGGTGGAAGAACATAGACAAGGATATTAAGCACCTCTGCGGGAGTTGTGTCAACTGTGCTAAGGTTAGACCTAAAATTAACAAGGTGGTGACTCATCCATGGGATTATCCAAAGGCTTCTGTCCTTTTATGAACAAATCATTCTTAATTGTCGTCGAGTCACATACTAAATACCACCTCTACCATTGAAGCCTTACGAGACATATTTTCGAGGTTTGGGCTTCTTTTGAAAATTGCCACAATTCCGATCCTTTGAATTTGCTGAATTCTTAAAATTAAATGGAATAACTCAGTATTTCTCTGCCCCTTATCATCCGATGACAAACGGATGCTACGCTCTATGGAAAAAGAACCCGTGAACCTACAGGCGAAGCTGTGTGACTTTTTGATGCAGCAGAGTATGTATATTGCCAAATAGTGCTCAAACGACAAATCAGAACAAATATAGATCTCGTCAAAAGGAAATCACCAGCCAAAGCTAAAAATACCGAAGGTCCTTAGATTCAGCAATGTGATGATCGATAACGAAAAGTATATCCAACATATTGACCAAATACGCCGAATGGAATGTAAGCCTATCAATGACAATGTGGGATAATGGGACAGAAGCCCTAGATACCTATTTTTTTTTTTTTTTTTTCATTTTAAATGCATTTTTATTTCAATTAACTCATTAATTCTTACATGCTAGACAAAAAAAATGCTTAAAAATTAGCTTAAATAACTTACAGATAATCTAATTCTAACTTACTGGCCCCATGCGGGCACTCTAGGTTAAACATAATACTTAATCTATGTCTTTCGACGTTTCTTACACTCTACTTTTATTTTTGTTTTTACATTTATTAAACTAAAACTAAGAAAATAGATTTTATTAAAAAAAACTTAGTGTCTGGACTTTTTTTTGTTGTAATATAAAACTTAAAACTAAACCTATACACTACGTAAAAAATAAATCTTAACCTACTTAACCTACTTAGACTATCTAATTTTACTTCTACCTATATATATGTACATAAAAAAATTTTTTTTTTTGGATTACCCCTTTTTTTAGAGAAGGTTACCCACCTCTTTGTTCTTTTATAAATTTTTTTTTTTTTTTTTTTATTTTTTTTTTATTTTTTTTTATTTATTTTTTTTTTTTTTTTTTTTGTCCTTAAATCTACCCTAATCCTACTTAAACTATGTAAGTCGGCCACGGCTAATAAACTAGATGACGACCGACTTTGCTTCCTTATGAAGCTATCATGTACCCGAGGAATTTGATGACGAACCCTCTCCTCCTACAACCAGCCACCAAAATTGTTGGTGCTGCCGAGCAACATCCCTCATGTCGCGACTCCCTACCGCCCTACTGAACCGGAGACGCTCCGCACTGCCGTGTGCGACGTCTCTGTCGTAGTTGAGTCGCCTGTCCGCAGCTGTCCGAGCGACGTGGAAGATTAGCGGCACCGCCAATCTGTCCTGGATCAAACCTTTCATGTCGAGGTAGAGGAACGCTTCTGGAGGAATAAAGCCGTCAAAGCGAACTCTCTCGTGATACATATAATTGGGGTAGTAAGCCCCGGAGATCAGGTTGTTCGATGAGGTCATTGCTCTTGCAATGTGCCTTCGAGTCAACTTAATGATGAAATTGTCCACTCTTATTAGGTTCGCCCTATTGTACAAGACCTCATTGCGATAGAATTTTATGTACTCAGACTCTGGTGTTCTGTATAAGCAAAGACAAGTCCTAAGACAAGCCCTCTCAAACACCCGAATCTTTTCCAATAAACTTGCTCTCACGTTGAACCACACGGGACATCCAAATACAAGCATGGGCCTGATAAGGGCCATGTAACAGATCACCTTCACCCTCGCATCGAGTTGGCTGTTATAAAACAGTCTCTTTGTAAGGGCAAAAGCACCTTTGGCTCTGGCCAGAGCAACATCTATATGTTTGTTAAAATACAGATATTGGTCTAGCCAGATCCCAAGGTATCTGACTACATTTCGACAAGCAAGTGGCTGTCCATGTTGTCCGACGATAGAGAACTTTCGCCAATTCTTTCTGGTATCCCTAGAGGCCCCAGACAAAGGCGTCCTAAACAGAATGGTTTCCGACTTCTGAAAGTTGATTTTCAATTTCCAGTCGTCGCAATATCGCTTAATTTTGTCGAAGTCACGTTGCAAAAGTGTATTAATGACCTCAATCTTTGGACCTGATCTGTACGCGATTAAGTCGTCTGCGTACGCTATGGCATGGTGAAGTGAACCTATCAGATCACTTGTGTAAATGTTGAATAGGATCGGCGAATTTACCGCACCTTGTTGCAGACCGTTTTTAATGTTAAATGTTCCAGCAGAAGTCACATCGCCATATTTCACGATGAACTGTCTACTGGAGAGCATATCAAAAAGAATATACAGCAGTGGTTTACTAATGCCCAACCTGTCCAGCTTGAAAAAGAGTCCTTCTAACCATACGGTATCGAAGGCCTTCTCCAAGTCAATCAGGCAGGCACCAGTGCACTGTTTCTTGCCTTTGTTCCATTGGATATCAGAAACCAGTTTAGACGCAGCATGAATGATATCATGCCCCTCCTTGAAACCGAATTGATTATCCGGAACTATATGTTTGTCCTCAACCCACTTAGTCAGGACTCTATTGATCACCTTCTCGAAAACCTTACTGATGTTTGGAAGAAGACTGATCGAGCGGAGATTCGCCGGATTGGAAGTATCTTTATCCCTTTTAGGAATGGGATGTACCACCGCAGTTTTCCAATGCGCTGGATAATGTGCGTTATTCATTGCATTATTAAACAGGGTGGTATAAATGTTCACCGCTTCTAGTGGGAGATGTCGAAGCACAATGTTTGGTATTTCATCGGTTCCCACTGATTTCTTGCTTCTAAGCGATTCGAAGATCGTTTGGAGCTCCACCTTCGAAATGAACGGGGGTAGTACCCTATCGTCGGCGATGACATTATTTGCCATATTCTCGTCACTGAACTGGGTGAAACCCGAGTTCTCGAATCGCCAGTTCACTATTTCATTTCGAAGGTAGAAATTGTGCACAAGGACTTGATTTTCCAGGTCGTGGTTCGGGCCAATGATGTCATTCGCCTTGTACACTTCCTGGAAAGTCGCTCCTATAGTCTCTACCTTCTCCTGCGGATCCTCGATCACAAAGAAGTTGTCATCATCAACGGCCTCATTTGGATCGATTCCTGCTGCTATGAGTATGTGCTCGTTGTCCGTCGTTCGGGCGATTTTAAGACACGAAAGGTCGTTTTGATCTTTTCTCCGGAATATTTTATTTATTTGTGGGAACATATTCGGGTTGCTGGTGTTTACAGCCCGAATTTTGTTGTTCCAATACAAACTTACAGAATTTCTGTAATTTTCTTTTATTAATATTTGGAGGTTTTTGATCGACGACTTCAGTGTCACGATCTCCGGGTTATGTCTGTCAGTAAACTGTCTGTACAAGGTTTTTAGTCTTGACAGCAGTCTACTTTTGTGTCGGTGCAGTGCGTCAATGGTTGCGTTGCGGAATAAGTCTTCGTCGTCAGTATGTTGATACCGAGGTATCGTTTTGTCCATTGTTCGTTTGATTGTTTCGTCCATTACTCTTAGATACCTGTCAATCTCCTCGTTTGACAGATTTCTATTGGACGGTGGGTAGAGCGAAATCGAGGAGAGTGCTCTCGTCAGTGTTCTGGAGAAGTGTGTCCAACGCACTCTACTATAATTGTAGGAATGCCTTTGAACAAACTCATCCAATTCCGCAATTTCGTTCGGAACGGTTATTTCGGTACTGAGACCGCAATGGTCACTGTCATACACGAAAGTGCGTAGACAGTTTATGGTATGTCGGTTAGTGCACGTCAGGTGTATTCGTGTGTCGAACAGCAAGAGGTCCAAATAGGAACCGTGTCTGGGAAACGACGGGCTATCCGTCGCCTTGAGGCCGAGTCGATACATTATACTGTGCTGACCCCACCAATTGAATAGTAGGTTCCCTCTAGTATTTGGTGTATTATTTCCCCAATCACTATGTTTGGCGTTGAAATCTCCGCCGATAATATAGTAGTTCTCCTCCAATTCCAGTCTTAGGAATCGAAAAAGTGTCTCGAGCTCTGAAATGAATAAGGTGGATTGAGTAGCTTTAGGTGCATAAACAGACACCATGTATAACCGCTTTCCACTACGGAGAGGGATGTACATGATGCATGCTTCCAGCACCTGGAATCTACGTACTACACGACTGTATATTCTTTTGAAACGCAGTTCTTTTCTAACAAAGATTGCAACACCTCCTCCTTGAATGGAGTTTGGTCGGTTTCTTCGTATTATTTTAAATCTTCTGTGCCTCATTTTGTGTCTTTTGGTCAGCTTAGTTTCGCTAACCAAAAGCACATCAGGGGCTTGGTCTTTAAGCAACTTAAACAGTGCGGCTCTTCGTTCGAACCTAATCAGTGAATTAACATTCACTGCAAGGACCTTCAGGGTTTGCTCCGCCATGTACGTACCCATTACGACTGGAGGTGCGTTAGGCCCGGCAGCAGCGCGTATATTTGATCTACCCGCTTAGCCTGTTCCTGTATTTGACGCTGAAGCTGAGCCATCTGCCCCTGAATTGAGAGCAAGATAGCCAGCATGTCAGGTACAGGTTCCGGTGCTCTAGGCGCTGGGGCCTGAGAAGCTACCTTTACTTGTTGTACCGTACTTCCCCTACCTGCCGCCATTTGGGCGTAGGTAACTTGGGGAGTAACGGCTGGTGTTTGTGCCTGCACGAGTGGACGTTTAACTTCCACTTTCTGCTGCCGAGCCAGATTTACTCTTTTTATGTATTGGAATTTGGGACAACCCCGATAGTTTGCGGTGTGTCCCGTGTTCCTACATAACGCACAAGAAAGTTGGCTTTTTTCAGACGCTCCGTCCTTCCCTAGAGCGCATTCCTCTGACTTGTGGTTCTTTCCACACTTCACGCATCGAGGCTGCATTTCGCAGTTCGACGCGGCGTGTCCGAACCTTTGGCAGCGAACACATTGTAAAATGTTTTCGCTCCTCTTTAATTTTTCCCAGTGTACAACCTGGTAGTCTAGGACTTTGATACTCCTTAGACCATCCAGTTTGCTATCGGGACTTAGCTGAACCAGGAAGAACGGTAGTTTCCGCTTCTCCCTTTTAGCTCTAGCCGTGACGAATGGCTTAACTCCCACGAATTTGAGCTCTTCGAACTCCTTTTCTTTAAGCAGTGCAAGGAGCTCCTCCGGATCTGTAGACGGTTCTATCCCCCTCAGCAGCATAGTTTGCAGCTTCTCCCCCTTCGGGGTGTAGGAGAAGAACTCCGTCGTCGTATCCTTTAGTAAATTTTTAATTTTTAAATAGCGTTCCACTGTATTGCAGTGTATCGCATGTCTATTAATACTTAAACGCTTTATAAAAAAATTATTTCCTATAGCCGACTTACATAGCTCAATGGTGTCTTTTAATTCAATGTTGAAGGTGTTGATTGGTGGCACCCTTTGCTTGACTGTTTTCTGCTGATGTTGTTGTTGCTTCTGTTGTTTCTGCTGCTGTTGTTGTTTTTGGTGTTTCTGCTGTAGTTGCTTTTGTTGTTGTTGGTTTTCTTGTAGTTGCTGTTTCGCTAGCTTTGTTGTTGTTTGCTTTGCTTGTTGTTGCTGTTGCGGATGTTTTTGAGTTTTGGTTTGAGGTTGTTGCTGTTGTTGTTGAGAACTCTGTGACTCTTGCTGTTCTCTCGCCCTTCTCGCTATTTGTTTAGCTTTAATGGCTAGAACTTGTTGTTGCATCTGCATTATGCTTTTATTTAGGTTTCCTACCTCTTCTTCTTCGTCGTCTGATTCGGAGGCCGCGAGACAGGCGAAGTTATTGTCTGCACCCATGTAATGGCCTTCACCTCCATCAGAGACGTAAGGATATTCGATGTCCACAGTTGTGTCCTTCTTTCTAGCTGCTGTAATTGACGTTTTCGCCTCTCTCCTAGCTTCAACCGGCAGCTTTTCGGTTGAAGCTGATAGGGAAAGCCGTTTAACAGTTCTTGCTGTTGGCCTTAACTTCCTCCTTCTTTTTACTGTCCCACCACTTTCTGATGTACCTGGTTGGTCCGACATTATTGCCTCATCGGCTGATTTCATCACGCCATGTATTGGGTCCGCTACTGCGTGAGCGGACCGCTTGTCTTTATCCATCGCTTGATGGATACTCTTTCACTTTCAGTTATGTTTTGTGTTTTATTTACGATAAAAAAAAAAAAAAAAAAAAAAAGAAGAAACTATTTTCCCCCACCAGGACTCGAACTCGGGTCACTTGATCTGTGGATCGAATGTCACTTCCACTAGGCCAACTTGCCACTTTCACTATTCTTGTTAAAAATTGTATTTGTACTCTGAGTACTGTTCTAATTCATAGAGAACCCGAAACACATCTACTCGCCTCGATGGTCGGTGGACGACTGCCCTAGATACCTAGGGTAGGTAAGAGTGGTTGTTGGAAGCACCAACCCACTTAGACCTATTGACCCATTGTGATGCCACGTGGATCTATGATCCTCTTACTAATGGAACCAGTTTTAGCTTACGATGAAGCGTAGGAGACTTCTATATTCTTTAGATCGCTTAGATCATTGTAGAAGAAAGCTCCTAAGTGTACAGAGTAGGTGGAGGATCGTCTCCTCTTCCTCCTCCTCTGTAGGAAGAGCTTCTACAAAAATCGAGTGTAAAAGCGCCAAGACTTCTTGCATGCTTACATATGAGGCAGTGTCCAGTGATGATACCTATGATGGCGCTGAGTTGTTTGCTATTTAGAAGGATCACACTCTAGTCGCTAGACATGTTGATCCAACGGTCCACCTGAGGTCTGTTCTTTTATTGGCATCCAGCTTTAATATTAATTTGCACGTAGCGATTGGTATACCTATGCTACCCTTTTGGGCGACTTCATCGGCCCTGCAGTTCCCTGGAATGTCTTTGTGGCCCGGCACCCAGCAAAGGTGAAGGTTGAACTATTCTGCCATCTCCATAAGAGATGATCAGCATTCAAGGGCGGTTTTAGAATTTAGTGGGTCCAGGGACTTGTTAGCGGTCTGACTATCCAAAAAGATGCGGATATTCTTTGTAGATATCACGTTTTTCTTCAGCCAGGGCAGAGCTCCTTTAATCGCCAAAATTTCCACCTGCAATACGCTAAAGTGATTTGAAAGACGGAAAGAAAGGCTTCGATTTAGCTTATCTGAGAAAATACCGTCCCCAACCCCGTTGTCAGTTTTAGATCCATCTGTGTAGAAGTGGATTGCCTTGTCCTTCACGAAAGCATCTTCCTTCTAGAAGGATCTAGAAGCTTACGTGGAAGTCTTTGTAAAACCAAAGTTCAGGTATGGTGTAATCGATGTTCTCTGTGAGGATTCCTAATGTATTAAGAATGTTAACATGACCTAGTGAATTATTTGTCCACTGTGTAGTCGCTTTAAGGCAAATAGCTGTAGTCGCAGCTACTTACCTGCTGAAGATGTCGAGGGTTGTCAAGTGAAATAGAATGTCTAACGCCGTAGAAGCCCAGATACTACCAGAATAGGCCGACAAAACTTAGCACTGACAACGGCAAACTTACCTACCCTACTAAGTGCTCAAGAACTGAGCCAACAAGAATTCAAGGTTGGTGATAATAAAGATGCCGAACGTAAGATTATCGATGTGGAAATGCCAGACAATGTAATACCATCAAATACCGGCGTTCAACACGACATAGGAAGCCGCCTAAAATGTTAGAGTACACAACTTTTCCGAATGGCGGAAGATAAGCCTAAAGACAATAAGCAGGTGGAGAGCACGCATCCACCACATCGACTTGGCCACATCGAGCGAATGGACTAAAGACGATGCTCGGATTCCAGTCCGCAGGCCCGACACGAGAAGGCAGATCTGAACCATCTCTTGAACAACCACGCCATTGTGGATGCCGGTCCACTTGGACTAGACAAACTGCATTCCCAACGTCAAAAAAAATCAAGGGCTGCCGAGTTTCCGTCTGAGACTACCAATGCACGGATCTGGATCACGCAATATAAGTAGCTTTCCTTTATTACTTTTTCAATGTTGAGTCGGTTTATGTAAACACATTTGCAACTTAGACACTAAAGCGAAATGGTCTGAGCCGATATTGACTGGTTGCACTTCCAAAATACTGGCGCTGTGTCGAACATCGACTGCAAAAAACCGCACCACTTTCGCAGACTTTGTTAAATTTAAAGAGCACCATGCCTCGTAAAGAATTTCATGGAAAAGAAATCGTCTGCCACAGCAATTATAACGTCATGACTAAAACATCACTTGGAGGTGCAGGGATTACCACTTTATACAAGGACATCACCACTGAGACCACAATCCTCTTACAAAATGTATCACTCTTCCGAAGTTCAAGATTCCAATGTAATACTAGACAACCCTCAACCAAATTATCCAGCTCTAAAGCGAGATTAACAAAGCAGCAGTTCTCAATTTAAAGCACAGCTGCCAGTATTATAAGCATGCTACACTTCAAATGAATTACAGTTTCTATTATTACTCTTCCAATAATCCATTGTTCTCTGAATATAATCCTTTGCACAACTAACTCTAGGGCAGGATCAAAAACATCCTTTCACACCATGTATAAGTGGAGCTCGTAATTTAGTTTAACAATAATCCATGTCCAACACACAGAGTGATTAAATTTGCAACACAATGTTGGCTCTCGAAAATCCACCAAAAAAGGATTACTTCCTTGGTGAAAACGTTTAGCTTGGATATAACCAACATTGGGTAGCGGTACATCCTCGGGCTCATTATTCACTAAAATTAATTGAACTCGTCCTTAAATACATAATACTTCCTCGATACCATTATACCAGCTTCATCAAGCTCATCATCACCAACCCCATTTGCTACCACTGTAAAAGTAACCATCACCACCAACTACTAACTACTGTACGAGTATCTTGCCTCATTCCTTTCCTATTTATGATCCACGCCACCGACAGGGGCGGAATAAATAAAAAATTAAAAAAAAAAAAAAAAAAAAACCATCACCCTCTCCAGTTGGTATTTCGGATAGCCTCTCCACTTTGGTCCTTCCAGCTGTATTCTGCCAACAGCGAATATTCGCCGCGGGTTTTTCGAGATAAATCCACTACTTTTTGTCCATCCCCCTCAAGCTCAAATAGATAAATAATCCCTGCCGCCTGCGTCGCCTTGGCATACTCGAAACCCCATTATCAGGATATCATAGGATATCAGATACTATCCAGTGAATGGCGAGCGTATCTTTTTCGCGTTCTCATCTCAGATTAAAATTTATGATCGACATCGTTCGCAGGGTCCTGCCGAAAAAAATCCTTTTTTTTTTTTCCTGATTCGTCCTCTTGCCGCCACGTTTCACTTTTGTTTCATACGAGAGTCAAGAGTATATTGCGGACCGGCACTGGCAACTATGTACTTTTTCGTAAAAAAAATTTTTTGATAACTTCTCCCGGACGGCTAGTTGTATACTTGGGAAATTCAAGGCAAAAGGTTTCTCCCCGATATGCGGTAAGGGATGGTTGAGGATGGTTCGGGAATGACTCTGACACTGAGCTAGGTTGGCAGCAGGGATATACAAATACGTAATATCGCGCTCTCTTGTTGCAGTGAACAAGGCAAACACGCAGATATTTAATACTCAATAAATTTTATCCTTATTCTGTGGAAATATTTTCGTGTTAATAATGGACACCAATAAATAACCATAAAACATGACCAGCGCTTGCCATTACCAGTTCCAATTCCACTTACAGTTTCAGCCATATACGAGTACGACTCCCAGTAACCACCTCACCACACATGATATACTTTTGAGGAATACAATTTTGCATGTATGGTGCGAGTATCTCTAGGTTGGTATCTGGAGGTTCGATGTGGGTTGGGGTCAGGGTTGAGTTGGGTAGTAGTAGACACAATGTTCGGGTTTCCTTAACTATTATTATTTTGTTTTTTTTTTTTTTTTTTTTTGGTTCATGCCCATCCCTTCTGATGATTATTAACGTGGAACATCGCTGGCGTTGCCATTGTCATTCTAGTTATCCTCGTCGATTGGCGACATGGACATGGACATGGAAGGTGGGAATTTGTTTTTAAATGGAGATTGTCAAGTTATTGTTATTTAATAGCAATAACGTAAACAGTTAATTGTGGACAAGACTGGATGGAATATCGACATTGCGCTGGAAAGTGTGTTGCTTCGTGTAATGAGAAAACCATTCACTGCAATTTACGAGGGTGCTGTTTCGGGCCGGTACATCCTATTGTTTGGGGCAGGAATGTTTTTTTGTGGTTCGGTTAAATGGGGACTTAATTGGTTATGGAAACAGAGTTATTACGCGGCAAATGTTTTTATAGCCGCTATCTGGCTATCTGGATATTTAGTTTCAACAATCATGTCATGTTGTCATGACACGTTGTCGTTTTGTTTTTTATGAGCAAAAGCACCTTTCTATCTTTGCTATGTTATTCTGACGGCGCTAGTGATTTGGCTAATTGAAAAATGGGAACGAATCTTTGTTAATCAATCCGATCTATGGCTGCCTAAAATCGTGCAGACTGCAGCTCCTTTGAAATTGGTTTAAACCTGTCTCTGAAGCGTTGCCACTAAGTGGTTGGTAAAAAGATTCGTCTATGAAGCCTAAGGTTTCCTATTTAAGAAATTTAACTACTTGTCTCTTTAACTGTTTTTGGAACCTCAGCTGGATTTGGGGCTTTAACCGCTTTGATAATTAGCATACGCACCCGCCGGCGTCTACCATGCATTGAACACACATCAATTGTGCTTGTTATTATTCTGGCCTGCTCCAACAGGACTTGACTTCCTGAGCTAACAAAATCCGATTTTTTTATTAATAAAAAACTTCACATTATCTACTTACTTACTTAATTAGGCAGCGCTACAGTCCGGGGTGGACCTGGGCCTCAACCAATAAGCCGGTCTTTGGCTAACTGCCTCCAGTTGCACACTCGAAATTGATTGAGGTCCCCTTCTACCTCCGCGCGCCACCAATGGCGACGCCTTCCTCTACTGTATTGTCCCTCCGGATTAGAGTCGAAGATTCTGCCCAGCCATCTCAAACGCCCAAAGAGCAATTTTTTAACCAGGTCGATGTCGATGTACAGCTCGTAGAGTTCATCGTTGAATCGTCTCCTCCAGAACCCGTCAATGCATATGGGATCAAATATCTTACGAAGATGCCCATGCTTGGATTACTAGGGTCTTACAACATAAGTGCCTTCTCAGCCCAAAGAAACAGCGATTGGGAAGCGGTGTTCTTCGTTTGATTCCTGAAGAGATGTCGTTTTCGAATGTGATAGCAGAGCCGAGGTAGACAAAGTCCTTTACTGTCGCAAAGTTATTGCTGCAATATTGTAATATTCTGGCCGATTCGTTGATGTTGGCTGTCCCTTATTGCTGACAGCATGTACTTTGTTTTGCCCTCGTTTGCCGCGAGAGCCATTTTTGCCGCTTCAGTTCCTATACTCGCAAACGCACCAGCGAGAGCTCGCTGTGTTCTTCCAATAATATCATATCACCTTATCTAAATCCGTTTTTGACCTCGGTTAGCTCGTTACCGATCTTGATGCAGCAGCAGTGAGCTTTCTCCATCGTCATCCTAGACATGGCTATGTATAGCACGTCTCTGTAGATGCTGTCATATGCGGTTTTCAAATCGATAAAAAGGTGGAGAGTGTCGATCTGAACTTCTTGGGTTTTATCCAGGATCTGTCGTAGTGTGAATATTTGCCCAATTGTGGACTTATCGGGTCTAAAACCGCTCTAATATAGCCCAACCAAATGGTTTCAGGCGCTCGCAGAAAACGGCAGACAAGCTCTTATATGCGACGCTTTGGAGACTGATACCTCTATAGTTGTCGCAGTTTAGAGGGTCTCTTTTCTTATGAAATTTGGAAATAAGTTCGTGTATGCTCTCTACCTAGTCATCTCCTGCTGCCTTAAATAGTTCGTCAGGTAAGCCGTCCAGCCCGGCAGCCTTGTTCGCGTTCAGTTTAGATATTACTATCCTCACTTCATTTTGGTCGGGTGGACGGAATTCTTGACTTGCATCGTCAATATTGAAGGGTTCGCTCTTCTTGACAGCTCTTCTTCGCCAGTTAGCAGTCTGCAGGAATGGTTTTTCCATATCCTCAGCACCGACTGTGACTCTACTACAAGGTTTCCTTGTTCATAGGCTTCCGTTCGGTTCTTATTACCCTGACACGTTCTTTTTAGCTTTTGGTAAAACTTCCGAACATTATTCCTGGAGTAGCATCTCTCTATTTTCTTGATCGCGCGCTTCTCATGCCCTCTCTTTTTTCTCCGGAGAAGCCGATGTTCTTCCCTCCACTTTTGCTTTGTAGGCTTGTTGCTTTGCTGCATGTGTTTGCCAGCACTCTTTATCAAACCAGGAGTTTCGTGGTGGTGGGTGGGCGAAAAACAGCAGGTCAGTTTCGGCATTTCTGATGGCTTCTCGGCATCTAAGCCACTGGTATTCAGCACTTGATGCTGGCTATAAAGGACTTCTCGAGAGTTTGACGGATACACGATCGGTTTTTGTGATTGTAACCGCTCAATTTTAAATCTCCTCATATTATTTCCCCTTTGTTTTAGCGTCTGGGATATCCGTAGACTTACATTGACTGCAACGAGGTAGTGGTCCGAGTCTATGTTGGTCGTTCGGAATGTTTGGACATCTGAAATACTTGAGGAGTGCTTTACGTCGATCGCAACATGACCAATCTGGTTGACAGTTTGCTGATCTGGTGTCCGGCATGTTCCCTTGCGAATATTGAAGTGAGGAAACCATGTGCTTGCTATAGTAACGTTACGTCCCGCAGCGAAATCGATTAGCCTAAGTCCATTTCCAGACGTGGTGTCGTGTAGGCTATGACTTCCGATTGTGCTACCACGTTATACATCGGACATTGCTCGTCCTTTTCCTCTGTTGGGGCGTGAGCGTGTTATCTGGCTGATGTTAGCGATTTTACTTTTGATACGAATTGTTATAAGGCGTTCACTCACGTGTGAAAAGCTCAAGACAACTTGTCTAAGTCTGCCGCTTACAACAAATTGCATCCAAATAGACGCTGCTTACTTTCCCCATAGCAATCATCGTAGTAAGCATCACAGTTTTTCATCTTTCTTTTGCCCGGCCCATCGCACCGCACTTCCTGGATGGCGGTGATACTCGTATCTACTTTATAGCAGCCTGCTCAAGTTCCAAACATTCCACGTGCAGATCCGAAAGTCGTTGTCCTTGGTTCGTTTTGCAGGGTCGTTTAATTTTAATTTTTTTAATTTTCGTAGGGGCTGAGGCCCCATTTATTGGCTTAATGCAAGCTTAATCTAAGTTAAAAACTAAGAGAAAGACTTATGAGCTAGGGACCAAGGAAGTGATGGAGGAGATCTTGTTTGAGACGAGGAGTGGAAATGAAAAAGGGAGATGTTTGAGTTGACCTTTCGGAGCATTCGGGAGATTGGTTCGTTGGAGCCATAAGAGGAGCGGTGGACCGGTAGATAGAAGAGACGATGACAACGTAGATTGCGGGGGTTGGTATTGAAGTAAATGGATGCACAGCCGTTGGAACCTGGGAGAAGACGATGAATGAAAAGAACGTCATCAACATTCCTAGGTTCTTCTAACGAATTCATACTTAGAAGTTTGAGGCGGTCCTGATAGGGAGATAAGATTAAAGGGTCGTTCCGTGGCAGGCCACGGACAGCAAATCGGAGGAATCAACGTTGAATACCCTCGATTCAGGAAACATAAACACAGTGAAAGGGGGACCAAGCTTGAGTGGCATACTCAAGCATGAGACGAACAAAGGTAATATAGAGCGATCTGGTTGCATACGGGTTGGAAAATTCCTTGGACCACCGTTTAATAAAGCCAAGTGAAGAGCTGGCTTTAAGGATCATCTTATCGATATGAGAACGGAAATTAAGCTCACAGTCGAATAATATGCCAAGGTCTTGAAAAGACTGAACCAAGGGAATTGGTTGACCATGGAGCAAATAAAGTCGGGGAGGAGACGGGTTGCATTTACGTGAGAAGGTTATAGATTGACATTTGGCTATATTAAGTTCTAGGCAGTTTTTGAGGCACCAGATTGAAAATCTATCAAGGTCTTCTTGAAGAAGGGCAGAGTCCTGGGGAGAGGAAATAGATTTAAAAAATTTTGTGTCGCCAGCGTAAAGGAAGAGGGAGGAGTGATAGTAAGAGTGAAGAGAAGAGGGCCAAGATGACTGCCTTGTGGAACTCCAGATGAGGCCAAGAATGGAACAGAAAGGGCGGATCTAAACTATAATATCGGTTTACCAGGTAAGAAGAAATCCATTTTAAAAAGAGAGGCTCAAAGCCGAGAGCAGACAATTTGAAAAGGATCAATTTATGAGATATCTTATCAAATGCTTTAGTGAAATCAGTTGCGATAACATCGATTTCTCTGCCATTTTCTAAGGCTGAGAGAGCAAATGACACGAATTCAACTAGATTTGTGGTAGTTGATCTACCTTTTAGAAAACCATGTTGTCGGGATGAAATAAAAGGCTTGCATTTGAAGCTTGACGCTTCGTATAAAATGCTTTCAAAGAGTTTGGGTATATGAGAGAGTTTAGCAATGGGACGATAATTGGTAACTTCATGCTTAGATCCTTTTTTGTGTATCGGGATTATAAAAGAGGTCTTCCAAATCTGGGGAAATTCACCCTGTGTAAGCGATAGACGAAAAAGGTAGGAAAGGGGTAGAGACAGGTTGGAAGAGCATTTCTTAAGAAACATGGCGGGGAGTCCGTCTGGGCCAGGTACAAATTCATCCTTAAGATTTTGTAACTTTTCTTCAATAACTGCAGGATCGAAATTTTGAGTGAGAAAGGGACCAATAGAGAAATTTGGTAGATCATTGAAGTAGGAGGGATCTGGTACGAAGGAGTTGTTGGCAAATGATTGCTTGAAAAATGTAGCAAAAAAGTTGGCGATGGTAGGAGGATCACATGAAATTTTGGTTTCGAAAGCGAGGGAGGAAGGCTAACCATCAGTCTTACTTTTGCAATTGACAAATTGAAAAAAGGACTTGGGGTCATTTATGAGATTGGTTTGCGCACTAATTAGGTAGCGCTGATAGAGAGAGTTATAGAGTTCAATGAAATGAAGATATGTACCTAGATAATTTGAATAGTCGGAAGAAGAGTGGGTGCGAAGGAATACCGCCCATAACTTGTTTCTTTTGTTTCGTAGAGGGCGAATTTTACGATTATACCAAAGAGGGGATGTAGAAGAGGTTTTATGGCAGGAGTAAGTCACGTAAAGGGAGATGGATTTGAATATTTCTCTGTAAAAAATGGAGGGGGCATCAACCAGAGATAGATTGGTAAACTCAAAAGAAGCACTGCTTAGATGGGTATTAATTTTACGGAAATTAGCTTCGTGAAAATTGTAAGAAAATAGAACTGCGGGGGGAGGAGACTGAAGGGGAGAGTTGTGGAAAAATGAGAGAAGAAGTGGAGGATGAAAGTTATCAATAGTTGAAAGAGATAGGGGACAACACGATACTGAGGAGTTGATGGGATCAGTTGTGAAGATAAGGTCTAATTCCCTTTCCATATAGTTGGAAACGCCACTGACTTGGCATAGACTAGAGTCTGTTAGCCGATCTAAGAAAAGGCATTCCTTAGTAGAAATGGGATTGGAAGCGATGAAAAAAGATAGGTCTTCAGATGGAGTCCACTTCAGTTGAGGCAGATTAAAATCGCCGAAGATAATGATATCATCAAGCGAGTCTGATAAGTCAATCAAATTGTCAATTGCTGCAATAGCAAGTTGGTAGGATTCGATAGGTTGCGCCGGAAGAATGTAACAACACATAACATACAAGCATCTACGGGTGAGGGTTATTATAACCGACACATAGTCGAGCTTAGAAGAAGATGAAGTTGCAACGAGAGAGGAGTCCAAGCTGTTGTGAATAGCCAGTAGGACACCTCATCCCGAAAAACATTAAAAGAAAGTGGGAATAACTCCTGGTTTTTTATGTTGGGGATAAGATTAGTTTCGGTCAGAGCATAGATATCAAATGGGAGAGCATGAGATTGGCAGAAAACAGCGTGGGTTTTAGAACGTAGTCCTCTTACGTTCTGGTAATAAAAGGTGAGCGGGAGGTTTGTGCATGACTTTTTAGAGTCGAAAATATTTATCGTGGTCAAGTCGACTGCGTTGGAGGTGTGAGACTCTTTTAGAGTGTACATAGTGGCGAAGAGCGGCAAGATCGTCTGCAACTTTTTGGGGGGGCGTATTGAAAATCTCGTGATACTTTATATAAAGTTTCCTGAGACTGGTAACGTCGGTAGGGAGACCTTCCTGCTGGATAGAAACCATGACGCTTGTTTTTGTTTTACCCTCGTAGCACACCGAGTCGGATTTATCGATCAGATAAGCGAGATATAGACGTATATTCTCATATATCTTTTTATCTCTAAGCCTAGAAAACGCATAGCGACATTCGGTGGTATCGCTAGTTTGCTGCGTTAATTTAACAGTGGGTGGCGAAAGGGGGTCAATAGAAGAGGGAGTGGTTAATGAGTTTGGTGTCGTAACAGCTGGGGTTTCTGAAACAGTGGATCCGTCCTTATCTGAGGCTATTGGTAGCTCCATAACAATTCCTTTTTTTACGTTGTTAGCCAGTTAACTCCAGGCACAACCCCCAACCTGGAAGGCCAGGCCCTTTTTGAGATCCCTAGGACAAAAGGAGCGGGACCAAATTCCGGAATCAGTAACCCGCTTCGGGAATCTGAGTACTTCCGTTGGCTCTTATTAAGGGCTCATTCGTCACCAGATCTTTTCCAACACCCTGACTTAGTGTTTGAGATGTCTATAGACCTGGTACTCAAATAGGTTGAAGCAGCTCATATAGAGATAACACTAGTCTGACCTAACTGGAACTGTGGACCGTACCGTTGATTCCTTCCTTAGAATTAATCCGCTGACGCCCGGAAACAGGAGCAAGTGCCTTAGTGAGCGACCTCCCTCAGGAGTGGGTTATCCCATCTCTATTCGAGGTACTAGGCACCCAGCAATCACCACGTAGTAGGAGCTGATGGTGTTAGACTAAAATGAGAACGCTTGTGTTCTCATATAATTGCATTCACCAGCCTTTTGGCCGCCCTACACACTATCAACACCTTCCTAATGTTTGCACATAGCGCAGGACCTTCCGTGAGTGTTCTGTCTAAACTCGCATCATTTTGCAGGTACATGGCAGTGATGTGATGGGTACAGAGGCTGTGGACACTTTATCACTGACGCTCTTACTAATTTTTCTATGAAAGACTGAGAAATTCCACTAAAAGGTCCAGTCCGTTCGAAATTTTCAAACCCGAGCCAGACGGACAACGAAATGGGTATGCCTAAGCCGGCGCACTAAGTTAACAACCCTTGACTGGTCATCGAACCTGTTGGAAATAAAAAAAAAGTTGAGGATCAAGACCACTCCGGATTGAAGGGCGCCACCTAAATTTGTCATCTGGATAGTCCCGGTTCCAGTGCTTTATATCATTCGTCTTGATATGTATTTCAATCCTTACTTCCGTGAGATTGGACAGACAGAAGGATTTACTGGTTTCAGATTGAATTGCCCGTTTTTTTTTTTTTGTAGCACCGCTTCTCTTACCTCTTATCTTCTATAATACAAGACAATCTCCGTATTTACTTTTGGAAGTCGTGTCAAAAACTATTCCTTCTTCCGTAAAGTATCTCGGGCGCTTATAAAGTTGTATTTTCTATAACCATCACAAGCAATGCTAATGTCTTAAAAATACACCTGAACCTAAGTACAATCCTAAAAGTTCTCAATCCCTGTTTATTAAATTTATATTCCACCTACACTCTCGTTCATAACTTTTACCTGAAGACCGATGAAGTTAGAAAAAAGGACCAAAGTTTACTTTCCTGGATAAAAAAAACAAAAAAAAAAAAACTAAAAAATAAAATACAAGCAAACAGGAAACGACTCAGAATAACCCTCTTTCGACCGATCAAATTCAATTTCACTAGCTTGCCGTAAATTTTATTACTTTGTTATTCAGCGTTAGTTGGCATTCAGGAACAATGCATTTAAAGCAACAGGAAAGGACATTCAAGGCATTGTTAAGGTATAGTATATACGAGTATCGTTATATCGGTCTTATACTTCGTCTCGCTTCGCCCAAACTGTCCATCTAGTTACTCCTTTATTGGATGAGGCAAGAAATCTTGGCTGCCAAAGGAAAGAAAAACCTATAGCTGTAGCTCATTCTGGTTTTCTTTTTCCTGTTTATCACAGTTTCCTGTTACCCTAAGTGCACTTCCTTACAATAAAACCAAAGAACATAACAGAACAAGCAGAACCAAGATTGTTTCAAAATAAAAATAAAAATAAAAAATAAAAATAAAGATCCTTACAGGATTCGTCGAAGGAGAAGTTTTTCCTTCTCATCCTCATAATAATTCCCTTTGCAATGTCTCTTCCGGTTCAGTCTTGTTTGGTTCTCTCGTTCTTCCTTCTATCTTTCGTACAGGATATTATTATTATTTTATTTACGCTTTGGTTGACATTTTCCTGGTCCTGAAACCAACCGACGGAGACAGTGCAATGTACCTTTTCCTTGGAGCCGACAGAATGTCTGCACTATTGAAATAATAAAAAAAAAATACAGGCCCCACGCATGGATGGTGAAACTGGACATACAACAGAGGAACAAACCGGAGCTCTCCTCTCATTGTTTATTATGATTTCCTTTTTTAATTTTCTCCCTTCTTTTACTGAACCATACTCGTATGCAACAAGGAAAACAATCCGAGAGGGAGACTTGGGATAAATGTCCTTTCTTGGTGACTTTTAGCTCTCTGACTAATTAAATTAACGGTAAGGTAATGTTGTATCCAATGTGGCATAGTGGAAAGCTCGCCAAAAGCTAGACAAACAATCATTTTTTTCTTCCGTTTACTGCTTGTCATCCTGGTCCCGGTGCTCGACTTTATTTTTGTTTTCGTTTTTGTCGTGGCCCATCATCATCATCATCATCATCATTATCTTTAGTAGCACCGCCATACACACCGTCGTCATTGGCAAAAGGTTTCATTTGTAATCAAAAGCCCGGAAGAAGGGGACGAAAATGAATGACGGTGGGCAGTGAACGAAGTAAATAAGGGACCATCATGGGCGGTTGCGTTAAGCAGGCTTCAAAATTAAATCATCGCAAAGACCTGCAAACAATTATTCGAGCAATTTCAAGCGTTTTTGTCTTCTTCCTTTTGGTAGCATAGCTTTTTCTATTAATCTTAGGGTTCTTTTTAAACGTTTTGTTTCGAGATACCCGAAGGTGTACATAGCAGGACAGGCAGGACGAGAGCAGTTCAACATTTAAAGGAAACGCTTTTATCGACTGTCAAATTTAAACGGCTTTAAGCTGTCGATCGATAAGTGGCGGTAGAACTTTGCGAGGATTTTGCAAAACCTTTTAGTGATCACTTGTGGATCTGCTGCATTATAGAGGTACCTTTGGGTATTCCTTCGATTTTAGCTCACATCTTTTCCGACTTTTGAGCGGGCGACCTGCATCGCGCCGGATCAGGAAACTATTGATTGCTCAGAACTGGGACAGTAGTGCAACAATCAGTCACGATGAAGTACTTGTTTTACCTCCTCGTCGTGGTCCCCGGGCAACTATTTGCATATCCCTATCTACGTAAATAGGCTAAGATTACAAGATTACTGCTCTACTCCGGAAAGTCACCTGGAAGCTATCGCGAATCTGGCGGCGGATTGCTGCTTTCCAAAACAGCTCTCAACAGCTTAATTTCCTGGGAGCCTTTAGACAACAAGATCCTGAAAGCCAAGTTTCGGACTAGAGTACGGCACGTCACCATCATACAGTGTTACGCCCCAACCGAGCTCTCTTCTGTCGAGAGGAAGGAGGCCTTTTATAACCGGCTGAGTGCTGCTTATGATACTTCACAACGTGGAAACATCACAATGGTAATGGGAGACTTGAGTGCCAAGGTTGGCAATGATAATGATGGACTCAGGCATGTTATGGAAAAGAATGGTGTTGACGACCGCAATGACAATGGCTAGCGTTTTGTCGATTTTTGCAATGCCAACCGCCTTGTAATAGGAGGGACCATGTTTGAGTACAAGACGTGCCACAAAGCCAGTTGGGTATCGACAAACAGACAAGCAACTTCCAACCAAATTGATCACTAAGCGATTAGTCAGCAGTTTAGGAATAACCTCCAGGACGTTCGTAACAGAAGGGGTGCAGACATTGAAATGGCCCAATACCACCATCTGATGATTGCTATCGTAAGACTACGCACAGCTGCAGTTTGCTGACCCCAAGAAACACCCAAATGCCTAAGTTTAATGCCGATAGACTAAAGGATCCCGCAGTCCCGCAACACCTTTCACTACGATTGAGAGCAATCAGTACCATGGAACCCACCTCCATCGAAAGCAATTGGTGTGCTGTGAAAAATGTCTTCATACCCGGTACTGAGAGTATAGTCGGTCGGTCGCAAGGTAGAAACAGCACTTGACTTTCCTAAGAAAGAAAACACCCCAAATCTCGCATCACAGCTACTCTAGCAGCGGGGAGAAACGAGCTAGAGTCTGAGTATCGCATAAGATTAGAAAGGTTCACCGTAGCGTGCGACATGATAAGCGTAACTATACCAACGCATTGGCTAGAGAAGCACAAGAGGCCGCTAGTAGGTGTGACAGTAGGCCAGTCTACAGATTTACCGAAGAGCTCTCAGGTGTCCAAAGCTCTAAACAAAAGGCACAGATGGACCTCTGCTAGTCTCGGATGAGCCAGCTCAAAAGGTGGAACGAGCCCTTTTCTACGGCTTTAAACCGCATTTTCGCTAGTGAAATGAACCCAACGCCTAATGACACGTCCGTAACAACAAATTCCCGAATACGCACTGTATAACCCAGAGAAGAAATCTTTACCGCAACCAAAGCACTGAAGAACAACAAAGTGCTTGGAGTTGACGGTATTTCCCCAGAGCTCTTACGAGTAGCGCCAACAACATCGAGTGAGCTCCTGCACCCACTCATTAAGAGAACTTGGGAAACAGAGAGTCTTCCTGAAGAGTGGAAAACAGGAATGATTGTCAAGCTCCCAAAGAAAGGAGACCTTACGCAGTGCGAAAACTGCAGATAAGTTTGCGTGCTGCCTGCAGTAGCCAAGGTAATAGCAAAAACCGTCCCGGGGCGAATAAAAGACCACCTCGAAGACACACTCGATGCCGAACAAGCAGGATTCCGCACTGGATTTTCCTGTGTAGACCACATCAACACCATGCGGATCATCATCGAACAGTGCGTTGAATATCGATCACCACTTCACCTGCTGTTCATCGACTTCGGAAAGGCGTTCGACAGTGTCCATAGAGAATGTATCTGGCTTGCTTTGAGCTGGAAGGACATACCAGATAAATGTCAGAGAAGTCTGAAATTCAAAGTGGGGTTAGGCAGGGCGGGTTAGGCAGGGCGGGTTAGGCAGGGCGGGTTAGGCAGGGCTGTATACTGTCACCAATACTGTTCCTGTTGGTAATAATGATGTACTGCATCCAGCTTTGGCGACCAAAAATTGAGGAATTCAGTGAACTCTGCAATCACGCCTTAAACATCTGGACTACGCCGACGACCGCGACGTATGCTTACTCTATCATAGGATGATGGATCCCCATCAAATGACAACAAGGGTAGAGAGAGAAGCTGAAATCGCTGGACTAAAATCAATACGAAAAAAATAAAAAGGATGAGCCTTGGAACTTCCTCATCTAATCAAGGAGAGATTTCTCGACAAACAGTAGAGCTGGTAGAGAATTTTCAATATCCTGGGAGTATTATCTATACTGATAGCGGGACCGAACAAGATATAATCAGCCGAATCGGGAAGCCAAAGGCTGCGTTCAGAATGCTGTCCAAAATATGGAGAAAAAACTCTGACAGCCTAAAGATTAAACAAAGACTGTTCCACTCCAGTGTTGAGTCCGTGCTTCTTTTTGTGTGGAGCACTTGGAAAGTCACACCCGCTGTCACAAGAAAGTTGCAAACGTTCGTGAATAGATGTCTGCGAAACATCTTGAGGACTGTCTGACCCTACCGTATCTCTAAAGATGAACTTAATGCGAGAACAGGTCAGGAAGCCTTTGACTTTATCATAGACGTAAGTGGCAGTGAATTGGGCATACGCTTCGTAAAGGTCACGAGTGCATTGCCAGTCAAGCGAAACAATGAAGCCCTCTCACACAGAGAGGCAGACGAATGGGCCGACGTACAAGTACTTGGCGAAGAACGGTCGAAGAGGAATCAGTAGAACTGGGAAAGAGTTGGAGAGAGCTGAGGTACATCTCTAGAAATCTTACACGATGGCGCGTAGGAGTAGTGAAGGCCCTATGCCCCACAAGGAGAACCTCACGGACATAAGTAGTACGTAAGTAGTAGATTAGCTCTACGTTAGAAGTTCAAGTTGGAGTCAACGGTTGTACCGAAATCCATCATCGTGACCTTCCAAACCTACTGATAAAGCCGTACGCAGCTACTAGCACCAGTCTAGGGGTTTCTGATGTCCAAGGAGTGCCACAAAGAGCCTGATACTCTATGTTAGCTACCATTCTTCGATTTTCGGCATTCCACGTGGGATTTTATTTCTCTTAGCAGATCACATAGAGCAGAACAACTGCTATAAATTAGATCTAACCGCCATCCAAGAAGTGTGATTGAACTGTTATCATGTGCTCTTTGAAAGGACATATGCCCAGTGCCCTAAACATGATGCTAATATCGTCCTAGACTATTCCAAGGCAAAGCTAGGAATGCAGGACATCTTTGGTAGCAGTAGTCGGTCACCTTATCATTCTACCACCAACCAGATCAATCAGACTGCGATCGACGCAAGACATGTCAGCGGTATTTTGGATGTCCGAACATTCTGAGTGATCAACATAGACTCAGACCACTACCAATTTGTGATCATGGCACGAATGTGGATATCCCTAACGCAGATAAGAAGCGAGAGTACCATAAGTTGGCTTGGGTTAACGTCGCACGGTGTCCTGCGCTGCCAACACTCTCTTTCGGAAACCTAGTAATAAAGCTGCAAACAGACTACCATAGATACCTCCTCTAATATGATAGGTTTCGCCCAAACACCACTACGAAATCCGTAGTCTGACGATGAATGCCAGCAGGCTCATGCAAAAAAAACAAAAAGCATGTAGAGCAATACTGCAAAGACAGACTAGAACAAGTTTTGAGCTCTAAGAGGAAAAGAGGAAGGACGAATATCGAAGAAAGAAAAGAGAACACAAAAAGGAAATTCAAAGACATTATAGCAGGAAAGGCGTCCATAAATTTGACAAAGAAGTAATGACAAGATGACAGCTTTACAAAGTCTAAACGGAAGCCTGCAAGGAAAGCTAGTGGTTGATTCGCAGTGAGTGCTAAGAACATAGGGAGCATTTTCCGCTGTTAAATAGCGCAGGTGATAAACATACCTCTATCAGTTGAGCGAATCACTCAACCTGGACGATAATCCGTCAACCCGGCTTCAACAAAATGAGGATAGCCATATCCAAACTTAAGTCCAACAAGGACGCCTGTACTGAGCGACTAGCCGCCAATCCGTTTAAGCCGGCGGTAGGTGACTTAGAGGAGAGTATGCATCAAATCATCTCGAAAATATCCCCGGACGGAAGCATACCAGACGTATGGATCCTGAAGAAAGGAGACTCTCTAGTCTGTGCCAGCTATAAATGCATCAGTCTTTGCAATATCGTTTCTGTACAATTATGTGATCACCTAAAACATTCAAGTAAGTGATTGGGCCTTATCAGTGTGGCTTCAGGCGTAGAAAGTCCATTAAATTCTTCCTTTCAATAGTTAAATGAGAGTGCTATGGCTCATTATCTCCAGGGAAAGGCGACGGTAAGTTGCAACACTATCGCATACTTACTTACTTATATAAGGTGGCGCTACAGTCCGGGGCGGAACAGATCTCAACCAACTAGCGTCAGCCATCTTGATCTTTAGCTACCTGCCTCCAATTTCGCACGCTAATTTGGTTGTCCCTCTGGGCCGGATTCGAAGATTTTCGGACCGGAGCATTGGTGTTCATCCACTCTACATAACCGATCCACCTCAATCGTTGGGCCATCACTCTTCTGGCTAATTCGATGTCACTTTACAGCCCGTACGGTTCGTTGTTGTATCTCCTCCCCTACTCACCGTATATGCAGACGGGACCGAAGATCTCCCAAAGAATTTTCCTCTTCTGCGCCATAAAGCAGGACTGGGATTATTAAAGTCTTATGTAGGGTCACTTTTGTTGTACGGGAGAGGACTTTGCTAGTCGATTGCCTTCTTAACACAAAGAAGCAACGATTGGCAAGATTTCTTGCTGATCTCGGCCCTGGAGAGTCCAAATTTAGCGGAGCCTAAGACAAAGCCCTTACCTACCTCCAAGTTATATCTATCGAGGGTGACGTTCTGTCCGAGACGTCGGTGTTAGATGGCCTTTCATTGACCGTTAAACCCATCTTCGCCGCTTCCGCCTCAATAGTCCCGAAAGCGCCACTGATATCACGCCGCTTTCTTCTAATTATATTACTATCATCGGCGTATGCAAGTAATGGACGGACTTTTGAATGAGTGTCCCTCTTGTGTTGGCATATGAATTTTGAGCTGTTCCTCAAGAATAATGTTAAAAAAAATCACATGACAGCGCATCGCCTTGTCTAAATCCTTTTTTGGCATCAAAGATCTTGGTGAGTTGTTTACCGACCTAGATGGAGCAGTGTGCATTCTCCATCGTCATCCTGCACAAACGGACGATCTTCGCAGCGATGTCAAAACTAGATATTGCTCTGCTTAGCCCGTCTCTATAGATGCTGTCGTACACGGCCTTAAAATCGATGAATAGGAGGTGTGTACCGATTTGGAGGACATAGGTTTTTTCCAAGATCTGGAGTTGTGAATATCTAGTCGATGGTGAACTTTCCTTCCCTGAAGCCACATCGGTATGATCCAATCCGCTTTTAACGAACGCCTTTAGGCGCCCACACAATACAACAGAGAGGATCTTGTAGGCGATAGTAAGATGACTGATGCCTCTATAGTTTGGGACAGTTCAAAGGTTCTCCTTTCTTAAGGATCGGACAAACAATGCTGAGATTCCATTTATCGGGCATACTTTCGTCCGACCATATTTTGCAGAGAAGGTGGTGTATACCCCTTATCAAATCATCGTCAGCCGTTTGAAAAGCTCAGCACTCAGACCATCCGCTTCAGCAGCCTTGCTGGACTTAAGCTTAGATATGGCCACCTTTCCTTCATCCAGGTCGGGCGGACTGAATTGTTGGTCTACATCGTTCAGGTTGAAAAGTTCATTCTGCCTGACAGTGGTATTTGGTCCGTCATCGTTGTTATACAATCTATAGAAATGCTCTTTTCAAATCCGCAGCATCGACTGCGGCTCTACTACCACGTTCCCTTCTTCGTCGGGATTTGTATCCGTGTCTTATTTTTGTTTACTTTGGTAAAACTTCCGAATCTCTTCCCTAGAATAGCATCTCTCAATTTCCTCGACCGCGCGCGTCTTATTCTCCCTCTTTTTCCTCCTGACAAGCCAGGAGACGAATCTTCTCTTCTCCTCGTAGAGCTCGTGAGCAGCTCTAGTCCTTCTATGCAGCGCCGCTTTGTATGCCTCTTCTTTAGCTGCATGCGCTTGCCGGTACTCGTCGTTAAATCAGGGATTCCGTTGTGCTGGCCGAGTAAAACCCAGCACATCAGAGGCGTCATCTCTACAGTTGTTGGCAATGTTGCCATTGGTCTTCAAAACTCGATGCTGGCTGCATATGACTTCTTAAGAAGATTTGGCGATCTATTGCGATTATAGCCGCCCGACGTCAAACTTGCTCACAGTATTAGCTTGTCTTTGCGGTTTTCAGGATATCTGCAACCGTACCTTGGTTACAACAAGGTAACAGTCCGATTCGATCTTGGCCCATCAGAGTGAATAATCAGGCGATCTACAAGTCCTGATCTTATTACTATCGAGATGTGGGAACCGCGTGCTAGGTACGACAATGTTTCCCGCCGCCACAAAATCGATTATCTTGGATCTGTTATCGGAGGTGGTGTCATACTTTCAAATTTGCCCTCTCTTCCTAGCTAGGTAGTAACTACCTTTGGTGTTGTCAACTTTCCCCTCTGTGGGAGCGCATATAAGACTAATTCAGGCGTTCACACAATACGACAGAAAGGATCTTCTAGGCAATATTAAGAAAACTGATTCCTCTGTAGTTAACGCAGTTCAGAGGATCTCCTTTCTTGATGGTGGGACAAACAATGCTGAAGTTCCATTCATCGGGCATACTTTCATCCAACCATATTTTACAGATGAGTTGGTGTATGCACCTTATCAAGTCATCGCCCACCGCTTTGAAGAGCTCGGCAGTCAGGCTGTCCCCCCCAACAGCTTTGTTGGACTTAAGCTTAGATATAGCCATCTTCACTTCATCCAGGTCGGGTGGACCGAATTGCTGATCCAGATCGTCCAGGTCTTATTTGGTTTGTCCCGGGATTTTACTTCACCGTTGATTCCATATGGGGAATTCATCCGCTGTACCGTTTGTAGTGCTGCTATTTTTGTCTGCTGGCAGCACTCGCGCTTATAAGTTTGGCAAGTCGAGCCAATATGGACATTGGTCAGTAGTTACCACTTGGCGGTAAAATAAGCACAATTGGTGTGCAAACATTTACAAAACTGGGCATCTCTAAATTGACATATCTCAGTTCCTATCCTATCTCTACAGCACCCAACCACCAACACTGTGAAACATCGCAATCAATTCTAAAACCCTCTGACAACTAGAGATGTGTAGAGCGTGGCATTTTGCATCTGTGATATAACCTGCACAACAGTGGTCATCCAAACAGAAATGGTTCTCCTGCTCAAGGTTGTGCTTAGGAACGCAGTATTTATGCTGCAGTCCAACAAATGCAAGTGAAACCAAGCCCAATACTCAATGCTCTCTAATGATCTGCAGGATGTTTTCATGATGATACATTGAAAGTTGAACCCAGGTACTGTTTAATGATGACCGGGTCTATCTTCACTATTATTTTGGCGCCAAAACAAATCCCACATTTGTATACCCCGAAGTGCCTTCTACTTCCATCATCCCCTTATTCCACTGCTCATTTCCCATGCCCTTGCTACCGTGGATTCAACCGCTTAGACCTTAGACTTAGCGTAACTGGAAAAAGAAAATCCGTGGAGGCAGCTCAATATCCAACACCTTATTCTTTTTGAGGACTTCAATAGCGATCGCAAATTATGGACACAGGTGCATATTTGAGGATTTGTTGCTTTGAAATCCTAACTCAAACTCGGGATGAGGCTTAACACCATCCTGAGCTGATCCTGATCCTTTTCAGCAAGAAACCAGAAAGTCTTTTCGCTGGATATAATTTGGAAAACGCAGTCGCACTGGTTTGTACAGCTACAATAGAACGTTAGAGCGTTGACACTTGTAGCACCTTACGCTACTCTGCATCCCTTTTTTTCATCCAGTACCGAGCTTCAACTTCAGATATTACTAGATACCACTCAAACTGCTGCAATCTGAAATAAGGTTGAGTGAAATAAGGTCTTCAATCCTTGCTATTGACTATGTTCTGTGGTTTTTCTGCCTCTTAGCGACATAGGCACACCTAGCCTGGAGTTGCGAAAACATTTTCGACATATTTGTGTTCAGGGGTGAATGTGCGTGATGATCCTTGAATTATTGGTGCGCTACGGGCTACGTAGCGAGCATTTTCCGTTGGGTGCTACTTACTAGAAGATCAGTACGACCTACCTGGTGGTAGCGTATCATTCTAATGGAACTATTTTGGACATCAAAAAAACAATTAGGTACTAACAGCTACTCCAATATGGTTCAGATCCCCTTCCACTTGTGCACGCTACCTACTGCGTTGGCCTTCAGGCTGGAATCTTCATCTCTTCAGACTGGGAAACTGGTATCCATCCAATCACTTTACATAGCCAAGCCATTTTAGGTGACCTAAACCCGATTTTCCGACTAGTTTGTTGACGTTGTGGAGTTCGTACAGTTTGTTGTTATATGCAATATACCTCCTCCTCTTAACCTCGTCAACGCAAACGGGACCAAATATCACTTGACGAATCTTGCGCTCAAATGACCAAAGATATCTTCCTACGTTTTAACGTTTTAACTCCTAAACAAGTCAGTTACGAATAATTTGGAGGAAGACTGGAATTGTTATAGATCGAAGCAAAACGATGATAAGAAACTAATTCGGATTTCGAAGAATGCCTCCTATAAAGACTTTTGCGAAAAGTTCAAAACTGCCGGTGTAAATCAGCCAGGCTGGAATCATAAAAAAAAAATCTGATCGCACCTACAATGAGTCAACAGCAGAGACTCTTCGTCATTTCCCAGGTAACTTGATCAAAATGAGCTCACAACAAAAGCCCCACCGATGCTGCAAGTTAACTGAAAAACACAACCCGCCGTAGTTGTTATTGTCATGCCGCCTGGCGCCGATGGCATATACTCAAGTAAGTTACAAAAAGGTATAGGCCAGCTGCTTACAGCTCTGAAGAAAATCTTCGCTCGTAGCCTGCCACTAGCCTATTATACAAGACGAAACCCTGGCGAACAGTAAAAGTAACCTTTACACCGAAAGTCGGAAAAGAGGACTATACGCCCGACAAGAGCTTCAGAACTATCAGTCTGACCTCCTTCATGTGGGCAATACTCTAAGATGTGACATGTGTACCAGCGCAGAAGATCCTCCGAGAATGCGTTTTTAAATCTGGTAAACTCGGCAAGGAGGAATACGTGCTAAGCCCTTTCATTGACATTAGGGGTGCTTTCGACAACGCAACTTTTAACGGCATTGTATTATTCAGTCAAGCAGCACGGTGTAAACGAATCACTAGTTTTGTGGATTAAGGCAATGCTGGTGAATAGGACACTGATTGCGGATGCTGACTGTGGCCAATATATGATGGCAGTGGCAAACCAGAGTTTTCCGCAAGGCGGAGTCCTGTCTCCACTGCTATGCTGCATGTTGGCCGACTCACTGCGTAACGCTCGTAAAAGTTCTGATGTCTGTGCTGTACTCTCTGTTAGAACGTATCTAGCGACTGTCTGTGCTAAAGTGCAGACAGTCCTAAACGCGATCCACGATTGATGCACTAGAAATGGGCTTTCAGTAAATCCTGTTAGAACTGAAGTTATTCTTTTGACGAGACTGGTTAGACTCATCTATTGCTTAAAGGCGTTACCATCCTATTCTCCCAAGAAGTGCCTGGGTGTCATCATAGATAACAAATTTCTCTGGACTAACCACGTTACGTTAAAAGACTCAAACGCGCTGTTGGCCTCCTGGCAGTGCAAAGGAGCTGTCGGCATGTCATGGGCGCTGTCACTGGGAAGTGTCTTTTGGACCTACACGGCTATGATAGTCGATTATATCCTATGCGTCAGTTAATTGATGGAACAAGCTCTCACGAAAATACGTCACTGCTGCTCTAACCGCACTCCAAAGAAGGTCTGTCTCGGTTCCATGGGGGCCTGGAATGGGCAGACCTGGCTCTGCTCAATACGCATTAATGAATATTCAACGATCTAAAATGTGAAGAATCGGTGGAGGGGCAAAGCACTTGCATCTGTAGCGACAGCCAATCTTCGCTTAAAACCTTGCTGATCCCTCTCACGACTTCCAAGCTACTTCGAGAATATAAGACTTCACTGAACGCAGTCGGAAGGCTAAGTTCACTGAATCTTGTGTCGGTCCCATGTCACAGTTGAATTATGGGAAATGAAATCGTCGACGAAATTGCTAGGCAAGGATTAGAAGAAAGTTTTTCAAGACCCGAGGCTGCGTTTCATAAGAGCATAACTGCTTCCCGACGTCTCTTAGGTATCAGCGGCTTTCCTGCTGTTCCTCAGTAGGAATGACTGTGAGCTGTTTTCCAGCTCCGTAACGAAAAAGTACGCTTTTGCTAAGCGCTTAAGTGAGCTGGACATAAGTGATACAACATCCTGTGACACTTGCTGTGGAAGTGATGTCTACACCGCGAAGCACTACCTCTTCGAATGTCGGGCCTACGATTGCATCAGCCTACTGGCTCGCCGCTGACGTGATGGGTGCTCGACTGTAGGCACTTCTTCCCTGAAGCGCTTGTTCATTTTTTTTTTTCGAAAGACTGAGAAATTTAATTAAAAGGAACTTACTTTGTCTGAATGCCCTGTTCCGAGAAAAAAAAAAGTGATTATGGTTTTCTCTGACGTAGTGTCAATATTTGGCCAATTATGGACTTACCCCGGACTTACAATATACACGATGTTGAGGAGACTAATGGTTCTACAGTTGGGGCAATTAAGGGTGTCTACTTTTTTGCCCGACATACTTGCCTTCTCAATAGATCTCTATTCAGATTTTGTTGCCTTCACAGGTACTTTTTACCTTCGCTAAAACTCCCAAACATTGTTCCTGGAATAGTACTTCTCTGGCATCGATATCACCTTTATGTTGGGCACAGCAGACATGGCGAGGGGTTGACGGATACGCGATCGGCAAAGACTCTGGCAGTTTGTTTTAATTGCTGCGTTTAATCTCCGCATAGTGTTTGATTGTTGTGGAGTTTGAGGTATCCGTAGACGTGCCTTGGCTGCAACGAGATGGTGATCCTAGTCAATGTTCACCGATCGGAATATTCGGAAAACTATAATATCAAAGGGGTGCTTGATGATATTTTGGCGTTAAAATCACCTATCACTGATGTTGGCGAACAGAGGGTGACTCGTATTGTTATAACGCGTTCGCTTACGTGTTGAAAGCTCAAGCCTTCCTCCTTTACTATGCCGCTTATAACAAATCCGTACCCAAATAGACGCTGTTTGTTGTCTCTGTAGCAATCGCCGTAGTAAATGTCACAGTTTTTCATTCCCCTCTCCCATCGCCCACCCAACCATACTTCCGATGGCTACCACGAAAGGTAAAATAAGAACAATTGATGTGGTCATAACTACACCACTAGGCATCGCGAGGTTAACACCCTTCAGTGCCTATCCTAATCATTAAATGTCTAAACACTCAAACACTCAATCGCCCAATATGTTCTAAAAATACTTTACTGGGTCACAGTAGCTAGCCCTGAACCAGTGAATGTAAAAATATCCTCAGGGGTTCACCACTTCGCTTCCACCTTCTTAGTTCTGAGTGTCCACAGTACGATTCAACATAGACAAACAAGTCTATATACCTTGATCCCTTATCACTTGCCAATACAAATTTGCCAGTACATGACACGGGGTAACTTAGTTAAGCGATTTTACAAATTGATAGCAATTCACACGACCGACAGAGTATCTAGCCATTGTTCCATCGCTTTTTCCAATGAAATTGATAAATAAGAAATTAACATCAACTACCGCTTTTACGAAATCGATAACCACAGGTGAAGCAGCCACACCTTGCCTAGCAATAAATTATGCAGCACAAAATCCAATCCAGCATACATAGGAGTCCCTGACACGCTCTACATTTTTGCGCACAAGTATACCACAAATAAACTCCAATTAACTTTGTAAAAAAATGTCAGTAGACAGAAGAAAATCGCTTCAATTACTGCACTGGCTTAAAGAGCTTCTTTTTTTTTTTTTTAATTTACCAACTACAGCAAGTAATTCCAGCCAAAAGCTTCTCGAAGATAGCATTACTTTGCCATTCCTATCGTCATTTCTAAAATTTTCACCCACCACCCTTGTCTAGTTCAATGTCCCGCTATAAATCCTTTTCGCCTAGTCGCACACAAAACGGAAAACAGGAAAAACAATTCACTCTCGTACCCCACCACACAGCCGTCAGCATTGTCGCCGGCAAAAACACCAATAAATCACATTTTGTCCCCATTTGGGAAGCACCAATGACATATCGTCCGATAATTATTTTCAAGTCCCTCTTCCCCATCCACTTCCATTCAATTTGCCACCCTGAACGCCCTCGCTTACTTCCATTTGTACTCTCACACAAACAATAACTAACAAAAAAGCTCACACACTCAAATTAAACCCCCATTGACAAGTTTCCGGTCTTAAAGGACAAACTCAAGTTAGTCCTTGCCGCCACAAAGCTCAAACATATCCTAGCCATACGAATATAGAAACGATAGTTGGCAGCAATAGCAGCGGATGTGCCAACTTAAAATGTGGCCAGCAGCAGATGCCGTAGCGGTAGCGGCAGCGGCAGCGGCAGCGGTATAGACTTCATAGACTCTGACCAACATTGTGTGTGTCCCAGTTCGAAAGTGTTTATGTGAGCGCACTCGACGCATTGAAAGAAAGGATTAAATGAATTGCAGTCGCTAAAATAGCGGAAGAGAAGGTGCTTTGCCTCCGTTTTGTTCCTTTTGTTCCAACCATCCAAAGTCCTATCGTGAATTTTCCGGTAAATTTGTTGTCGCAAGGTGACGTTGGGTGTGGAGGTACGAGTAAAACTCCTGCTGCTGATAGTGAAGGTGGATTAAAAATCAATTTTCGCCATCCTATGTGCGTTTATGTGTTCAAGTATGTCGATGCTCCATAACAGTGAAGTCATAACAATTTGCTAACTGGCAAAACTATCGTCGTTAGGATAAGGAACGACGAGCCACAAATACAGGTCCAACGAGGGAAATTTTCATTTTCTCTCGCAACCGGAAATCTCGGATATTTCACTCATTGACACCAGGCACAGGCACAGGCACAAGTACCAGGAATCAGAACCAGCATCACAACTCGATTGTTTCTTGAAAGTTCATTCTGCCCATTGAGAGAAAGAGAAATTAATGGCTTAGCTAACGTTTTATTTCACAATAAATAATTTAACGAACGGATAGGTGCGACTGTTTACCAGGATACGAGGACAAAATGGGTACCAGCACCCATATACCATTCAAAGAGATAACACAGCAAATCTTATCAAATGGCGTCTTCATAATTGTCGTCTGGCTTTTCCTCTTCCTGCTTTGGTACTGTGATGTTAATATCCCCATCCGGTTCGTATTCAACAGCAACGTTCACCACATTGGCGTCGTCTTCTTCTACGTCTTCTACGCGGATATCCTGATTCCTAGCACGCTTCACCATTGAATGTGATTTTGTTGTGGCAGTTTTTGGATTTCTTGGTTGCTTTAGAGGTTTCGGCGCATTGCTGGGCTTCGTGCCACGAGGATTTTTACTGGACACATCAATTCCTGGTGAAAACAGGAAATTTTTCAGAAACGGAAATTCAATTTATTACAAAGAGGAAAACTTACCGTGACGACGCTTCATGTGTTTGTTGTAGTTTGGCCAATTGGTGAAGTGATGATTGCAGTCGAGACAGGAATACGGTCGGGTTCCGGTATGTACGTTGTGATGGGTCTGCAAGAAAGTTAAATTAATACAAGTAACAGGAAGATTTCAAGCTCTTTAAATGTAATTGAAAGGCGAAAAATTGTTTAGAAAAGCAGATCCTTTTTACAGGGGGGAAACAGAAGAAAAACCCTTGTGGAAAAGAAAGATTATTTATTATGAAAGGAAACCATTCTGAATTCGGTTTATGTATCCGTATGATACTGGGGACAGTAGAAGGATAACTGCTTGGACTGCAAAAATGAGTGGGCTTGAAATAACAACCAATTGCAATACCTTGGAGCAGTAAACCATCGAGTACGAATAATGTACTGCCTGTGTGATGGATCTTTTTATTCAATGATTAGGACAGGAAAGTCACTACGGCAGATCTTGGAAAAGACCCCGGGGGAACTTGGGCATATAACCGGTAGTGTTAGGTGCCCAGAGTATTAAAAAAAAAGCAATTGAGAGCCTACACGCGAAAACATGAAAATTTTGCAACTTAATTTAAATCATTGTAAGGTAGCTCAGGATCTGTCACCAAACGGTCCATGAGCAACATTAATTCGGGCAACTTGGCGCATGATGCGACGAAAAAAGCCGCCATATGGGCATGTGGCAATACCACGTTTCAGATACCACCTTTCGGCGAGAAAAACTATTTCGTACGAGCAAAGTTAAACGATATATGCATATACAGCTGTTATGTCCTTCCAAGCCTTTCTATTGAGCAATACGAACGAGTCGTCGAAAGCGTAGTTCTTGTTGCTAAGGATCATACGCCAACCATTATAGCCGGTGATTTTAACCCATAGGCAGTAGAATGGAGAAGCGTGCTAACGAATAAAAGGGGAACCATTCTACTCGAAGCGCTCTCTGCATAGTTTGGACGTCGTCGTAGCTAGTATGGGAAATGCGAACACGTTTAATAGAGCGGGTACAGGCTCGATTGTGATATTACGTTCGTTTGTAGTAGCTTATCTAGGCATACGACATTGCGCGTCAGCAATCACTACACCCACAGTGACTATAATGCAATTATAATCGATCTCCATAGTCTTACACGACCTCGAAACACCCAGTCGCAAACTAGCAAGGCGAAATGGAACGTAAACACCTTAGATGAGGGGCTATTAGAGTACGCAATCGTTGAACCTTTAGTTGAAGGGATAACAGCTAACGAGATCGTACGTCAAGTAACGCGACAACTGCACGCTGCCTACGATATATCAATGGCTCGAATGGGGACACAAAACCGCCGGCGTGCAACGTATTGGTGGAACGACGACATTAAGGAACTTCGATCAGCCTGTCCTAAGGCATGAAAAAAATACCAATGGTCTAGACGCGATACGGATAGACATTTGATATTGAGGACAAAGACAGTGCTTTAAGGAACTTTGTACGCAATTGAACGAAAATGTATGGGGCAAAGCGTACAAAATCATAACCGCGAAGTTCAAAACGCCTCAGAGACCGGCACCAACTTGCAAGCTATTTCTCAGCTGAATCGTAGAAACTATGTTTCCCTCTCAACATGACGGAGTTCTACTAAGCGAGATTGGAGAACTACGTGAACTACTGCCTTAACAACCGATGAACTCACAGCTGCAATCGAGAGGGTAGAAGATCGGAAAGCCCCTGGTCCAGACGGCATACCAAATAGGGCTTTAAAAATTGCGATGAAGGCCTCCCTAGACGTTTTCATTAGCATGTATAATGCATGCTTAAGCGAGGGAATATTTCCGGAACAATGGAAATACCAACGGTTGATATTATTACCAAAAGGAAATAAACCGCCGGAGGAGCCCTCATCTTATCGGCCGCTCTATATGCTCGACACTATGGGCAAAATATTAGAACGAATTATATGCAACAGACTACATTGAAGCCAATGATGGACTCACGGAGTATCAAAGGGCCGATGGACAATCGACGCGATTAAAGTCGTAATAGACAAAGCCCAATCGGCCATAAAAGGTAGACGATGGAAAGGAGGCAATAAAAAGTATTGCGCCGTGGTTACACTTGACGTGAAAAATGCTTTTAACTCGGCGAACTGGTCGCGTATTTTACAATGCCTCAAAAGATTTAATGTACCGAAGTACACATTAAGATTGATCAGGAGCTACTTTACCGATAGGTTGCTCCTCTACGACTCCGAGGAAGAGACGAAATTATATAAAATTACAGGGGGCATGCCCCAAGGATCAGTGTTAGGTCCCTTACTGTGGAACGTGATGTATGACGATATTCTACGACTCCCAGTCCCCAGGGAAGCCGCCATTATAGGTTGAAATTTGGGTAAAACGAAAACACGGCGAACTGAATTACTATCTTACACAGTTCTTGACGGGTCACGGTTGTTTCCGGGAATATCTATTCAAGCGAAACCGTGATTCGAGTCTGTCCTGTCCTCGCTGCGCAAACGCGGTAGAGAACGTGGATCACATTTTCTTCGAATGCGCGCGGTATGCAAACGAAAGAGCTATATTGTGTGAAGAATTTGTCGAACGGCCAACACCGGACAACATAGTTCAATATATGTTGAAATCTGAAGATCTTTGGACTGCGGTGAACCATGCAGCAATTTCAGGTCGCACTTTAACGCGAATGGCAACCATTCCGACTGCAGTCTTCCATAACTTGTAGCTAGGGTTTTGACAAATAAAAAGTATAAATTTGTTTTTAAAAATATCAGCGCATTTTCATTTGGCATACGGTTTTCTTTGTTTCAGTATTTATGACTAGACTAGGTATATGTGAAAGCTGCGCACTTAGCTACACATTACACAAACCATTCGCTTAGCTCGAACCGTCGAAGTCGAAACTGAAGTTCCGTCACTGCGTGAGTCTACCCCGAGGACTAGTGATCACCGACGTTGGAATCGACTCAATGTAAATCACGAAACACTAAATGACAAACCGAGTCCGCATTCTATTTCGGGAAACGCCGATCAGTCAGCGTCGCGAGGTAGACGTGGAAGCAACTCAATGGTCCTCAAATATATTTAATGCCCACTGTGGAAACCAACCAAAGATTTTTGTTCAGATGTGATGTCAGAGGTCATAACATCCCCCTAGCCAATGAATCCTTCTTCGACCTCCCATACTGGCGATCCTGTTGAAGAAAATCTCCGCGTGGTGTACCTTACGACCACGAATCGTGTGAAGTTCCTCCAAAGAGAGAAACCTTTATTTCTACCAGCACGACCTCTTGAGTTCCAGCCGAAGGTATAGTTGTTCCCATTTACCACGAATTGACTAAAAAAATCCTCGTTGGGAAATCGATGAACTGCAATCGAGAAGGTAAGATTTTTGTTCGGGTAGCTAACGTTGTCGATTATGCTGTGACACTGCCTTCCAATACAAAATTGTTGCTTTTAAAGAAGCCACTCCTTAAATTACGAGTGGTCCAGATAAAGTCGTCCTACCTAAGTACTTGATGCAACTATTCAATGAAGCGCAATAACATCTTCAGCTATCGCAGTGGGTTGGCGTAAAGTTACTACTGATAGAATTTTGTGATGTTTTCTCAGCTAGTCACGACGATTTAGGGAAGTCTGATATCGTTAAACATAAAATTGACATCGGAACTGCTGAACCAATCAAACAACCACCACGCCGCTTTCCATTGGTCAAGCATGAAAAATCGAGAACAATTTTCGACGAAAGAAGATATCACTCAACCATCGTCAAGTTCCTGGGCGGTCGCCAATAGTAAACCCAAAAAAAGGATGGATCAAAGCCCTTTTGCGTGGATTACCGCAAGTTGAATGATGACACAGTCAAGGACTCACTTTCTTTACCTTGAGTCGACGATACTCTAGACGCAGTTGCGGGTTCCATTTCCTTCATCACGACGCTAGATTGTCACATCGGTTATTGGCAGGTGGAAATACATTCGACTGATTGCCAAAAAATTGCATTCGTGACACAGGACGCCCTGTGGCAATTTAAAGTGCTGAGCTTTGGATTAATAAATACCCCCGCTACATTCGAAAGTCTGATGTCGCACATTTTATGAGGTCTCTCTACGGATACGTGCCTAGTCTACCTGCATGACATCTTATTTCACGGTAAAAGCTTTGATATTATGTTAATTTCCGGTCTATTTTTAGTCGCCTTAGGGAAGCTGGATTTAAGATCAGCCCAGCAAAGTGCGGTTTATTCCAAAAGGAAGTCCGCTTTCTCGGTTATGTAATTGGCAAAAAAGGAGTACTACCCGATCCAGCAAAAATTGAAGCAGTTTTTGAATCGTATCACAGCTTCAAGGTGGTAAAGAAATTGTAATTGCTTATTTCAGTAAGGCACTCTACAAAGCCGAGATATATTATTGCACTACGCGCAAGGAGCTATTAGCCATGATCAAAACCGTAGAGCATTTTCATGTGTAGATACATATCTCTTCGGACGAAAGTTTTGGATCCGCACCGATCCCCCAGCGCCCACCTAGTTGCGTCCTTTTAAAAACCCAGAAGGACAGTTTGAACGTTAGCTGAAACGACTCCGACAGCACAACTACACAATTAAAAATCGTGTTAGACAGGGCGATCTCAACGCCGATGAATTATCGAGAAGACCCTGCTTAAATGACAGTTGTAAACACCGCGAGTCCAAAGGGAAGCCTCTTAAAGACGAATCACTTCACTACTTGATAATAGTGTCGAACCTATGGAGCTGGTGAGATTTTCTTGCGTGTCATAGGCTGGTCAATGAAGGAAGCACGCCAAGTTGAAACCATGTCTCCGGAGAGAGTACTCTTTTAAGAGCTTATTTTGCATAGTTTTCCGCACTGTTATTGCACAACAATCTTTTATGTAGGAAATGGGTGCCAGTTACAAGCTGTCCGAGCGATTTTTGCCAATTGTGCGGAAGAAACTGACCGTCAAAATCATTAAAATATTTCCCGATACGCTCTTTGGATCGAATAAGACTTTCGAAAAAGTGAGAATGCGGTTTTTATTGAGTTGGAACCAAGAGATATATTTAGCAATATTGCAGCGAATATGACTCTTGTGCTGCGCTTCTGTCCTTATGGACTATTTTACGAAGTGGGTTGAAGTCTTTGACCTTCCGGATCAGAAGGCTGGTTCCGTAGCCAAGGTCTTTGTAAACGAAGTTTTCTGTCGTTTTAGAGTTCAAAGGGAGCTGCACTCTCTGGCGCCCCAAAACAGGATTTAAATCTTTCGAATTCACAAAACCATTCCATTGCACTCCGGTCGGATGGCTTAGTCGCGGATGTGAATAAAAGCATTTTGCATTTCTTGAAGAAGTTCATGAACGACAAGCCGGACAACTGAGATGATCTTCTTCCTCCGTTCGCAATGGCATATCGAGCAGCTCAACAAGCCGCATTAAGCAGTCCCCGTGCACCATACTCGTGGGAAGCGATATGAGGCTACCGTCCAACTTGCTTTTTGATAACCTGCCTGAAGAATTTAATATCTGCGAGAACAACTCGGGGAAATTCACGCAAGAGGCAAATATCAGATGCACGAAACAGCCAGCTGAATGAAGCGAAGATATGCCAAATATCGGGGGACAAGACTCAACAACTGGGAATAAGGGGGGAATCCAACAAAGCAAAAGGTTGCGCGCATAATGTTGGTGGAAAATCGGCGTTTTATCCTTCTTTCTTTGTATTTCCCACCTCGAGTATCATGGTCAGAGAAAAGCATGCCCAAAGCATGGAATCTTAACATGGTTTGCCCGGTTCATAAGAAACGAGGCCCTTTTAAGGAATAAGATTTTTTATGCCGTATTATATAAGCGTCTAAAACTATTCATAACCACCTGGTCGGTCCATGTCATTGCGGTTTCAGGCTAGAAAAGCCCATCATCGATCCAATATCCACACGATAATAGATCTTGAAAAAAACGGGGAATCTTAGATCGGGACTCATCATCTATTTGTCGACTTCAAAGTCGCATATGAAAGCGTAAATAGGGAAGAGCCATGAATAGTTTTGGCAAACTCGTGACGTTGTGCAGGATGACTACAGAGAATTCCCGGTGCTCCATCAAGCTTCGCTATGAATTAACTGAGACCTTCTATGTTAGACAAGTCGACTTTTTAAACGTCACTGGCTAATAGAAGAGGCACGATTACGCACAATTACCTACGGATGATATTGAAGTCATTGGTCGAAGATAGCGAGGCTCCAATGAAGCTTCCTGGAGAATTGAGGCGGAAATGATCAAAATGGGTCTGACAATAAATGAAGGCAAATCACAATACATGCTGTCATCAGAAAAGAATGCACTCCACTGACGACTTAGCCAGAAAGTCATAATTGACAGTTATAACTCCGAGATAGTTGACGATTTTGTCTACCTTGGCTCCGTAGTTACAAGTAGCAACGACATCAGCAATTAATATTGCAAATCGTAGTTTCTTTGGGCTCAAGAGACAATTTGAGTAAGAGAGGACTCTTAGACCAAAATGCCTTCATACAAAACCCTAATTATCCCATACCTGCTTTGTGGCGCACAAGCTTTGATTTTGTCGGAAACGGACGTAGGAATACTTGGCCGTTTCGAGTAATTTTCGATGCCATGTTTATTGACGTGGAATGGAGGAGAAAGCTCATCTGCGAACTGTACTGGCTGTATACCGAAATCAGTTTAGTCAGGCGTCTACGGATCCAACGTCTGAGATTGCTGTATCATGTTAAGCGGCCCAAAAGGTCACCGAGTATAATCTCGAGGAACGACGCAGCAGAGAACGACCGTATCTGAAGTGGCACAACGAAGTGGAAGAGGACCTCAGCCAAATTGAAATGCGACACTGGAGGCAGCTTGCAAGAGGTTATGCTAACGGGAGAGGCTTCTTTGTTGCGACCCATTTTCAGAACGGACTGTATTGCCACTGTTTACATATTTCAACGGCTAAAAGAAGAAGAAAAACTCCGAGATTCAGCTGGTATGGATGGTTTGATGGAGATTTCCATTGATCACGGATGGAGAAGACTTAGGAGTTCATGAACTGCAAATATTATACAACAATTATTACGAGTAGTAGAATTAGACAGAAATAAAGACACTACTCACCATCAGAGTACTCCTAAAACGGAATGGTTTCTCACAAAATTCACACGAAAACGGCATCTCTCCGGTGTGTATTCTCGTATGCGTTAGCATAGCATCCTTTGTCCGAAAGGTTCTATCACAAACCGTACAGCTAAATGGCTTTTCATCCGTATGACGAAGTTTATGTCGGGTCAGACGCTCTGGAGTTTTAAAGCTGAAATGAAAGAGAAAATAAATAACCATCAACAGGATGTCGGCTTTCAAAGAACAAAATTTCATCGTCACATTGCATGTCTGGGATAATCGCTCATAACATGTGCTCCAGTTTAAATAAAGTAAATGTAAAAGTAAAATAACAAACCTAAAACCGATTAATCCCTGGCTCTGGTCAGTGTGCTTACCCAAAGGAAAAAGGAGCAAAAAACAAAAAACACACACCTTCCTCATAACACAGAGAGCTATTTAAGAGGAACCCTTTCTATTTTCACTTTCTCGCCCTTTCTCATCGTACCTTCGTAGTGCTTTCAATTAACTCCCACCCTGTGAACAAGTAAAACAACCAGAACAAGTGGAACAAGTGTTTTTCATGTCCATCCCGTCGCGTCGTGATTTTTCCCGCACACACCATATAGTCACGCGGAAAATTTACAATCGCAAAAGTTGCGGGGAAAAAAAAAATACTAAATTGGCCAACTGCTGCCCTTGCAAGGATTAAAAGAAAAAAAGGAGAAAAAAAAAACAAGAATGCTGGCCACACTTCCACACACGTGGTGTTGTGTACACGTTGTAATTTACTTAGTTAACATCGATGTAATTAATGCAAAAGTGATTTTGCTCCTTTTTAAGAGGCAGTAGCCACGCCAGAGCTTATAGAAATTTCTAAATTGGCGGTAAGGCAGGTGGCTAGGAGAGCGACGGCGGACGGTTACTTGGTAGGTCTTTGAATGTAAATTACTTTCCTCATTCCGTTGACTTTTAGCTCAGCCGCTACTGCCATGCCATCGTGGTTGGTTGGTTGACGTTGTCCTCGTTGTCGTCGCCGTCGCTGTAGTTCCAGTTCCAGTTCTAGTTTTCGTCCTGACTCTAGTCGTCGCTGTTGTCGTTGTCGTTGTCGTTGTCGTTGTCGTGGCTGTGTCGTGATAGTGATTGCATCCACAATCCACAGCGTTGGTAGCAAACATGCAAATGTGTGGCGCTAAAATTCAATTAAAAATCATTCAACTAAATGCAACAGATTTTCCTCCACCCGAATATAATATACGAATCGCCACCATTCAGTAGTACCACCACCGCTACTACGGCCAAGACCGACTCTTCCCAGATACTCGTACCTCATGGAACCGCTTTGAATAAAGGCAAAGGATTTCGCAAGGAATTAATATGAAATTGCAAATTGCGAATGTTTATTCGGGGAGTTGGTCCTTTTGCGAATGGATACATCATGATGCCGGGGCTGGAGCGCCCCATCATACGTACTCCTATGCTCCTAGATGAGCAGCACTCTCCTAGTCGTACTCGTAGTCCTATTCGCACATAGCCCTTGCAAGCAATGCTATGCAACAATGCAACAACCAACGATGCAATGCAAATCCGTACATTGCTGGAATGGAGCACCACGCTACAGGGAAGCACATTTAAAATGCATTCGGAGAAATTTAGCACGCAAAAGGAAAGTCAAGCAAATCGTGGAAAACGAAGCGAAGCTGGAGCCGTTGCAATTCTGGAAAATCTCTATCGTTGTTCAGAGTCGTTTTGCATGGATCTATGTTACATTCATGCAGCCAGCAACCCACTACCCTTGGTTTTTATGGCTTTCTTCTTGGAGTAGTAAGCACTTAATGGGTGGCACTGCCAGCGGGCACTGAAAGGATCTCTGAATAAAGTTAAAATTTCACAAATGAAAAACATTCACAGAAATTGCTGGTAGTAGGGTTGCAAGGGTTTCAACTGCCTCTGGAGAGAAAGAAAAACGCTTTGCCACTGATGAATGCTGATGAAAACAGTTTCGGTCTGCACATGAAGAAAATTGAAAAATTGCAAAGTATCCGACGAACAGGTGGGATGAAAAGTTAGGCGATAACTTTGAAATCAGGTAAAAACGGAGGCGAGGTCGTAAGGAGCTCACATAGAAGAGGGCCACAGGTGTATGGAAATATATGGAAATAGAAACAGGATAAACCATTTCAAGGCAAGGCAAGAGCAATCCAGCAAATTGAACAACTGGCATTGGTTTCGATAAATATATTAAGCAGAAAGACAATTTGGGTGTACAATTCGAACTACACATTGAGAGGGCATTCAATAACTTTTCGCATGAAGACTACTTCAAAGGAGTTTTGGGAAGAAGAGAACTGGGTAGAGCTAAGGAATGCCTACTTGCTGTAGTACTGACCCAGCCTCCCTGCCAGTTCTTCCATCTGGCAGGGTTGGTGGAAATTACAAATACCATCCGCGGACTACAAACTCACAGAGATGGATGCCCAACAGATTTAGCTCTCCAGAAAAGGAGCGAGGCTATGGTCTAGGGTGTCGGATCCCTTGTAGCGGCGTCTCAAGGTCTTCGAGATACAACGACTGCAATTGCAATGAGATTAAATGTGCTAATGTACCTGCTCCACCATTGGCAAACTTGGATGCTCTAGTCTGTAATGTTACAGGAAAAGAGTCCAATGACATAGCTTGTACGTTCGGCCAACTAAGGCGACCTCCCTAAGAGAAAATATGTCCTCGCATTCAGAATCGACGTCATCTTTAAGAAATGATGCGATAAAACCGTCAAGCGCTGCCCCGGCTATGACAAACCCGAGGCGACAAAAGTGCTAGAACTCAGAGTGGAGATCCACGTTTTTATTGATTTTTACAACGTCCATCGTGAAGTGCGTTTTCCGGGAGGCGGAATCCGAGTTCGCCGATTTACGAAATGAGACACCTGATCTCCGTGATCAACCGCAAATCTCAGAAGACCCATTCAACAACATGTTGGCAAACGGATGAAATCCGGACCGAAGCGAATACGTCACGCTACGTGGACAAACAAAGAAACAGCAGACACTCGAAAAAAAACGCGACTTCTGATAGATCCGTGATAAAGGAATAGAGATGCTGAAGTGGCAGGAAACCGGACCGAGGAGCAACCATCTAACCGAGGAAAAAATCGGAAGCAACAGCACGGATCGAGCTAAGGAATCAGCCAAACAGTGTATTCCGAAGCCAAGACTGAAATCCGATTAAGGGCAAAAGTCGGCGCAAGCCTGAGTGAACGTAGGCAAGAAAAAGCGGCCAAAAGGGTACTACAGAGTTTGTGAGTTCATTTACGAAAACCAGAGATCGTATGCTGACATGCTTCGGAACATAAAGGCGAATCCTACAATTCAAGAAGTAGGGACGAATATTATCTGAGTCCGAAAACCTGCAGGCGGATATCTCCTACTCTCATTAAACAAATTGACGAATCCCACAACACCGGCCTGTAAAAAGAAAATTAAAAAAGCGCTATGAGAAAAGTGTAAAGACTGCTCCATAGCGCAAGTGACGTCTAAGAAGAGATCTGCGTCGTCTTAAAAGATCAAATGAACTTCAGATTCCAAAGAGAGTTGATTAAGAAACGCGAGCATTTCAATGCATGGTCCTCCGAATGCAGCAGTTCACATACAAATCGCAGAGGATCGGCTCTACTTGGAGCATTTTCTTGTCTGGATACTGTTTTAGCTAACATCGGAACTACAAACACCCTTAACACACCCTACTAAAAAAAAGCGATTTAGCCTAGCAAACACCTTTGCTTTCTTTGCGAACAACTTAATCACGATGTATAGGGTAACAATGAGGCTGAAAGACCCGCGCATGCAATCGCCAATAAGTGACCTAGCTGCGACCTATTTTCTCGCCAAGAAAGTAGGATACTGCTTGGTCAAATTCATCATTTCTATAATCACAGGCAAAGAATTATTCGAAGCATGTAAAAAGATGCGGGACAAAAAATCACAACGCGTTTCTTCAGGCGGCCGTTTTTCCTGAGTTTTGGAAGCGTCAACGGCTGTTATTGTACTACTTCCGAAAGAACAAGGTAACATAAACGATCCTTCGTCTTATCGTCCTATTTGTTTATAGCAAACACGGTCGGAAAAATCCTTGAGCGGATCATTTACGATAGACCCTTACCAGAACTTGAAACAGCAGTCACAATGAAAAGTAGGCGCATATAATGCAGTAATAGCTAGAGCTTAAGATTATACAGGCTAGGAGCTTGAAAGAATCCATAAAGATATACTACGGCAATATAGCCTTGAATGTGAAGAACGGGTTTAATTCGGCGATTTGGGAACGAATTATAAACCGCCTTTGTCGGATTAAAATCCTGGCTGTCTCCGTAAAATGATAACGAGCTATTTCTCGAATATAATCCTTCTCTATGGTTTTGACGATAGAGCTAAAGTGCACGCAGTTACTGACAGTATGCCACAAGGCTTGGTCTTAGGCCCTCTACTGTCGAACATTATGTATGGTGAAATTTTATGCGTACAAATTCCATGAGAAGCGTCGATTATCGGACTTGCTGCTGATTTTGCCGTGGTGGCTGTGGCGAAAACGCTAGAAGAGGTTCAACTTTAGAGCAGCGAAGCCATTGTAACTGTATGTCGTTGGTAAACGAGCACCAGAATGAAACTCACCGATCATAAAATTATTACGATTGGGAAAATTCGGGAAACGAATTCTAAATGCGCTTCCAAGCTCGATGAGTAATGTCGCAGTTCATGTGGCTAGCAGATGCTCAAAAAGGAAATGAGCTATTAATTTTGCCGTTGCATGGATCTCGGCTCACGTGTTCGAATCATTGCTCGATCGCCCGAGTTCAAGGCGTTCCTTGCGGTTTCGTGCTGGAAATGGCGCTGATACTGCAGGGAAATCTTGTGAGGTCGAGGGTAACAGAGGACTTGCTTAATCGGTTTTCCTGTAATCGGACCTGTTCATATCCAGTGAGCAGTACCGTATATTATTGGTGCAGCGATAGAACCGCCGGCCGTCGTTCTCAACAATACAGAAAAACTCATGTTTGTGTGAATTAAGACTAAAGAAGTGGCCTATATGAGGTTTTATCTCTCCCCCGAATATTCGATGCGCGTCTTCCAGGAGCGTCTTGACTGACTCAACTCTAAGACCGCCGATTGGGGGTAGACTAGAACCGATCCTAGAGATCGGGCGGTACTAGAGATGGTCACGAGGCTTGATCTCACTGAGTTAAAGTGTTGTGTTGAAGCGGTTGAGTTCTAAAGGACTACATGGAGAGGGACCACCAGTTTATTAAAAAGGGAAGCACTCCGTGCACGCGTCACTGGATGGAACGTAGTCCGACTTAACAGAGTACATCGTGAAGCTTTGGCTGAAACCCCTTCTTCTGTTGACTTGAGCACAATATAAGATGTGGCGGAGGTCGAAAAGCTAGTGGCCCCACCATGCGAAGTGTCAAAGAATGGTGCAAAATGTGTACGCCAACTAAGGTATGGCGAGAGCCGAGCGTCTGTCAGCGTCTACACTGCGTCTCCCAGCGGCACAGGGGAATCGGCAATACCGGCATACAAGCAAAAAAAATCAGATGAGGGTGATCAGAACGAGGAAATTGCGCTGGATAAGGGCACGTGGGGCCATAGATATCGAATAGTGCTCGGTAAGCCGCGCGGCTATGGCCCAGTGGGATCAATGAAACTGCCATTCATGAAAGAAGTGGCATCCACCATGTTCTCGGATAAACCTGGGAAAAGAAAAACGAATCATAACGAAAGAGTTCGCTCCTTTCACATCCGAAGAACTGGGTAACATCAGGCCTAAATGAGCCGCAACGCTCCTGGCTAGGACGAGGTAACGACCGAAGTCCTTAAGGTCGCGGCTGTGGAGAAACCACAGGTGCTTCTCGACATGTTTGACGAGTGTTGGCAAACCAGCTCCCCTGACTCCATCGTAACTCTGAACGCTGTCCACGCTGGATAGCGCGTAGAATATTTTAGAGAAGATCCTTCAAACGTGGATCAGAGAGCGTTGCAATCTATGAGTTCCGAGGAGGCCGTTCGACATGTATGGTGGTTGTCGAGGATCTGGAGAGCGTGAAGCCTGGCAAGTGCCCCACAAGACCCATACACAAACGCATTCAACTTGGAAACATGCCCATACATCTGAGAGACCTTGAGGCGGGAAAGTTTACCTTAAATATACACTGGATAGCTATTTCTAGGATAGAATACTCCGGTATGCCACGACGGAGGAACGGAGAGCGACGTCAGGAGTAGCACATGTTTCGGCGATGTGCCCCGATATCTGAAATTTCGTGTACGATGGGCTCCTGTGCCTCGAAATGCTTCCGGAGATCAGGCTGACCGGCACTGACACACTGATCGTGACGGCGAAATCCTAGTGGCGGACTGGCTGCTGGGTAAGCTTGTCGCCCAAAAAACGGAAATGGTTGTACTCACCAGGCAACGATGGTTCGGGCGGCCTTTCGTGTCAATGTAGCGTGCGCGGTGGTCAGCGCAAATCCGGTAATTCGTTACCTTTGAATGTGGGTCGATTTACGACTTATTCTTTGTGGAGTACATGGGTCCTTCGAATGACTGGTAGAGCCATCAAGGTGGTAACTGAGCTAGCTATCTACGATAATCCCCAATATTGGTGGCCAAAAAAAGTTACTCGCGTCGGTTGGCAACTCTATATTGCTGTACGGCCCCGAGGTGTGGATGGATTAGGTGTAAAGACGGGGTCCGCGGAAGCATCTTACCTCGGTGCAAGACATTGAATCCCTCCGATTCATGTGTGCTTACCACACGGTATCCGCGGCATGCGATATGGAAATTGCGACAACCGTGCCCGTCGTGTTACTGGCTCAGCACAGAGAGAAATTTCTGTCCGAGGAAGCCGAACAAGATAATGTCGGCGTGCTGGCAGCAGGAATGGCATACTGTGGGTAGGTGAACTGGTGGCTGGAGCGAAGTCATGGTGAGGTAAACTATTACCTCACCCAACCTCTCTCCAAACATGGGCCGTTTAAAACATATCTCCATCACATGGCGGCTGAAAACATCGCCCAGATGCGACTATGGCCCTGCGGTGGATGAAAACGCCGAGCACACGTTCTTCGGTTGCGCAAGGTGACATCAACAGCCTGCTACTCACGCCATGGGTGCCTACACCCAGTCAATAATAAAGGCAAAGAAAATGGAGGAATGACTCGTGACTCGCCTCCTCACGATTATATAACGATTGGTACGGAGTCAAGTTGTGCCGGATCTCATGAGCCATCAGCAAGGCAATGTACCGACCATAAGAGTGGTGCTCGCAAAACTAATAACCAAAGTGGGAGCACTATCAGTTGGAAACTCCAGTTCTCCGAACGAACAGTCACTACTTGTATGAGAGGTCTGAATAGGAGTCCATCAATAGGAGATTTTTGTCATGACTTGTCACGACTTCTAAAGATAGTCGAAAATATGCTGGTGCTGAGGCTGAGCTATTGTTTCTTTGTACGACAAAAACAGATTTTAGAATCAGCCCTCTAATTGTTGTTTATCTGATGGAATTGATGCGCACTGGATGGCTCGAGATATTCCTGATTTTGGCCGAATTTCAAGGGAATACTATTTGTAATTAAGAGGGCAATCGTTAAAATAACGAAACAACAGGTGCTAGGAGTCGAATGCCAAAACTGTCAATACAAGTAAAAACTCCGTGAAGATGTTCTCAGTTTTACTCATCAGAACGATGTCATCAAAATACGGCACCATACACGAAATATTTTGGAGAAGTTATTCAATACAATAGATTTGGAAGATGCCTGCCTCTAAACAATTGTTTAGAGAGCTGATATAGTTTCGTTCTCTAACAGCATTTGGTACGCTTGAGCATGAACCAGTTTAGAAATAAGACCACCTCCTTCCATGAATGAGAGAACGGAGCTAATGGCAGATTTCTGAAAGCACTAAGGTTTTAGCTGGCCTATAGTCGCTCCAAATTCGAACCATCACTTTTCGGAGCAGAAAAAATGCGTCGAGCTCTGTCGGAGTATTTGACTTACTTCAGAATCCCTTGACCGCACAGTCGATCCAGGTTCTGTTCCGACAGATTGTATCCTAATTAGTATATTGTATTCGAGGCTGCTGACCTATACAACCACGGTATGTCTTGCAGCCCCTCTGAGTTCTGAAGTTTGACACTACTTTGCTCCAGCAATGAGATGTACGATACTTTGTCGGAATACCATATTGGAAATATCAGACGTGACACCACGATCCATGGCATATAGTTATTTGAAGTCGTTTTCCGCCAAAAATTGTATGCTCTCTCAAATCACGAATCCGAAGGATGCGGTCTAATATAGTTGCAAAATTACAGGCAATAGCCAGTTTACGCAAAGCTGCCAAATAAGTCAAGATCTCCTTGTAGGAATGCTGATCTTGGTTGTGAAAATTAAAAACTACCGGAACTTCCGAAGGATGGAGAGAAAACTATGTAGTCAGAAGAGGATTTTATATAACTGAGAAGAATATCACTCACATGTGACCATGCAGATAACATCAATATGCCTCAAAGCTAATGATAAAAACGTGTTCTTTTGACAGACATCTCATTGTGCGTCCTTGACCACTAAATATCACAAAATCACATGTCCAGTTCCCAGATTGTGTAAGATAAGATGGCTCCAAATGTCCTACTCCTGTCATACAGGAATATATATCGCTCATTCACGGCACTCCGATTTCTCTAAAAGAGTCGCCATCCTGATTGATCACAACTTTTCCAAATTTGTTTGTACAGAATAAAACGGAAGAGGAACCCTGATCTCTTGCTTTAGTCTCTCTGATTGGACTAGTCTAGACTTAAATCTGAAAAAGCGATAATTTGGATACCTCAGTTTCTCATCCGTCGTAAATCTTTTAAGCCCCACTGTCACTTAAGTAGAAACCAAAAGATACATCTCTGCCGCTGCCAACCATTTATCACGCACACTTTCAAAAAAAAACAACAATAAATGCCACAAAAACTGCCAGTCAAACAATACACATGCAATTAACAACAAAGTTCGCAGAGTTCACTTGACATAGCAAAATGAACACCACGGCTATGTTCAACAACAAAATGTCGGATCCTCAACTTGCATACACTCTGGGTAAACCGACTGAAAACTAAAAAATTAAAAAAATAAAAATAAATGAATAAAACTCAACAACTGAACAAACAAACTCCAAATGAAATGTGACAGGAGTTCGTACCCACCAGTTTCTCATCAACGCAACTACCAGTGAATTGTTAGGCTTCCCACCCAACCCCATCCACTCCAGCTCACTCGGGACGATGTAGAATTGAATATAGAAAATTTCAAATCCTGCTTGCTCCATCATATCCATAGGAGTACCCAAACCTATTCCCCCTCCTACTGCCGATGTAACTCCGCTCCTTTGTCATTCTGAAACCACTGGTCTGCGAAAGCATCTGATATTTTGCATTAGGAAGGAAGCAGGAGGATCCTCATCTATTCTCCTACCGCCGCCGCGGCAGGGCCAACAGCCCTAAGCCCATGTCCCACCAAAAAGGTACCAAAGAACAATCGCTTTGAGTGAAATTAAAAAAAATAACGAAGCAGCAACGGAATTGCACCCTTAACCGACCATGCGAACACATACAAAACACAAACGAATGAGCACGACAACGACAACGAGAACGACAGCAACTACGGTGACGACAACAACGACAACGCTGATTGCAACTCAGGCCGGCTCCGACTAGCTCCAACGACGACGACGACGAGGACGAGGACGACGACGACGTACATACGTACGATTATACTCGTCGTACGTCATCCATCTCAACGAATGTCCTTTCTCTGCACGACGACGCTTATTCTTCCTCGCTGCTCTGCCGTTGTGTTCTTCTTTTTTTTTTTTAATTTTTTTTATTTTTATTCCTTCACGTTGACGTCGACAGTTTGTTTGCTTTTTTAAATAACTGTGAAAAACATTTCGAAATTAAAAGTTAATTCTTGTTGCACACATATCAACTCAATCCCATCCCCAAACGACGGAACACCCCATCCCACCCCACGTTTTTGTGTGGACACAAACTGAAAAAAAAACCGTCTTCTCCCACATATTCGTATTCGTACATGACTGCATGCATCACCCGCACATAAAACTCTAGATAGAGCTGGTGGCTATTGAGGAGAATCCCCGACTCTGCCGACTGGCCAATGCTTTCTGTAGTCCTACTTGTCCAGACCCGGAGGTAGAATGGGTTGTTGGCATGGTTTAAAGTTTATTTTAGCGGTATCCGTCATTTGATTTAGGGGACAGGTTTTTTTAATTAAATTTAATTTTTTGTTTTGTTTTTTGCTCTCTCTCTCTTTCCTCGCTGTTTTTTTGTCGTTTTGTTTTTTTTGTTTGTTTGGCTTTTCTTATTATTTCGGTGACAACAAACAAATCTACGGAAGCCAGTCGACCGACGTGAAGCTCGTCGCAGTCGGAATTCGAATTCAAACGGCTGGTGATGGGCTGACTATGGTGCCTTCCGGAAACTGACCACTTTGAATGGCTTCACTGGGACACAAAGCTTGATAGTGAGCAATCCACTTTACCCCACTGTAGCCGGTTCATGTAAAAGCGCATTGGCAGAAGCAAAATATGAAAATGAAATTGGAACAATACACTCTGCCCAGACTGTAGTTCACTGTAGTCACATATTTAGGCAGACATGCCAAATTTCAGTGCGATACTGTCTTTAGTGTTGTTTTGACAGCTGATTGTTGTTGACGTGTTTGGCATCATGTTGAGTATGGACAAAAACAATTTTCGTTCTCTCAAAAAACTTTACTTTTTGAGAGGCTAAACGGCGAAGGAAACAAAAGAAAAGTTGAATAAATATTATGGGGCTAATGCTCCATCAGATTACACCGTCAAATATTGGTTTCGAGAGTTTCGTGGTGGCCGCAACTCTACTACCGATCAAGTCCGCAGCGGCAGGCCCTCCGATGCGGTTACAGAGGACAATGTCAAAAAAATACATGAAATGGTGTTAGCTGACCGGAAAGTGAAGGTGCGCGAGCTAGCAGATACCACAAAGTTTAGTACTGAACGCACACGCCAGATTTTGGGCAATATTCTGCATATGAAAAAGTTATCCTGCCGCTGGGTGCCGCGAATGACCAAAAACACGAACGCGAGAGCACTTCGAAAGAGTGTTTGGACTTGCTGATGCGGAATCGAGCGGACTTTTGGCGTCGATTGGTAACTGGGTTTGGATCCCTCGGACTATTATCTCTTCAAAACCTCAAAAGATGGCTCATCAATAAAAAATTCAGCTCACGCAAGGAAATCATCGACGCCACGGAGGAGTATTTTGCAGACCTTCGGGAAAATTACTTTTCGGACGGGATCAAGAAGTTGGAAAATCGCTGGAATAAGTGTATCAAACTAAAAGAGGACTATATTGAATAAAATAAAAAAAAACATTTAAAAAAAAAAAATTTTCATTCCCAAAGAGGTTACCTTTCACTCCATCTAGTACAGACGGAAACAACGTTTCGGTTGTAAGCAACATAACATAGGTTTTAGAATGGGTTCTTATGTGGATTTGTAAAGGTAGATAGAATTATATTCTGATTAATTGTACTCAAATACACAAATTTAATTATTGGGTCTATAACTTAATTCATGCGGTTTGCTAAGAGATGGCGAAACTTGTATTATTTCATTGGAACATGCGTTGGAAAGCTACTGTCATTGTACGTCAGTATACGTCATTCATTTGAAGCGAAAACAACAATAATTTTTTTTCACTCAAATATGTCGAACTTTGTGCCTGAAAAAGTGTTTTTGCGGGGAGTTCTTCTTCATTACTTTAATATGAAGAAAACTGCTGCCGAAAATCATCGTATTTTGGTGGAAGTTTATGGTGAACATGCGCTACCTGAGCGAACGTGCCAAAAGTCGTTTGCACGATTTAAAAGTTTCGATTTTGGCTTGGAAGACGATGAACGTCCTGGGCAGCCTAAAAAGTTTGTAGATGAAGAACTGGAAGCATTACTCTATGAAGATTGTTGCCAAACACAAGAAGAGCTCGCAGAATCTTTGGGTGTCACTCAAGCAGCCATTTCAAAACGTTTAAAAGCACCTGGATATATTCAAAAGCAAGGAAATTGGGTTCCACACGCACTCAAGCCGAGAGACGTCGAAAGGCGGTTTTGCATGTCCGAAATGCTGCTGGAACGCCACAAAAGGAAGTCATTTTTGCATCGGATTGTCACTGGTGATGAAAAATGGATCCATTACGACAACCCCAAGCGCAAAAAATCATATGTGAAACCCGGCCAACCAGCCAAATCAACGGCAAAGCCGAATATCCATGGCGCGAAGGTAATGCTCTGTATTTGGTGGGATCAGATGGGTGTGCTGTATTATGAGCTGCTAAAACCGGGTGACAAAACCAATGGGCAACGCTACCGAACACAATTAATCCGTTTGAAGAGAGCAGTGGCCGAAAAACGCCCGGAATGCGACCAGACACGAGGCAATAATTTTCCATCATGACAACGCTCGGCCCCACGTTGCTATTCCGGTTAAGAACTATTTGGAAAACAGTGGATGGGAAGCCTTACTCCACCCGCCTTATAGCCCATACCTTGCCCCTTCTGACTACCATTTGTTCCGGTCGATGCAAGACGCCCTCACTGAAATACGGTTCACATCAGAGCAGAATATCAAAAATTGGCTTGATTCATTCTTGGCCGCCAAGCCGGCGCAGTTCTTTTGGGATGGGATCCACAAATTGCCAGAAAGATGGGAAAAAGTCATAGCCTCAGATGGGCAATATTTTGAATAATACTATTGTACATGTTTTTCTTAAATAAACGTTCAAATTTTGAAAAAAAAAACCGCGCGAATTAAGTTATATACCCAATACAAAGACGCAAAATTATAGTCACCGTGTATTAGGTAGGTTTTGTACGCACTAACTAACATCACGTTAACTTTAAAACCAGCTCCTAACATTATATTCAATTATAAACACTTTTTAACCTAACTACAACTAGTATTGACTTTAGAACGTAAACCCGATGAGTTTTAGTCAAACAAACCTAAAAGTTTACAGTTTGGGATAGGCATGAGCTTAGGCGTGATTTCGTGATCACAGGTAAAACTGTGACTGTGATTTTCAAATCACTGTGATTTTAACATGTGGTTGTGATTGTGAATTGCGAATTCACGGTTGGTATGCTTATTTGCTATTACTGCGGAACTATACTTTTAATTCAATTATCACAAAAAAATTCTGGTACGGAAGCACATATTAATGTTGTAGGCGCGTTTAAAAAAATTAAGTAAGTTATGTATGTTCAATTAAGGTTTGTACGTTCAGTTGAGTTATGTACAATACATAGGCTACCTTGTAGCCTTGCATACCGTAGTAGTAGAGGACAAGGGAAATGATCTGAAATCTGCAAACAAATTTTCTTGAGACATTTCACTGAAATGACATTTCAAAGTCCATACTAAAAAATAAAATTGACTTGATGTGCTATTAAGTTTAGCGCGAGGTTATAACGATAATGTGGGTTTTAGCTCGACTATAATTATCAAAACACTAGCATTGACTTTGTTACGTACTAAAATGACTTTAAAGTGGACTTTATCGGACTATAATTTCGCGCCATGGTATCTAGGAAAATATGTAAATGTAAGAAAAATAATAATACTCGTAATAAAAATAGAAATGAAAAGGTAAGTTATTTTACAATTAGTCGACAGTAGATTGACGTATGTAACCAGATAGCAATGATAGTTTTTCCAATTGTTATGATTCAGCAGCTGTCAAAGTTACCAATGACATCCAGCTTTAAAAATATTCAGTAGGTTTGCCATTTCATCATGCATCGTTTTACGCTTGCCGAACGTACGGAAATTATTAAAAAAATTATCGAAATTCCGGGTCAGTTGTATGCACGCAACGTGAATTTCATCGTGAATCGTTCGTCATCATGGCTTCAGTGTGCAGGCAATTCGCCGCATCGTGGAAAAGTTTGAGCGCGAGTACATTCTTTCGGATCTTAAGCCACCAACTAGACAGAGATTATTCAATTATCCTTTTAATTAAAATACGGATGGTTACAGAATATCAGGATCTAGCTTTATTCTATTTCCTATCGACCTATCTCTGTTACAGGCTGTCAAAAAACTATCTCCCGCCATCATTGTCTTTTTTCCATCATGGGCGTCGATCCTTCCTTGTGAAGTTGGCTCCGCTCTGAGTTTACCAATGCTCGAATGAAGAGGGCGCACCGCTTACACCAACCTCACATTACATTAAATTTAAACTACCCTTACAATTGGTACGAAATGAAGAAAATATACCCGCCGTAGCGGCCAGTATCGAAGAATACCCAGAAATGTCGATTCGGTGCCGATCAACTGAATTGGGCACCGCCAGGGAGTCAATCTGGCTTATTTTGTGGTTGGATTTGGGCCTACATCTATATAAGATTGTGCTGACGCAAGAATTGAAGCCGGATGCCCATAGACAACGCCGTGAGCTCGCGAATTGGACGCTGGATTTTGACCAAAAAATCAGACTAAATTATTAGTGTAAATTAGACTTGATGTATTTAGGCAACCATTCATCTTCCAAGATTTTAGTTACCTGAAAAAAATTCTTTCGGTCACGGCTTGTATTGAACCCCGAACGGTCCGATTGGGAAGCCAATACACTACCACTTGAACCATGGCCACCAGATAAGAACGATAGGAGAAAAATTTTCAATAAAACAACAACGAGGTGAGATATAAAATTGATTCTGGCTTTATTTTGAAGCTACGTTCATGCCATTATGGGTGCAAAACCAGATCATTCAAATGGCCACCTTGACTTCGCTGGTAGTGCTTCAAGCGGTCGGCGCAATTTTTGATGACTCGGTCCAATAAGTGCGGCGTTATTCCGGCAATAGAGTGTTGAATGTTGGCTTTGAGCTCGTCCAAAGTAGTTGGCTTGTTAACGTAGACCAAGGACTCGATGTAGCCCCAGAGAAAATAATCAAGTGGTGTCAAATCGTATGAACGCGCCAATTGATGAACGCTCGCCGTGAGATGACCCAGCCGCCAAATTTCTCCTTCATACCTTCGAGCGTTGCGTCGCTTGTATGGCGCGTAGCGCTGTCTTGCTGGAACTGCAGCTCGGATATATCGATGTTTTCCATCGAAAGTCGGTTAACATCGCTCTATACCTGAGACCATTGACGGTAACGGTGTCTCCTTCGTCATTTCGAAAGACATAAGGTCCGATGATGCCGTCATACCATAAACCACACCAAACAGTCAATCTTTGTGGATGCATTGATGCTTGCGGGAACACTTGTGGATTATGCACGCTCCAATAACGGCAATTTTGCTTGATGACATAGCCGCAGAGCCAAAAATTTGCCTCGTTCGAGAAGATGATTTTTTAACCAAAATTCCGTACTCCGGCCAAAATTTCCAGTGCCGAATTAGCGAACCCACGGCGATGTCTATGGTCACCGTGCTGCAGTTCTTGCGTCAGCACAATCTTATACGAATGTAAGCCCAAATCCATCCACAAAATAAGTCAAGCTGTCAGCTCTTTGGACAAGGTCAATCTGCTTGCCGCACACTATGCGGCCAACTCAACCCTTCCAGATTGTGCTTTGTCCCCGCCTACACTTGAGTGCATCGAATCTTCAATGAGACGAACCCACTTTAGCAAGAGTACTTAGAGGTCTTAAAATTACACAAATCCGCTGGTCCAGATGGTATATCTCTGCTTCTTCTGAACACCTCTTCTACGCTGGGAAAAGCATTGCGTAAGCTTTTTCATCCATCCGACCTTTCAGGACCCTTCAGATGGAAAGCAGCATTTGCCCGGCCCGTCCCTAAAAAAGGCACTTACGTCCGTTTTTCCGCGGTCATGGACACGCTGATAAACCGTCAGCTTCAAATGGAACTAAAACGTACATCAATGGAGAAGGAAGATAGTTACACTTGATATTTCTAAGGCATTTGACAGAGTTTAGCATTTGCCTCTTTTGCCGAAAATGCGTACATTAGGGATCAATGACTCGCTTCTGCAATGGATTAGAAATCACCGACACTCTTTTTAGTTTTCATCAATAATCTCTCGTCTGCTACTGCGAATCACTGCTTTTCAAATTCGTTCCCAGACTCACGTCTCTACTCTTCGTCTGTAGAACGGAAACGGCGGCGTATGCTAATCTCATTAAACTCCGATATAAACAGTATCACCAATTGGGGAACAATCAATAGAGTGGAATTGAATGCTTCCAAAACACAATGCTGTCTTCTGCCGTTAAAGCGAAATCCAAACACATCTGGTCAGGTGCCCCTAAGATCTCTTTGCACTTGCTAGATAAGATCGAAAATCGTGCGATAAAACTCACAATGTGTGCAAACATCGTAAGGATACATAAAATCCCTTCTTCGCGCGCCTACTACGAGTATATAAAAAAAAAGTCAGTACAAGTAGCACAGATATTGCCGGTCTCTTGACAATAGTTCTTAGTGTGTCCAATAAGATGGCATTTTCTACAGGTCATTCGGTTAGGGTAGTAGGGATCTACCACCAAAATCTGCCAGCCCCTTTTTATTTCTTTAGGTGGCTGTGGTGCATCAAATCTAAGAATTGCGGCTCCCGTGGCTCTTAGAATTCCATCCAAGCCTTTGAACATTTTTCTGACTTCTGTAACGCTAGACTTTTTTAGGGAATCCAAGATATCGTAGATACCTAGCCTTGCATAAAGATCTCCTAGCACAATTATGGTGTCATAGCTTTGTTTCAGTCTAGGAAGTCACAGAAATTGTCTTCGATGCTGTCATCATTTAGGGACATGAATGCAAATCAGGTTTATAATTCCGAATTAGGCCTTTATGCGGATTGTAATGTGACACTTGCTTACTTTCCAAAAAAATAAAGACTTTTTCACATATATCTGCTCTATAGCAGTGTATGGCTTCCACGAGTTGTTTGTCTGGACGTAGTCTGTTAAGAATTCTAACATTCCATGCAAAGCCGGAAATCGTAGTCCTTAAAACGCTTGCTGGGGTCGTTAGCGTTAAATCCGTCCATATCCTAGCCTGAATCGCATTTTTTCGACGTCATGGAAGTTACACCCAACCTGGAACGTCAAGTCCTTCATAAAAACCCCTGACCAAAGGGTCTGTTGATGTCATGATAACCACCGTTGGCATATTCAGGGCAGGGTTTTTGAGCCATATCTATTCCCAGGTCCCATCACAACCATTGAGCTTCCTTTAGACATGAGCTCCGAATAAGTCGAAGCAACTCTAAAGGGTGATGTTCACCAAGTAGCTCAAAATGACTAGACCCATATACGAATATGGGATTCCTCCATCTTCGTCCTGAGGAAGGCAAAGGGGTTAGGTACCACACTTTTAGTCACAGGTAGGCCCCTATGCCTCACGATGTGGATTTGAGAGTCGGAGTTGATGGACGGAAGCCTGCGTCTTCATAAAAGGTTTTACAACCATTGAAACCAGCGCCCGAGTAGCCAAAAAACATATCCTTTTCACAGTTGGCACGTCTGAGTGTACACATCTAAGTGCACATACGGGCAGTTATAGGATACAGCAGTGTACGTCACAACAATCACTGAATCAGATCAGCATGTTGAATTAATCAGCCTACTTAAACTTCAATGACAGATTCGGAATATTCAAACTAAACACCCTCCTAGAACCGTAAATATTGGTTAAATCATCATCAATCAAACCACTGACTGTAACGTCTGTGATCATATCGGGTACACATTTATCAATCCACAGAATCATTAAAAAAAAAAGCCACCTCTAAACGAAACTCATCCCTCCTAACTGATGAACAAAGTTAGCAACGGTTAGTGCAATAGCAAACTGTCAAGTCCACCCAAGTGTCAGAAAATCTCCAAGTGTAACTTTTCAAACTCAAAGCAAGATTGTTACGAATTGTTCCGAATCATATTAACACATCAAAACCCCTAGAGGCTTGACATTCACTTCCTCACGTCACCCATAACCTAACTTAAAGTTTTTGTCACTTTTACTTCAAAACCCATACACCCACTTACTTCACCGTAACTGCACCAAAGAGACACTTTCATATCAAAGAAACCACACGAGCCTTTGTTGGCAATTGAATAAAATTGTTAAGCCGGAAAATTATGAGCCAAGTTTTTCTTCCGGTGGCGTCCCTCTACGGTCTACCCGAGTATTGCAATGAAAACCCGCACACCAGCTAACAATACTCTCTTCTTAACGGTATTAGCAGTAAAGTGTCATATACGGCGTCTACTTCAAACTTCTCTGAACACACCCCAAACCCATTTCGTTGCAAAACTACAGCGTGTGTGTCTGCGGCACAAAACTTGCGGCGTAAATTGCGTAATTTATTTTCGTATGTGTGAATACGAGTACTTTTGACAATGCACCGCTATATGGTGAGTGCGCTTTGTGCACTGTGCATGTTGAGTGTGAAATTTTTGTTCGCTTCGCCATTTTGTAAGTGTGCATGCGGAATAGGAACATGAAAGTCGCATCCCTAACTAATGTCATCGTCAATTATGATGTCGTGGGCGTGTGAATTTTATTTTTATCGTGCGCCAAAGGAGTTGAGATTTTCGAATTTAATTAGAGAGCGAATTAAAATTCTCTAGACCTTTTTTGTAGTGCGGTTGAAAACCGCTACAGTGGCGACGTGTAATTATGGGCAAAACTTTCGACAGCTATAACCTCATTCTTGTCAACGGTGGGGAAAAATTTCCCATTGCCGTTGCCGTTGTCATTGCTATTTGCATTGCCGTTTCTATTGGGAAGATAAGGTAGTTATTCGTTCTGTGAATGACAAAGTAGACACTGAGTTGCAAGGTCCCATAGTAAGTGGTTTCACCTGCCTGTTTCATATTTTATATTCTGAACAGGAGAGATATGAACTGAAGTGTCTTTTATAAAATGGCAATCCTACAGAACATAGTACTGAAGCTAAGCTGACGATCTTTGAACATCGAACGATCGGAATCGAGATTGCAAATTTTCAACTTACTAAGAAGGTCCCTTGTAGAAGTAACGCCTTGCCTGGCTCTTCTATGGGATGCCATTCATTGGCAAGACCTAATGCAATGTGATTTGTGATTTGTGATTTATTCCGCTGTCCGCTGTTCGTTGGCAGCTCACGTCATATGCATGAATATGCGCAAGATGCAATGACATATGGTATGTACGTCATTACGTCAGACCTGTTCATCACCTTCACGTGCAATCCAAAGTGGATAGAAATTGTTCAACTGCTGCTTGCTGGCCAAACATCAAGTGATCGGCACGATATCACCGCACGTGTATTCAGGCAAAAAATCCGGTCGCTGATGGACTATATTGTAAAGCATCGTGTCTTTGGGGATACTCGATGTTGGATGTATTCGATTGAATGGCAAAAAAGAGGCTTGCCGCATGCGCACATTCGCATCTAGTTAGCCGAAGGAATGCAATCAGACCAAATTGATGACATCATATGTGCCGAGATTCCTGATCCAGACCTGCATGATGTCGTAATTACAAACCTGATTCATGGACCGTGTGGCGCTATGAACTCACAATCACCGTGTATGGTCGACGACAAGTGTTCCAAGCGTTATCCACGAAATTTGACTGATGAGACCATCACTGGCAACGATGGTTATCCACTGTATCGGCGTCGATCATCTGATGATGGCGGTAGAACAATCACAGTTCGTGGTCGACAACTCTTGGGTTGTTCCGCATTCGCCAGTTCTTTCCAAAACATTCAAGTCGCACTGTAACGTGGAGTATTGCAATTCAGTGAAGTCCATCAAGTACATCTGCAAATATGTCACGAAAGGCAGTGACATGACGGCTTTTGGTCTTCAAGCTTCTGATCCCAATGATGAAATCACGCGCTATCAAGTTGGTCGATACGTAAGCTGCAATGAGGCGATTTGGCGTATATTCTCATTTCCCATTCACGAACGCTATCCGACTGGATACACATTTGGCAGTGCATCTGGAGAACGGTCAACGAGTTTATTTCACTGCAGCAAATGCCGCTCAACGTGCTCAAAACCCACCAGCGACAACATTGACCAGTTTCTTCTCGATTTGCCAAAGTGATCCGTTTGCACGTACGTTACTTTACTCAGAGATGCCGCGTTATTACACTTGGAATGCTTCATCGAAGAAATTTCAACGTCGAAAGCAAGGCGATGTAGTTCCTGGTCATCCGGATGTGTGTTCTACTAAAGCTCTTGGCCGTATTTATACAGTTCATCCGAAGAATGATGAATGCTTTTACTTGCGACTACTGCTGGTGAATCACTTCGAACTGTCAATGGTGTAGTGTTGCCAACATTCCGTGCTGCATGTCAGGAGCTCAATTTGCTTGAAAACGATACGCATTGGGACACGACAATCGCTGGAGCAACTGTTTCCGCATCTCCAAGTCAGATACGCACATTATTTGCGATCATTATTTCCACATGTTTTTTATCGAATTCACGTGAATTGTGGGACAAGTACAAGGATGACATGTCAGAATACATTTTGCATCGAGTTCGTGTCCATTCAGAGAATCCCCATCTTGAGATGAATGAAGAGATGCACAACCAGGCTTTAGTTTTGATAGAAGATGATGTGTTACCTCATGCGCGGCAGTTTGTTAGTCAGGTTAGGAATGCCATCGTCAGATCGTGGAGTAAACGACGCTTTCGAACGAGAATTGCAGCGTGAACGTGAATACGACACAAATGCATTACGCCAATTGGTTCGAACGAATGTACCTTTATTGAATCCCCAACAAAAACAAGTGTAAGATACGGTGATGAAGGCAATTGATGATGGAAATGTTGGCATGTTTTTCCTTGATGCGCCTGGTAGCACTGGCAAGACATTCCTCATATCATTGATTTTGGCTACAGTTCATGCAAGATCAGAAATTGCTGTAGCAGTTGCTTCTTCTGGAATAGCGACTACGCTGCTGGAAGGTTGCTGAACCGCTCATTCGGCATTGAAATTGCCATTAAACCTTCAAGCGGTTGAAGAACCAACATGTAACATAGCGAAACATTCAGCAATGGCCAAAGTTTTGGTAGCAAGCAAAATCATTATCTGGGACGAATGCACAATTTCGCATAAACGTGCGTTAGAAGCTCTGAATCGCACTATGAAAGAACTGCGTAATGACGCAAGACGTTTTAGGGTGCATTGATTTTACTCTCAGGCGATTTCCGGCAAACACTACCAGCAATACCACAATCGACCGCTGCCGATGAGATCAATGCTTGCCTCAAATCATCGAAATTCTGGCATTATGTGAAGAAACTTCAGGTGACGACAAACATGCGAGTTGCATTGCTAAACGATCCGAAGTGTTTTCCAATCAACTGCTAACTATCGGTAATGGTCGTGTTCCTGTCAACGCATCGAATGGATTGATTTCGTTCCCGATTCGAGTTTAAGAGAATCCAATTTTCAATTCGTCTCACATTCGCCATGACAATCAATAAATCACAAGGCCAGTCATTGAGTGTTTGTGGCATGAATCTGGAAAATGAATGTTTTTCCCACGTTCAACTGTTTGTCGCATGTTCTCGTCTCGGAAAACCATCCGCTTTGATCGTTTTCGCACTTGACAACAAAACGGAAAATATCGTTTATCAAAGAGTGCTTCAATGCGTGGAAATACAATTCAAAATCGACCCGACCGCATCTCATCCAGCAAATATTTCAACACAAAGCATCAATTGCAATGGACAATTGACCACAGATTTTCTGCAATTTGAAATGACGCAGGGCAACGCCTGTGCTGTCAGCTAGTTGCTTTTTAAAGTAGACACATGAGGATTATTTATGACACACAATACCTTCCAAATGACCGCCTCGACTCTGTTTGCAGAGCTTCATACCTTTCTCGAAATTCTCAATCACTCTTTCACATAATTGGCACCCTATCTCGACGATGGCAGCTTTAATGTTTGCTTTCAGAGTGAAAATTGATTCCGGATGGTTGGTATAGGCCTTGCTCTTAACATACCACCAAAGAAGGAAGTCTGACTGTGTTAAGTCGCACAATATTAGCGGCCAATGGGTGCTTTCAAAACGCAAAATTACGCTGCCAGGAAATTTCTTGCCCAATGACTCGGTTGTTTCGCGACTTGTATGGCACGTAGAACCTGTTGAAGGTAGAGGTTGTCTGTATCCATATCCTCGAGCTCCGGCCACAAAAAATTGTTTATCATGTATCGGTAGCGCGCTCCATTGACTGTAACGGCTTTTCCGGCCTCTTTTTCGAAAAAGTACCGCCCTACTACTCCTCCGGTCCGTAAATCGCACCAAATAGTTACTCATTCTGGGAGCATTTGCAGTTCCTGAATCAAGTGGACCTGCGTCGTGATTGACCGGGTAACTGCTGACTATAACTTGGATTGGACCTGTAGCGCAGTGGTGGTTCCCGGGTAACTGCATGCAGAAGCTCTTACTCATGCAGGCTAAAATGGCAAGAGCATGCCCGGACAGTAGCATAATACTGGACTACGTGAGTAGGCTCACAACCCTATATGGAAGAGATTAAAAAGATGTGACGAGCCAACTAATGGACTCGGATGAAAATAAAATCATGGAATGTTCGGGCCCTTAGAAGACCACGTGCAGCCGAGCAATTAGCAGAGGCCCTTGACTTCTATCACATACGAGTAGATATCACTGCGACCCAGATCGGACGCTCTGGACATAAGGAGGATGACAAACTGTAATATATACTATGTATGGTGATTGCTATAGGGAAAGAAACCTCCAGTAATCTGGAGGTCTGTACGTTCCAGGCAGGCCACATTAACCCGGATTACCACCTTGGTGCAGCCAATATGCGAATGCGGATTTCCCAACCGCCTCAATAAAGAAGAACTACTCTGAGAAGATATAACGTAGAAAAGCTGCAATGACAAGCTAGAATCTTTGCTGAACATGTATACCGAAACCTTTCAACAACTCATATCAAATACCGAACAGATGGAAATACTGCCCACGCGCCATCAGAGGCGCCGCAACTGATGTACTGGGTTTCACCCGGCCACCACCAACCAGGGATTCCTGGTTTGATGAAGAATGCCGGTAACCATATGCAGTTAATTAAGGAGCGTAAAAATAGGGCCTGCAACGAAGGGAAGCACTCGTGACTCTACAAGCAACAGAGGCGGGAAGTACTTCGGCTTCTGCAAAAGAAGAAAAACGAGCACGAGTAGCCCGCGATCGAAGATATTGAGAGGTTGTACTCCAGGAGCAACGTACTGGTACAGAGAGTGTATCAAGGCAAGAAGATCAGTACAGAAGCCAATGGTGATGAAGAAGGAAACCCTGCGCTGAGAATATGGAAAACCTTTTTCTTCAGAATGTATAACTGCGAAGAAGTCCAACATCCCGCCGGCAAGCAGAATAGACGGGACGAAAATAGCCCAAACTTCCGCCCACCTGACCAAAACGAAGTAAGGATAGCAATATCTAAGCTGAAATCCAAGGAAAGCAGCTGGATCTGACGGCTTACCGGCCGAGGTATTCAAAACTACTAGAGATGACAGTGTGGAGAGCATACACCAACTCATTTCTCAGATCTGGTCAGAAGAGTGTATGGAATCTTAGTATCGTTTACCCGCTCCACAAAAAACGATATCCCCTCAAATATCATGTGGACGTCTGCAACCTTCCGTCAACAACCTGATTGGCCCCTATCATTACGGTTCCAGCATTTATAGAGACGAGCTATATAGAGCTATGTCTAATTTTGGCATCCCTGCCAAGCTCGTCCATTTGAGCAGAATGACGATTGAGAGCGCTCGCTGCTCCGTCAAGGTCGGTAACAACTTAACCAGGACCCTTGATGTAAAAACAAAAAGGTTTTAGACAAGGTGACGCACTGTCATCTGATATATTATACTTGAAAGAATTGTGGGGAACCCACAGGCGAACACTGCAGTCTGGAGGCACAATCTTTCAAATATCTGTGCAACTACTAGCATTAGCTACTAGTGTACGCCTATGATATTGACACAATAGGCAGAGCTCAACGGGCTGTTACCGGTGCATTCGCTAGTATTTAAACGGAAGCGGCCCTATCCCGAAAAACTAACGACACTCTATATAAGACCTTGATTATCCCAGTCCTACTCTGTCTCGCTGAAACATGGGCTCTATCGAAAGTGAATGAAGATATCCTCAGTTGTTTCGAGAGAAAAGTCCTTCGAGAAATATTCGGCCCCGATTGCGTTGACGGGCTATGGAAAACAAAATTCAACGATGAACTATACGAGCTGTTCAACGACATTGACCTAGTCAGAAAAATACGCATCAGTAGCCTAATATGGCGAAGACATGTATGTAGAGGGAATGGTCCGAAAAATCTTCGTATCCGCCCCGAGTAAAGGAAGACTGCGACTCAGGTGGTGCACGCAAGTGGAAGATGACCTCAACTAAAGACTGAGCTGGCTAGAAAAGCTTGTTGTTTGAGGCCCAGGTCCACCCCCGGCTGTAACGCTACCTTAAGTAAGTAAGTAATTTTGCCAAAGTACGAACAAAAACTAAACAATCAAGAGAAATTCGATTATAATGTCGCACGTGAAATATAGTACATAGGATGCTTAAATTACACGTCTGGATTTCACATATGCACCCCATTATTGGACCTTGTACTAGAAATTTAAGGAAAAGTGACAGATTTTAAGGAAATATTATGATCTAATGTGAAATACGCGTATTTGCCGAAGTCTCCTATTAAGAAACCGAAAGAAGAAGAGCTTAAGGTTGAGCAAATCGACTAGTTTTGGTATATTTAACAAAGGTCTTCGGAAAGTTTGAGCCAAAAATAGATTTAAGTTCCAGTCGCTGGAACAAACAAATAATTGAACCGCTGGAATGCGAAAAAATCAGCGAGCTCTTAGCCTCACTGACGAGGTGATCCAAAACAGAGCTGTAGAATAATACCAACAAGCGGCGCAGTAAGAGTGCAAGTACCTGTGAGAACCATGTGACACATTAGGCTGCAATTGAGGCTTTAGATCGGGAGGTCTTCAGAAAACCACATGCAATGCCATTTTTATCTGGGAACCTGTGATCTGTACAACCGTAACATTTCGTATCCTATTCAAATGCAATCTATTTGAAGATGCTCTCAAGATGCTTGACACACGAACTAATTTGGAAGTGGTTAGAAGGTTGATTAAGTACATCAATGACGTCTAGCTGTTGATAAGGACACAATATGACTCCACGTGAAAATAGTCACATACGAGTAATTACGTAACGAAAAGTGAAGTATAAAGCTTCGCCCTGCATGACAAAGACTCGACTTCATTACTTTCCTGTGTCAAAATGTAGCCAAAACCACGCCTGAATACATTCGGGAAAGTCGACTACATATTTTCACAACTCAGGGAAAATCATAAGAACGCTTAGAGTTGATCAAGCTTGATAGATAGAGCTCTTATGCAGCCGAGACAAGACTTCATTCGATAAAGTCTCCAAAAACGCTTATTCCACGTAGGATTTCCATCGGTTAGTTAATTAGTTTTTTGCCATTTACTTATCTATTGCCATACACTGCGGAAAAGTCAAATTTATACTGGCGAAATCTTCAAAATTTACCACTTTGTCGCTTCTAAATCATTCGTAGTCTAACTCAACACGCACTTTAATAGTTTCGCTATTTTCTATGTACAAAGTCCACTCCTGAAGGGTATGCCTTTTGTTTCTTGCGGGCCTTTTGTTTTACACTTTTTCCATATGCGCGATTAGTTCTTCTCCTCGCCCAGACCTTGCCTCCTTCCTTATTCAGGTTGTGCGAGTTGATTTTTCCGATTAATGGCGGTTTTCGTTTGTTTTTCTCCGAGTTCTTCAATTAGTATTCTCTTAGCAAAAAGTCGATGACGAGTTGCTAATAGTAATTCACCAAAGATTACTTTAAAACCATTTACTCGCCGTATCGCGTTTTGCAATCCAACAGGGTTTGATGTCTACCACTGAAGCAGGTAATCTTCTTTCATGATATATCTTCTCCCGCTAAGTTTCCCGTTTACTTAATGGCAGTCTTCATATTCCAAGTTCGATATCCTCTGTTAATATTCCATTGAGGAGCTCATCAAGGTCGCGCTAAAATATAGCGTAATTGTTTTATAGTTCGAAACTTTTGTCCGTCATTGTGCTGACGCTTCACCTTGCGTTACGTAGTTTATTTCCTGAAAGGAAAGTTTTGACGAGAATATTTCTTTTAGCCCCAGGATCACTAGTGCATTCGCAAGCGTTTACTTCCATGATGCCATGCTTGCGTACCATTTTTCTGTCACCCGTGAGGCGCTGCTATGCATCAATGTATGAATGTCCCTCCGTATGTCAACGATATACATACAGAAAATCTGTACGGCTTCCACAACTACGGGTTTTGAGAACCTGAAAATCCTGGCCTGGCAAATTAAGACTTATAGCACTCCATATGGGAATATGCAGTTTCCAAAATAAAGCAAAAACTTTTTCCATCTGTCGAACATCGCGCTCTTAGAAGCTCCACCAATTGAACAACAGTCCTGGGCACGCTCTTGAGTTGATGTCTTTAAAACATATTGCGAACGCATCGAGATCCTATACAAATTTCAACTCAAAGACATGGATTGGATATTATTTCTGAATAGGCGACACCTCTATTCCTTAACATGTAACGCAGCACAGAAGAATAACGGGTCGACAAGTGTCACAGAACAGTCGAAGAAAATTCACAGCATTGTACGCAGGTCAGCATCTAATGCCGTTTGACCCCGACAAAACAGTTTTTTAGAAGTTACCTAAATTATCAGCCTTGCTATTGAGACACCTAAGATTCCCAGGTTCCGTCGTTATATCCTCCTTAGAAGGAAATAGTCTACGATACTTACAGTTTACTGCATATTGAGCATTCGTAAGGTGTAAAGTTGATGTGAGACACTAGATGCTCCTCCAAATTTGCCCTTTGGACAAAATTCTTCCCGCACTGATCACAAACGTAGTCTCGAGTTCCTGTAAACACACGAAAATCACAATCACTTCCAATAACAATTCACTACTCTTACCTGTGTGCATTTTAATATGAAACTTCAAGTTGGACGAAGTGCGGAACTTCTTATCGCACATATTGCAAGGATACCTCAGCCGTTCATCATCTGGCAAATGGCACTTGCTATGTATTTGCAGAGAATTTGGTGTGTGAAAACCCTTTCCACAAATCACACAAAGCAGCATGATAAGATTCTGCTCATCTTGGTGCATTTCCTGACGATGCTTCTCCATATCCTTGAAGGAATTGCTGTTTTCATTACAAATATCGCAGAGCAAATTCAACTCCGAATGGTGTCGTGAACGAATGTGATTTATTAGTGAGTAATAACGCGGAAATGTCTTTTGGCAATCAGCGCACAACCACTCCATGTCTGGCGCACGGACGAAATGGACCTTCTCATTGTGCTCAATTAGTTGATTTGCAGTGCAGCAGACATACAAGCAACGGACGCATTTCCAGGGATATTCCGTCCAGGTTTTCTGAACTGGATCGATGGCTGGTGGCGGACAATTGGCCGGTTTGGCTGCCTCCTCAATCAGTTGTTCTACATCTTGAATTTCATACTTCCACTCTTGGTCCAGGTGAGTTTCATCCTCAAAATGAGCTCCTTCGATGATTTCGAATTGCTCACCCTCAAAGTCTATCTCCTCTTCGTCTCCATCTATGAATTCAATTACAGGATACGTGTCCGTTGAGAGCATTTCATCCGGATTGACATCATCTTGATCCTTCTCTTCTATAAACTCCGTTTTGGGAGGATCATCTTCGACGTCTGATTCCAAAATGAGATACGACGCCGTTTGGTCACCTTTGACGCCAAGTATTTCTTTAATTACTTGAGCAACTTCATCAGTATCATTCTCATTAACCGTCACGACCGCATCACGACTATCAGTTGAATCATTTGAATCGTTTATCAGGTCCTCTTTCTCTGCAGTGGCTGCAGCCGCAATAAGAGCTACAGATTTTTGCTCCGCATCATCATTTGAATTTGTATCCGTCTCTGATGATTCAACGTTGAGTAACTTCCTTAAGGATTGCTGCGATTCATGCACCCTCTCGAAGAATTCAAATGACAAATTCAAACTTCGAATGCACTCGGGACACACACCTTTTGGCAGACTGTCCTTTACATCTATGCAGAGCTGGCAGCACTTTGATAGTTTTTGACACAAATCATGATTGTTATCCCGGATAAACGTCAGATTTTCTGTTTTCTTCAACGACGCACACAAACGGCAAATCGACACCATTGCTGGTGGCTGCGATGTATTTTACTTGTTTTCGTCAAATACTTTCACTAAGCTCGAGCTGCAGTTCAAAGAAATGCCTAAGAGACGAGTTTTGAAATTTAATATTCTTTGAGCACTTTTTTGAATCAAAACAAGTCGTTTGAATGTTTCTTCCGAACTGTACACTGCGAAGAAATAACTTTCGTCCGGACGAAAATTGCTCACACTAGTGAGTAAACAACGCAATGAAGACGTCAAAATTTATAGGAATCACATCGAATTGTACCTGTGACAGGGGCGATGATTGCATTCAGTGCTCAAAAATTGAATATTAATCGACGGTAGTAGTCAGAAGAGAATTTTACATGAACAATTTTTTATTCAACAACTTGTCCTGACAATTTCAAGATGTAGACTGTATGACTGTCATTTTCTGCGTCCTTATCAATATGCGCAGAGGACAAACAATATGTTCTCTTGTTTCATGATAATAATACCACCGCGATGCAATAAGGTCACATTGTGTATTGCCTTTTCGTGTATTTTGATGATTTTTATGTAATAGACTGTAACGAATGTCCTATTGTGTGAATGCTGCTATTTATGTATACCTGCGACCTTCAAAAAAAGTCTGCGCCAACGGAAACCTTTTGCGGCTGCTATTCCTACGTAAATTCATAAAAAAATCTTAACCGCTGGACTATTAATGATGTATTCCTTCCCCAGAAACGATAATTTTGTTTGTGCCAAGGGTCGAATTCAATTAAACCGCTTTTGCCTGATACTTGAAACTAGAGCTGACGACCCCGTGATTCATTCCAGAAGACCTGAGTGATAGGAAAGTTGCCATTGGCAAGTCATGAATCGTGGGGTAAAATTTGAATATTAAGATTCCATACAATAAAAACAACGCCAGAAGCGGAAATCTTGTTTTTTGAAAATAGAACTCGGCCTTCCGAGAAAAGATTCCTTTTAATTTAAAAGAACCCTAATCATTTCGAACTTGTTACTAGCTTACTTAGCTGGCAACAAACCTCTCCAGCTTGCACGATCTCTCGACACTGCAGTGCTCCAAGCTGGTTAAGGTCCCCTTCCAATAATGTGCGCCACCGATGTCGCCATTCCGCTCTTAAAGTTTGTGGTTAAATCTGCTTCCCTATTCCCCGTCAACACAAATGGGAATGAAAATTATACGCAGTATCTTCTTTTCGAAGCGGCCCAGTATTTCTTCAGAGTATTAAACAAAGCCAGTTTTGCCTTACGGGAGAGGGCTATGCTACTCAATACCTCCTAATACTAAAGAAACAGCAGTTGGCAAGAGTAATTTCTGATCTCGTTTCTGTAACTGTAACTGCGGAGTCAAGTTAGGCGAAATTCTTAACTACATTGAAGCCATAACTACCAATGGTAACGTTCTAGCTAAGCCATCGGTGGTGTGTGTCCTTTTTTGATGGCAAGATTTTAAGAGAGCTTATTAGAAACGCGATCAAAAAAAATTCTACCGGTGATGTCTTGTGATTGCAGCTTCTAGAGAGTCGAACTTTGGTGGTCTTTCTTAACTTTTCTGTGCGTGACTATGGTATCCGCATTCTTACTCTGGCTGCAACAAGTCAATGATCCGAGTTGCTGTTAGCAGCTCGGAAAGTTCGAACATCCGGAATTCTGGAGAAGAGTCTGGCGTCCATTACAATATGATCCAATCAGGGGTCTTTTTAAGGATGTTGAGATGTGGGAACCACGTGTTGACAACTAAAAGATTACACCATTTTACAAATTCTAAAAATATATTTTCGTATGTGGTGTTATGCAGAGTGTGTTGTCCGATGATCGGCTCTAAGGCGGCATCCTTATCCGGCTTTAAGTTAGGATGTAGTGGAAAAGTGATGGCATCATTGGAGTTCTTAGAATTCGATCCAGAATGTCATAGAATTCGTCTTTCACGCTGTCATCCTTATCTCCTGTAGCGGCTTAAGACTTTTTACATAAGTCTGCCTCGGATAGCGAATCCACATCCAAATAAGCGTCGTCTTCCTATTTTGTAGCTGTCAACCTAGTTTTGCACCGTTTTATATGCAACCCATCCCATGCATTTCTCATATCTGCTTTGTAGCAGTCTAGGGTCTCTGCGAGTTGTTCGGCAGTACGTGGTCTGTTAAGCGTCCTAACATTCCACGTGCAAAACCGAAATTCCTTTTCCTTAAAACATTTGTTGCGGTTTTCGCCATTATATCCGTCCATAGCCGACGCTGTTGGTTATCTTTGAACTGTTTTTTTTTTTTGCTTTGCCGAAGTTATCCGCAGGCGCAACCGCAACCTGAACGTCAAGGTCGTTCATAAAATGTCTAGGCAAAGCGTCCGGTGCCAGTAGCCTCACCGAGCTCATAAGATCCACTGTTGGCCTATTGAGGTTTTCTGAATCGCCATCTCTATTCCAGGGTCCATCACAACCATGGAGCACCCTTTGGACTTCTGCTCCGAATTAGGCACAGTGTGCACCAAGAAGCTCAAACTCATTAGAACATTGGAAGCCCCCGTCGATCCGTCAATGAGATTTCTCCGCCGCGTACTGATGAATAAGAAGTGTCGTAGTGTTGACGCTCTCTCTTCTACAGCCAACAATGATATCACTCAGGTGTTGGATGGCCAACCTTCAAAGCTCGCAAGTTTCACCAAGTGGAGGTGGTGCAAAATATAATATGCAGAGGTTTAAGTGCCGAAGATTATGTCTTAACATAACGCTTGAGCATCATTGATACCCGAACAAGTCATGCACGCATTCTTAAAAAAAAAAAAACAAAATGGGTCGAAATATTGACCTCAAAGCGCCGCATTTTTGAAATCTATTTCAGTTACAATTACGAACACTATAGGGAACCCTTTCACATACACATGTATACAATGGCAGCTCAACAATAAATCAAGGGGAGGGAGAGGTGTATCCCTGAATAGATCGTATTGGGCCACCCAAGCTGTTGAAGCGTAGCGCAGCCCAACATTACAGCAATTGCAAAAAAATCGTGCTTGGCTAAAGTGGAATATGATTTCTGGTCCCGGACCTGATCACCGAGATATCCAGGTAACTTGTAAAGCTAACGAATGGGCCAACCTTAGATATCCACTTAATTGACAAAGATATAGAGGCGCCCTGAATAAACTCACTCTCAAGATAGATGCGACAGATCAATACCATGTGGCAAATTGGCACAATCAGCATCCTCGTAATCATCACCACACGTCATTGTATAAGTGTCAGAATTGTTCTGCCCTGTACAAAATGATTCGCCCTCTAAGTAAACCCGCCCTCAGTAGATCATTATGATCTTCGGGTCTCTGCATTCTACAATGAGGACATTGAGTACTGTGGCACCACAAACGCACTTATCTGGCCACTGTAACTTAACCTCTTCATACCCGAAAAGAACTTGGCTGCTTCATTGTTGACCAGATGTAGAATTCCTACGCAGTCCACTTGTCCGTTAAGGAGATGCTAAAAATTAGGTTTAAATGCTTTTTCTATTCCTGGATCAGTGACGAAACATCCTTGAAAACCGATAAGAGCTTAGCTCTCACATACAGGGTCTGTCAACTGACTGAACTGACGCTATTCTGGAACCCGTGGTAATAATTCTTGGGCCAATTATTGTGCGTGTATGCAAACTTCAAGAGTCCGTCCAGATTGGTCCCTGTTGTTCAAACTTTAGGTGTTGCTCCAATCATGAAAGTCCTGTCTTCTATTCAAAACTTTTTTTTCGGTGACGGATGGTCACCCAAAATTGTCCTGGCTACTCTTTGTTGAGGTTTTTATTCTCACGCACACAATATAGGATTATGCTCTTCCAGGCCTGGTAAGGCAGTCAAGGGTGTGTTTTTATATATTCCTCAACGCAGCAACTCTTTATTTTTCAGTTAGTCTCCGAATCAAGCGGCAACAAAAAACGAGAAGAAGCGCCATACGTTAAAGCGCACATGTATCTCTGGCATATTGGAGGCATGGCTTCCATCAATTAACACCTTATTTCGTTGGAGGAACACTGGAGTCTTTACGGATCGAAGGAACAATAAATAAGAAGCTAATTCGGACTTGGATGGATCTTTTGCAAAAAGAACAAAACTGTCTTCAAAAGGAGGAAATCATTTTGGTATTACTCAGAACATCTACACTGAGTCGAAAGTAGAGACTCAGTGTACATTCCGTTTCATGTCAGAGACTCATTTCTCAGATAACTTGATCAACTCAACAAAAGTCTCACCGATTCTGCAAATGAGCTGAATAACCCAACCCGCAGTAGCAGTTGATTCGTTTGATGACTTCATGTCGCGTAGCGCCGACGGCATACACCGTTATGTTACAAAAAGGTATAGAGCAGCTTTTAGTTACTCTCAAGAGAATCTTCATTGCTAGCCTGACACCGGCATACATACCAAAACCCTGCATAACCATCCAATTCTCCAAAAAGCGTCTTAGCGTTATCCTGGATAGCACACTTCTCTGGACTAAATATATCACGCCGAAAGCCTCTAAGACGCTGTCGGCTTCCTGGCGTCGGTTGTCTGGTGGAACAAGCTCTCTTGAAAATGTGTTATTGCTGCTTGTACAAGAATCCAAAGAACGATCTCTTGGTTGCATGAGGGCTTTCCCTAGCACGCTTGGCTCCGCTCTAAATCCATTGATGAATCTCCACTTAATATTCATATCATGGGCTGCACTATTAAAGCCATCTTCCGTTTAAGAAGAACTTGTCTGTGGAACAACACGGACTGGAGCTTTGATGACGTTACGCGCCGACTGTCTTTTGGCTCCGCTCCAATGGACATGCCGTCCAATGCAAATACACCAGCACTCCTGTTGTTGAAAAAAATCGGAATCGACATTCTCTGTGCCCAGGAATTATTGCGGCCAAAATCTAAGGCAGGGAAGGAAAATAGCCGGCTCTTCACGGATGGCTCCAAAACCACGGCGCTGGGGTCTTTCTGGAGGATGACATTGCTGGATTCCACTAGTCGTCAGAAAAACTTGCGCCGGTCTTTCAACAAAATATACGCAATCCTAATCACAACGAACCATACTATATTGTGAAGAATTGGTGGACGAGGTGAAGCATCTTCATCAGTAGCGACAGCCAAGCTGCGCATAGAGCCTTGCTGAACACTGTTGCAGCTACCAAGTTAGCTCGAGAATGCGAGACTGCACTGAACGTAGTCAGAAGGCTAAGTTCACCGAGTTTTGTCTGGCTCCCAGGTCACAATGGGATCACGAGAAATGAAATCGCCGATGAACTTGCTAGGCAAGGCTCAGAGGAGTGGTTTTCAGTAAGCGAAGTCTGCCTGCGTCCTCGGTTAAAGTTCCCTTGACACTTGATTTTCGTATCAGGTTAACTGCAGGTGGAATGACTTTTCAAGTTGCCGGCAGACTAAACGAATACTTCCCGACATCTCTAAAAAGTCAGCGATTTTCCTGCTAACCCTCAGTATGAAAGCCTGCAGGCTGTTTCCTAGCCTTTTCCTAAGCACGTAAATGTGCTGGCCACAAGTGATACAACATCCTGCGACGCTTGCTGTAAAAGTGATGACGACACCGTGGACCACTACCTCTGTGAATACCCAATCATAAAATCAATTTGAACACTCCACGCTTCGCTTTTTGAGTTCTTTTTATTTACATCATCTTGCTCCATAGCGCTTAGTCCTTCCGATGTTGTCGCACATGTTTTTGAAGCGCATTGCTCTTGACAAATCCCCTAAAACATATTGAACACACATACGGCCTTACGCCAGTATGTATTCTCACGTGGATGTCCAGGTCGCACTTCTGAGAAAACGCTTTGCTACAGGTCTCGCACTTGTATGGCTTCTCTCCCGTATGCGTTCGTACGTGCAGCTGCAGGAGAAAAACTCGAGAAAACTTCTTCCCGCACACTTTGCAAGGATGCGGCTTTTCGCCAGTGTGTGTCCGCATATGCACTCTGAGATTGCTTGATTCGATGAATTGTTTTCCACATACTTCACACTCCCAGTCGAACTGTCCGGCGTGTCTGAAAATGTAGAAGACTTTAAAAAAACTCAAACACACACTTCTCTCGTTCTAATAAAACGCTTCCTACCTCTTAAGATGAAGTGTAAGCGCTGCCTGGGTTTTGAAAGCCTTTGTGCACTCCGTACATGGATAGGGTCGATCACCAGTGTGTGTACGAAGATGGACTTTTAAAATAGCTTCGCTGCTGCAAATCTTACCACAGAAGTCACACACTTCGTTGCGGCTTTTCTTCTTTGGGGTCGGCTCAGTCTGAATAGTGTCCTCAGGATGGATTGTTTGGCAATGTGTTTGCAGAGATTCGGCTTTTGTAAAGGAGTATTGGCAATGCAGGCAGGTGTGTATATTTGCTGCAAATTCAGAGTGGATTCGTAGGTGTCGTCGCAGATTGTCGTGACTACTAAATGCAGCGCCACATTCATCACAGTAGAACTTGAAGGGAGCAGCTTCATGCAACTTTTTCTTTATTTGCACCTAGAAAGGGATTGATGTGGGAGTAGTGTATAATCAAATAATTGAACAGACAGATGGTACCTTTGTGTCGCTTTCTGCTTTTTGTCTCGTTTTGGAAACTGACTCGATAACGTAGCAAACATCCTCAGCGTCCGACATGAAGACATCATCCTCTTGGTCGTCCTCATTCTTAAGCTCGTGGTCCTCGATAACATGTAGGGGAGTTTCTATTTCAACGAGTTCCACCTCTCTAAAAGGAGGATCTTCGATCTTGTCCTCAATCAGGAAATGTTTGCCTTCACTCCATTCAATTACGTTTTGAAGCTCTTGCTGCTGCTGCTGCTCCTCCTCCTCCTCATCCTCTTCTTCATCTTCTTCTTCTTCTTTCTCCTCGATGATTATTTCATTGAGAATCTCTTCAGACATAGTCGCAAATGGATAAGAATCCATTTCATGTGGTTCAGGCATATACACCAATTCAGCTTCTTCCTTGTCAGCCATTTGACTCAGAAGTTCGTTGGACTTTGCACATTTCTCACGAAATTTTGCGGCAACGAGAAGTTCCCCGGCGCAGACTTTACAAAGGTACTTTGGCAAGTTGTCGGAACGGTCTACCTGTAATTGGAAATACTTAGTCACTTACAAAAAGCGAGATTTTGAGTTGCCTTACCATCAGCCCACCACATGCTTCAAGAAGTTCAACAAGGTTGGATTGGAAGTCTTCTACTTCATCGTAGATATTAACCATGAGTTCTTCAACATTAAGGCACACCCGGCAAGTGAGATCTGTGACTTCTTTAGAGCTCATTGTGGAAGAACTCGCGAGATTGCCTTTGGAAACAGAAATTGCTCTTCTGAGCTTTGTTTTGGATGCACAGATTGCTGACATTTCGTACAAATTGTCAACTACTTGTTTTTCGTTAGTGATGCCAATTTTATTTTCAAAGATGGGTAAAAATTTAAATAATTAAAAAACTATCTTTTTCAAATAAGTCACAAAAAAATCAGCTAAACGGCCAGAGATCAGGTTCATCTGAACAACTCACGCGGACCCTAGACTTATATGCAGGAGGTCCAACCGGCATCCAGGAAGTTCGGTGAAATGAACCTAGGAAAAACTGCGACATATGCTATCATGATTACTACCGAGATGGCATGAAACCGACAAAGAGATGCGGATTTGTCATTAGAGACAAACTTAGGCAACAAGTCTTGAGTCTCAGGCATATGAACGAGCACCCCGTGAGAAAGTTCGTCGTCAGAAGCCTGCAATCGCAGGAAACCGCCAGGTCCTTTCCCGAACTAGATTCTCCTCTCTCTCCTCAACAACTAACGCCGCTAGCATCTGGCTTAAAATTTATTCGACCAAGACTACGAAGCCGGTGGTTTGTCGATTAATGCCGGCTGGCATATGTAGGGAAATAGAAAACATATCCAACGGCGCTGCAAAGAAGAACTAGAACGGTTGTCGTACTCTAGGAGTTAATTGGGAAACAAGATCACGGGCTTCTCAGATGGAAGGCAAAAAGTACGAGAGACGTGAGATAGAGGAGATTGACTGATAAGTATTGTAGTAGAAAAGTCGTTTAGCAAAATTAGAAGGTAGAAAGAAGATTCCAGCTCAAGAAATTACGACCGGGAACCGAAAATAACGGAAGGGAATGTTATGGTAGACACGCTGAGGATATGGAAAAACAATTTCTGAAGACTGTTAAACGACGGTGAGGACATACATTCCGCTATCAGGCAAAACGAACCTGTAACACTGATCGATGATGGGTAATAATTTCATCAACCCGAACTCGATAAAATAAGGATAGATATGTTCAAATTAAGGTCGAACAACGAAACCAGTACTGATAGCCTAGTTGTCGAGTTGCTTGAGGTGGCGGGAGTTGACTTTTTGAAGAAGATGCACAAATTCACCTCTAAAATATTTCAGGTGAAAGCATGCCAAACGAACGAAACCTCGGGATTGTATAGCCGATTCTAAGGAAAGGAGACCCATCTCCCATATGATCTTCTTTGAATTTCAGTCCCTTTAATGTCCAAGTAATCGCAAATCACTGAAGGCCTTCCCCTAGTTCTTAGAGATGACTTTCTGCACAATTTAATTTCCGAAAATACTTTTCCAAATACTGTAGTCAGGTGAATGGATATCCTGTATTCAAATGCATTTTCGAATTCAATTGCGCTACTCCTTCTCGAATATTTTTAAAATTCATTAAGGAATAAGTGCTTCGTCTTTCTGAACAAATGGGACAAGATTGGAGTCTTGAAGTTGAGTGCAGATCGAATGATCTAATTCCAGGAAGGCAGAAGCCTACCCGACTATCTTCAGGAAAGCCCTGATTTGATGAAAAAAAGCCAGTTGGCTCTTGTAGCAAAATAATTACCCTCACCGTGTAACACTCTTAGAAGGATGAGAGCATTTAGTGAGGTAAGAAAGTCGGATTCTCTAGACGGAAAAGCGATAGCAAGTTTCATCAAGCGAAAGAGATAAACATGTAATCCAGTCGCAGTAGTTGGGGAAGATGTTATACAACGATTTCTATAGTCCGTTATACGGCAATGAAAGTGAAGCATCCTTCCACACGAAAGAAATAAAGTAAAAATATCAATATATAAAATGCAGAGCCAGAGATGCCTTGACGACGACAACAATTGGTTGGCCGAAAGGTCGCCTAATAAATGAAAATCTTACTACAACATCCACAAGAAAGGAGACTCTTAAAGCTGGTCCAACTATAGAGGCATTAGTTCTCTTAACATTGTATAGAAGATATTGCATGACGCATTGCCTTACACCATTTGTCTACGATCTGATTGAGCCCTATCAGTTTGAATTCCTGGTGATCCAGGATCGATACTTGCCACATCTTAACCAATTTTAAGGCCTCCGCAAGATCTATAGAAACAAGTTTGGGCATCTATGAAAAATGCCTAAGAAACAGCCGCTTTTTTCTGCACTGAGATTCTTGGATTTTTACACAAGCTTTATTACATCTCACGAATATTTTCGGTGGTCCTGGAAGTTGGCTGGACCCGGACTGAGGAGTATTGAGAACTGAAGAAGTTTCGCGGAACCTTTGCACCCATGAAAGAATTAGATTTACATTTGCCCCATCGCCCAATCAACGAATGTAATAACGTAAGAATCTCCACTTTTAAAAACGCGTCATTGTGACAGATAAATCCACACTCTCAATGATAGAAATGACTCCAACCTCTCCAGCTTCAGTGTTCAAAACTTTTTGAGATATTCACATATTAAAACATAAATCTTCCACCGAATACCATGTAGTTGGCAAAAGATGGTAGTCGCACAGATCTCAATGTCCCCTTTTCGATTGTTTTGGGCATCGATAAGCAGTCTCTAAAATGGCGATACAGTGCTAGATGATTCGCACAAGTAAAGATATAGTTTTCTACACCTCAATAAGATGAAACTTAGCAGATTCTGTTGGAGACCTTGTGCTCGAGCAATGTATCTTCTATGATAATGTCCATAATTCATTAAATCGTTCGCCATCCAAAGCCCTCCTTGCATGTGACATATACAGGTCCTTAATTATCGATGACAACCATGAAATTAAGGTGTCGCTGCAATCCGTGGTGAACCAGGGTCTCAGCTAACATGCCTCTCCAGCTAGCTTGGCCTTTCCCAGCTGTCTCGAGCTGCTCACACAGTGTTGGCTGAGGTCCATTCCACTTGTGTAATGAGGTCGTCCTCTACTGCATTGTCTCTCGGGTTGGAGTCGAAAATTTTCTAGACCGGGACGCTGGTGTCCATACGATGACCTAGTCAACTAAGCAGAGTTATCTGAGTTTTTCTGGCGACGCGACGTTAGCATCGCTGTACAGTTTGCTGTTGAAACATCACATCCATTCTCCTTGGATGCAAATGGGAGTGGAAATTACCCGAAGAACTTTTCTCTCGAAACGTCCAAGACATTTTTATCCGCTTTCCTCAATGTTCAAGCTTCTGCACCGTATGTGGTACTAGGATAATCAGTGTCTTGTGTAATGTTTTTTTGGTTGCTAGGAAAACGCCTTTACTACTCAATGGCCTCCTAAGCCCAAAGCAGCCACGATTAGCAAGCGGAATTCTTCGTATGATTTCCGAATTGGTGTCATTGCCGAAGTTGACAGCAGAGCCGATGTAGATTGAGGTGGCGCCGATCCTTCTTTGTTGACAGCATATATCTGACCGCTAAACCCATCTTTGCCGCTTCTACTTCAACAGTGGCTAACGCTCCATTATCACCTCACTATGTTCTTCCTATTGTGTCAAGGTCATGTCAATGCATAGGCGAGGAATTGATTTGCGAATTTCTCATAATTCTTTCAAGAATGATATTGAAAAATCACACGACAACATTTCTGACATTATATGGCAGTCAGTCGGTTATAAAATAAGTTTTTTTATGTCTGATATAATACAATACATACTACCATAATGTTGACAAGGCGCAAGAAAGCCACAATGTCTGTTCATGCCTTTCTTTCTGAAGTAGAATTGGACAACTAGCGCAGCGAACTTGGTAGCGTCTAATCCCCTTGTCTTACTCAAGTTTACACCGAATAACCTCACTTCCAAATTATCGGTTCATCGAATTATCGTGATAATATTATACGGAGTAGACCGAACTCACAATTCAAATTAGGTAAAACAGAATGTTCATGCACGTGCCCTAAATTAGATAAAGATAGACGGTTTACATTTGCAAATTTTAGCCTGTATACACGAGTATTTGTGCTCGGACTTACAATTAGAATACTCGCATCGTATAGCTCCCTATTATGCAACTGTCAATGGAGAATGTATTCTTTACTATTTTTAATTTTCCTATTTACGGTAATGTGACTTGTTTGCCTCCGAGATCGCAAAGTCATTTGAAGTCGCCAGAAAAAATTTTGACAATCACTTCAGCCAGACAACTATCGATGGAAATAAACTTCACCTGGCAGTGCCTTTAGAAAAAAAAAGCCAAACCAACTGACATTTTAGTCTGCTGTCAGTGCTGATGCCCAACAAACTTGTCTCAAACCCAAAGAAAGTTGATTTGTTAAAATTTGTCCCGAAGACGCCTAAAATTCGAATTAAGCGCGAAGCAGTCTCAGGAAGAACGAGTGCAAAATATGTCGATAGAGATCAACAAAATCTGCCGGACATGCCTAGCGCTGGAGGGCGCGCTTCTTTCCATCTACGAAAGCAAAGGATCCAGTGGAAGCAGTGGATGTGTTGCAGATATGCTGGGCGAGCTTACCAATAATCCAGTAAGTACCACACATCATAAAATATGTCGTACAACCTTAGAATTATCCGCTTTTCAGCCCAAGAGGTTCGATGGCCTACCGGAAAGAGTTTGCCTCGCCTGTATAAGCGAAATCAATCGCTGTTACTCGTTCAAGATTAAATGCGACAACTCTGAGAGAACACTACGACAACTAGTAACTATTGAAGATCCCGAAGTCGAAGAAGAAGAGATAAAACTCAAACCCGAAATAAACGATCAACCGAGACACTCTGATGAGAAGAAAAAGGCGCAGAAACGAAAGGCAGACACTGGTGAGAAAATCCTCCCACATGAAACCGAGCAGGAGGAAGTTGAACGTCAATCGAATGAAATTTACGCTGTACAAACTGAGGGAGAGCTGGAAGCCTCCTACTTCGTCATTCGTTCGAATGATGAAGAAAGCGAGGGCAACGAGGGCAAGCATGTAGTCCAAAACGAGGCTCAGGCAGACGATTTCGCTGAGATCCTTAATAAGTTTGTTAATCAGCCGCAGAATAACGAAGAAGAAGAGGCTTATGATGTAGTTGAAACTGAAGAGTACAAAGCGATAGTCAAGCGGGCAGTAACGCGGAAGAAAGAAGAACTTAGGTGTATGCTGTGTCCCATGACTTTCGTTCATCCAAGAAATCTAACAAAACATATGTTAAAGCATCACAATGTGCAAGATTCACCCCGTGAACAGCATTTACAGTTTCCCATTGCAATAAAGACGGACAAAAGTGAGCAAGAACCCAAGGATGATACACAGGAGGAGTATGAAATAGAATTCCAGTCCATTGAGGAAGCTGAAGAGAATGGCGCAGTCCAGGAACCCCAAATAATGAAGCAGTTAGAAGAGGTGAATATGCATAAACATCGTTGCCCTCGATGCGGAGCTGGTTTTGCCCAATCAAGATCGCTGAACATTCACATAAAACAGAACAAATGCACCGAGAAGCAGTACTCTTGTGAAAAGTGTTGTAAAGTGTTCGTCTCGCAGGAGAATCTTAAGACGCATATGCGGTCTCACCAAGAGGAAACTTGCACTGATTGTGGACTTAGATTCAGTGAGAAGGAGGAGCTCAACGAACACCGAGCAGAGACGCACAATCTGAAGTTCAAGAACCAGTGTCCCAACTGCAAGAAAGGTAAGAATAAATGGCGGCCTATTCCACCAGTAAATGATCCGTATTTTCTTTCAGTTTTTACGATGCTCTCGACTCTCAAGGATCACATGCGCATACACAGTGGAGAGAGGCCATTCCTTTGTTCCCTCTGCGGGAAGGGATTTAGCCAAAATGCCAATCTAAAGCAGCATATAATGCGTCACAACAAAACCAAGCCATTCAAGTGCGAGGAGTGTTCTCGTTCATTTGTTAGCAAAGGCGAACTTTTCTCACATTTCCGGAGGCATACTGGCGACCACCCATTTGTGTGTGACATCTGCAAAACAGCTTTCACCACTTCCAGCTCTTTAGTGAAACATAAACGAATCCACACCGGTGAACGGCCCTATGCCTGTGAGTTCTGCCCGATGAGATTCACCGCGTTGAACACGCTAAAAAACCACCGACGCACACACACCGGCGAGAAGCCCTACAAATGCAAATTTTGCCAGCGCGGATTCGCCCAAAAGAGTGACTGCGCAATACACATGCGAACCCATACCGGCGAGCGACGGTACATCTGCCAGATATGTGGTTCAGCGTTCCAGCAGTCTGGCACTCTCCGGACGCATATGAAAACACACAAATCTGTGAAACTGGAAAAAGGAGACACAGAACCAGATCAGGAGCACGATTCGTCCGTTAATGCAGAAATGATGGAAGAAGACCAACACAATGTAGATGGAGAGGCGTCGTCACAAGAGGATCAGCAACAGCGGGACTCCAGAAGCATCGACAAGAAGCCCACAACGTCAATTGTAGGAGTGGAACTAGGTGATGATGACATCCTGCATTTCGCTATCGAAGAGTGTTCCAGTGAAAATAATGACTTCAGTGGAGAATGAAAGAAGTCAACCGCCGCAGTCTAGGTTAAGTCCATTCAAATAGTCCATAAGGTAGTGCAATAAAAGATGTCAACACTAGGGTCCGAGGTTTCCAAGATTTTATTCCCAGAAGCATTTACTTAATCTACACCAGAAATGTCCTCTAAAACTGTCCATATGGCTGTTGAAGTCCCGACGCCTGTTGAGTCACAATGACCATCTGTCCAGTTGAAGTCGAAGGATGTCCAACACCAATACCCGGCATTGTGCTGATGCTTATCGTTTCCGACGTGACCAAAGGTTCTCCCAAAAACCAATTGATAAGCGCGTGCTGCGGCATGGTTACACACTTTCTCTGATCTGCTATTAAATTTTCCGAGTACTTTACGTGGTTGGCGTAAGCTTCCTTCTCGTGCAGCACATCCTTCGACATTCGATGGAGATCCTTCAGAATAGCGCTGCCCCAAAGTTGCACATGAATGTCGGGGATCTTTGAAGCTAATTGCATTGCTGGTGTCACCATGTTCATACTCTCCTTTGAATTGCCAATACTGAGGAAGACATGGCTCAGTAGAACCAGAGAGCAAGAGGTAAGCCGATTGAGGTCTTCGGCATTGGCCATTTTAAGTGTTTCCCGAAGGAAACGTCTGCAAAAAGAATTTCGGATGAGAAAAATTCAAAGACGATCAAACATCTACTTACTTGGCTTCGTGGAAACTGCTCTTGTGAAAGGCATGGAGACCCTGGACATAGTAAAATCCACCCATCAACGCCTGCGAACTGTACGAGTGTGTGTTTTCCGTCGATACGGAGTCTAAAATCACCTTCAAGTCTTGATCCCTCTTCGTCCTCAGATAAATAATCGCCAGATTCAGATTGGCAAACAATTTTAAATCCCTTTCTGCTGTCTCATTGACACAGGCAAGGAACTGCTTCTCTGCATAGTCAAACAAACTCGTCGACATTGAATATAAGCCAAGAAGACAATGCAACTGAGCCGCATGACGCTTTAAAAGACTCCGGTTCGGTGTGGCCAGGCATACGTCTCTAGCAGCGGCGATTTCGGTGATAGCCAACTCACGATTTCCCATCACCATGCGACACATAACGATGTGCTCCAGGAGTATTATCTTAAACACGGACAAGATCGGTTTGTCGTCTTGAGACTTGAGCTTTTCGATTTGCGTCAGAGCTTTCTCCGTGTATTTCTGCGCCTTGTCCATGTAACCTGCCATCATTGAATGGGACACCGTGACAAGGTACACCAAAACGTATAACTGCTCCTTGGGTAGCCACACGAACATTTCCAAAGGGTTTGGTCCAAAGATTGTCTCGTCCGTAGGCCAATTTGGCGCCATGATGGTTTGAATGCTCATTTGGAGTTGTTTCAGGCTTGGTTTCACTGTTTTCACTTGCCCGAGAGCCAGATAATAGCACACTTGAAGAACTAGAAAGAACACTTTAAGGTACTCCTTCTGATGGGGATTCATTATGTTGTTGTCGATTATGGAGCCGGCTTGATTCAGCAGTGCCAGAACGTCATTTGTCTTCCGTTCAATCATCAATATCATCGCTCGACTGAGTAGAAAGAGAACCTTTAGATAAGTCGCATTCGCTTCTTCAGCCGACTCGGCGCCAACTGCCAATAATTCCGAGGCCAAACTGTACTCTTTGTCGGTGGCGTGGATTTGTGATAACTGCAGAAGCAACTTACAGTGCCAGTAGACATTGTTTTGGGAAAGTTCTACAGCCTTTCGGAGAATTGCTTTTGCTAGGGATCCTTGTTCCATTTGTAAATAGAGTTGAGCTAGTAGACTTGCTGTATCGAATTTTACCTCGTCAAAATTGAGTAAGTTCTCAGAAAGTTTCCAGGCTTTCTCCAAGTGACTACGAGCCAGATCTATGTTCTTGGTATAGGCCATGAGGATTTGACCCATTTGCAGATGAGTGCGAGCCTCAACTTTTGACGGTGGCTGGAAGGTGAACAACGCCTGCAGGCATTGTATGCATTTCTTAACGTTCGGAGGATTAGAGGTGCGAAAGTATTCAGCCAAACCGAGGAGGGATATATAGCAGGCGTCTTGGCTTGCAGCCATTGTTGAGAAGTTGATTTTCTTGTTTTGTTGTTTAAGTTAATTTTCGTTTTCTTGTAAATAAATTTGCGAATTACCAAAAAGCGAAAGGCAAGCCGAATGTTTATGTGTCAACTGTTGGGTGACACTTGACAGACAGTTGAATATTTCAGCGGCATTTTTGGGCATGGTACAGCGGATGTTTTACAGAGTGCCGCTGTTGTATGAGAGTGTGACTACCTTTATTGCTTAATCATAGCAAACGGACAGTACAGACGAACTGGTGGAAATCTTTTTTGAGTGCAATGGATTATAATTTAACGGCTAAGGCATATTAAGAGACTAGAATAGAATCAGGACAAACATATCTGCTGTAAAGGTACAGACGTGATCAACGATTTATGCATACGATTTGGGCTTTCAGTCAATCCCCTAAAACTGAAGTTGCTCTCTTTATGAGAAGGAGCAAGCTGACTAGTCTGACTCATCAAGTTCACGCATTACGTCGTAAGTTTTCAAAGCGCTATTGGCTTTGTGGCACTGCAAATGAGGCTTACCACCGAAGAGAGTCCTTTGGATCTATATGCCTATAATAGGACCAGCTATAGCCAAATTAAAAAGAACTTTTTCTTTCCAATGTTATTCCTATCATGGGCTGCCCTCTCAAAGCCATCATACTTATTTACTTGCTTAGGTGGCGCTGTACTTCGAGGTATGCCTTGGCCTCAAAATACAAACCTCCAAGCATGAACTCTCGACAGCTGCCCCCAGTGCCGCACTCCATGTTGATTAAGGTGCTCTTCTACTTGAGTACACCACCTTAGATGTGATCACCCTCTGCTATGTTGTCACTCGGGGCTAGAAACATTCGGTCGAAATGGCTTAGCAATCTCAGTCGTTGGGTAGACACCTGTTTCTTCATCCGCTTTTGACAAGGTCCAAGTCTCTGCGCCATGGAGCAGGACTGGGATGATAATGGTCGTGCCCATATAGAGCCAGTTTAGTCTTACGAGAGCGGGCTCTATTACTCAATTGTCTCCTGAGCGTAAAAAAAAATAGCGATCGGTAAGAGTGATTCTGCCTCCAATTTCTGCTTTGAGTCCCGCGCTGAGGTTATTGCTGATTTGCCCTCGTTTACTACAGCCCCAGTACTCAAAAAAACTTCATTGACGGCTCGCTGTATTCGTCCAATCAATGTCATCCTCAAATAATTGTGAGTAATCGTGCCTCTTTTGTTGGTCATTTGACAGCGCTTTGCCTTGTATAAAAACTTTGTTGAGATTGAAGGAGCAGCGAAAATTCTCCAGTCACATCCTGCACAACTATAAACATTTGGTGGGGATGTCAAAACTAGACATGACGTTATGCAGCTCGTCTCTTTGCACGCTCTATTATGCCGACAATATCTGACCTACTGTGAATATTTGATGAGTTTTCCTGCCCTGAAACTGCGCTGATATCGACCAACCAGTTTGCTCCTGAATTTTTTCAGACGCTCACATCATACGGCAAAACACAACAAAAGGAGCTCCATAGTTGTGTTGCAGCGCAAGAAACCAGAATAGGCCAATGGCGGCTCTCATAACCTTAGCAAGGCAACCGAAGTCGGACTGTTTAGCCGGTCCCTTTGTTCAGGGGTTTTATTAAGGATATGGTCTTCTAGTTTGGGGGTTGCGAGTTTAGGGGTAACTTCCGCACCTTGTCAAAATTGAGACAACGAAAATCCGCTGATGTGAACGGATATAATGCTGGGGTCGTGAAAGTTTTAAGGACAACGAATTTCAGCTTTGCAAATGGAATGTTAGGACCCTTAATAGACCACGTGTTGTCGAGAAACTCACGGAGGCCCTAGACTACTATAAAGCGGATATTACCGCAATCTAAGAAGTCGGATGAGATGGACCGGGCAAAGAAAACTACAGCGACTTCTGAAAAGAAGAAAAACATCCCTAGTTTGGATGTGGATTTGCTCTTCGGAAGAGACTCAGACTGGAAATCTCAAGCTTCGGATTTAAGCGAATGCCTCGGAAATATAAGCCTGGTTTGCGCTTATGCTCCTACAGAGAATAAAGATGACAGCATCAATGACGAATCCCATGATCTCCTAGGCCGAACGTATGCTCATGGATACTGATGTAATTGGCTACAAAGCGCCGCTGCCACATAGAAACTTCTGGTAAGACGGTGCATGCAGGTAGCCAAACAAGAACTATATAAAGCTGCCCTTCATCGAACCACAAGAACCGCTCATGAGCTCTACAGAAAGAAAAGAAGGGAAGAGCATAGGCTTCTTGGAAAGAAAGAGAAAGAGCTTGAGAAGCACGCAATTGAAGAAATGGAAAGATTTTACTGCAGGAATGACGTTCAAAAGTTTTATCAGAGAATAAAACGAATATGCCAGGGCTTCAAAGTCAGAATGAAAGCCTGCAAAGCTGAACATGGACAGTTAGTAATAGAATCGCTGTCAGTGCTGATAATTCTTCTGCAAACTGTATAACTGGTTCAAGGTAGTAAAACCATTCATCCTGGACGAAGATCACAGAGAATTCCACCCCCCTTACTTAGACGAAGTTAAAGTTGCAATACCGAAAGTAACATAAAGTCTAATAAAACTGCTCGCGCGGGTGGACTGCCAGCTGAGGTCATTAAAATAGTTGGAGATGACTTGGTTGGGAACATGCCCGGTGCATGCTCTGTATAATATGATAAGAGGAAAGCATGCCCGATAAATGATAACTCAGCATTGTGTGTCCGATCCACAAGAAATGAAGCGCTTTTGACGGCGCCAACTACTTTGAAAACTCTCAAAGCCATCTTCTGTTTAAAAAGAAGTCGTCTGGAGTTTTTATGATTTCCGCGTCTCCCTGAGATAGTCTTTTGACTGATGTAACGACGCTAGAGAAAAATTTTGCCGCGAAATTACGAACCTGACTTTCGTTGTGCACAGGATGGTTTCGGCCAAAATCTGAGCCAGGAAAGAAATGTAGTTGGGCCTTCACGGATGGCTCGCAAATCGATCTAGGATGCGGTGCTGGTGTCTTTTTAGAGAACGACAACGCTAGATTTTACTCCTTGTTAAGAAGACTTTTGTCTCTCTTCTGTGCGGAGATATATGTACATATAAAATCTTGATGAGTTGGGCGAAGTGTCTACGCCTGTGGGTCCCAAGTCACAATGTGGTGGTGGAAAATGAGATCGCCGATCAACCTACTAGGCAACGCTTAGAGGATACTTTGTCAAGTGAACAAAATAGCAGGATGCTGGCAGGCCAAACGAATGTTTTCTGATGTTTCCAAGAGTTACGGACTTTCACCTTTTCGTTTAATAGAAAAAAAGCAGGCTACATACTACTAACGAATGCACATCTCAACGTCGCTGTCTTTTTTCATTTTGCAAAGTGGTTAACAGTGAATCCGTGCTTATCTGAGCATCTTGGTTGCTTCGCACAGTCACCGATTTTGTTCCTGGATCACCATTTCTTAATATCTAACCGCGTCCCATCTGTTCTTTAGGAGCAGTTAAGAAAAATCCACTGTTTCAACTGATCTGAGGTATGCTGTGGTCGATCCATGCAATACGATAGCGATTGCGATTGAATAACGCTAAAGTTGTCACAAGAAATTGACATTACTTCCATTTACGCCAAAATTGACGCGGTAATTTGCTTTCAATGGCTATCATAGGCAAACTTAATGACGTAGCTTGCTCGAACGAAGTCTATTGACAGACTGTAGTTGACGAAAACAGTAATATTTTTTTCTAATTTCTTGTGTAGGTGTCTAAGCTCGTTTCCGGTTCATGTTTGGTTTATTCTTGATACGGATTATTACACAGCGTTCTCTCACTTTTTCCCCTAGTCTACCTGTAGTTGACTATAATATCCGTGCTGTCGCTTTTTACAAATACGAACGCACGTAGACGCGGCTCCTGCTCTCTATATGTATGAGTTTTTCATACTTATTTTAAAGGTCATGTGTGTTACGACATTCGATAGTTGACCGGCTCCACTTGGCCCGTTCGTAGTCCGATCATTCCATGTGCAGATCCAAATGTTTTTTTTCTCATTTCACAAAATCGTCCGTGAGTCTGTCTGTCTCCAACGCCCTTCTCTTCGCAATTAATCCACCCCCTCTCTGTTTCAGAAGATTGATTTGTCCTAAAAAAATCCTTATTGACACGTTAAGGAAATTCATATAAGAATCCTTTATGCTGAATGCTAACGGCATCATTATTTATACGAATTCATCCGCCGCACGTCCACCTTTAACTTACTTAGATGGCACTACAGACAGGGGTGGGCAAGGGCCTCAGCTAAAATACATCTAGAAATTAGCTAAGGTCCCCTTTCACATGTGTTTTCCCTTCTGGGCTTATGTGAAGTCTTTCCAAGCCGTGGCGCTGATTACCATGCGATCAAGACGACCAAGCCATTTAACCAGGTTATGCGAGTTTTCAGACGAGGTCGGAATCGCTGTACAGCCTAGTTCGATGCTGAAACGTCTCCTGGATTCTTCATTGACACAGTCGGGACCGAAAATTATCTATAATGTCGTATTGGTTGCTCGAGAGAGGGCTTTACTATTCATTTGCCTTCCTACTCCAAAGAAGCAGCGGTTAGCAAGACTGATTTTCGCATGATTTTCGCATGATGACGTCGTTATTGGAGTAAATAGCGGAGCCAATCGTAACGTCTTGTCTTAGGCGTCGATGTTGATTGTCCTTTTTTGTTGACAGCACATACTCTGCTTTTCCTTCACTGGCTGCTAAGTCCAACAAACGCTTCATTGACAGCTAACTATGTTCTTCCCATTATGTCGATGTTGAAATATTCAATGACAATGCATCGCCATGTTCACTCCTTTTCTAGCATTAAAGGTTTCGGGTTTCTCATTACTGACATTGCCATCGTCATCCTGCATAGTCGAATGAGCTTGTCAGAGATGCTAAAACTTGGCATGGTTCTGTGTAGTTCCCGTCTATAGACACTATCGCATGCGGCTTTGAAATTGTGGTGCTTATCGAATTGGAACTCCGGAATTTTCCCTAAGATGGTGGACTTTACTGGCCTTAAACCGTCCTTCAGGCAGACAGGTTTTTATATGCAAAGTTGAAAAGACTTATTCCCCTGTAGTTGGCGCTGTCCAAGAGATCTCCTTACTTTAGAATTTGACAAACAGTGACAAATAGTACCTCAATTCGCTGGCATACTTTCGTCAACTTTGGAGATGACTTTATATACGAGTATATTTCGTATCTAATCATCACTAGCTGCTTTGAATATCTCGGCAGTTAACCCATTGAGTTCAGCAGCTTTTTTGGGTCTAAGCATGAAGATTGCTGTCTGGACTTCAGTGGATCGAAATCGTGTCTTCCATCGATCAGATTGAATTGTTAATTCTGCCTGACGTCATCACCGTTTAACGGTCTGCAGAATACTCTTTCCAGATTCTTACCACTATGAGGTTTCCTTCTCCATTATAGCAGTTCGGACTTTAGGCTTTGGCATGTTCGTTTCATTTTTTGGTAAAGACTTCCGAACTTCATTCTTCTAAAGCCTCGATCGAGCGCTTCTAGAGCTCCTTCTGTTTTTTTTCTGATGAGCATATGTTCTTCCCTTTTTTTCTGCTCGCAGAGTTCGCGAGCTAGTCTCGTTATTTTCGGTCGCTCTCTACATTCGCTCTAAATTTGCCTGTCTGAATTGTCGGAGCGGCTCTCTGATTGTTCTTTGACAGTTATGCAACTAGTGCTCTACGTTTGATGCTGGCGGTATAAGTCTCCTCGATGGGTTAAGGGAAACTATACCGGAAAAAGACCTGACGGTCTCTTGCGATTGTAGCCGTTCGATGTCAGGCTTCCTCACAGTATTAGTTTTTCTTAGAGATGTTCAGGATATTGACTACAACATTCGAGTTGATGTTGACCTCTCGGAACATTCAGACATCCGTAATACTGGAGGAGTGCCTTGCATCGATCGCAATATGGTGAATCTAATTGACAGTTGATTGATCAGAAGTCTTTGATGCACGGCGGTCAGAAAGAAACAGCAAGTGAAAATAATCCGAAAGTTTGGCGACAAGGTTATTTAGTTGTTCGGACGCTGATAAGAGTATAGACGCATTCTCAACGTCAGAACATCAACTAATAAGAAGCCTTAAAGGGTTAAAATAATTTTTTTTTTATTTGAAATAAATAAATTTCAATTTTAAACAATTGAATCAACTTAACACTATTTAGAAAATGCTTGTGACTTTTTGATTTCGTCATTGGCACACTATTCAATGAGATCCAGAACAACATCCCAGTACCATGGTTCGTCTACGAAAATGAGATGTCCTGTCCTTCTTTTGTGTAAAATTCGCGCCATCAGAGCTTACATCTTCGTAATAACAGTAAACATCGGTGGTTCTAACTAGTTCCTTAGACCTAATGTCATTTTAATGTGTGAATTCGTTCATGGATTGCTAAATGAGCGCGACTCGTGTATGCTTTTTTGCAAATTTCACAAACAAACCCGTGACCACTAGTATGAATCCAGGCATGTGAAAAGAGTTCGACTTCTTTGTTAAACGTTCGTGGGCACTCTTTACAATGAAAAGTATTGGTAGGAGGACTAATATCGGAGTAAGCAATTCTTGAAATTGGGCTCTTATGTGCCTTCTGCTTCGTAGGTTGTTGTTTTTGCTCGACTGTAAGCACAGTGGGACCCTGCTGAAACAAACTGTGCTGGTCAATCAAGTGTTTGGCCAAATTTTGGAAATTCATGTGGAAATCCTTCTGACACAGCATACATTTAAGGTTTTCATTATTTTGCTTTCTTTTGCGTTTGCTCCTTGATTCGTACTGATTAGTTTTGGTAATTTTGTCGACAGTCTCTGGAATTTTACTTACGAAGGGCTGATCTGTGTTTCTGGTATTTTGAGTTGTATTCTTGGTCTCGTTTGAGTCATTTTCTTCATCGCTTGAAAGAACGACGTAACAGGGGGCTTCTGCTGCGACTTTTGTTTTCACGGAGTGAGACTTATTAATTTTACTTTTAGCCTCCTCACTTTGTGTTTTAGAGTCGGGAACATCAACACTAATGTTTGCTTCTAGTTTCTGAGGTTTTTCCTCTTCATCCAAAAGGTCTACTACAGTGTCTGCTTTAGTTTTCAGTTCTACATCTGTTTGAATATTCAGGAGTTTTCTTAGTACTAAGTCAGAACTTTTGCATTTCATCTTGAACGCATAACAGCGATTTATTTCGCTGACACAGGAGAGGCAAATTGTCTCGGGTAGACCATCGCTTTTTTTGGGCTAAATGAAAGAAACTCGTAAACCAATTAAAACCAAAAGTACGGAAAGTGGCATTTACCTGGATGCTGCTTAGTTCACCAATCATGTCTGCTAACCGTCCGCTGGCGCTGGAATATGTTCTCTTGTCATAGATAGAAAGAAGTGGTCCTTCCACGATGAGGCACGTCCGGCAGATCCTATCAGCTATTTGATTTTGCATTGTGCGGACCAGGTGAATGTGTCTTATAACTTCTGTTGTAAATTGAAATAATTTAAATTATTTGGTGGTGTCCAACAAAAGATTAAACTTTATTTACTAATCAGCGGTTGGCTATATGCGTTTTGTTCTTTTTGTTTTTGGCATCCAGTAGTTAATGACAGCTAATGCACCATTGACGGTATATGCTTGTCGTGGCAGCGTTGCCAAAGGTGGGGTTGGGAATTTCGTTTCGAAAATTTTAGTTGAATATTGACATTTACTTGGTTTGGCAAATATTGAAATTAACTAAACTTTGTCATGTTAAAACTATTTGATCGCTTTACTTTCTTCGACATTTCAAGTGAATTTGATTTCGATTTCAACCAACAGCTCAATTCAGCAGTGATCACCATCAGTTTGCGTATACCCTCCTAGTTGGAGTCTTGCTTCCCTTCTACTTGCTTAATTAGGTAACGCAACAGTTCAGGGTGAACCTGGGCCTCAACTAACAAGCCTCCACAGTTAGCCCGATCCTTAGCTAATTGCCACCCCCTTAGGTGAGGTTTTCTTCTACTGCTTTATCTCTCTCGGTTAGATTTGAAAACTCTGCGAGCCGGGGCTTTGATGCCCATTGATGTACAGTCTTCTGACTAGATCGATGCTGCCGTACAGCTCGTGAAGTTCGTCCTTGAATCTTCTCCTCAAGAGTTCGTCAACGCAGATTGTACCGAATATCTAACGAAGAATTTTTTTCTCGAAACGACCGAGGATATATTCATTCGCTTTCGACAGGGTTCAGAGTCAAATTAGTTGTTCGGGATTGATTGCTTTCTTAGTCCAAATAAAGAGCGATAGGAAAGAGTGATTCTTCGGTTTACTTTTACTGAGGTGCTGTTGGCAGGTAGGTAGACAAATTCCTTTATTATTTCCAAGTTGTAGCTGCCGACTGTGATGTTCTGTCAAATTCGTCGATATTGTGTGCACATTCTTTGTGACAGCATATACTCGGTTTTGTTGTCAGTAACTGCTAAAAACATTTTGGCAGTTACAGTTTCAATACTAGCGAACGTACCGGTGACAACCCGCTGAGTTCTGCCTATTATGTCAATATCATCCGCGTACGACAGTAATTGCACAGACTTTCGCAAGATTGCGCCTCCGCAATTGGGTTGTGAGTTCTGCACAATTATTTCAAATTTAATGTTTAAGATGTCACCTCGTCTGAAACTTAACGGTATCGGTCAAGTCGTTACCGCTCTTGATGGAGCCGCGAACGTTCTTTATCGTTATTCAGTACAGACGGACGAGTTTGGCAAGGCTGCTAAATTTAGGCATGGCTCTATAGAGCTCGTCTCAATAAATGCTGTCATATGCAGCTGCTAAGCTGTCAAATCCAGCGGATTTGTTACATTTAAGTTACAATTTTTTTTTTTTATAATTTACGGGCGCCTAAGGGGGTTATGATACCCTTTTACTGTTGCCAGGGCTCGGGCGGAAAGATAGAAGGAGGAGAAAGGAAAGCATTGTTGTGATGTAGTGGTTTGAAACTCAGGTGTGTTTTGGTTTCGACATTGACTCTCCAGGGGTGGGAGTCCGAATAGGACGGAGAGATTTTTCTTCTCTCGGAATGTGACGTATCCTCACTTCGTTTTGATCAGGCGGGCCGAAGTTTTGGCTATTGTCGTCTATGTTGAATGGTCTGGTTTGTTTCTACAGCATCGCTTTCTACGCTTCTTCATCAGTTGCATGTGCTTACCGACATTCTTCATTAAACCAAGAATTTCTTGGTGGTGGTCGAGTGAAACCCAGCACGTTAGTTGTGGCGTCTCTGGCCCATTGGCCCGTTGGCAGCGTTGCCACTGGTCTTCCGGACTTGATACTGGCAGCATAGGGGTTGTCGGGAGATTTGGGGATACGCGATCGGCAAAGAATCTGGCGGTTTATTGCGATTGCAGGTTTACTACGTTATATGTTCTCACAGTTGTTCTTTGTTATTTTTGGTGGCGCTTGGGAAATCCACATTTGCACCTTGGCTGCAATAACGTGGTGATCCGAGTCAACATGGCCGGCCCGGAACGTTCGGACGTCCAGAATACTGGAAGTATGTCTTACATCTATCGTAAGATGATCAGTTTGATTTAGCGTTTGATGATCCCGAGACCACCATGACCTCTTGTGTATATTGAGATGAGGAAACTATGTGCTTGCTACAATGACATTTCGCCTCGCAGTAAAGTCAATAAGCCTAAGTCCGTTGCCAGACGTGGTGTCGTGTAGGCTATGCTTGCCAACTGTCTTCTCGAGGAGCTCGTAGAAGCATTTTTTGGGTGCATATTAGGGTAAGTTAACGACGTTCGCTCACGTGTAGGAAGCTTCTGTTTCGGTTTCTTATAGCAATCAACTTAGTCTAATAGACATCACATTTTTTCATAGTTCTTTGTCCTGGCCCATCCCACCTCACGTTGAGATATAATGTAAACACCCTACCATTATCCATAGAGTTCTTCGAAACTAAAAAAAAAACTTTTCATTCTTGGTCTCGTATTTGTGTTAATGACAACCTATAGTATGTACGAGGGGATAACCACTTTTTGATATCGCAAATAATGCTGCGAAATGCCTAGTTTTTCTCAAGCGCTGTAAAAAACATTTTATCCGCTCTCATCTGGCCTCAATATATGGGGTAAAATACTCACATCTGATCAGGTGTCCTTAAGTACTGGAGGGCCCAACCTGCAAACTCAATATATCGGTTCGCCGATTACGGCGCTAACCAGGAGTCGTTAGATCACTCGATTCCAATGATTCTTGCGGATCTTTCTACGATATATTCGCTGGATCGATTTGGATGGAAAGGGCACCTGAGAGAGTTGACCTGTTACGGTTAAACACCATGCAATTGCGCAAAAAAAATTGCAAATGCTGTCGAAAGCGCGAGTGCTAGAAGTTTCACTACTCCAATGCCGAATGATGAAATCGGTGCTGCAATTAATAAAGGCTGCAGTTTAGCGGAAATCGAATGAAGCATTGACAAAAACAAAACTAGCAATAGTTTCAGGCCAATGCTGTAACCAGCAAAGTTGTAGTGGTGGTGAATAGAACAAGCATGAGGATGCTATTTAGAAAACGGAACTCCTAGAGGAAAGGGAACAAGCTCTTGAATAGCTCTTAGCTGTTGAAGCTAAGTAAATCTGTGCTTTTCAAGCCCTCAGGTTTCATTGAATATGGAAATTCTAGGAAGTCAGAGAAGATGGAAAACAGCATTTGTCCAGCCCGTCCCTAAAAATGGCGAGTCTTCTTCTCTTTCCTCCTATAGACCCATTGCACTTACGTCCCTTCTTTCTAAAGTCATGTAAACGCTGATAAGCCGTCAGCCATGAAATATCTCGAAACACGAAAACTTTTCAATGACCGGCAGTATGGTTTTCGTAGCAACAGGTCCACTTGTGATTTGATGGCATGTCTCACCGAAAAGTGGATCCAAAGCGTACATCAATCTGGCGAAAGCAAGATAGTTGCACTTGACATTTCTAAGACATTTGACACAGTTTGGCATCAGGCTCTTTTGTCGAAAATGCATGCTTTTGGGATCGATGACTCTCTTCTTCGGTGGATTAGAAACTACCTTTCGGAACGTTCAATTCAAGTTGTCTTTGATGATTTCGAGTCTGATGTTCACAAAATAAATGCTGGTGTGCCCCAGGGGTCCTGTCTCCGACAGTCTGGGGGGTGGCCGTGGTGTAGTGGTACTAGCTATCGCTTCTCACTCGGAAGGTCAAGGTTCGAATCCTAGCCACAGCAAGTTTTCATTTGTGTAATTGGAACTCAGTCAGAAAAATCTGCGTGTGAAGGCATAACACTGCCATGTAGATTTGGCTGTTGTAGGGTTTTCAAGCACAAAACAACCGTTAAAATTCACAACCACACATTCCGAGAGAAGAAAAATCTCTCCGTCCTATTCGGACTCAAACCCCTGGAGAGTCAATATCGAAACCAAACACACCTGGGTTTCAAACCACTACATCACAACAATGCTTTCCTTTCTCCTCCTTCTATCTTTCCTCCCGCGTCCGGGCAACAGTAAAAGGGTATCCATAACCGCCTTAGGCGCGCGTAAATTATAAAAAAAAAAACTCTTTTTAATTTTCACCAATGATCTCTTATCTGCTACTTGTAATCCAATATATTCCTTTGCTGGCGCAGTACTCTCTGCTTTTCAATTGGGGAACTATCAACAGAGTGAAATTTAATGCTTCTAAAACACAATGCTGTCTGCTGTAGTCAAAGCGAAATTTAAACGCCCAGCCATTGTCCATGAATGGCACTTGCATCATCGAAACCGATAATCTTTCCATTCTCGGTACGTGTGTCAATGACAACTTACTTTGGAATGACCATATATTCGATGTTGCGGAAAATGCTGCGAAATGTCTAGGTTTCCTCAAGCGATGTAAGAAATATTTCACCCCCTCTAACCAGGCTTCAATATATAAGGCGTTTATACGCCCAAAATTGGAGAACAATGCTCACATCTGGTCAGGTGCTCTTAAAACCTCTTTGCACTTCGTGCATTCGAAACGTCCAATTTTCCATGACTCTGGCGCATAAATCAGGCTGAATTTGACCGATGGCATGGGTTATGTTGGCATTGAGGGCCGCTGTGGTTTTTGGCTTATTCACCCAGACTTCAGAAAACCCCACAAGAAAAAGTCTAACGGGGTCTAGTCGCACGATATCTGTGGCCAGTTCACATCACCTCCACGTAAGATTACCATGCCCTCGAATCGCTCGTGCAGAATTTCCAATGTGGCGTAACCTGTGTGGTACGTAGCGGCATTCTGTTGAAAACACATGTCGTTGGTGTCCATATCATCCAATTCAGGCCAAAAGAAGTTGGTAATCATCGACCTATAGCGCCCGCCGTTAACAGTGTTGGCCTTGCCAACGTCGTTCTCAAAGAAATATGGACCGATGACGCCGCCAGCCCAAAATCCACACCAAACAATAACTTTTTCGGGATGCATTGGATGCTCTTGGATCTCGTGTGGATTGGTATCGTCTCAAATTGGACAATTTTGTTTGTTAACGTGCCAATTCACCCAGATATGGGCCTGAAGATGATTTTTCGATGAAAATTAGGGTCAGTTTCCAACTGCTGCAGAGCCCATTCAGCGAACACAAGTCGTTGTCTATGGTCGTTTACTGACCTCCGGGGTCAGTTGAATTTTGTACGGGTGCAGGCCCAAGTCACGACGCAAAATTCGCCAAATTGTGGTCTACGATAGGCCGCGAGCGACACGAAATCGACTAGGTCCGATACTCCTGCACAATCTCACGGACAGCGGCGACATACGGGTGTTGGTTTATTGTTTACTGAATCAGTGGACTCAAATTTATCCCCCACACTGCGAATAGTCCTCTCGGTAGGACGATTATGGCGACCGTAAAATGGGCGAAGCGCGAGCAACGTTGCCTGAAAAGAACACCCATTATGATAAGTAAAACAATTTTACATTTGCACGTGTTGTTGGACACTATGTCCGTCCATGGTGATTTAAAAAACAGACTGCATAAACCACAGCCAATTTGACAGATGTAGCTTCCACAATATGGCCGCTATCCTACTGTAAAAGTTCGGAAGTCCCTGCACATATAAAAAAATTAACATGCATGATCCGCTCTCTCGAAATCAGAAAAAATTCCCTTCTTCAACGCAGAGGGACCATGCTCCCTGAACGGAAGCCAAGACAACGACTGTTTTTAACAACGTCCTTGCTGTTAGTAGGTTTCAGCATTTGAGGCGATGTTCGAATTTTGCCTGCTACATTTGGGGGTGGCCATTACAACTGTTGAACTTTATAACTTTATTTATTTAAAAGTAGTTTTGTAAAGCCATTACAAAAGAACCAGTCAGAACGCCAGAGAAAAACGAATGAATGAAAATTCGGAGAGGAAAATTACTCGAAACGTTAAAATTTAAATTTTTTATGGCCATTACACTAAACCTGCTCCTACATCTTCACTTAGAAGCTGCAGGCAGTTAAGACTTAAGTCCGCTTTATTTTGAAATTTGTGCCTGTTTTTTACGAAACTCTCTATTCGAGCTAAGAGCCCGGCAACATCTACATTAAAAAGCTCCTTAGAGAGTCCAAGGAAGGTTTCAAGGCAGTTTGCTTCCGAATGGGAGCGGCTGGGTCTGAAATGGTCAGCAAAAGATATTCCTGGCTTTATGCCGCTGAGGTTTTTGGTGACAGCAAGTTTTCATTTGTGTAATTGGAACTCAGTCAGAAAAATCTGCGTGTGAAGGCATAACACTGCCATGTAGATTTGGCTGTTGTAGGGTTTTCAAGCACAAAACAACCGTTAAAATTCACAACCACACATTCCGAGAGAAGAAAAATCTCTCCGTCCTATTCGGACTCAAACCCCTGGAGAGTCAATATCGAAACCAAACACACCTGGGTTTCAAACCACTACATCACAACAATGCTTTCCTTTCTCCTCCTTCTATCTTTCCTCCCGCGTCCGGGCAACAGTAAAAGGGTATCCATAACCGCCTTAGGCGCGCGTAAATTATAAAAAAAAAAACTCTTTTTAATTTTCACCAATGATCTCTTATCTGCTACTTGTAATCCAATATATTCCTTTGCTGGCGCAGTACTCTCTGCTTTTCAATTGGGGAACTATCAACAGAGTGAAATTTAATGCTTCTAAAACACAATGCTGTCTGCTGTAGTCAAAGCGAAATTTAAACGCCCAGCCATTGTCCATGAATGGCACTTGCATCATCGAAACCGATAATCTTTCCATTCTCGGTACGTGTGTCAATGACAACTTACTTTGGAATGACCATATATTCGATGTTGCGGAAAATGCTGCGAAATGTCTAGGTTTCCTCAAGCGATGTAAGAAATATTTCACCCCCTCTAACCAGGCTTCAATATATAAGGCGTTTATACGCCCAAAATTGGAGAACAATGCTCACATCTGGTCAGGTGCTCTTAAAACCTCTTTGCACTTCGTGCATTCGAAACGTCCAATTTTCCATGACTCTGGCGCATAAATCAGGCTGAATTTGACCGATGGCATGGGTTATGTTGGCATTGAGGGCCGCTGTGGTTTTTGGCTTATTCACCCAGACTTCAGAAAACCCCACAAGAAAAAGTCTAACGGGGTCTAGTCGCACGATATCTGTGGCCAGTTCACATCACCTCCACGTAAGATTACCATGCCCTCGAATCGCTCGTGCAGAATTTCCAATGTGGCGTAACCTGTGTGGTACGTAGCGGCATTCTGTTGAAAACACATGTCGTTGGTGTCCATATCATCCAATTCAGGCCAAAAGAAGTTGGTAATCATCGACCTATAGCGCCCGCCGTTAACAGTGTTGGCCTTGCCAACGTCGTTCTCAAAGAAATATGGACCGATGACGCCGCCAGCCCAAAATCCACACCAAACAATAACTTTTTCGGGATGCATTGGATGCTCTTGGATCTCGTGTGGATTGGTATCGTCTCAAATTGGACAATTTTGTTTGTTAACGTGCCAATTCACCCAGATATGGGCCTGAAGATGATTTTTCGATGAAAATTAGGGTCAGTTTCCAACTGCTGCAGAGCCCATTCAGCGAACACAAGTCGTTGTCTATGGTCGTTTACTGACCTCCGGGGTCAGTTGAATTTTGTACGGGTGCAGGCCCAAGTCACGACGCAAAATTCGCCAAATTGTGGTCTACGATAGGCCGCGAGCGACACGAAATCGACTAGGTCCGATACTCCTGCACAATCTCACGGACAGCGGCGACATACGGGTGTTGGTTTATTGTTTACTGAATCAGTGGACTCAAATTTATCCCCCACACTGCGAATAGTCCTCTCGGTAGGACGATTATGGCGACCGTAAAATGGGCGAAGCGCGAGCAACGTTGCCTGAAAAGAACACCCATTATGATAAGTAAAACAATTTTACATTTGCACGTGTTGTTGGACACTATGTCCGTCCATGGTGATTTAAAAAACAGACTGCATAAACCACAGCCAATTTGACAGATGTAGCTTCCACAATATGGCCGCTATCCTACTGTAAAAGTTCGGAAGTCCCTGCACATATAAAAAAATTAACATGCATGATCCGCTCTCTCGAAATCAGAAAAAATTCCCTTCTTCAACGCAGAGGGACCATGCTCCCTGAACGGAAGCCAAGACAACGACTGTTTTTAACAACGTCCTTGCTGTTAGTAGGTTTCAGCATTTGAGGCGATGTTCGAATTTTGCCTGCTACATTTGGGGGTGGCCATTACAACTGTTGAACTTTATAACTTTATTTATTTAAAAGTAGTTTTGTAAAGCCATTACAAAAGAACCAGTCAGAACGCCAGAGAAAAACGAATGAATGAAAATTCGGAGAGGAAAATTACTCGAAACGTTAAAATTTAAATTTTTTATGGCCATTACACTAAACCTGCTCCTACATCTTCACTTAGAAGCTGCAGGCAGTTAAGACTTAAGTCCGCTTTATTTTGAAATTTGTGCCTGTTTTTTACGAAACTCTCTATTCGAGCTAAGAGCCCGGCAACATCTACATTAAAAAGCTCCTTAGAGAGTCCAAGGAAGGTTTCAAGGCAGTTTGCTTCCGAATGGGAGCGGCTGGGTCTGAAATGGTCAGCAAAAGATATTCCTGGCTTTATGCCGCTGAGGTTTTTGGTGACATCTTTTAGCACCAGTTCATTTCTGCTCTTTTTATCGAGCTCAACTTTAACCATAGACCTACGTTTTTCTAAGCACTTTTTGTAGGAGGTGCATCCCCTGAAGTTGGCAGGGTGACCGAAAGACTGGCAATTAACGCAGTATGCTGCCGAGTCCTCTGCTTTTTTGAGAGCACACTCACCAGGACCGTGATGTCCTTCACACTTAACACATTTATAACCACTTGTGCAGTTTTTAGCGATGTGATCAAAAGCCTGGCACCTTCTGCATTGCAAAGGACCCTTGTTCCCAATAAGGCTCTCCCATTTAACTCTAGTGTAAAACACATACCTACCTGGTAGCAATCGAACAAGGAAAAGGTTATAATTTATCTCTTGCCTTTTTGATTTCAAAGTTTCGAATATACTCACGCCTGCTACTGTGTTTGGTACACGCTGGTTAAGCTCATCTTTAATTTCAGATAGTTGGTAAGCAGTGGTCAATCCGCGCAGTATGAGGTTGGAGGTTTTCTCTTCAGGAAGAGTATATGACTGAGCTTGGACATTTTTAGAGTTACGGAGATGCTCCATTAACTCGGAGTGCACTTTGTTGTTATTAAGAAATAGTTTACTTTCTTTCTTTTTTAGGTCGTCTAATATCTGACGCATATTTGCCCTAAATAAGATAATAGGGGGGCAAAATCTGGTTCTGGGTTTCAAATTTACATTTTCTTCATTGTTAATTACTCTTTTTGGCTTTTCTAAGGTAAGAGTAGGAACGGACTTACTTTTTGCTGATATTTCTTCTGTACCAAGAATACAAAAATCCCCCAGGATGGAGAAACGGTTACTGCTGTTGATTTTGGCTGTAGGCTCCTTAAGTTGGTTGTTCTCCTTCTTTTCCCGTTGGTGTTGATTGTCTCCCAATTTTCCTCATTAGAGTTTTCTGGCTCCATTGCATCTTCAGGTTGATATGGATGTTAGTAAACGTGGCAGCACTGAAAGTGTAGTATAACTTGGCACCACAGCCCGGGAGTGAGAAGGAAAAAATAACAGTTATTTTGAGAAATGCCCAGTCGTTATTCTAATACATTTATCCTTCTCACTCCCGGGCTGTGGTGCCAAGTTATACTACACTTTCAGTGCTGCCAAGTATGATAACACTCCCCCCTGGTAAGCTGGATCGGTCCTGGTTACCCTCTGGTTTCTCCACCTGACGTACAACATCTAACTTGGCGAATTTTGTAGCTGGTCGAGTGTAAGTCCCTGTTGAAGTACGCACGGTTGCTGTTCGGACCTGTCCATCTCTTCCTGGGAAGACTTCGGACACAGGATTGTTTGGATCGACGATAACGACTACATCACCTTTCGCAAGGGGATTGGCTGGAGTATGCCACTTGGTTCTTCTCGTCAGCGTCGGCAAGTACTCCTGGATTCAATGCCTCCAAAAGGAATTTGCAAATTGCTCGGACGTCATCCAATTCTTTCTCATTACAGCTCCGTCGTCAGTTCCCTCGCCAAATTGCTTCACTCCGCTTGATGAACCCATGAGGAAATGGTTAGGTGTCAGAGCCTCATCGCCGTCGCTCTCGACAGGAACGTAAGTCAATGGTCGTGAATTAATTATGATCTCAACCTCGAGTTTTGCCCATACCCAACAACACCTGTTTTACAGAACGTACCATTCGCTCCCAACTCCCCCCATATGTGGTGCCCCTGGTGGTATGAAGTTCTACCTTAAATTCACGCCAACAGCATCCTTCAGTTCCTGACTAGCTCCTCTAAAGTTGGTCCCGTTGTCGCTCAATATCTCTAGTGGCAAGCCTCTCCTCGTGATGAACCTTTTTAGGGCTAGGATGCATGAATCCGCAGAAAGACTGTGTGCGATTTCGATGTAGATGGCTCGAACAGTGAGACATGTTATCAGGACGCCCCACCTTTTCTCTGAGCGTCTGCCGACTCGTACTACAATTGGGTTGAAGTAATCGAGTCCGATGTAGGAAAAGGGTCGAGTAAATGATTTTAGTCGACTCGGCGGCAACCCATTAGGGGTGGTATTGGTCTAGCTCTCACGTTTTTGCAATGTTGACAAGTTCCCCTTAGCTTTTTTATGATAGTTCTAAGGCTTGGAATGTAGTACAGCTGTCGAAATTCGTTGATGACGGTCTCGCTATGCTGATGGTGAAATTTTCTGTGAAAATGATTTGTTATGAGTTCAGTTATGTGATGTCGTTTCGGCAAGATTATAGGCCGTTTCACTTCGCACATATCAATGTTAGCATTGTCAATATGACCGTTTATCCTTATAACATTGTTCTTGTCCATACAGGGCGATAGTTTGTACAACAAGTGGTTTCTGTTAAATATAGCAGAATTATTCAACTTAACTCTTAAAGCAGCAAATTCTTCTGGAAACGCTTCCTGTTGACATTGGCGGTACAGGTAGTTTTGAGACCGTTCAAGATCGTAGGCCATAAGACACTTCCATTTTGAATTAGCTCGTTTTTTTTTAATTTTATATCAGTGAACATAAAGACATAAGCAAGTGACCGCACCAATTTGTTCCAACTAGAGAATCTAGTGTAGTCTATGATACTTGGTACGTTGGCGATGCCGTGAGCGAAGTGTACCCTAACTTCTTCGGTTGTGCTGCAGTTTAGGGATTCGTCTTTAGGCCATTCCTCGGGTTGCGCATATAGGAATTCTGGGACTCGATACCATCGATTGTCGGACTCGAACAGATTATTACGTTTCCATTTGGTAGCTTCGTCTGCCACGTTTTCCTTACTTGGAACCCATCTCCAATTTCCTATATCTGTTTCTTCTAATATTTCTCCTATCCTGAATGCTACGTAATGCTTATATCTTCTTTGTTCTGATCTTATCCAAAAAAGTACGGTCTTCGAGTCGCTCCAAAATGAGAAATTTTTGCCGTGTAGATTAAGACATATAAACTTGCATAATCGTATCCCAAGCACTGCTGATTCTAGCTCCAACCTAGGTATCGACAAGTCCCTTAGAGGCGCTACTTTTACCTTTGCACCTACAAGTGAGCATTCGACGTGCAATCCCGAAGAGAAACGCAGATAGGCTGCAGCAGCGTAAGCATTTTCGCTGGCGTCTACAAATATATGCAGTTGTACCGTATCGCTGAAGTGAAGTGATTGAGCATATGGACGTCTAATTACAAATCGTTCTATCTCTGGTAAATGGCTTACTCATTCCTTCCATTCTTCATAATGATGAGCGCCAAATTTCTCTTAGTAATATCTTGAGCTTGACCAGAAAATTTGCGATAAGGCCAAGGTGGTCGAAAATACTCATTAATGCCTTTAAAACTTCTCTCTTCGTTGGACGTACCTGACCTGATAATATTCTCGCCCTTAGTTTATGTGCTTTGAGGGGAAAGGAGAACGTATCCTTAGTGGGTGACCACCACAGACCAGCATCAGCATCGTTAAACTCATGCCACACTGCAATCTTTTTTGGCAACTCGTCGTGTACCTCTCTTAAAACACTTTTGGAATTTGACAAGAAGTTGTGGATTTCGAATCCAGCTTTCGAATGAATATATTTTACATTTTTTGCCAACTCTATCGCCTCAATTTCGGAATCAACGCTATCAAGGTAATCGTCCACATAATGTTTCTCAACAATAGCTTCTACTGCTCTAGGGTATTGAGCTATGAACTTGCTGGCGTTTGTATTTTTAACAAATTGCGCGCAATATGGTGAACAGGTTGAAGCGAATGTCATCACCGTCTTGACGTATTCTTCTATTTCCTTGGTCGTTGGATTCCTCCATAGGAATTTTTGGGCGTCCTGGTCGTCTTTGGCAATTTTCACTTGGTGAAACATTTCGCGTATATCTGCGCATAATGCTATCTTTCCTTGACGGAATTTATACAAAATTGTAGTAAGCGAGTTCACCGTATCTGGTCCACTTAACAGCAGACTCTTTGCCGCTGCATCCTATACGATGCAGATCTTATTCGGCTTGTTGGGGTTTATTACAGGGAATATTGGCAGGTACCACGTTTTCGAACTTCTGACAAGCTGCTGCTGCGGTTCTAATTTGCGAGCATATCCTTTCTGCAGGTAAGTACAGATCTGATTCTGTAGCTTTAACGCGAGCGTTCTGTCCTTCTCCATTCCAGATCCTAAGCATCTTAGGCGGCGCTTAGCTATCGGACGGCTGTCAGGTAATGAGGCGATATCATGCTTCCAAAGCAACGGTACGACGAAATGATTCCGATTTCGGTAGGCTCTTTTATTCAGCATTCTTTGTGCCCGCTCTTCATCCTTAGATACGAGTAGCATTGCCTTTGACGTTTTCTTTCCGATATTTTCTGTTATAAAGTATCGCTTTACGATACGATGAATTTCTTCATCCAAGTATGCTTGGCATTCACAAACGTGAAAACTTCGCGCCTACGAAGACTTATACCCAGGTACCAGTTGTCCAGACCTAGTGGCCTCGCCGCTTTATACGACGCAATAGGAATTCCGTGCATATGTTGATATCTTTTCTTCAGTTCACACGCATCGAAAGATTGTGTCGGTAAGTTTAAGTTCTGGATTGTTCTTACATTAGAGATCTCGAATTTATTTTTCATGCTAATGCCCGCAATCTTGGCGGTAACCTTTTTCGATTGTTCTTCTGTGTAGCGCTTGTCGGTTGTCCATTTTAAACAGAGTGGGGCGACATCACCATCGAGTTCCAGTTGCCGAGCCAGCCTTTCGTCCATAATGGTAACTGAAGAGCCATCGTCGAGAAATGCATACGCATCGCATTTGGTCGTTCTGCTATATAATGTCACTGGGAGAATTCTAAAAAGTGTGGAACTATTCTTCGAAATACTCGTATGTATATTGCAATTTGTATATTTATCGTTATTTTTATTAATTTTAGTTGTCTCGGGTATATCGGAATCGAGAGTAGCGGTCTTATGCAGCAGTCTGTGGTGATGAAAAACACATCCGTCTTGTCCACATCTTTTGTTTGAAGTGCATTGTACCCTGCCATGAGCTCGGAGCCAAGTTCTACATAACCGGTGTTGTTTTACAATGCTCCACTTATCATTTAAGTTCATATTGTTGAGCTTTGAACAACACTCCATATTATTGCAGTCGCTGCTGCAGATCCTGCACTTCTTGGTTTGTTTGTTGCCTTCTGGAGTCTCAACTTTTTCGTGTATGTTTACAAACCTGTTCGTTGTAAATGGACGCTTGTCGTTTTTCTTCTCACTAAGCACGGTATATGATGTTGGTGAAACGTCGACTGCTGCTTGAGCTATCTGTTGTAGCCATCCACTGAACGTTAACAGATTTACTTCCGCACACTCTTATCTGTGTATACCCCAATTAAGCCTGATGCTTGGCTGTAGTCGTTCGACCAATTCTTGGATAAGACAGGGATTCTCGATAAGTGCCTTTAAATTGTTGGATTCCATTATGGCACATATATTCTGCACTGCAAATGAGAATGCAATAAGACTTTCCAGTTTGTCGGCTCTTGGGGGTGGCTCCTTCCTGATTTTTATTAGAAGTGTATTTATTACGATATCAGGTCTTCCATATAGCATCTGTAATGTCGAAATAATTGCTGGAACGTGCTCTGGGTATAATAGTTTATAACGAAGGGCTTCTAATGCGTTGCCCTTTAGGCTTCGCTGCAAACGAATTAATTTTTCGTCGTTTGAGTAACCGCATGTCCGCGTTGAGTTCTGAAAAGAACTGATAAGGAGTGGCCAATCTTCTGGATTCCTACCGAATACAGGTAAATCCCTGTTAATTCCATGCCTTCAAGCAATGTGAGAGGAGCTTAACTCGAACTGGTCTCTTGGCGTAATTTGCGGGTTATTACATTGAACCGAGGTAAGTACCGCGGAGGGGATTTTTTTGTTTACAACTATACAATAAGCGTTATTCGCCTTACTTTCGTTTTCAATTCCCGTCTTAAGCACCGGATTTTCACATAACATATGGTGTTGACATCTGATATCCACTTAACACATCTTTCTTGCTTTGTAGTCAGAGCTTCCGAAACTGCATCAAAGTATTCACCGTCTCTTTTTTTTTTTAAGAAGACGCTCTTCCTCAAGTTTTTTTAATTTGAGATTGGTGGATCTGATGGCTGCGAAGTAACTGCAGTTGCAGCTGGGAAGTTTGTGTTGGTTATGAGGGCACTGCGGTTGATGTTGATGCTGTGCAGACTTTGCCTGGCTCCTGAGGGTTTTGGAGGCGTGTAAATGTACGCAGCTGTCGCACATCCAATCTGTTTGGGCGACACTTTCATCGACGACAACGCATGATAAGTGGTACCAAGTGTCGCACACATTGCACTGAACCATTTCCTCGGCGCTATCCTCTCGTTTGCCTTTAGGGCAACTGTGTTGGTCTTTTACATTTTCGTGACTTAGGGAGGGGCGAGCTGGTGTTTTTGCTTTTCTACAGATATTGCTAGAAATATGAGACATAATGACTTACCCCAGACTCCGTGCGAAAGCGGCAGCAAATGAAACACTGATGCGATTTGATTATTGGCTGATGATGATGATCTGAACGGATGAGGCTCTGATGAGTTGCTGTCTGATGAGTCCTTCTGGCGTTAGGCCATCTGCGTGGCAGATGTGAAATCTGGTTTAGAATTTTCAAGAATGTTGAGTTCTTAAAGAACTTGACTGCTGCTTGTCTTGACAAGTGTTTTGTTTTTTACAAAAAAAGGATTTATTTTCACTTAGTTATAAGTAATTTATCAAATATATTGGGTCTATAACTTATTATTCCATTGTTATTATTCCACTGGAACATGCGTTGGAAAGCTACTGCCATTAGTATATGTCATTCATTTGAAGCGTAAACAACAATAATTTTTTTTTCACTCAAATATGGCGAACTTTGTGACTGAAAAAGTGTTTTTGCGGGGAGTTCTTCTTCATTACTTTAATATGAAGAAAACTGCTGCCGAAAGTCATCGTATTTTGGTGGAAGTTTATGGTGAACATGCGCTAGCTGAGCGAACGTGCCAAAAGTGGTTTGCACGATTTAAAAGTGGTGATTTTGGCTTGGAAGACGATGAACGTCCTGGGCAGCCAAAAAAGTTTGAAGATGAAGAACTGGAAGCATTACTCTATGAAAATTGTTGCCAAACGCAAGAAGAGCTCGCAGGATCTTTGGGTGTGACTCAAGCAGCCATTTCAACACGTTTAAAAGCAGCTGGATATATTCAAAAGCAAGGAAATTGGGTTCCACATGGACTCAAGCCGAGAGACGTCGAAAGGCGGTTTTGCATGTCCGAAATGCTGCTGGAACGCCACAAAAGGAAGTCATTTTTGCAGTCATATGCGACCAGACACGAGGCAATAATTTTCCATCATGACAACGCTCGGCCCCACGTTGCTATTCCGGTTAAGAACTATTTGGAAAACAGGAAAACACCCGCCTTATAGCCCAGACCTTGCCCCTTCTGACTACCATTTGTTCCGGTCGATGCAGAACGCCCTCACTGAAATACGGTTCACATCAGAGCAGAATATCAAAAATTGGCTTGATTCATTCTTGGCTGCCAAGCCGGCGCAGTTCTTTTGGGATGGGATCCACAAATAGCCAGAAAGATGGGAAAAAGTCATAGCTTCAGATGGGCAGAATGGCCTTGAATAATATTATTGTACATGTTGTTCTTAAATAAACGTTAAAATTTTGAAAAAAATAAAAGTACTTTTAAGAAAAAGGGAAGAATAACTTGAAAATTCGTATTTTTAATCACGCGTCTGTTCTTTTTAGGATTTAAAATGGAAAAGCAAAAAATAACAGTTATTTTGAGAAATGCCCAGTCGTTATTCTAATACATTTGTCCTTCTCACTCCCGGGCTGTGGTGCCAAGTTATACTACACTTTCAGTGCTGCCAGGTGTGTTAACAATGGAGTTTGGCCAATTTTAAGCTGTTGTTTCGTTGCTTCCACTTGAGATGGACTTGGCGGAATTTTAAGTGATTCGCTTTGCAGTGTTGGGAAAGCGTTTCCCTTAAATGCGTCGATTAATTCGATTGCAGTTTCGGTGGCGATTTTCGATTACCACTAGAATGTGGCGTCACTTTGCTTAGAATCACTGAATGTTCCGTTATACTTTCATTTGCCCTTGGATGTTGTGCCTCATGTTGTTGCTCAAATGTTTTTTTCCCCTCCCCTTCATTATGGCGGGGATGCCGTGAGCACTTTTAACACTTTTATGCTGTGTTGAAATAATACTTATTACACTTTTAGCCTTTGTATTTTTATAGGTTTTAATTATTTCGGTCCGTAGACCTGATAATTTGGTACACAATCACTTTATTTTTTTTCCTAATTGCGCACACAATAAAGCACGTCCACTCGCATCGGCTGACAGTGGATCTACCCTTAAAAGTGTTGCCATACAAAACAAGATCTGATTAAAGATGAATGAGCATGAAGAATGCTGCCAGAGTGCTGGTTGAATTATTGATCTCACAAGAACCAATGCACAGCGGTATATCTCTTGGCGCGCACCTGTCACCAGCAGATGATGCGAGAAAAACAATTTGTTTTATAGATTTATAGAATTTGTCTTTTGTTTATATTTCATAAAGTTATCAGCATTTATATATATATATCTATATATACTTTTTGTTTTTTTTTTTTTTAAATGTGTTAGCTATAATATTGTTTTTAGTTTATATATATATATTTTTTGTTTCCTATTTCGCCAGTTCATACACACTCGCACATGTAACATAATTTTTGCTAACTACAAGTTACAATTCAACAATCATGTTTCGTTATCGTTTTTTTCTCATTGTTTTTTGTTTTTTTTGAAATTTTATATTATTTTTAAGTTTTTCTTAATTTTATTTTATTTTTTTATAAATTCACATATGTATGTTTTGTAGTTGTATGATTTTATTTATCTTATAGATCGCGCATTTAAAATTAAAAATGTATAGTGAGTGTGTGGTCGGTTTTTATTAATTTATTTGTAATAGTTTTTTTTTTTTTTGTTTGTTTAAATACAATAATTGTTTTTCATTTACTGTAAGAGGATATATATATAGGTATGTATCGTATGTATATATATCATATAATGCATTTTATACTCTTTATTTGAATATATTAGATTTTTAACACTTTAATTAGGCAAAAATTGTATATTTTTTACTTTCACTTTCTGATAGTGTTTATCTATTAAATATGTTAATAATTTTATTTTTTCAAAAAATCAACACTAATTTAAACTTATAAAAAATTTAACCAAAGGTATATTCGAAGTTGTTCTTTTTTCTCTTGTTGTTTTTTTTTCATAGGCAAAAAGTGTGTTGTTATTATTTTATAAATATATTTTTTCTGATTTTTTTTTAATCTATTCATTTGCATAGTAATTTATTTGTTACATTTATATATATACAATTTTTAATTAAACAAAATAATAAACAACAAATTCGTATATTTATACATGTAATATCCATTTCCTTTAGGAATTTAGTTTTAGTTTTTTCATTTTTCTTTAAATATTTTGATAAATTTAAAAAAAAAACGGAAAATTATAGTCAGAGTCAGTTTATAAATTATATTATATGTAATATATAAATGCAATAATTAGGTATTTGGAATGTGTGCTTTTTATATTTATTTCACTTATATTCAAGTATATATGTATATTTCATTTATTTTGTGTAAATTCTTTTATTTTTCGATTGCGAAATTAGATTTAAAAATCATTTTAATTTTAAAAATCTACTTTATATAAAAAAATCTAAGAGTGGTTATTGTTGTAGGCATAGCAACTCTAATAGGCGGAAGGGGGAGTTGAAAAGAATATTTAAATAATTTTTATAAACATAAAAACAGAGATAGAATAACATACAATATAAAACAATTTATCATAATATTTACAAAACCTTTTAAAATGCTATATGATATTTTTTTTTGTTTACCTGTAAGCCTAGTATCATTTGAATTTATTTATACACCCTAAAAGATTAGAGTCTTAATTTAATATATATCATATATATATAGGTTTTTATTTTTATATGTTTTTTTTAAAAGTTTAAATCTATTCAGCGTTGTTTTGAGTCGTTAGGCAAGAATTGAGAAATATTTCTTCTTTTTTACTTGTTTTTTTTTTTATTTTTTATTTTAATGATCACTTTATGTTAAAATATTTTTTATTATATAAATATTTAAATAGCTAGCGGTAGCTTATTTACAAGATTTTAAAACAAAATTCTTTCGAAAGTGAAAATATATTTAAGAACAATTATTTTTTTTTTTCGTTGAAGGCAAATGCAAAAGTCGTTGTTAATTTCTATAACTTTTGAATGCTAATTTCGTTTTTAATAATTACAAGAAAATATCTCAATGCTAAAGAGTGAGGAATTGCAAATAATATCATACAAGACTGTAAAAGAAAGCAGGAATCTATAGAGGGCGCTGAATATCAGAAATGACAATCAAATAAGTCAAATGTCAACTGTGGTGACGGTGTAATTTCTTGGAGCAAAATTAAACAGATTTGAATGATGTAGGGATCTGCTCGGCAATTGACCGGGAAATTGCTGACTGTCCTATAATTTCGATTGGGCCAGTAGCGCAACAATTACGCGGGTTGTCTGAAAAGTTTCCGATCGCAACGTAAAGAGAGCGGCACTCGTCAATAAAACTAGTGAATGCTAGTTTAGACAGTTACTTACAGAAGTTTCAGTCATTTTGGACGCGCAGTTTTTAGTTAACAGCCATTTGAGTGAGTCGAGGTGAGTGTTTTTTGCGAAAATTGAAAAAATTGAGTATCGAGCTGTTATTAAATTCTTGTTTTTGAAAGGCAATACGCCTACGCAAATCAAAAATGAGTTGGACTCTGTGTATGGGGACTCTGCATCATCATTTACCACGGTGAAATTTTGGGCAGCTGAATTTAAACGTCGCCGTAAGAGCTTGGGAGCTGATGAACGTTCGGGACGTCCAAAACATTGTTAAAGTTCACCAAATGGTGTTAGACGACCGCCGAATTAAAGTGGGAGAGATACTCGTAGCAGAGGTTATGAAAATGTCCAAAGAACGTGTTTGTTACATATTAAATCAAGATTTAGGCATGAGAAAGCCGTCCGCGCGTTGGGTGCCGCGTTTGCTTACGTTAGACCAAAAACGTGTTCGAATGAACATTTCCAACGCTCGTTGGCGCAGTTTAGGCGCAATAAATCCAAGTTGTGTCGCCGATTAATTACTGTAGATGAAACTTGGATACACCATTATACGCCCGAAACAAAAATTTAGGGCGAACCGGCTTCAAAAAAAGCAAAAACTGTTTTTTCGGCTGGGAAAGTGATGGCGACTCCTTTAGGATAGTAAAGGAGTTACCTTAATCGATTATCTTTAAAAAGGAAAAACCATTACAGGAGCATAATACGCATCATTACTTGCCAAGCTGAAGGCAGAAATTGCGGAAAAAGAAAATCCTGTTTCACCAAGACAACGCGCCGTCCCACACCTCAGCGGTTGCCATGGCGAAAATCCATGAATCACGGTTTGAACTGCTTGACCATCCGCCTTATTTACCAGATCTAGTCCCAAGCGACTTCTTTTTGTTCCCTCATCTAAAAACTGCGGTCGGAGGACAGAGATTTTCGTCAAATGAGGAGGCAGTCACCTTCGTGAACAATTATTTTACAGAGGAAAACGCCAAGTACTATTTGGACGGGTTGGAGAGATGGGAGCATCGCTGGGAGAAGTGTGTAGAGTTACAGGGCGATTATGTAGAAAAATAAAAAAAAATTTTGAGAAAAAGTATCTTATATATCTTTTCAGACAACCCTCGTAAGTTTGCAGTGTAGTGCTTACACAATCTCCCAGGTTAAAATGGCAAGTGCATGCTCGACCAGCAGCATTAATATTGACCTACAACGTCATAGGGCTCACAGCACTATACGGAAGCAAAAAGAAAATGTGACGTACCAGCTAATACCCTGGATAATAACGGGCGCATGTTTGGACCCTTAACAGCAATTAACAGAAGTCCTTGACTGTCATCATAAAGATATCACAGCCAACTAGAAAGGGCGATGGAATAGGCCAAAGGAGGATGAAAAACTGTGACATCTGCTATGGCAGATAGGCTTAAGGACGAAGTATTGAACTGCCAGCACGTGAGCTAGCATCAAGGCTAAATTTACTACCATAAGCCTAACATGTGCTCAGTCCCGTCGGAAAACAAGAACGATGCTACCAAAGAATTTTTCTATGAGCTCCTCGACAATGAATAAGAGCAATCTCCTAAGTATGACACAAAGTTGTTCTAGGCGACCCTAATGCCAGGATAGAAAAGAAAGTCATATTTGATAGCACAGTTGGCAAGCATAGTCTACAAAATACTGACTAACGTACGGCAAGCACAGAGTTTTCACAACACAATATAGGTAGACAAGGGGATTTGGCGGTCTACGGTCATGAAAAGCTAAATCAAATTGACCATTTTGAGATCAAGGAAGTCATGCCTTCAGTATACTGTACATTTGAACCTTCCGGCAACCAGGACCCTCGCCCAAATATCAAGGCTTCTTTCATAAATGAAATTGTCTAATAAATGCGAGGGTGGAGCAAATACTGGTCTTATCGTAACGATTTTTAGATCTTAACGCCACTGTAGGTTGCTACGATTTGACAAGTTACAAGCTGCCGGTTATAGGTCCTGTTAGTGGCAGGACCAGCGGTAGTCCCTACCGGACTTAAATCACGGTACTGTGGAAGTGAGGACCCTGACTTGCTGAAGTAGGACCCCCGTGGGAGCGTCATAGTGGTTGTAAGTTTTTTTTTTTTTTATAATCGGCGCGCGTTCAAGGAATTTTTGTACCCGTAAAATGTTTGTACACAGGTACCGATGTACATTGTTTTTAAAGTTTGTAAGTTATAGCGACCAGGAAATACAGAGATCGGCGGGGCATTCCATAAGCGAGTTGTGCGGCTTAGAAAAGAATCACGATATTTGAGTGTACGTCCGAAAATGGCTTGATGAGCATTCATAGCGAGATGGGTGTTACGGTTGAAAGTTTGAGCACTGGTGGTGGAAATAGCCATAAAACAGAGTGAGGCAGGAGACATTACGTCGGTATTCGAGGGTATCAATTGATTGACTGATATTAGTATCACCTATGAGTTTTATCGCACGTTTTTGAATCCTATCTAGCAGGTGCAGGGATGTTTTCGGAGCACCTGACCAGATGTGGGCATTGTACTCCAATTTTGAGCGGATGAATGCCTTATATATTGTGGCCAGATCAGATGGGGTAAAATATTTCTTACATCGTTTGAGGAAACCTAGACATTTTGCAGCGTTTTTGGCGACATCGAATATATGGTCATTCTAACGTAAGTTGTTATTGACACACATACCGAGAACGGAAAGTTTATCGGTTTCGACGATGCAAGTACCATTCATGGACACTGGCTGGGCGTTTAAATTTCGCTTTGACTACAGCAGGTAGCATTGTGTTTTAGAAGCATTAAATTTCACTCTGTTAATAGTTCCCCAATTGGTTATGCTGTTAATATCGGAATTTAATGAGCTTAACATACGCTGCCGTTCCCGTTCTATGTACAGCCGAAGTGCACAGCCGAAGTGCACAGGCGAAGGGACGGGAGTTCGGAAACGAGTATGAAAAGCAGAGAGTACTGTCATCAGCAAAGGAATAATTGGATTAGAAGTAGCAGAAAAGAGATCATTAATGAAAACTAAAAACAGCGTCGGAGACAGAACGGAGCCCTGGGGTACACCAGCATTGATTTTGTGAGTATCAGACTTGAACCCATCCAAGACAACTTGAATTGAACGTTCCGAAAGGTAATTTCTAATCCATTGAAGAAGAGAGATATCGATATCAAAAGCAAGCATTTTCGACAAAAGAGCCTAGTGCTAAACTCTGTCAATTGCCTTAGAAATGTCAGCTACAACTATCTTGCTTTCGCCAGATTGATGTACGCCTTGGTTCCACTTTTCGGTGAGACATGCCATTAGATCACTAGCGTACTTGTTGCTACGAAAGCCATACTGCCGGTCATTAAGAAGTTTTCGTGTTTCGAGATATTTCATGAGCTGACGGTGTATCAGCGTTTTCATGACCTTGGAAAGAAGGGGCGTAAGTGCAATGGGTCTGTAGGAGGAGTGGGAAGAAGTTTAAATCTAAAATCACAAGAAGGACTTTCCAGTTGGTTTTGATCCGATATAGAGTTGCAAAAAGTACTGGGTGCTATGACGCTAAGATCAGTGAGACGTTTTAGATCGGCCTGGACTCATACCAAGAGTGGAACGTTGCCTCCAACACAAGTTCTGCTTTGATATTAATGAATTGACGGAGAGCGATGGCAAAGCGTATTCTTGCTCCCATGAATATTTAGACATTCAGTGGAATAGAGGCGTATATTGTTAGGAGTTCACTTAAAACTTACGAGACGTTCTTCCGGTCAGTCAACCTTAACTTGGATTAATATTTTGTTACAGCCAAGGTACGAATAGAGACTTTCCAAGTGCCATAACAAAGAAGAAGTACTGTGCTCGTACTCGTATGACGTATTGTAGAAAAGATGCAATCACAAGAGGCCGCCTGAAACTTTGCCGAACGCATATCCCGAAATCTTTCAAGACCTTCTATCCCGACAGCATCAAGTACCAAAGACTACCGCCAACGTGCCCTCAAGAGATCTCGGATTTGATAAAAAGGGTCTGTAAGTACATGCATCTAAGCAAGAAGTGTACAAAGCGGCGAAGGATGAGATCCCCTCGTGAATTCTACAGGCAAAAGAGACAAAAGATTTTACCAATAAGTAAAAAGAATGTGTCAAGCCAATAAGACTCATACAGAAACCTGTAAAGATGTAGGAGGTAGAGTCATAGACGGTGCCGAAAATATAGTCAAATTTCTTCTGCATACTGTATAACGACAAGGACGCTCAAAATAGCCAGAATAGACCATTCAACTTAGACGTTAGTAGCCAAAACTTCCGCCTATATGACTACAGTGAAATGAGGATAGAAATACCCAAGCTTAAATCCAACAAAGTTGTTGGACTTAATGACCCACCGGTCAAGGTATTCAAAGCTGCTGGAAATTCATTTCTCAGATCTGGTCAGAAGAGTGTGTGCCTAATGAATGAAACCTCAGCATCGTTTGCCCGATCCCCAATAAACGAGACACCCTGCACTGCACAGTCTATACAGACACAAGTCTCCTTAACATTGCTTAAAAAATCTCATCTGCCATAATCTGAAATCGATTGGCCCCTATCAGTCTGGCTTCAGGCCAGGAAAGTCCACAATTGACAAAATGTTTACACTCTGGAGATCCTGAAAAAAAAACTCAAGAAGTCCAAATCGATACCGACCATCTTTTCATAGACTTTGAAGGCTCATATGACGAGCTATACAGAGCCATGTCTAGTTCGCTCACTGCTCGACTTAACCAGACCTTTGATCTCAGAAAAGGTTTTAGGGAAGGTGACTTCACTGACATATGAGGAATTCACAAGCGAACACCAGAGGCACAATCTTTCAAAAGCCTGTGAAACTACTAGTGTACGCCAATGATGCCAACACAATTGGGAAAACTCAGGGGGCTGTCGGTGCGTTCGCTAGTATTAAAACAGAAGCTGCCAACTGGGTTTAGCGGTAAATGAGAGCCTATCACGAAAAACCAAGAAGACTCATAAGACCTTGATCATCTCAGTCCTACTTTATGACGCTAAAGCATGGGCTCTATCGAAAGCAGATGGAGATATCCTTCTTTATTTCGAGAGAATAATTCTTCGTAAAATATTCGGTCCCGTTTGTGTTGACGAGGTTTAGAGGAGAAGTTTCAACGACGAGCGATACGAGCTATACAACGAGATCGACTTAGCCAGAAAACTGCGCTTCAGTCGCCTGAGATGTCTAGGATATGTAGAGCGAAGAGTCTTCGAAGGAGAGGGAGACCTCACCCTAGGTACAAGTGGAAAGGGGCTTCATCCGAGTTGGAGTGCGTAATTGGAGGCAGTTAAAGACCGACCTAACTATAGAGGCTTGATAGTTGAAGCCCAGGTTCACCCCGAACTGTAGCTTCATCTAAGTCAGTGTATGTAGTTCGGCGGCCAAAGAGCCTGTTAGACCTTGAGAGGAACACCTCATCACTCTTTCGCTTCCCGGTTATTGTACATTGACTTAAAGGTTGCCTCTTGATAGAAAACTCTATTGGGATTCCTGTAGAAAGAATGCAGTGTCTTCAAAGTTGATCTAGCTGACATTATCCAGGCTGCAACAAGTTTTGTTGTGAAAGAATCGATAGGGGGCAGATCGCTGTCTACTAGGACAGCTACTAGGGTTCAGATCAAGAAATGTAGAAACGTGTTGAAATCTCCTAAACGAAATATCGAATGCTAATACAACACTGTACTGGTACATCAATGGCTCATTAATCCCTATCAAAAGAGGTGTCAGGGAAGAGGCTATCGGTTGTACAACTGCCTTGATCCTGGGTCCAAATTGAAACGTGCGAACTAACTAGGATTCTTTGGCCGACGTACAGCAAAGAAAGAACACTGAGAAAGCTTCGAACTCTCTATTTAGACTCAGTCGCTGCGATGAGCGAATCATATCTGGAATGATGTGAACCTTGACGACTTCTAAAAAGGAACTAGGAAGGGGTTTAATCTGTGTGTAACTGGAGAAGAATGATGGCTTTGGCTACTTACTATTTCAAAGATTAGGGACTTCCTGAGACCATCACCAGCTGGGTTGCTCTAATCTATGGATTCCTCTTGATAGCTTAGTGGGCAGCAATAGATAAGCCGAACAATATCCACGATGACTTTCAATACGTGAACGTGAAATTAATTCCCGGACGTGAAAATAACTATACCCAATAGTCTTCAGATTTATTGGTCCCAAACGAACCCTCTACTAACTGACAAACGCTTTCAGTCGGAGCAAATTCTTTTGTGCAAAGGTTTCAGTAAGGGACTTGGCGTCTAGGCTATGGGTTGTCCATGGCTAAGAAGCAATAATTACCCTTTGACACATGCTAAATAAAACAGGACTACGATTTTCAGATGCACTGCACTATAGCCTGCATTAAAACAGACATCACAACCATTGCGACATACTCGTACGATACATTTTCACATGAGGCAAAAAGTCCTGATCCTTGAATAGGTGAGAAAACTTCTGGTGACCGATTACGAAACCCAACTAGAGGTCCTTAAGGTAGTCCGAATTGTAACCATGGTTTTACAACGTTAATTTGCGAAGGACGGTTTGGCAACTCCGATTTTCCAACACAAACTTGTCAACGCAGCAAAATAAGTCACACAGCAATTAGTCCCGCAGCAATTTATGCCTGGCCAATATTGACTTGACAAGGTCATCTTGTCAAGACACACTTGCCAATGTCGACTTACCTAGGTCAACTTTTCAGGGGCAACTTGACAACGCAGACTGGCAACGAAGAATAATAAGTCGAGTAGCAATTAGCAGCGCTGCACTTAATTAAAGGAGCTAAATGAGCTGAAGCTATAAGTCCAAAAACATCGGGAAGTACAAATGCTTTTCAGCGTTCCATACAAGGTTTCAAATACAATTTCGAGCAAAGATCTAAAATCTTTCGTCAACGGCCGGATTGGTCCCTAACAGTGCCGCTTTGGGCCAAAAAGAAAAGACAACAACCCAAAAACGCAAAATCTTGATCACGACTTCTTTATCAGTTTTAAGGCCTATTTGTGTTGTGCAGCTAGAGGAAGTTGGGAGCGGGATAAGGTCAAGGTTAATAGGAACATAAAACTGCACTCCACCAAATTAGGGAAGGTAGAAAGGACTTTCTGAAAGGGATTCAAAGTGCGTGCACGCTCTCCCAGAGTTGTGGGTCTATCTAGTTGATTCCAATAAAAGAAGAGACGAAGTAGATAGCTGAAAACGGGCTTATGAGCACTCAAGTCTCAATACAACGAAGAAACTATCCGGTCTAATAGGAATTGGGAAATAGGAAGCTGCTGGTCCTTGAAATACTCATGAAAAACGTTTTAAAGAAAACTGCTTTTTTAGTCAAATGTGGGTCCTTGCCATCCAAAGGGTCTTGGCTTCGATTCTATGCCATGCGTCCTACGCTAGGTCGTATTCATCATACATATTCTCTGCTTAAAAGTTCTGATTTACTCTAAGCCCTCTATGAGACGCCTTGGAAGGCCCTAAAGTAGCGGAAATGTGCAGTGGTGTCTTAACGAGGAGCTTTAAGGGCGCATCGAACGTCCTTAATAGTAAATAGGATTCAACCTCTTTCTAGACTGTCACTTCTGTCACAGTTTCCACGCCGTGCTAACCTTAAAATCAAAAACATCTTTGCAATTCACCATTTTTTTTTTTTAAAAAAAACTGTCACTTGCTTATAATTTCTAGAAAAAAGCTTAAAAGGATTCTTTACTACATACTAACAATACTCGTACTCTCTATATGTACACTTGCATCACTCAAATGGTCCAAACTTGCACTTTTTCGGCAACCACACACCAGCTGGCACGTTCATAGTATGACGACACAATATGTAAACTCGCCACGTGATGATTGATTAAAGCATCCAACTCACCTTCCCGGAACACGTGATAGTACCGGTGATGTGTAGTGGCTCCACCTTGTGATGGACTATCTAATGAAGCAGTTGAGCTATTTGAATGTTCCCATGACTCAATAGTAGATTGACGATTTGCTACTGCCCCACAACCGTCCTTTTTGTTGTTATCCTCTAAGGAATCCTCCTCACACTTGATTGTGTTGTGTGTTGTCTTTTTGGCATATCCTTCAGCGTCCGGTTCGTCGGGACCGTCTTCATCTAGAACACCTTCGTCACTTTTAACATCTTCATCTTCCTCAAGAATCACATCATCGTCATCCTCCCGTGCCGAGCTGTCGCCATCATCGAGAAGATAAGCCGTTTCGGGATTGAGACTGTATTGGCGGTTTCTCTTATACTTGAACTTGGAGATCTTGTAGTTGTCGTAGAGGTTTAGGGAGTAACTATTTGAGCTGTTGCCTTCGGCTTCCTCTCGTTCTTCTTCTTCGTCCTCTTCGTGAATTGTCAGACTTCGAGTTTGGGAGGATAGAGAAGAGGTTGACGATGAATTAGGTGACTGTTGGAGGCTGGGTTGGGTTGATAGATTTGCCAACATTAGTCGACGTTCTCGTAGCTCATCGCGCAGCGCTGTTAAATCACCATTGCGCTTGCGGAAGTTGGCCATAACTGGATCGTCAATGTAGTCACCAATATCACCGCCGATGCCATCCAAGCTTCGGCATTCCACCTTGTCGGACCGATTCTTTTCGTCTAGTTCGCGTAGGAGTTGAGCGCTCAGTTGCTCGGCAAAATCAGCGCACTCCTGACGAGTGGCCGATCGGATTTTGTTCACCGCTCTGGGGTATGGCACATTTGCCAGAGAATCGTCGTCCAAATTGAGATTCTCCATCGAAACACTGTCACCATTGATATGCAAATCAGACTTAGGAATATCAGCTCTGGGTAGGGGTGGCTCATCAAGCTCGGGACCGTTCAATTGAGCAGACTTGGGAGCACTGATCACACTGTCAATGGAGTCGGGCGATGAAGGTTCGCTTGAATCGCTGTCCAGATCATCTGTGGCCGGGTTGAACAACTCTAGTGACATGAACTTCGGAATCGCCGACGATGCTGTGGATGCTCGACGAACTATCGCATAGCCTGGCTTGTGCATTTGCAAGGACTGTTGCTTCCGGAATTTAGGAATTGGCGGTAAGTCCTTGATGGTTTGCCGAGTAATCTTCGCTGCTGGTGGTGAGGCGCTTGCATTTGCCTCCGGCTTGTCGATGACAATTGTTGTCACTCGCGTATGCCCGTTGGGCACAATTGGTGTATCACCTTTCTTGGAGTCCTCCAGTTGCTGAATGTGTTCTTCGTCGAAGGTGAAGCGAGGTTTTTCCTGTATTGATCCTGTATTCGTTTTGGTACCCTTTTGCACGAGCTTTGGTGGCGTAAGCATTGCCATGGCCCCCTGAACTGCAGACATAGTTTGCGGTGGTGATGTCACTACGGTATATGCTGCCGCCGGCGAGTGTGCAGGTGTCGGCGGGCATGGCATTATTAGCGGTGATGTTGGCACTGATGGTATACGATTTCTGCAGTTGCTGTTGAGGCTGTTGTTGAGAGTTAAGCTATTGCAAGTGCTGCTATGAGCTCCATTGCAACTGCTGCTACTGTTACTACTGCTACTGTTCGAGTTTTGCTGATGGTAAATCTGCTGTTGATGCTTCTGAGCTGCTAGTTGAGGGTTCTGGAGATTCTGTTGTTGTTGCTGTTGGAGCTCAGGTTTCGGTATAAAGATTACTGAAGCGAAGCTATCTTCTGACTCGATACTCGTGTCTGATTGTAGACTACTGTCTTTGGATGAGTCCGAGCCGGATTCACGGGAGTGACGTCTTGGTTTGTTATTGTTATCGCTAGATTGGTCCTCGGTACCATTTGCAAGAGAGGCAGCAGCCGCAGCTGCAGCAGCAGCCGCCAAGCCACAATTACAGGCCTCGGTCTTGTTTGTTGATAATGTACCCTGCCGATGCAGTGAGTGATGAGCATGGTGATGATGGTGATGGTGATCACGTGCTGCTGTCGTGCTGGTTGTTGAACAGGTGGATGTTGACGAACTTGTTGTCGCTTTGAAGTTCTGCATGATCTTGACGAATCCGTTTTTAGTAACCCTTTCCAGGCTACCTGTGGAAGTTTTCAGTTTGCTAGTAAAGCCTTCGCGGAGTACCTGTAGGCGTTTCGAGAAGACCGATCTGCAGAGAAAAGCTTCGTTCAGCGACATTTGTTTTTGAATGCGTTTCCGAACACGTTCCTTCTCACGGATGCGGTTTCCCGCCATCAATTCTTCGTTTAGAGAGCTCTGCTTGCGTAGGAATACCTTTGCGTCTGCAAGTTGCTTAGCAGCTACAAGCCCTCGTAAGCCGTTCTTCGGCTGTTGTTGTTGCTGTTGTTGCTGTTGCTGTTGCTGTTGTTGCTGTTGTTGCTGTTGTTGCTGTTGTTGTTGTTGTTGTGGGTGACTACTACTATTTAGACTATTATTACTACTACAATTACTTATCATATGAAATGGATTATCTGGCAGTTGATAGTCGTCATCACATAGGGATTGTTTCTGTTTGATCAGTTTTGGCCGTCGACTCGGTGTCGTCGTAGAATGTGGTGGAGTTGAGGATGCTGTCGCTGTGCCTGATGCAGCATTTGTATTACCACCTGAACCTGGTGAATTGTTGTTACTATGATTGGGCATTTCAATAGCACTACTAGTTGGAACCACTTGCCCAGGTGAGATTTGAACCACTAGTTGTTTGGTTTCCATCATTTGTGCCCCTAGACTCGGTACACTAGATCGTGAACGTACAATTTGCCTTGGCGGTGGATTAAGTATACTGCCAAGGCTGCGAGATTTAAGACCTGCTGATAGTGGTGGATCTGGGAAATCTTCGAAATCCTCCAGGCGACGCAGTTCAATTGGTAGATCTTTGGCATCTTCATAGTCTAAGCTGCTGTTATTCTTTGTATCCTTCGAGGTCCATGAGTCCAGAAACCATGGGTGACGTTTTGTTCCAGCCAGTTTCTACAATGAAAGAGATTAAGGATGAGTTTCAAAGGCTGAATGAGAAAAATCCTGACAATCTTACCTGAATAGCTCGTCGAACGAAGCTGTAACAAGACTCTCCGGGTGAAGATGATGACAAACTTGAACTATCTCCATCGCCTGCTGATCGACTGGAATTTGTTGATTCTTCGGTGTAGGCATTGTAAGGTGGTAGAATATCATCATCATCCTCCTCATCGGAATAGGTTTGGTTGCGATTTTTTGGTGGCTGCCAAGGTATGAGAACATCTTGTGATTCAAAACGACGATGACGTTGTTCTAGAGCCCATACGCTGATAATCACACGACCACCGATTCGAAGGATTCGAGCGAGTTCTCGTATGGCACCTACTCGTCGTTCTGTGGTAGCAAAATGATGTACCACGGCCAGAGAGAGAACTGCGTCGAATGATTCGTCTCGGAATGGAAGTTCTAAATTATCACAGACTGCCACCTGGAAGGAAAGAAAATTATGGACGTTTAGCCTGGAATAAGGACACATTTACGAGTAAAGTTGGGCTATAATTTGAAACAAATAAGGCTTACAAGTAATATTCCCAAAATTGTTTTGCTGAGGCAGTTTCTTCAACTTTTTCTTAACGCTGCTACTGTGACGAAACAAGAACTTGCCCTACGCTCAAAGTTATGCCGGACAACTTAGAAGGATGCGAACCTGAAGCCATATTGAAACTTGGTTACAAGAATTGCCTATTTTCGGTGGAGTTCCGCAAGTAACGTACCTAGGACCTATCGTAGGCGCTTTCAGAGAGCTCTTATAGAGATGATAAGGCGATGAATAACTTAAGAATGGGGTGTAAGTCTAGTTGAACGACAGGGAAGTAAGGCATTATAGCTGAAGAAGATTGTAAAAGAAGCTAAGATTTTACTACCGAGCACGATTGTTGATCATATGGCAAGAGAATGACAGACCTTTCCATAGGAAGACGTTGTCACATTATGAGGTTTGCCAATACCAGTCCAAAAGCTGGAGACGTAGGAAATTTGTTTTTCTGTTGTGTCCAAAGAATTGAACCGAGTGAAGTCCTGCATTTTCTAACAAACTTGCATGTTCTGAGACGGTCAGGCAGGACTTAGTTTTAGCTACAGATGGAGATGCTTCGTCCCCTCCATCGATACTTCATAATAAACTTCGTTGCCATCAGGTTTGTGTATAACTCCGCTTGAAAGACAGACGCAAGTTTCCCTAACGAGGAATGAAATCTAACGCTGTCGTCTTCCAAAAAGACATCAGCACAAGCGGATCTGATTGTGCCATGCATGAACATTCCCTTTCTGGCTCAGTTTCTGTGATGGAAGTTGATGGAAGATAGCGAGAGGTCCGCTCTCCTCATAGTGGGATCAGCGGATGGCATGATTAAATCAGCCGATGAAGCAGTGACAACAGACCACGTATCAACAATTGGAAGTGAAACAAATGCCACGAAAGGGAGGAAGGAGAGGCCATCTCCGATTAATATTTCTCCCTATTAGTTTCATCTAAAACGCTGCCAGTTGAAGTAAGGGAAGGGGCAACAATGTCAACAGTGGAGCGCTACCAAAAAGTAAAAAATTTATTGAAGGATACGACGACGGAATTCTTCTCCTACACCCCGAAGGTATTGAACCGTCTACCGATCCGAAGGAGCTTCTTGCACTGTTCAAAGAGAAAGAGCGCGACGAGTTAAGTTGTTCACCACAGCTGAACGGAGAAGTTTTTCCTAGTTCAGCTTAGTCCCAACAGCAAACTGGACGGTCTAAGGAGTATTGAAGTCCTAGACTACCAGGTTGTACAGTGGGTTAAATTGAAAAAGAGTGAAGGCATTCTACAATGTGTTCGCTGCCAAAGATTCGGGCACGTCGCGTCGGATTGCGAAATGTAGCCTCGAAGTGTAGAAAGAATCACAAGTCCGAGGAATGTGCTCCGAGTAGGGATGGAGCGTCTGCCAAAGGCCAGCTCTTGCGCTGAGGGACACACCCCAAATTATCGGGGTTGTCCTAAGTTGAATCTATAGTAGTTCGACACCCAAAATTACCTACGCCTAAATGATTGCAGGTAGGGAGAGCACGTTACAGAAAGCGAAGCTTGTTTCTCAGGTCCCAGCGCCTCCAGTACCGGATGCTGTACCTGATGTGCTGGCTACTTTGCTCTCTATAAAGGGGCAGATGGCTCAGTTACAACGTCAGATACAAGAGCAGACCACGCGTGCGGATCGGATCTACGGGTTGCTGCCGGGCGTAACGCAGCTCCAGTCGTAATAGGTACGAACATGGTGGAGCAAACCTTAAAAGTCCTTGCATTGAATGTAAATTCACTGATAATGATCGAACAAAGCCCCTGTTGTGTTTTTGGTTAGCGAAACTAGACACAAAATGAGACGCAGAAGTTATAAAATAGTACGAAGAAACCAACCCAGGTCCGTACAAGGATGTGGCGTTGTGATCTTCATTAGAAAAGGTTTGCGATTTAAAAGAGTGTACAGGCGTGTGGTACGTAGGTTCCAGGTGCTGGAAGCATGTATCGTGTACCTCCTCTCCGTAGTGGTTGTACATGGCGTCTGTTTATGCACCTAAAGCTACTCAATCCACCTTATTCATGTCAGAGCTCGAGACACTTTTTCGATTCCTAAGACTGGAATTGGAGATTTCAACGCCAAACGTAGAGATTGGGGAAATAATACACCAAATACTAGAGGGAACCTACTATTTAATTGGTGGGGTCAGCACAGTGTGATGTATCGACTAGGCCTCAAAGCGACGGATAGTCCGTCGTTTCCCAGACACGGGTCCTATTTGAATCTCCTGCTGTTCGACTCACGAATACAACTGACGTGCACTAACCAACAAACTACAAACTTTCTACGCAATCTCGTGTTATGACAGTGACAATGCGATCTCAGTACAGAAATAACGCTTCCCAACGAAATTGTGGAATTGGTTGAGTTTGTTCAAAGGTATTCTTAGTAGGCACTTTGGACACAGTTCTCCAGAACATTGACGAGAGCACTCTTCTCCAAATCGTCCTACCCACCGTCCTATAGAAATCTGTCCGATGGAGAGGTTGACAGGTACCTCAAATAAATGGACGAGACCATAAAATGAACGATACACTGATAACGAAGATTCATTCTGCAACGCAACTATTGACGCACTCCACCGACGACACCAGAGTAGACTGCTGTCGTGACTAAAAACCTTGTACAGACAGTTTACTAACAGACATAACCCGGAGATCATGACACTGAAGTCGTCGATCAAAAACCTCCAAGCACTAATAAAAGAAAATTACAGGGCTTCTGCAAGTTTGTATTGGAACAACAAAATTCGGGCTGGAAACAGCAGCAATCCGAATATGTTCTCGCAAATAAATAAAATATTTCGGGGGACAGATCAAATCGACCTTCCATGTACAAAGATCGCCTGGACAATGAACAACTAACAATTATTGCTAACAGCAGTTATAGATACAGAAGAAGCAGCCGATGATGACAACTTCTTTGTGGTCGAAGATCAACCAGGCAAGGTAGAAGCTTTAGGAGCGTTTTTTCATGAAATGTACAAGGCAAATTTGGTCACTGAATCGCGACCCGGAAAATCAACTCCTTTTGCACAATTCATGCCTTCGAAATGATATAGAAAACTAGCAATTCGAGAACTCAGGGTTCTCTGAGTTCAATGACGAGAATATGGCCGGCCCCCGTTCGAAAGAAGAGCTCTATGCGATCTTCGAATCGCTGAGAAGTAAAAAATCAGTGGGAACCGATGGAATTCCCAACATTCTTCTTCGACATCTCCCAATAGATGCGGTGCACATACACACCACACTGTTTAATAATGCAGTCAACAATGCACATTATCCAGAGGGGCAATAAAATACAGCTGTGATGCATCCGATTCTCAAAAGCGATAGAGACAAGTCCAATCCAGGGAAAATTTGGTTGATAAGTCTCCTCCCGAACATCAGAAATCTATTCGAAAACGTTATCAATAGAGTCCTGATTAAGTGGGTCGAGAACAAAAATATAGTTCCGTGTGATCAATTGCCGCGTCTGAACTGGTGCAACAAAAGCAAGAAACAATGTACGGGTGCCTGCCTGATTGTCTTGGTGAAGGCGTCCGACATCGTAGGGTTAGAGGGACTTTCTTCAAGCTGAACAGACTGCGCATAAGTACTATTTTTCAATATGCTCACCAGTAGATAGTTCATCGTGAAGAATGGCGATCTGACTTCTACTGGAGTATTTGAGATAAAAAACAGTCTGCAACAAGGTGAGGTTAATTCGCCGATCACATTCAAGGTCTACATCAAGGATCTTGTGAGCTCACTTCAATATGCCACAGGCGTACGCAGACGACTTGATCGGGTACAGATCAGGTCTAAAGATCGAGATCATAAATACGGTCTTACAACGATAGCTGGAAGTTGAAGATTAACTTTCAGAAGTCAGAAACCATTATTTTTAGGACACCTTTGTCTGGGGCCTCTACGGATACCAGAAAAAATTGACGATCGTGGAACAACACGAATGGCCACTTGCTTATCGAAGTTGTATTTGGCTAGACCAATATCTGTATTTTACCAAACATATAGATATTGGTCTGGCCAGCGCCAAAGGTGCTATTGCCCTTACGAAAAAACTATTTTATAGCAGCCAACTCGATATGCGAGGGTCAAGGTACTCTACTACATGGCCCCTATCCAGCCTATACTTCTATTTGGATGTTCCGTGTAGATCAACAAGAGAGCAATTTTAATGGAAAAGATTCGGGTGATTGTGGGGGTTTGCCTTCGCTTATACAGAACACCAGAGTCCGAGTACATTAAATTCTATACTAATGAAGTCTTCGTTTCCTTCAAGCTCTAGGTAGCCCTTTAAGGGCGAGGTCGAATTGCTTGGTATTAAGTGTTAGGTTTAACTTAGAGCACCAGCATGGGACCAGTAAGTTATTGTAAGATAGTGTAAGTTAATTACGTTATTTATTATGATATGCTCTCCCTTCTAGGCTCGTCGGACCATTGCGTCATATCAGTTAATTTCTCGTAAACCGACCATTCAGTTAGAGAGAAGATTCCTAAAAGAACCGTATGACAATACGAGAATGCCAAATGGAGCTTCTTTAAGAATTTTAACTAGTCGTTATGTTTCCTCGATAACGACGTGGATGCCGCTGCTGATATTCTCTTTGGAACCTTTATCCCTCATCGGATTACGAGTATCAGACCAAAAGAAAAGGCATGGTATGACTCGAACCGTAAAAAGGCTGTTTTTTCGGTCCTTCAAAACCAACCCGAGCTGTGTGCAAGCATTTTAAGTGTACTTGAATCCCTTGAGAGAGCGCAAAATAAAAAAAAAAACCTGACAGAGGAAAACCGAAAAAAATTCAAACGAGGCAGAACTGACTTTATCGTCTTTCTCGAGCGTGTACAATTTCAATGGTTCAAAAACTGAGGCAAAAAATCCTTCAATGTCCCAAAGGTAGTAAAAGCTTTTGGTCGTTCGTCAAAAATATTAGAAATTCTGCTCATTTACAATGATATTCCAGCTGTCAGCTATTTAGACAAGGCCAATCTGCTTGCTGCACACTTTTGCGGCTAGCTCAATACTCACAGATTGTGCTTTGTCTCCGCCTACACTTGAGGGCGTCGAATCTTCAAAGGGACGAACCTACTTTCGCGCTCGTGTAGTAACAAGAGCACTTAAAGATTTTAACATGCGTATAGCTGCTGGTCCAGATGGCATATCTCCCCTTCTTCTGCAGAAGTGTTCTTCCTCGCTGGCAAAACAACTGCGTAAGCTTTTCTACCGATTCTGCTCTTTTCCGAGAAAATGGTAAACAGCATTTATGCAGCTCACCTCCTACAGACCCATTGCACTTACGTCCCTTCTTTCCAAGGTCATGGAAACGCTGATAAACCGTCAGCTCATGAAATATCTCGAAACACGAAAACTTTTCAATGACCGGCAGTATGGTTTTCATAGCAACAGGTCCACTGGTGATCTGATGGCATGCCTCACCGAAAAGTGGAACCAAAGCGTACATTAATCTGGTGAAGCAAGATAGTTGCACTTGATATTTCTTAGGCGTTTTACAGAGTTTGACGCCAGGCTCTTTTGTCAAAAATGTGTGCTTTTGGGATCGATGACTCTCTTCTTCAATGGATTAGAAATTACCTTTCGGAACGTTCAATTCAAGTTGTCTTGGATGGTTTCAAGTCTGATGTTCACAAAATAAATGCTGGTGTGCCCCAGGGCTCCGTTCTGTCTCTGATACTCTTTTTAATTTTCATCAACGATCTCTTGTCTGTGACTTCTAATCCAATATATTCCTTTCCTGAGGACAATACTCTCTGCTTTTCATATTCGTTCCCGGATTTACGTTCATGTTCTTCGGATGTAGAATGGGAACGGCATCGTATGCTATATAAACAGTATCACCAATTGGGGAACTATCAACAGAGTGGAATTTAATGATTCGAAAACTCAATGCTGCCTGCTGTCGTTAAAGCGAAATCCAAATACCCAGCCATTATCCATGAATGGCTCTTGCATCGTTGAAACCGCAGAATTTTCCATACCCGGTATGTATGTCAATGGCACCCTACATTGGAATGACCACATATTCGATGTCGCCAAAAATGCTGTGAAATGTCTAGGTTTCCTTAAGCTATGTAAGAAATATTTTACCCCCTCTGATCTAGCCACATTTTATAAGGCATTCATCCGCCCAAAATTGGAGTACAATGCCCACATCTGGTCAGGTGCTCCTAAAACATCTCTGCACCTGCTAGATAGGATTCAAAACCGTGCGATAAAACTCATAAGTGATACTAATATCAGTCAAACAATGGACACCCTCGAACACCGACGTAAGGTCTCGTGTCTCACTCTGTTTTATCGCTATTTCTACCACCAGTGCTCCATAGAAATCGCCAGTAGCATTCCGCCCCTTCAAACCTTAAACCGTAGCACCCGTCTCGCTATGAATGCTTATCAGAATACCCTTAAGCGCACTTTCGGACGTACTCTAAAATATAATGATTCATTCCTAACTCGGACAACGAGCTAATGGAATGCCTTGCTGAGCTCTTTATTTCCTAGTCATTATAACCTTCAAACATTTAAAACCAACGTTCACCGGTACCTCTCTTTACATCCTCCCTAATTTTTCTTCGTCCGCGCTGTATGCAAACATTGTAAGGGTACTTTAGCCCCTTTAAAAAAAAGAAAAGTGAAACGACTTGCGGGCAAAACTTGTTTATCGCCGTCAAAACGCCGAGACTTCGCGTCTGTTTCTGAATTCGATGTACCTTAAGTCTGACATGGAACCTTCCGATAGTACTTTCCAGCTATTAGAGCTATTAGTTTGCTTAACATCACAGATCTTGTCTGTGGTATTGTGTAGGTATTTATAAGCAATTTAAGCCTCAATGAAAGCATTTGGGTAAAGACCGCTCTACCTGCAGGCATTTATTGATGGACTAAGTACAGGGTGACCAGATAGCACTGATAGTTTTTCCAATTCTTATGTTGCAGCAGCTGTCAAAGTTACCAATGACATCCAGCTGTCAAAATATTCAGTGAGGTTTGCCATTTCATCATGCATCGAGTCCGGCTCAGTTGTAGATATGCAACATGAATTTTGTCGTGAGGGCGGTCGTCATTATGGCTTCAGTGTGCAGGCAATTCGTCGTACAGTGGAAAAGATTGAGAGTGAGTGCACTCTTTTGGATCTTAAACCGCCAACCATACAGGGATTGGTGCGAAATGAAGAAAACAATATCCGCCGTAGCGGCCAGTATCGAAGAAGACCCAGAAATGTCGAGACGGCGCCGATCAGCTGAGTTGGCCATCGCCAGAGAGTCAACCCGGCTTACGGGGCTTCATCTGTATAAGATTGTACTGACACAAAAATTGAAGCCGGACGAATATAGACAACGCCGTGAGTTCGCTAATTGGGCGCCGGGAATGGTGGCCGGAGATCCGGATTTTAGCCAAAAAATGAACTTCTCGGACGAGGGCAATTTTTGGCTTAGCGGCTATGTCAACAAGCAAAATTGTCGTTATTGGAGCGAACACAATCCACTAGTTTTCGGCCAAGCATCAATGTATCCACAAACGGACCATATTTCTTTCGAAATGAGGAAGGAGGCACCGTTACCGTCAATGGTATCAGGTATAGAGCGATATTAACCAACTTTCTATGGTCAAAGCCTGACAACATCGATATATCCGAGCTGTGGTTCCAACAAGACGACGGTACATGCCATACAAGCGACGCAACGCTCGAAGTTGTGAAGGAGAAATTTGGCAACTGGGTCATTTCAAGATTATGTAATTGACCGCCGCGATCATGCGGTTTGACACCACTCGCCTATTTTCTCTGGTGCTTCGTCAAATCTACGCTAACAAGCCAACCGCTTTGGACGAAGCTCGAGGCCAACATTCGATACACTATTGCCGGAATAACGCAGCACATACTCGTATTTAACCGACTCATCAAAAATTGAACCGACCGGTCGAAGCACTGCCAGGGCCATTTGCATGATGTGCTATTCTACACATAATGGCTTGAACGCAGCTTCAAAATAAAGCCAGAATCAATTTTATATCTCACGCCGTTGTTGTTTAAATTTTTTTTTCCTATCGTTCCTATCTGGTCATCCTTTACATGCCGCAAAACATAAGTATGCCTCGAACAGAAAATTCACATCCAAATAAGCGACGTTTTCCTACTTTATACATAGCAGTCGCCGTGTCGCCGTAGTAGAGATGTCGTAGTTTCCCATCGCACTTCTTAGATTGTGGTAATATCTGCTTTATGACAGTCTAGGGCCTCCGCTTCATCGTGGGGAAGTGCCTCAATGCGCAAGTCCCAATCTGGAGAGCAACCTCTGGACAAAATGTCCGGCTAGACGGTGCGGTGCCAGTAGCCTTGCTGAGGTACCAAGAGCCCGCGTTAGCATATTCAATTTTCTTGCGCTGCCATTCCTACTCTACGATCCCGTCAGAACCATGGAGCTGCCTTTAGTCCTGAGCATCGAATACGTCAAAGTATCTCTGAGAGGAGTTCAGCACTAAATAGTTCGAATTGACTAGAGCCGTGGATGCCACCGTTGATCCGTATATGAGATGATTCCTTCGTCGCCATCCTGATGAAGGAGGATAGGTTCTGTCACTTAAACCATCGTCGAGGCTAAGTAACACTAAAAAATTAATATAAGGAGGGACAGTAATCATTCAATCAGCTTCTAACCTTCTCGAAATGCTGATAACAAATCTTGAACGGCGTGATGTTGGCGATGGCGAAGACTATCCGGATTCAAATTTCGATCTCCTTCTCCATAAAAAAATAAAAATAAAAATAGATGACCAATTTTGAATCCACATATACTCGTAGGGGGACTATTTTCGGTATTTCACTTTACCTCCCCCCATTAACAATTAACCAAATCCTTATCCCATCAATTGACTACCTTCTGTGTATATCGGTTTGTCCTTATCCGAGGGTTGGCAGCAACAAAAACTCAATCAACATGAAAATCCACTTTGACTGCCAACAGTGAATCAATTGGCAACATCCATCCACAAGTATCCAAGGAGACGATAGACATCGTCGTTGTCATCTTTGTCGTTGCCGTTGTCGTTGTCGTTCTTGTCGTCGCCATGCTGCCTACTAGAAAGATCCCTTTCCGAAGATAATGCGCAAATAAATAAATGTTTTCCTGTGCTTCTAACATTATCGCCCCGCAGGACGACAATACCAACGAAAGTAAAACAAATAATCCCATTCCTGTCTGAGGACATAAATATCTTCCAACGCTTAAAGCCCATAGACCATGTTGTGTAGTCTGAATGAAGAGTATGTTCCATGAAGATTGCATGTTTACTTGAGCCCAGTTGATATTGGAATTGAAATCTATAAGAAGCCCACTTTCCTAACTACACATAGGACAATCAGCCTACGCGCTGTACATACGAACACATAATATGTACGGTTTGTCCCTACTTGCATTACCACGATATTTAAGCCTCTGACCAAAAAAAAAAAAATAAAAAAAATAAGAAAAAAAATCACAAATCTCCTCTAAGCTAGTGGGCTGTTATCCTTTTGCCAGCTTCTCTGGGGATACCCACGCAAAGAGATCACAAACGAAATCAATGCTGTAGCGCTTCTAGCCTCCTACAGTTGGGTACGAACAGAACAGATGTCCTTAAGGATTCTCGTACTTGCACACATACGAGTACTCGCTGTTCTATATTCGTATCTCTATAGCATCGTACATCGATGATGTATTTCCTTTTGTGGCATCCATATCCAGAATATGGTCTAGCGTTCTGGTGTTCTGGTGGGTTCCACTTGCAGCATCAGTAGCAAGCCCAATTAAGGCAGAAAAATTGAAAACCTTTTTCCTTTGGCAATCCTCCCGCCCACAATCACCGCACGTTCTAGCTGCCTTAGGATCGAAGGAGCGAAGGAGCGAAGGAGCGAAGCAGCGAAGGGGTATGTGTGTTTGGTGCAACATTTATCAATTTCAAGGAAAAACAGCGAAACGCTTCCGCAATTTTTCGTTCATTTCTCCAGCTCGCAGCTCTACTCGATTCCGTCGAGATGGTATCCTTTCTTCTCGCCAATGGAGCTCGTAAAGTAGTATGCCAAGTACATTCATCGCCCGGCAGGCATTTGTGTCCTTTTCGCAAAAAAATTCTATAGCACAACTCTGTGCTTTGTTTCTTTTCTTCAGGCGGGTTTTTTTTTTTGTTTTCTGTGTATGTGCAGATGTATTGTATCTGTGTGTTTGAATCATTATATCGCAAAACATAATATTCTTTAGATTTAACATTTTTCCGCCCATTGCCCAGTATACCTAGTTCGGTTTGTATGTACGAATAGCTGGAAGTTGAGTCGTCATGCGCTACGTTACATACATACGAGTACGAGTACGAGTACTCATATGTACCCCAAGCATCCTGTCGAACTTTTTTTTTTTTGTGATTTTCTCTAGGCTGGGATGGGGGTAAGGGGGGGCGGTAGTACTCTACACTGTTTTGTGACATGTCATCCTTTGTGCTATTCACTTTGGCGATGCACGACGTATACACAGTGTAAGTCGAGCACGCTATTCAGCTATTCAGCAGCATTTGGATAGATAGAGTGCAGTGCAGTGCAGTGCAGAAGTAACACCATTTGAATGGACAAACATGTCAGATGGATACTTGTACAGTCAACACGTCATGTCATTTCATTTGAATTGTTAAATCCTACCCTGATGATGGCAGCAGCTATAACAGAAGTGGACTCTGTTCCAGTACCAATACCAGTGTCACTATCAGTGTCAGTATCACTACCAGCATTACGATTCGACGAGCTGATGCTGGAGGTGTTAGAGAATGACTGAGTATTTGGATGCACTTGAATTGCCCTTAAACTGTACAAGTGAGATCCTATAATTGACATCCCAAATGGATTGCCTTCAAATCCTTCAAAAGGATTAGCATTTACAAGTACATAGTACATATGCCCCACATCGACACACACAAGAGGAGAAAATTTAAACGATTCATGGTTGGGTTAGTGATGAGAAAGGTTTTTGTTTTTCCTTGTGGAAAACGGTAATTAACAGGATTTGGATGCAATGGATCCCCATTGTCTGTTTATTCAATGCAAGCCGTACAAATCGAAATAATGAATGAAACCAAAAAGCGTTCACCAGATCAGGTCTTCTTTGGGTTGTTCCCTCACATTTGACATTTTTAGGACAAACATGTCAGCATTTTGTCCTGAATGATTACCAGTTCAGTGTAAAGTGATTTTCTGGCAATTTGCTAGTAAAGGAAGTAAAGGGATGTACGAGTATTGTATGGAGTGAAATACTCCTTTGAATATAATCAGTTGCAGGACTCATTCAATCAGAAATTTGCCTTTCAGTAAAAAGCTTACGGTTGCTATGCTCTAAATGTGTCCTGGCGCATTGGCTATCGTTACATGATTTGATTTAGTACACAATCTTAGTACACAGGGCTTAGAGGATCCTTATCATAAAGCAACACTAACATTTGTCGAGGCAAGGCGACCTGAACTACAGCTAAACTGAAGGAAATGCTGGAGGAAAAGCAATAGTAACCTACACTAATATCCCTGCGATGAGATAATATTTCCAAAGGAATACTCTCCCAGTATTTAGGTGGCACATAGAAAAGGATGCAAAGTTTTCAAAGATGACACCCCTAGTTCTAGTTCCAAAGCAAACCATAACGACTTACACATTTAAGCCCCACGAAAGTACTTAAGGCGGAGACCCAAATAAAACACCAACGACGTGAGATAAAAAATTGATGCTGGCTTTATTTTGAAGCTACGTTCATACCATCAAACGGCCGGTTGATGGTAGCCTCGGGCTCGAGCTCGTCCAAAGTGGTTAGCTTGTTAGCGTAGACTTAGGACTTGACGTAGCCCCAGAGAAAATAATCGCGTGGTGTCAAATCGCGTAATCGCGACGGCCAATTGATGAACGCACATCGTGAGATGACCCAGTCACTAAATTTCTTATTCACAACTTCGAGCGTTGCGTCGTTTGTATGGCATGTAGCGTCGTCTTGTTGGAACCGTAGTTCGGATATATCGATGTTGTCAAGCTTTGACCACAGAAAGTTGGTTAACATTGCTCTATACCTGATACCATTGACGGTAACGGTGTCTCCTTCCCCATTTCGAAAGAAATAAGGTCAGATGATGACGCCATGCCATAAACCGCACCAAACAGTCAACCTTGGTGGATGCGTTCATGCCGAACACTAGTGGATTGTGTCTGCTCCAATAATGGCGATTTTGTTTGTTAACATTACCTCTGAGCTAAAAATACCCCTCGTCTGAGAAGCTGATTTTTTGGCCAATATCCGAATCTTCGGCCAAGATTTCCAGCGCCCAATTAACGAACCCACGACGTCGTATATGGTCGGTTACACTTCTTGCGTCAGTGCAATCTTATACGGATGTAGGCCCAAGCCGGGTTGACTCTGGCGATGTCCACTTCAGCTGATCGACGCCGAATGGGCATTTCTGGGTCATCTTCGATATTGGCTGCTGCGAGGGCTATGTTTTCTTCATTTCGCATCAATCTCTGTCTGGTTGGCGGTTTAAGCTTGCAAAGAGTGCACTCACGCTCAAACTTTTCCACTGTACGAGGAATTGCCTGCACACTGAAGTCATGATGACGGCCGAGCTCACGATGAAATTCACGTTGCGTATAACTAAGCCGGACTCGATGCATGATGAAATGGCAATCCTCACTGAATATTTCGGCTCCTGGATGTCATTGGTAATTTTGACAGCTGCTGAAACATAAGAATTGGAAAAACTATCATTGGTATCTGGTCACCCTGTACTAATTCTTTGACCTACTTGACCGAACATATGTTACGAGTATGCTCAGTACCCCAGCTTTGGCGCTAAAATTGTGCTAGAAGATATTAACGCAAGGTTGAGTAAGGAAGCCGTTTTTAACCGTCTGCATAACATGCCGTCGTAAAAAGGGATTTTTACTTACTTACTTAAGGTGGCGGTATAGTCCGGGGTGGACTTGGGCCTCAACCAACAAGCGCTTCCAGTCAGCTGGATCTTTAGCTAGCTGTTTCCAGTGTTGCACGCCAAGTTGGCTTTGGTCACCTTCTACTTGCGTGCGCCACAGGAGTTGAGGTCTTCCTCTACTGCGCTGTGCTTCGCGGATAGATTCAAAGCATTTTCGGACCGGAGTATAGGTATCCATCCTATACACGACCCAGTCACAGCAGTCGTTGGACCTTCACTTTTCTGGATAAGTTGATGTCGCTGTATAGTCCGTACAGTTCGTCATTGTATCTCCTCCTTCACTCACTCTCTATGCAGACGGCACCAAAACTCATCCCAAGAATTTTCCTCTGAAAGGAGCCAAGGGCACACTCATCCATCTTTGATAAGGAATAGAGCAGGACTGGAATAATTAAGGTATGGTATAGGGTCACTTCTGATGTTCAAGGGAGGGTTTTGCTAGTCAATTGCCTTCTTAGCGCAAAGAAGCAGCGATTGGCAACAGTTATTCTTCCTTTGATCCCAGCGCTGGTGATGTTGTCTGAATTGATAGCATAGCCTAGGTAGACTAAGTCCTTAACTACCTCAAAGTTATATCGGTCGAGGGTGACGTTCTGTCTGAGACATTGGTTTTGGGTGTCCTTTCTGGTTGACAGTGTATACTTGGTCTTGAACTGATTAAACATTAAACCCATCTTCGCCACACCCGTCTCAACACTCGCGAAAGCGGTACGGACATCACGCTGATTTCTTCCGCACTATTCTTTCAAGAATGATGTTAAAGAGGATCCTGCAATTTAACACAGCATCGCCTTCTTTAATTCCTTTTTTGACATCAAAGTTCTCGATAAGTTCTTTACCAACCTTGGTAGAGCAGAGTGCATTCTCCATCGTCATCCTGCACAAGCGGACGAGTTTGGCAGGGAAGCCGAAACTAGACATTGTTCTGTATAGCTCATCTCTATATGAGTAGATGCTGTCATACGCGGCCTTAAAATCAATGAATAGGTGGTGTGTATCGATTTTGAGCTCATGGATTTTTTCCAAGATCTGCCGTAGTGCGAATGTAAATAAGTCGGTGAATGGTGTACTTTCCTGGCCTGAAGACACAATGATATGGACCAATCAAGATGTAGACGAACGGCTTCAGACGTTCACACAACACGGCAGATAGAATTTTGTGGACGATGTTAAGAAGACTGATGCCTCCGCTCTATAGTTGGCGCAATTCAAAGAGATATACAATGCGGAGGTTCCATTCACGGGGCATACTTTCGTCCGCCTATATTTTACAGATGAGTTGGTTATGCTCCTTACTCCAAGTCATCGCCTGTCGCTTTGAAGAGCTCGACAGTCAGGCCGTTCGCTGCAGCAGCTTTTTTGTACTTAAGCTTAGACATGGCTATCTTCACTTCGTCCAGGTCGGGTGGACGGAATTGTTGGTCTACAACGTCCAAATTGTAAGGTTCATTCTGCCTGACAACAGTATTTAGTTCGTCATCGACGTTGTAGTCTACAGAAATGCACTTTCCAAAACCTCGGCTTCGGTTCGGGGTTTTTTTGTTCGTGGCACGTTTTTTTTCACATTTTGGTAAAACTTCCGAATCTCATTCCTGGAGTAGTTTCTCTCAATTTCCTCGACCGCGCGCTTCTCATGCTCTTTCTTTTTCCTCCTGAGAAGCCGGTGCTCGTCTCTCCTCTACTGCTTGTAGATCTCGTGAGTAGCTCTCGCCTTTCTATACAGCGCCGCTTTGTATGCATTTTGCTTAGCTGCATGTACTCTCCGACACACGCCGTTAAACCAGGGGTTTTGTTGTGGTGGCGGTGTGAAACCCAGTACTTCAGAGGCGGTATCTCTGAAGGCTTTTTGGCAATGTTGCCACTGGTCTTCCACATTTGATGCTGGCAGCCTACGACCTCTTAAGGGATTAAGGCAGATTGGATCGGATGTAGGACTATAACCGTCCGACGTCGAACTTCCTCACAGTATTAGCTTGTCTTAGCGGTGTTTGGGTAATGGTTCTAGTCTATGTGTGCCCCATCAGGACATTCAGACATCCATAACACTGGGGGAGTGCCTAGCGTCGATCGCAATGTGATCAACCCAGTTGATTCAAGTCTCCTTGTGAATATCGAGATGTGGGAACTGCGTGCTAGCTACGACAATATTTCGCCCCGCCACAAAGTCAATTAGCTAGGATCCATTATCGAAGTTGGTGGCGTAGTTCCTAACATGCCCTCTCCTCCCAGCTTTGCCCTAGTTATGGCGCTGCTCGTAGGTGTTGTTGTCATCTTTCTCTAAGTGTGGGGGCGTGCGCGCATATAAGGCTAATGTTGGCAAATTTAGTCTTAATACGGATTCAAATTCAAAATCAAGACTTCTTGTCTGAGTCTGTCTCTAACATCAAATCCGCATAGGCGCTGCTTTTGCCGTAGTAGAGGTCGCAGTTTTTCATCCTCTTTTTGTCCGACCCATCTTATCGCATTTCTTGGATGGTGGAACATGTGCTTTGCAGCACTCCAGGGCCTCGGCTAGTTGTTATGCTGCACGTGGCCGTACGTCGTGTCGTTTGCAGGGGTTGTCAATAGTGATCTGTGTATTCGGGTTAACTTTCTTTTCTATGGCCGGGCAGCTACCCCAGCGGCACAACCGCTAACCTGGAGGGCCGATTTCCTTATTCCCTAAAACTAGGGGTCGGTTAGACCGAATCCAGTGAGCGCTGCCATTGGTCTATTAAGGGCTCATCCTCCATCTTCTCTTTTTCATCACCTTGACTTAGTGTCGAAAATCCTTACCGGTCTGAGCTCCAAATATGTCGAAGTAGCCCGAATAAGATCTCATTTGTTTTGTTCTGCGATTTCACTCCGCCGTTGATTCCATCTGGGGGTCTCATCCGCTGTCCCGTTTATACCGCTGCTATTTTTGTCTGCTGGTCATCACTCGCGTTTATAAGTTTGGCAAGTCAAGTCCGGATGGGCATCGATGAGTATTCGATGGTGACCACTTGGAGATGAAAGAAGCACAATTGGTGTAGAAACAGTTACAACACTGCGTATTGCCAGGTTGATACCTCTTCGTGGTTACTCCATTTCTACAGCATTAAGCCATCCAACCAAAAATGGATTCAGGTTTTTAGAATGTGTAACGTAGTAGCCAGTATGCGGTGCTCACATCTTCACATCCATTAAGGAACTTGGTTATGAAGCAGATTGATCACATTGCTATCGACGTCAGACACTGTTTCAGCATTCCGGAGGTTCGAAATTCCTGAGGAGCTAATATCGACTCGGATCGTTAGCTTGTCGCACCCAGGGTACAAATGTGGATATCACAGGCACAACGGAGTCAAGTAAGACTACCAAAGTTCGGCGGCGAAAAGTTGGAATCACATGAGACTGCTAGAACCTGTGACAATCGCAATTCCCTCAAGCTCTTTCGAAATCCTAGCGCGAATGGAGGAAATGGAGAGATGTTACTGCATGAATGGAGTTCGAAAGCTTTATCAGAGAATAAAACGAACAGAACGCAAAGATGGACATGGAGAACTAGTAGTAGAGTCACAGTCGGCGCTGAGAATATGAAAAGACTACTTCTGCAAACTGTGCCATGACGAAGATGGTCAAAATACCGCTATCAGGCAGAATGAACTAATCACCCCGAACAAAGATGGAAGAGAATTCCGTTTAGCATTATCGAAGCTAAAGTCAAAGTTGCAAAGCTGCATGTAGCAGCTCATCTGCATGATGAGTTGTGTGTCACCATTGTAGAGACTCTTTTGAATGCACCACCAACTTTAGAGGTCAAAACATGGTGCGTTGGTGTGATTTGACATCAATGACGTTTTCGTGAATATTGATGGGAGCGCACTAAAAGTAGTAATACCAGAGACACCTTTGCCAATCGCTGCTTCTTTGGGTTCAGAAGCCAATTGAGTAACAGAGCCCCCACTCGTAAGACCAAACTGGCTATATACAAGACGCTCATCATCCCTGTCCTGCTCTATAGGGCAGAAGCTTGAACCTTGTCAAAAACGGATTAATAAGTACTTGGCCGTTTCGCGAGAGAGATAGGCTTTTTGATTTTCCATCCCGTTTGTGTTCGTATTGACGGGGGCGAACTGTACGGGTTATACAGCGACATCGGTGTTGTCACACACAGAATGACAAATTCTTTCAACTTGGGTTCTTGTAGGTTAAACATCTTGGGACTGAGCGAAGTAATGTAATAAGAAAGGGAAGAGTATCAGCCTCTTAAGGGTAATACTGTACTGAACTGTTTTCGCAAAATCACTAGGTGTCCCTTGGGAAGCTGAAGTGGGTATATCACTTTCCACGGAGTTACCATTCTCGCGGCCAGATTTCTGCAATGCCAATTGCCTGTAGACTATCATTCTTCATTCGACTAAATGAGGTCGGAATTGGCCGTGTTGTGGATAAATTGCGTAATACACTCCTACATGTCGCAAAGCCAACAGCGCTTCAACGTAATTTTTAAGCGAATTGAACCGGAAGTGCCAATTCGGCGTCGATCGGAATATTGCCTTTGTCCCTCAACTATATGGAATATTTTGCGTAAAAATCTCGGCCGTCATCCGCATAAGCTTCAGCTGGCGCATGAACATACTGCTTGCGATTGAAGTGCGGATTGAGCCTTTGAGCAGCCTATATTTTGAAGAAAAGGTGGGGTGGGAGAAGTATCCCTGTCTATAGAGGTGATAGCTAAGGCCTTGCTGATCCTTTCCACCTCCTCCAAACTAGTAAGAGGATGTAAGGCTTCTCCGAAAGTTTTGATTCTGTCGCATGTCACAATGGGATCTTGGAAAATGAGATCGCCGATGAAATTGCTAGACAGTCAAGGGATGTAGAGGACCCGAATCTGCGTACTGGCTGCGTCCATGGAAAGGGCTTGTTTTATATGAGCATAAAGTGAGAACTCTAGCCTCATACCATCAGCTTCTACTACTCACCTCCACGTGGTGACTGCTGGGTGCCTAGACCCTCGACTGTAGATGGGGTAAGCAACCCCGACCTGTGGAAGGTCGTGGGTGGCAGCTGAGGAGAGAGAGAGGTGAAGGCACTTTCTCCTGTTTCCGGGAATTCTAAGGATCGAATCAACGGTGGCGTTCACAGTTCCAGTTAGGTCGAACTTGTGCGATCTCTATATGAGCTGCTTCAACGAACTTGAATACTAGGTCTACAGAGATTTCCTACACTAAGTTAGAGTGTTGGAAAAGAGTTGGTGGCGGATGAGTCCTTAATAAGAGCCGACGGCACCATTCACATTCTCGAAGCGGATTTCTGGCTCCAGAATTTGGTCCGGCCCCTTTTGTCCTAGGGGTCCCAAAGCGGGCCTGGGCCTCCAGGTTCAGGGTTGTGCATGGGGTTAACTGTCCAACCGCGTGGGCCCCCGCCCAATTATCAAGGCTTCGCCCATCAATGACGTTGTCTAATAAAAAGCGGGGGCAGAGCATATTACTGGTCTTATCGTAAACATCTTCAGATAACGCCTCTGAAGGTTGCTACGATTTGACCAGTAACAAGTTGCCGGTCATAGGTCTTGTTGGCGGCTGTACCACCGGTAGTCCATACCAGGACTTAAATCACGGTACCATGGGAGTCAGGAGCCCCACGGATTTCGGTCCGGGCCTGACTTGTTGAGGTAGGCCCCCTTGTGGGAGCGTCATGGTGGCTGTGGTTTAAACCCAAAATCGCTGGAAAGGTCTTCCTGTTAGGTTTACCCAATGTAGAGTTGCAATAAGTACAGGGTGATGTGACCCTAAGAACAGTAAGAGGTTTTAGGTCGGCCTCGACTTATACCAAGGGTGGAACTTGTGCCTCCAACACAGTTCAGAATTGGTATCAAAGGTTTGATGGAGAGCGATGGTAAGGCGTATCCTTGCTCCTTATGGATGTATGGGCATCCCGTAAACATAAGGTCTACATGACAAGTGGTTTACGTTAAAAATCAAGAGACGTTCTGTCCAACCGCGTAAAAAAGTAATTGTTACGAAACGGCCAATCGCCTCGGATCAGGACGGATTCACTGTTGACGACCCTGCAAAACGAATAAAGGATAACGACTTTCGGATCTGCATGTGGAGTGTTCGGACCCTGAACAGGCTGCGTGCAACCGAACAATTAACGGAAGCCCTAGACTGCCATGAAGCAGATATCACCAACATCCTGCAAGTGCGGTGGGATGGGACGGGTAAAAGAAAGTTGAAAAACTGTGATGTTTACTACGGTGATTTGCTATAAGGAACGTAACCAGCGCCTATTTGAATGCGGATTCATTGTAAGCAGCAGACTTAAGCAAGAAGTCTTGAGCTTTCGGCACGTGAGTGAACGCCTTATAACAATCCGTATCAGAGGTAAATTCGCTAACATCAGCGTTATATGCGCTCACGCATATGACGATGCTACCAAAGAAAGTTTCAACGAGATCCTCGGCAAAACCTACGAGTAATGTCCGATGTATGGCGTGAAAATCGTCCTAGGCGACTTTAATGCCAAAATTGGAAAGTAGTAGTAGTGGTAGCACAATCGGAAGACGTAGCCTACACGTAGCTATGTCTGGAGACGGACTTAGGCTAATCGCCTTTGCTGCGGTACCTAACGTTTCTATAGCACGATCACGGTTTTCTCACCTCAATATTCACAAAGGAACATGGCAGACACCAGATCAGCAAACCGTCAACCAAATTGACCATGTTGTGATCGACGTAAGGCACTACTCAAGTATTATAGATGTCCGAACATTCCAAGCGGCCAACATAGACTCGGACCACTACCTATTTGTAGCCAAGGTATGTCTCCGGATATCTCAAACGCCACAAATACAGAGTGATACTAAGAGGAGATTTAACGTTGAACGGTTGCAATCGCAACAAGCCCACAGAACCTTTGCCGATCTCATATCCCGCAACCTCTCAAGAAGTCCTTAGCAGCCAGCATTAAGTGCTGAAAAGCAGTGGCTTAGATGCCGAGAAGCCATTAGAAATGCCGCAACTGACGTACTGGGTTTCACCCGCCCACCATAACGAAACTCCTGGTTTGATGAAGAGTGCCGGAAAGCACATGCGCCTCCAAAGCGGCGTTGCATAAAAGGACGAAAGTGGCTCGTGAGCTCTACGAGCAAAACAGGAGGAAAGAACATCGGCTTCTCCAGAGAAAGAAGAAAGAGCATGAGAAGCGCGCGATCGAGGAAATAGAGAGGTGCTACTCCAGGAATAATGTTTGGAAGTTCTACCAAAAGCTAAAAAGAAGGTGACAGGGTAATAAAACTCGCACTGAAATTTTGTAGTTGAGTCACAGTCGGTGCTGAGGATATGGAAAAACCATTTCTGCAGACAGTTAAACGGTGAAGACGACACAAATTCCGCCGTCAGGCACAGCGAACCATTCAATATTGACGAGGCAATTCAAGAATTTCGTCCAACCGACCAAAATGAAGTGAGGATAGCAATATCGAAACTGAAGTCGAACAAGGCTGCCGGACTGGATGGCCTACCCGCCGAACTATTTAAGTCAGCAGGAGATGACTTGGTAGAGAGCATACGCCAACTTATTTTGAAGATTTGGTCAGATGAATGTATGAATGCAACCTCAGCATCGTTTGCCCGGTTCACAAGAAAGGAGGCCCCCTAAACTGCATCTAGCTATAGAGGTATCAGTCTCCTAAACATCGCATATAAGATCTTGTCTACCGCATTGTGCGAGTGCCTGAAGCCGTTTGTCAACGATCTGTTTGGATCTTATCAGTGCGGTTTTAGGCCCAAATATTCACACTACAACAGATCCTGGAGAAAACAGAAAAACACCTTTTTATCGATTTTAAAGCCGAATATGACAGCGTCTACAGAGACGAGATATACAGGGCCATGTATAGTTTCGGTATCTATGCCAAACTCGTCCGCTTGTGCAGGATAACGATAGAGAGAGCTCGCTTTTACATCAAGGTCGGTAACGACCTAACCGAGACTTTTGATATCAAAAAGGATTTAGGCAAGGAGACGCTCTGTCATGTGACTTCTTCAACATCACAATATACTTGAAAAAATTGTGCAAGACTCACAAGCCAACACACGAGGCACGATCTTTCAAAACGTCTGTTCAAATGCTTGCATAGACCGACGATATTGAAATTATTGCTTGAACACAGCAAGCTGTCACTGGTGCGTTTACGAGCGTAGGAACAGAAGCGGCAAAAATGGGTGTAGCAGTATATGAGGGCAAAACAAGAAGCGACACCCAACATCGACGAATCGGCCAGAACGTCATAATCGACAGCTATAACTTTGAGATAGTAAGGGACTTTATCTACCTCGGCTCTGCCATCACACCTGAAAGCGCCATCTCTTCAGAAATCAAACGAAGAATAACGTGTGCCAATCGCTGTTTCTTTGGGCCAAGAAGTCACCTGCGTAGTAAGGCCCTCTCCCAAACAAGCAAGGAAACTCTATATAGGACCCTTGTATGCCCAGTCCTGGTCTATAGTTCCGAAGCATGGACCCTTTCTAATGCGGATGAAGACATCCTTGGTCGTTTTGAAAGAAAAATTCTTCGTAAGGTATTTGGTCCCGTATGCGTTGACGGGTTCTGGAGGAGACGACTCAACGATGAACTCTACGAGCTGTACAGAGACATCGACCTGGTCAAAAAACTGCGCATTGGGCGTTTGACAAGGCTGGGATATGTAGAGCGAATGAACACCAACACTCTAGCCTGCAGAAACTGCGACTCTAATCCAAAGGACAACGCAGTAGAGGAAGGCCTCGCCTTAGGTGGCGCGCACAAGTGGGAGTGGAGCTCAACCAACTTGTGCGCAACTGGAGGCAGTTAGCCAAAGACCGCTCTAAGCGGAAAGGCCAATTGGGAAGGCGCCGCCTAAGTAAGTAAGTAACCGCATATGGTACGATTCTCCAGGATGTAAGCAAACACAACGAACGATTTTCGCCCTCTTTGAAAGGTTGGCGATATTCTCGCCGGCCTTCAAGAGGAGAGACTGTAGACTGCTTACTGGCGTCATGACGGGGTAACACATTTTTGCTTATTAACTAAGTGTGCTGGGCATAAGCGCACAATATCCTGCGACGCTTGCTGTGAAAGTGATGACACCACGAGTCAGTATTTGTGTGAGTGTCCGGTCCTCGCTCACATCAAGCTGCAGGTAATCGGCTCTAGCTTGGTGGGAGCTGCTACTGTAGTCACTTTGTTGGAGCTCACATAAAGTTCTGCAATGGTGACTGTTGATGCCATAGGTGATTGAATCGCCTGAATTAACCCACCAGATGTTCCCCATTTGAGGCCAAGTCATTTAGGACTTGGTATTATAGAGTTGCTATTTTATTCTGCATAGTTTTCACCCTTATAAGATTAGTAAATCAAGTCTAGATGGAGGAGACCTGTATCCGGTGGCTTCTATGTTTGGCAAAGCAATCACAATCGATTTGTTGTTCTATTGACATGAATATCATAGAGCTGACGTCCCTTAGTGCCTACTCTAATCGTACGACACCCACAATGCATGCCAGTATAAATCAGCTAGTGGTGAGGCTAAACCTGAATGGGCCCTCTACCTTTTCCCCATTTCCTAAACTGTTTCCTTAAACATCCCCAAGTTAATTTTTTGGAACTCATTATTTTCTTTAAAGTTAAAGGCATCCTTTCTATGGTCTGACAAGGTGCCTTTTAATTTACCTGCTACACAGACTTTGTTCTTAAGCGATCCCAAAATTCAGGAAATAGACCCAGCAATTTGAAGTTGAAGAGCAGTAGAATAAAATTTTGCCTGAAGGCCGTGCAATCTACCAGTGACTCTGATATTTAAAAGTACAAAGGCCTATCTTTCTTAGTAAACCTAAGCATAAAATTAAGGAAAAAATAATAACTAAAACCTCAGTTTACACCTTGACATCTCAAGAATACTTCTGCTCACCTCAGTTCGTAGAAAAAAACTCAACAAAAGAGGATTCTCAGAATCACTTCGTTAAGCAAACAACATTCCAGAACTTCAACTGAGGCCCTACTTCACACCACAGCGATGCTCTTTAGGTTTCCTTTTAAAAACAGATCCTTACGCAAATCTCTTCTACACAATTTCTTGCAATTAATTCTGTTTCACTTTCTCGTTTCTTATTTCGTTGCACACTCAAGTGTCACGGTGACTACACACTCAAAAGACGAAAAAAAGAAAAAAAAAATCACAAAGAAATGGGGATGAAAAGACTCGCGTACAAGATGCAACTGGAAATAAGGAAAGAAATGAGAAAATTAAAAACAGAAACAAACTACAACCGTTATCCAACCGTGCATGACCTTTTATTTATTCTCTCACTTATATTCACGCCACCAGAGTGTTTCACATGTCCTTTTAGTGAAAGTATCACAAGTTCTGTGATGACACTAACCCTAGCCTCTAAAATACCAGTTGAAGAAATTAAAATGGCGCCCAACGTGGGGTCCTACACTATGGATAAAATCATCTCTACAAGGAATCATACATTGCCGCCATTGTAATTAGTTAAAAAAAAAAAAAAATAGAAAATAAATAAAATCCAACACCATCAACAACGGAAACGGATATAATCCTTTACCAACTGTTGTAAGCAATAATTTATGACTGCCATGACATACCAACATATGCAGGAGGCGCTGCAGTACTACGACTATACGCATTCAAGTAGTCCTCATTTGTAGAAAGAAAAAACAACAGAACAGAAACAGAAAACGAGAAACATGAATTCCTTACACAAAACAACTTGTGACGCACACATAAATAAAAAAAAAAAAAAAACATAAATAAATAGAAAAAAGGACGAAAAATAACAACGCACCGCGAACGTCCTGTGGAAATTGCTTTGTGGGAAATTACTCCGTGGAAATTGTACATCAAACATCCCTGTGCCGTGGTCGTGTGTTGTTTTGTACGTCACACAGAATACCCTGTGTGTGTGTGTGTGTGTGTTAGCTCTGTGTGTCGCGTGCCTTATACTCAAGCTCGACGATATACTCGTATGTATCCTTCTTCAATTCATACATTTGCTACTGACTGCTGTTGTACTTTTAGTTGTAGTTGTAGTTGTAGTTGTAATTGTAATTGTAGTTTGTGTGTTGTTTTTGTTTCGGTTTTCCTCTGCAAAATTAGTGAAAAAAATGTTATGTGTGTGCGGTTGGTGTGTGTGTGTGTGTGTTGTTGTGATGTTATGCACGTGGATAGAATGTGGAAAAGTTTTCGCCACAATTCTTAGAAACACACACATGCATATACACCTACATACGAGTACCTGCAAAGTGTTTGTATTGTGTTCTTGTTGGTCCTCTAAACTTTGGGGAGAGGAAAAATTTTCCATTTGTAATATCCTTTATGCTGTTCCAATGTGGCTAGTATTTGTGGTTTAGATGATGAAAAAGGACAAAGGAAAATTTTCCTTAAATCCTGCCATGTATCTGTGTCTGTGCGGGTACACATACTCGTATATCTATGTTTACCACACGTTCATTTCCATTCTTTTGAGGCGTTTAAATGGTGTGGATGTGAATGGAGATAAGAGTTTTGCCCTTTTTGTTTTTTTTTTGTCTATTTTCTTGTGGGGAGATACAGATACGAGTACGTATGCGAACCGAATAGTATTCTTAGAAAGACAGAAGAAGAAACTTGAAGTTTCTAAATAAAGTTTTACAGCGTGTACTCGTAAGAGGTTATAAGAGGAAGGGTGTCCTTTTTATAGAACTTGAACTAGGAGTTGGATTAGGCTGGGCTATATTGGCAAACGAACGACAGACACCTGCAATGAAGTACAACGGATGGGGGGGGGGGCCCGGTAAGGACGAATAGTTTGTGCAATGTCGCAGATTCAGATTTATTTTTTTTTACCCCCCCCCCTAGTGGGTGATAGTGTATTTTTTACGTTGTTTTCTTTTCTGCGCGGTTAGCTAAGGATAGAGGTTAAGTTTTACAATTTTAGTACTTTGTCCTTTAGGGAGGATACTCGTACTTGTTGAGTTTTTTTTTTTTTTGTCAAACTGGCCTCTTAATGGGTACCTAGTCGATTTTATGTGAGAGATTGTGGGCGATAGAAGGGATAAGTTGGTAAAAAGTTTTAATGGAAAGCGATTACTGTTCAATGGATGCAGTTGGTGCAAAGGAGCAATTGTTTCTAAATGGATTTCAACATCTATATACCAGTTACTACTGAAGATGGGCTAATTTCAGTAATATAGGGTCGATAATGGATGCACTATCTGTGATCCCGTGTAAGTTTTGTCAAATACTTGGTTTTGATAGAGCTTACGGTTGCTAACTAGGTGTAGTTGGATTGTACCTTCCGAACTATAGAGGATGTTGTTGAGAAATAAAAATATTTTATATGTTGCGCTCGTGTTCGACAGTGCCTGTCCAGCTGGAAACGACCGATGATGTCAATATTGCCCGCATATCCCAGTAGCTGAAAGGACATGTAGAAGGTAGTGCCCCGTGTTGATACCTGTCCTACCCACTGTTATATATTAACAATCTAGTACATTATTATTATACTCGATGTAAGCTAGGTTTAAGTATAACAAAAAATCACTAACTATTAATCTATTATACTTATTGGTCTTTTCCTGAATAAAGAGCTTCCTGTTGAAATTTCAAAGCAAGCACAAGTCTAAAATTATAATCCACAAACATCTTTTATAACATAATACCTACTATCTGCTAAGGAGATTGAAGAAGTCACATAATAGCGCATCTGCTTGCCGAAATCCGGAGGAGCTACTTCCAAATTGCACATTGCAGCGCATGTTTTCCAGCGTCTCGCGATACATCTGGATCAGTTTTACCGGGATTCCGAATTCGGCCATCACCGTATAGAGGTCCTGTTGATGAATACTAACATATGCGGCTTTGAAGCCGATGAATAGGTGAGTCTCGAACTGAAATTCGTTGGTCTTTTCCAAGAATTGTCTCAGTGTGAAAATTTGGTCTATAGTCAATCTGCCGGGCCGGAAGCCACATTGGTACCTGTCGATTAGTGTGTTGCAGAACGTTTTGAGGAGTTCACACAGTACGTTGGATAGGATCTTATATGCGACATTAAGCAGGTCTACGCTTCGATAGTTCTTGCAAGACATATGATAGCCTTTTTTGTGGCTATCATATGTCTTGCATATGTCTCCAAGGGCATATGGAGCTGATAGTCCAGTCATCGGGCATACTTTCCCCCACCCATACTTGGTTTATGATTTGGGGCTTGCGCCTTACCAAAGCATATTTGAAGAGCCTGCGGCCTTGTTGCTCCTAAGGTTTTTATAGCTAAGCTGACATCTTCTTTACTGGGTGGTGGAACTGGTTCTTCATTGACGGGATGTGGGTTTTCTTCTTGCCCTATCACTCTCTCAACATGATGTCCATTTAGCAGCTGCTGGAAATGCTGCTTAAACGCATCTACTATCCCTTGTGCTTCGGTGATATGATAACGAAATATTGCATGCAGAGTGCAGACAGATACAAAGAAGGATGACAGCCGTTCGCGAACTCTACGAACAAACGAGGCCGGAACAACATTGAGCGATCTGAATGATGCAAAAAGATCTTGAGAAGAGCTTGGCTGAGACCATAGACTTATTATAGAAATGATGTTCAGGATTTTCACTAAAAAGGGAAAAAGAAATGCTAAAATCTTTCAATAGAAGCCTTCAGGTATAAAAACTGGAACGCAGATGGCGGAATATCTACATCAATTGTTGATACAAATTTCCGATTGCAAAAAGCCATCTACGCACACTTGGTGCTTTGGCATCATGCCCAAATTCCAATATGCCACGGTACTGGCAGTATCCAAACAGAGCATTAGTTTGATGGGAATGATAAACAACACTCCGCTGTCCAGTAGATGTTGATTTCGTCTGGAGCACCTTTCAAATTCTCCAGAAAATATGGTCGGATGAGGATGTATCAGTCTCCTCAGCGTCTACAATCTTCGTCGCCGACCTGATGAGTGTAGTTATTGAACTGTTAATACCAGCAATTTAAGTTAGGGTAGCTCATCCACCATTCCGCTTACTGGCCTTTTGGCTGGGCATGCCAGCCAGATGATGTATGATAGGAGAAGGTATCAACACAGTCCCGTAATAGTGACTATGAATATTGAAAATAATCGGTCAGTTGTGTTAGTGTGCATATCGCGGTAGTTCTGCGCCTTCCGACAACACAATTTATCGCATCTGTACTGCAATCAATACGACATCTATTTAAGCCGAAAGCCGGCGAGGCAAAGGCAATATGACGCCTCGATTTCCAGCGGTTTTTCGTGATTTCTATTTTTCTGTCGGAACAGAGCACTCAGACAAAGATCTAGCCCATTGGACTCCTTCCATATTCGCGCTTCAGCACCGGCACCCACCACGTCAGCGCCGAATACCTGGAGCCTTATGCGAGCGTAGGCCAGACACTCACAGATGTAGTGCTCCACCGTGTCGTTATAACTTTCATAGCAAGCATCGAAGGATGTTGTATAATATCACTTATGACCAGCACATTTCAGTGCCCCGTCACGACGCCAGTAAGCAGCATGGAGAATTTCCTACTGAGGGACAGCGGGAAAGTCATTGATCTCTTAACAACGATGGGAAACAGTCACTTGGTTTGCTGGCATCCAGGAGAGTGACTCAAGTTCGGGTCGTCAAAAACCTTTGACTGCCTTATAAGTTCAACAGTGATTTTGGTTTGCTGGCATCCACGAGAGTGACGTCATCTAGAGTAACGCTTTCACATAAAATTTTACAATGAAACCGATGGCAGCCGGTGCAAGCGCGAGTTCGGACCTCGACTGGCTAATAAGTTTATCAGTGATCTTGTTTTCGGTGATCCCATTGTGACCTGGGACCGAAACAGTACTCAGTGCATTTATCCTTCCAACTGCATCTTCGAAGAAAGGCGAGAGAGCTCAGCAAGGCTTTAAGCGTATCCTGGATGTCGCTCACTACAGAGGCAAATGCTTCGCCTTTTCCTTCGTTTGTTCACGACATAATTCGTTGCCAGCAGGATTGCGTATATCTCGGCTTGGAAGACAAACGCAAGTTTTCCTAAGGAGGAGTGAAATCTAGACACCAGCGCCAGATTCCGAAATCTTTCTTGTGGAAAGAGAAAGTCTATTTCGTATTTCTTCAGCAGCAGGAGTCCAAGTGCATGTCCATAAGACCAAAGTCAAAAGGCAGTCGGCGCGCAGGGACATCAACTGCGTGCGTCAACTTTTTTTAAGGCAGAAGATGGCGTTGAGAGTGTAGTGCAACTAAGGCAGAGCCAGGCGTGCTACGAAAAGCCCTCATGCCGCCGAGACAGACCATTCTGTGGAATCTGGTAGATGATACACAAAGTGACGCAAAATTAATCACGCTATCGGAAGATGGTATAATTTTTGCAAATGTCGTCGCTGACGTACGATTTGACATTTGTGAACTAGACAGCTACAGTATACAAACAAATAAGCCATGGAGTGCTGTATTAGAGCGTGGAATAATTGTGTCGATGTTTTTGACCAATAATCGGTCGGTGGTGATAGCGCAGCGTGAATTTCGACGTCGATTTCCTCACCACCAGACGGACCCTAGAGCGAATTTTAGTGAAAGACTTACACATGTTCTCATAGAAAGTGCAAACAGTGCATCAATTAATGCCTCCTGATCGTCATTCGCGTGTAATTTACCGTAAAGCCATCCTCAATCTCAACAACGAAGAGAACGATTTTATGTCGAAAATCATCATGAGCGACGAGGCGCATTTCCACTTAAGCGGTTACGTCAATAAGCAAAATTTTCGTTTCTGGAGCACTGAAAATCCGTATGTGATGCACGAACAGCCATTACATCCACTCAAAGCTATTGTGTGCCGCATTTTTTTGAGGAGGCCATCGGCAATACGGCCACTGTTACTGGCAAACGCTACAGCCTCAGACAATCGCAGCCCTTAAGGAGAATATTCGACAGGAATACGAACAGTTATCACCGGAAATCTTGCGGAAAGCCATGGAAAATTCGATAAAAGGGGCACAAATATGTATTAACACTGGCGGCAGCCACTTGGCGGATATCATCTTTTCCACTTAACAAAAACCATTGTAAAGGTCCAAACAAAGATTTCCATTACTTAAAATCTTTTTTTTTTATTTAGTAAAAAAGTAATTCAAAAACAAAATTGGATGATTAATTTTGCGCCACTTTATACGAGTATTCCAGTGAAAGATTGTTCCTCCAGGATATAATTGGCCTTATCATCGCCATATGGTGCCCTTCTTGGCGACAGAGGTGACTTTTCTTATACTACCTGTACTGCCTTAAATAGCACGATAGTGAAACCATCGAATCCAGGAGCTTTGTTAGATATATGCTTCGAAATCACTATCCGGACTTCATCTTGGTTGGCTGAACGAAAATATTGTCTGCCATCGTCCAAGTTGAATGCTTCATTCTGCCTGACGGTTAGATGTTGCTCGTATTCACCGTTTAATAGTCCGCAGAGGTAATTCTCAGCACCAACCGTGGTTCTACTGTGGGTTTTCCTTCTCTATCCATGCAGATTTCTGTTCAGGCCTTACAGCCTTGAAGCGTTTGTTTTGTTTCTTGTAGAATTTCCAAAGTCTTCTGGTAGCACATCTCAAGGCCTCGATCAAGTGCTTCTCGGGCTCTTTTTTGTTTCTTCTGAGAAGTCAATGTTCTTCCCTTCTTTTCTGCTCGTAGAGTTCCAGAGCCGTTCTCGTTCTTTTCTGCAGTGCCGCTCTGTACATCTGTTGTTTTTCCAGGCTTGCATTCGTCATCGGACAGGGGTTTCTTTGTTGGGGCATCAGAGTCTTTACGTTCGGAGCTGACTGCATCGGATTTCCCAAGAGGTTAAGGGAAACTCGACCGGAAAGGGGTCTGACGGCCTCTTGCGATTGTAGCCATTCGAAGTTGAACTCCCTCACAATGCTTCTGCGGCTTTGGGCTGCTACGGAAATCCGCATCCGTATCTTGGCTGCAACAAGGTAATGGTCGGAGTTAACGTTAGCTGGTCGAAAATACGGACATCCACAACACTGGAGGAGTGCCTGCGTCGATCGCAATATTATCAATTTGGTTGACGGTTTGTAGACTAGGAGTCAGCCAGATCCCTTTAGGGATATCAAATTGTGGAAACTGTGTGGTGGCTATAGTTACATTACGTCAATAAGATTATGCCCGTTTTCGGGAGGGATGTCGCGGAAGCCATATTACTAAAGATGCTCTCCATGCCTAGCTTGGCATTTTAATCACCAAGGACGATTTACTGACTTGTTTGTTTTCTTAGACGGCACTCCAGCTCGAGGTGAACTTGGGCCCCAACTAGCAAACTCTCGAGTTAGCTCGATCCTTAGCTAATTGTCTCTAGTTGAATCTCCTTAGTTGTTCCGGATAGAGCCTCACTGCTCAATTGCTTTCTTAGCCCAAAGAAACAGCGATTGGCGAGAGTTCGCCGATTTATTTCTTCTAAGTGAGGGTATACTCATGCAGTTATCGGGGGCCACCACTACGAAATATGGCAAGCACTGCGCTACGGTCGTGATTTTTGCGCTGCTGGCCTAAAATAGTCAGTAGTTTTCCGATCAATTGGCACGAAGATCTCCAGGTCTCTCTCATCTGTATGCGAATATAGTGAGTGGAAAGGTTACGTTGTTCGCCATATGTTGGTTCCTTGAGGAGAAAATGAACCATCAGGCTGTACACTATTAGGAAACTTCCCCAAACAAGAAGAAGGCTACTCATCCCACCTGCTAGCTGGCGATTTCTAGTGCCAAGACCTTTGGAAGATACTTCAACACCTCCATTGAAAGCATAGGCACACGTTTTTAATTGAATGTATCATCATTCACCATAGATACCGCAGAAGGATTTCCTTACTTCCAACTACTGCACTAAATTTTAATTCGTTTCTTCCCACGAGTTTTCCAGTCACAAAGTCCTTACCATCATTAAAATTAAGTCCTCCGCATTCATCCCTTGGCTCGTCCTGAAAGCATGACCTACTTGTACTTTAAGTATCGTTACACAGCCGTACCGTACCGTAAACCTGATTCCTAATTTCATTAACTAAATGTCCCTGTTAAAAAAAGTCCTCATCCAACAAGCCGGCAATGTTACCGTCTCTCCCATTTGAACACAAGAGAAAAAAAAATTGTAAAAACAGATTAAATTGGCAACTGCTAGTTAGTACCCGTTCTGTACATTGTTAACCCAATCTATCATCCATGGAGTGCTTTTAAATGAAGCGCACTAGTCCTTAACCCGAATATTATTCACTGTTCGTGCATTTGAATAAGGAACCGTTTCCATCCACTCGTATTGCCGGCAAGCTATTATTCAAAGCCAGGCGCACACAATTACTATTTCTGGTGAATGCTAAGGATACCTTGTAGAAGGTAAGGACTACCAGTGCACAGACAAAGGAATACAAATCACCTTCACTGGATTTATTTTTTTTTATTATTTTTATTATTATTATTATTATTATTTGTTTTTTTTTTTTTTTAATTAAACGTGTGCCTCTCCATCCAGAGCCCCACTATGGAACTCCTTTGTGAATCTCTTTTCGCTTTTAGTCTCCTTTTATGCGTCTTCCTCTACCACCCCCCCACACGAACTTGGCCTGTTTTTTTTTTTTTGACGATGTTTTTGAATTGTCTTCTTTTTTGCTTCATTGCGCCTTTTGTTTGTAGAGGACAGAGAGGGAGTAAAAAGTGAAATGAACAAAGGTGAGGATATTCAAGATTTCAAGAGGATACCAAGAGCTCCTTTTTAATTTTTTGTTTTTTTTTTTTTTTTCTAAGAGAATTGAATGGAGTATTTGTTTAGTTTCGTTATTGGTTTTGAATTCGTAAATATTCAGATACTGTTTGTATGGGCATTTGAAATAAGAAAAAAAAAAAGAAAAACGTCAAGAAGGATTTTTTTTAATATTTAAATCACTCCCGGCCAAAGATGGCCAAGTTTTGGGCAGGTGAACAGTTCACGGTTAGTCCGGACTTAAGCCAATTACGAGTAGACAGCATTGACAGTACTAGCTTATCTGTATCTATATTCGGTATCTACCTAGCGATGAGTAATTCAATTCTGACGCAGTCATAACGAGACGAGTAAAATGACTCAACGGCGGGCGAATGTACCTGGATTTTATGCTGGCATCTAGATGTACAAGGATACTGAAAGTGAACTGTTACCTATCTGTTACATTGCATTCGAATGGACTTCAACTCACTTGAATAAAAAGTTCCTGTTTAACAAATTAACTAATTATCCAGTGGCCAATTAACCAGGTGTCTTCTGAAAGCCTTCCTCTTCTCCAGCTTCTTTAATTAACCGGTGAAATACACACACATGTAGCGCAACATCTAATGTTGTATATTCCTCCCACATACAATATTTGCATTGCTACAACGCCACTTGTAGGCTACGCTAAATTGGGAGACTGTAGAACTATTCTACAGGCCGCTGTATTTTGAATCCTCTCGATACTGAGCCCAAGAGTTCCCTGATGTTTTTGCATTTGAGTGATCTGAACTTGAGCCTTTATTGCTTTCGGATTTACTCATTGGATAAGGCAAAACCAGGTGATTTGGTCATCCTTAAGCTTTTCCACTCTTTGAAATTTTATAAGATCACGTCTTGCCGCACCCTGACATTCGTAACATTTTCATTTCCGTCGCTGTCCCTTTTTCTTTACGCTTCTGGTAGATCGTCCAACGCTGAGTCGAACCTTGAGCATGCTACGCGGGGCTAAGCAACTAGCAGAGGCCCTTGACTGATAACAAACAAATATCAAGTTTTTCACTATTTTTTTTCAAAGTACAAGTACAATTAGCTTATAAACCATTCGAAGGAATCTTAATTAAAATAATTTCACTCATCGGTGCGTTTAACGCTGAGCAACATACGTTTTAAGATTTCTTATGCTCTCTTCGTTTGGAAGGACATTTTTGCGACGGACGAGAATAATGTGTGTGTAAACACGTAAAAGAAGAAAATAAGTTGTTGTTGCTGCTTAAGTGCAAGTAAACGGATTGGGCAACAGAAAGGACATTTTGGGCATTTCATTTACAATGTAAGGACTTAGGCAATTTTTTTGAAGTGAAACTTCTTTGCGCTTGGTAGAGTAAGTTCGTTTCATTTGGAATGGCTATGTAACGAAAACGTGCAACGCTATCCCCTCTACTACCACGCAGTCGAAATGGTAGTGGGGATCGCTAGAGCTGTGAGCGATTCAATGCAACGTTTCGTTACAGGAATCTCACGCAAATAGTCCTATATGTATGAATGTGTTTGTGTGTATTAGGAGTGGGTATAAATAAAACGAACTAGTTAAAAAATCAGTTTTTTATCTCGTAACGACGTAACCACTTTTTTTTCATAAAAAAACAGTTTATATAGCAACTACATTTATCTATTTGCATACACAAAAATAAACTCAGGCACGCCAACGGATCATTCTGTTCCGCAAATATGGAAAACGCATGAAGGAGAAAAACGAATAATATGATTCCACCCTGATCCATAGTGCCCCTAGCTGACAGTAACTATGTACATTCACGAAACGAACGAAAAAGCGTTTTCATATCTTTTAGTGCAAACGAACAAAAAACGGAAAAAACGCACAAAATGTTAAGTTAAAAACGAAAAAAACCATGCGGTCGGGGAAGTAGTTAAACGAGAAAAACGATAACGATCGGTGAAGTAGTTATCGATTAAAAAATATTGGAGCTGAACTGAGTAAAGAAGAAATTGTTTCATTACATTATCTTGAGAAAAGTACTTTGATTAATGAAAATTAGTAAACATATTAACAACTATTCTTCGGTCTAAAAGAAATAAGCCCATTTGGAAATTACAGAGTGCTTGAATATTTTAAACGTACGAGTATATAGTTCCAACAAGTCTTAACACACATATTTTACTATGGCTAGACAACGCTCCAAACGATCCACTCGGAGCTAACAAACAAGATGCTATTAATTTGATCGATCAGCTGATTTCAGTTCAAGCAAAAGAAGCATCAGGAAATATTAAACTCCAGACTAATAAGCATACCTTTACCTGTAACAAAAAAATCCTGCCAAATAAACAATTGAAGTGTCGTTTTGAAGCTCCGTTCTTACCTTCTCGTGCTACAATGATACTCACACCGATGCCAAAGACAGAACCTTGATTCGTGAAATATGCAGAGCGGTATAAAAAAATGAGGCTTGATTTCGAAGAGAACGATTACCTGGATATAGATGCATTCTTTGAAAAAAAAAAAATCAAATAATATCAGATCAACATTACATTGATGTCCTTCGTGCTGGAATTACTCGTCCGAAAGTCTTTCTCAAGCGAACGCCTTTTGAGAAATGGCATAATCCATTTAATCCGTTTATTTTTAATACTTTGATGTCCAATATTGACATCCAGTTCATTACAGAAGAATATTCCTGGGCAGCTTATGTCGTAGAGTATATCAATAAAACCAATAGAGGAGTCAGCAATTTACAACGACAAATAGTTACAATCATGAATGAACATCCTGAATTTGACATAGTTGAAGTTACCAGGAAGATGAGTGTTGACATATTAAATGCTGTCAAAATTTCAAGACAAGAAGCTGCTTGGTATTTATTGCGTGAACCGATGTCTAAAAATTGAACAGTCATAGTATATACGAGTATTCCGACTGTATGGCTTATCGAACGTCAGCAGATTCGAAGAATATTGAAAGAACTCAATCAAATGGATGCCGACGATGACTGTACGGATATATGGAAAGAAAATTGTTTTGAAAAATATGAAAAAAGACCAGAGAATTTTGAAAACGTTACTTTGGCCCAATTCGCCGCACATTATACCTTGAATTCGCAAAATGTTTATGCGCGTAGACGCAATTCGCGGATCATAAGTTATCGAAACTATGACATGACTGAGAATCTTAATGATTACAAACGCGAAATGCTGATATTACATTTGCCATTCCGGAATGTCATATTTACGGATATCCGTAAAACAATTGAAATTTGTAAAGAACTGTGCCGCGAAGATAACACTGATGACAACGAGGAAGAAGCGCAAACTGTGGCAAATAGAGTACCAGAAGCTGATCCCTTTCAACAACGCTATCGAAATGAAAACTCTGATATGAACGACAACCTGAGCCTGGCAACACTCAACAAGCTTGGTGCGATAGCGAAAAAACGTGAAAATTGTATGCCGAATGATCAGTTGTACCAATTAATGCGCCAAGCAAACCATCAACAGCGTAACTTACTGATACATGTGATAAATAATCTCTTATCACAAGACCGACAACCTTTTCAAATTTTCTTCATTGGTCCAGCTGAATGTGGTAAGACTTTTGTGATTCGATTACTCATGGACATGTACAATACAGATGTTCATTGCAACGCATACATAGCATGTGCATCCACTGGAAAAGCAGCAGTAGCCATTGATGGTACGAGGGCGGATCAATAAGTCCGTGACCTCTTTACTGTAACAGCAACACTGCTCCTGTCAACAAGCATCTGTCAGTTGACTCCTGTCAAAATTTAAACTTGCTGCGTCAGTTAGTTTGTGTTTGACAGCTATTTTTATCAGACTACTCACTAATTTGAGGAGAAAATGGAAAAAAGTGAATTTCGTGTGCTTATTAAGCATTATTTCTTGCGAAAAAAAACCATTACCGAGACCAAGGCTAAGCTTGATAAATACTATGGGGACTCTGCACCATCGATTTCAATGGTAAAAAAGTGGTTTACTGAATTTCGTTGTGGCCGTACAAGCACTGAAGATGCCGAACCTCCTGGACGCCCAGTTGAGGTCTCTACACCCGAAACAATCGAAAAAATTCACGATATGGTGTTGGCCGACCGAAGATTGAAAGTGCGAGAGATTGTGGAAGCCGTAGGGATCTCGCATGGCTCAGTGGTTTCAATTTTGAATGATCACTTGGGCATGAGAAAGCTTTCCGCAAGATGGGTGCCGCGTTTGCTCACAGTCGACCACAAACGCAATCGTGTAACAACTTCACAGGAAGGTTTGGCGTTGTTTAATCGCAATATGGAGGAGTTTTTGCGCCGTTTTGTAACCGTGGACGAAACATGGATCCATCACAACACACCAGAGAACAAACAACAGTCAAAACAGTGGGTTTCTAAGGGTGAATCGGCGCCAAAGAAGGCCAAGGTGGGTTTGTCAGCCAATAAAGTTATGGCGACTGTTTTTTGGGATGCACGCGGGATAATCCACATTGACTACCTTCAAAAGGGAAGAACAATCAATGGGGAATATTATGCCAACTTATTGGACCGATTCAATGACAATTTGAAAAAAAAACGACCTCATTTGGCCAAGAAAAAAGTTCTTTTCCACCAAGACAATGCAAGGGTGCACACATGTGCAGTTGCCATGGCAAAAATCCATGAATTGGGCTATGAATTGCTCCCTCATCCACCCTATTCTCCAGATTTGGCTCCGAGCGACTACTTCTTGTTCCCAAACCTGAAGAAATGGCTTGGTGGAAAAAGATTTGACTCCAATGATGAAGTCATCTCGTCATTTTGAGGACCTCGACAAATCATTTTTTTTGGAAGGGATAAAAAAATTGGAGAAGCGTTGGACAAAGTGTATAGAGCTCAAGGGAGACTACGTTGAAAAATAAAATTATTTTTTTATCAAAAAATCTGTGTTTTAATCCAAAAGTCACGGACTTATTGAAGTGGTTTAGTCTTCCAGATTCCTGAAGGCTTGTTGTAAGTCCTCGTACAGTTGATCGAAATCGGCCTTGATCTTAGCTACACCATCCTTGACGGGGTTCTTGAAATTCATAGAAAACAGTTGGTACATAATGTTGCCCATGGTCTCCCTGATCACGTTCCACGCGATCTTATTATCGGACTGAGCGGTGGATTCAACTGAATGACGAGCCTCAGCATACCGACTGTCTTGTAGAATGGGCAGAAACGATCGTATGAAGAGTAATAGTTCTGTTGTAGGAAATCGTCATTGAGCAGCTTGGCAACCTTGAGAGTGGTCTTATCGGTGTCAGCCAATGAAGCCTTACCGACGAGTTGTACGATTTCTGAAAAATCTTCTTCCTCTTGTAGGATTTACTTGACCTTGGTCCTAAGTGGCACGAATTCGACAAAGTTCTTGTCATAGAAATCATCTAGGGCACGCATGTATTTACTGTACGAAATGAGCCAGTTTATGGAGGGGAAAAGTCTACAACCTTTGAATTTAAAGATTTTAAGTCTATTAACATCAATGCTCTGCAAGTTGCAGCACAAACAACGACTCCCTGGTTTCTTTGTAGACAGAGCCCAGATCCAAATGAACAAATTAATCGTTTTCAGTTATGTGTTGCCCAACTCTATGAAAATTTCGTGCCTGTTAAGACTGTTTTTGTTCGCAATAAGACCTTCCCTTGGTTTACTGCGGAAGTTTTAAATGCGCTAAAAATCAGAAATAAGCTTCTTTTAATTGGGTCGCTTAGAAAAACGCTCGTAATACAGCCACTAGCATTGTGCGTGATTCAAAACGAAATTACTATTCCTTTAAACTTAGTATGTCATTGCCCCCAAAGGAACTGTGGAGGAATCTTCGGCAAATTGGTATTAGCAAAGGAGGGAATGATAACTGTTCGTTAAATCCAAATGAGCTAAATGCACATTTTGTAGACAATGCAATGGCTGGTGGTATGTTTGATTTTCATCCGAACACCTTTACATCAGTGCAAAGGCAAGCCGATTTTGAGGTAACAACTGAGACTGATGTAATTTCAATTATTGCCTCCATTAAGTCAAATGCAATCGGTGAAGATGGTATACCAGTCAAATTTCAAAAAATAATTTTACCCAGTACTGTAAGCCATATAACTCATATAATTAATTCGTGTATTATGACATCTATCTTTCCCCAGGTTTGGAAACATGCACGGGTTATTCCGATTGCCAAAAAATCGAACGCAAGTTCTGTCAACGATTTTAGGCCAATAAGCATTCTCCCATGCCTGTCAAAAGTATTTGAGAGAGTCTTATCCTGCCAGATCAAATGCCACTTATCCTTCAGCTCTCTATTGACTTCTTCTCAGTCAGGCTTTCGAGAAGGGCATAGTTGTCAGTCGGCAATGGTGAAGATTTTGGATGATGTAAGGCAAGACTACGACAAAGGGCTCGTGACATTACTTTGCTTTCTCGATTTTTCAAAAGTTTTTGACAAAGTGAATCACGAAATTCTTTTATGGAAGCTTAAACACCTTTTCGGGTTTGGCGAAAGAGCTGTTAAACTTTTGCAAAGCTACTTGTCGAACCGATTTCAAAGGGTCGTTGTTGGTGGAAGGATTTCCTCTGTTTTGCCCTTATTACAATGTGTTCCTCAAGGTTCCATCCTTGGACCGATTTTATTTTCCATGTTTGTCAACGATTTGCCATTGGTATGTGTGCATACTCGTATGCATATGTACGCAGATGACGTTCAATTATACATGTCTATGCCTATGAATCGACTTGACGAATTAGTTTTTTTGTTTAAACAGGGATTTATCAGCGATTAATGACTGGGCAGACAAACACGGGTTGCTGCTAAATCCTTCTAAGTGTCAGGTTTTACCCATTTCAAAAAGCAATTTCGAACTGAGTCTGGTGCCAAATATATGCATATCGGAATCGAAATTGGCGATAGTGGAGTCGGCTACTAGCCTTGGGTTCGTAATAAACCGCAATCTGTCCTGCAACAACCACATAAACTACGTCATTGAATGCATTTATGGTTGTTATAATAATAAAAGTGACAGAAAAATTGTCTGAAGCTGGAATTGTCTGAAGCTGAAATGTTTGCGTTGGGCCAGTTTTTTTTATCCAAACCCCAGAACACCTGTACAATACCAAGTGTAGCAGAAGTGACAGGATCTGAGAAATCACCACCAGGAGGTGATACGTTCTGGGTTACCCAAACACTTGACACGACCGGCACGTTCGTAGAATTAGGCCAAACGGGCACCCAAGTAGGCTGGGTAACCAGAATCGGCAGGCATTTCAGCGAGACGACCTGAAATTTCACGAAGAGAGTCAGCCCAACGAGAGGTAGAATCAGCCATCATGGCTATTGGTTGTAACCAATATCACGGAAGTATTCAGACAAAGTGATGCCAGTGTAGATGGAAGCTTCACGATCAGCGACAGGCATGTTGGATGTGTTGGCAACAAGAGCGGTACGTTTCATGATCGATTCGGTGACACCATCGATTTCAACTGACAACTCGGGGAAATCACGGAGTACTTCAGACATTTCTTTACCACGTTCTCCGCAACCGACGTAGACGATGACATCCGAATTGGAGTACTTAGACAGTGCTTATGAGATAACAGTTTTATCACAACCGAAAGCTCCGGGAATGGCAGTGGTACCACCTTGGACACAAGGGAACAGCGAATCCAATACACGTTGACCGGTCAGAAGTGGATGATTAGCTGGCAACTTCTCAGTAACTAGACGTGGTTGACATACTGGCCATACTTGTAACATACTGTGTTTGCTGATCTCTCCATCGAATTCGGTTTCCGTGACAACATCCTCGACATGGTAGTTACCAGTTGGTGCAATATAACGAACTGTACCCATTGCGCGAGGTCCAACGATCATCTTGTGCTTGACGAGAGTGTTTTCATGTACCAAACCGTTCAATTCACCTCCGGTAACCAACTTTTACGTTGAGTGGATTGAATTCCCATGCAATCGTATGGGATAGAGCGGGCACATTAACACCCTTTGGAATGTAAATGGAGTTGGTCAGCTCGTTGATGTCTTTCAATGGACATTGGATACCGTCGAAAATGCTATCCATAATACCGGGACCTAATTCAACAGAAATTGGCTTGCTAGTACGCAACACTGGATCTCCGATAGTGACGCCGGATGTTTCTTCGTATACCTGAATGGTGTCCATATCACCTTCGAGACGAATGATTTCACCCACTAGCTCGAAGTAGCCGACACGCACCAACTCGTACATAGTTGATCAAGACATGCATTCTGCTGTTACGACGGGACCGGATACGGCAAAGACACGTCCATAGATGGACTCCTTCTCCTCATCATCGAAGCACGTCAAATTGGACATTGTGGTATTGGTTTAGCGTTGTTTGGTAGTGAATCCGCTAAATTGAATTGAAAATTTGGCGAAAGAGAGTTTTTTTACTTTTTTTTTTTTGGAGTCTACACTTGAAACGAGAAAACTTTGCGTTTCACCAACAGAACAAAACAAATATATACATACCTAACATATTCAAGGAAGTGTGGTGGCATAGTCCAGACAAAATGAGGATCAAATATTGTTACATACTCTTTTACTGCGGTGAATGCTACAGAGAATAGAAACAACATCGGTTTGGGTGCAGATTTGTTGCAAGCGACAACTCAATGGAAGAAGTCTTGAGCTTTTGCCACGTGAGTAAAACTTTATGTCAAATAGTAGTAGTGTCCGAAAAATAGCATGCACGACTGTCTGAAAACGGGCTTAGGGTACTTGACTTTGCTGCGGGATGAAATATCATGCTGAACTAGCACACTACTTCCTCAGCTCTTCATGCCGAAGATCATCGGCATCAACGTAAGGAAACTGATTCGCTGAGTTTAACCCAGCCAAGTGTGCTTGACGAGCAAAATCAAAGGGAAGACGTCGGCTCTCTGGGAGAAAGAAGAAGGAGCATGAGAAACATCCGATTAAACATCTGAGAAAGTGCTATTCCAGGTGTAATATTTGAAAGGTTTTGATAAAATCCATGCCACTGCAGCATAGAGCGGGACCGGGACTATTAAAGTCTCATCGAACTTTGGTTGTTCGAGAGAGGGCTTTGCTAGTCGATTGCCTTCTTACTCCAAAGAAGCAGCGATTGGCAAGAGTTATTCTTCGTTTGATCTCAGCGCTAGTATCGTTGTCTGAATTGATAGGGGAGCCTAAGTGCCCTTTCTGTTCCATTCCTGGCCTCATCTGGAGTTCCATAAGGCAGTCATCTTGGCCCTCTTCTCTTCATTCTTACTATTGACAATGTTGAAAGAGTCATTAAACACTCCTCCCTCTCCCTTTACGCTGACGGCATAAAATTTTTTAAAACTATTTCCTCCCCCCATGACTCTGCCGTTCTTCAAGAAGACCTTGATCGGTTTTCAATCTGGTGCCTCAAAAACTGCCTAGAACTTAATATAGCCAAATGTCAATCTATAACCTTCTCACGTAAATGCAACCCGTCTCCTCGCCGACTTTATTGTCTCTATGGTCAACCAATTCCTCTGGTTTAGTCTTTTCAAGACCTTGGCATATTATTCGACTGTGAGCTTAATTTCCGTTCGCATGTCCATAAGATGATCCTTAAAGCCAACTCATCACTTGGCTTTACTAAACCGTGGTCCAAGAAATTTGCCAACCCGTATGTAACCAGATCTCTCTGTGTTACCTTTGTTGGCCCCCTGCTTGAGTATACCAGTCAAGCTAGGTCCCCCTTTCACCGCGTACATGTCCCCCGAATCGAGGGTGTTCAACGTCGGTTCCTCCGATTTGATCTCGGTGGTCTGCCGTGCAACGACCCTTTAATCTTACCTCTCTATAAGGACTGCCTCAAGCTTCTAAATATGAATTCGTTAAAAGAACGTAGGAATACTGCTGACATTCTTTTCATTCATCGACTTCTCTCAGGTTCCATCGACTATACATCCATTTTGAACCTCATTTCATTCAATATCAACCCCCGCAATCTACGTTGTCCTCGTCTCTTCTATCTACCGGTCCTCCGCATCTCTTATGGCTCCAACGAATCAATCTCCTGAATACTCCGAAAGGTCAACTCAAACCTCTCCCTTTCTGTTTTCCACCTGAGCACTCCTCGTCACAAACAAGATCTCCTCCATCATTTCCTGGGTCCCTAGCTCTTAAGCTTTTCTGTTAGTTTTTAAGTTAGATTAAGCCTGCATTAAGCCAATAAATGGGGGCCTCAGCCTCCAGCAAAATTAAGTCCTTAATTATCTCAAATTCAATGTGGGTCCTCCTTTCTCGTTGACCGCTAAACCCATCTTTGACGCTTCTGCCACAATACGTGCGAAAGCTCCACTGACATCGCGCTACTTTCTTCCGATTATGTCAATATCATCGGTGTATGCAAGCAATTGGACGGACTTCTGAAAGATTGTGCTTCTTATGTTGGCGCGTGAGTTTTGCACGTGGATTCTCCATAGTCAGCCTGCACAAATGGACGAGCTCTGAAGGGATGCCAAAATTAGACATTGCTCTGTATAGCTCGTCTCTGTAGATGCTGTCATACGCGGCCTTAAAATCAATAAATAGGTGGTGTGTATCGCCTTGGAGCTCATGGGTCTTTTCCAAGATCTGCCGTAGTGTGAATGTGAATAGGTCCATGGTGGACTTTCCTGGCCTGAAGTCACACTGATATGGGCCAATCAAGGTGTAGACGAACGGCTACAGGCGTTCACACAACACGGCAGATAGGATTTTGTAGGCGATGTTAGGAGGACTGATGCTTCCGTAGGTTGGGGCAGTTCAGAGCGTCTCCTTTCTTGAGGATGAGACTCAGGTTCCATTCATCGGGCATACTTTGTTTCAACCATATTTTATAGTACAGATGAGTTGGTGTATGCTCCTTACTAAGTCATCGCCAGTCGCTTTGAAGAGCTCGGCAATCAGGCCGTCCACTCCAGCAGCTTTATTGGACTTGGCTATCTTCACTAAATCCAAGTCGAATAGAGGGACGTCTACATCGCCCAGATTGAAAGGTTTATTCTGCCTGACAGCGTTATTTGGTGCGTCATCGCTGTTATACAGTCTACAGAAATGATGTTTCCAAATCCTCAGCATCGATTGCAGCTCTAATAGACGTTCCCTTTTTCATCTCTATAGGCGTTGTATGCGTGGCATGCTTTTTTTACCTTTTGGTAAAACTTCCGAATGTCATTCCTAGAGTAGCATCTCCCAATTTTCCAGACCGCGCGTTTCTCATGGTAATTATTTTTTCTCTCCCTCTTCTGCTCGTAGAGCTCGTGAGCAGCCTTCGTCTTTCTATGCAGTGCCGCTTTGTATGTATCTTGCTTAGTTGCATGCGCTTTCCGGCAATCGTCGTCAAATCCAGTACATCAGAGGCAGCATCTCTGACGGCTTTCTGGCAATGTTGCCACTGGTATTCGATACATGATGCTGATGACATAGGACCTCTAAAGTGATTAAGGGAGACTCGTTCGGAAAAGGATGTGGCGACTTCATGTGATTGTAGCCGCCCAACATCAAACTTTCTCACAGTATTAGCTTGCCTCTGCGATGCTCGGGATATCCGCAATCGTACCTTGGCTACAACAAGGTAATGGTCCGAGTCGATGTTGGCCCCTTGTAACGTTTGGACATCCATAATACCGGAGGAGTGCCTTGCGTCGATCGCAATGTGGTCAATCTGGTTGCAGGTTGTTTGATCAGGAGTTCGTAAAGTCTCCTTGTGAATATCGAGATTCGAGATATGGGAACCACGTGCTAGATATGACAATATTTCGATCCGCCACATAGCCTATTAGCTTGAATCCGTTATCGGAGGTGGTGTCGTACTTCCAAAGATGCCCTCTCTTCCTAGCTTTGCACTTGTTATGGCACTGATCGTAGGTCATGTCGTCATCTTTCTTCTCTGTGGGGGTGTGCGCTCTTATAATGCAAATGTTGGGAAATTTAGCCTTAATACAGATTGTTATGAGGCACTCGTGCATATGCTGGAAACTCAAGACTTCTTGCCTTAGTCTGCCTCTAACAACAACTCCACATCCAAATAGGCGTTGCATGTGCAGTTGATAACAACTACCGTTTTTCGCAGTTTTTGGTCTTCTTTTTGTCCCGCCTATCCGATGGCGGTAATATCTGCTTCGTAGCAGTGCAGAGCATCCGGTAGTTGTTCGGCTGCATGTGGCCTATTAAGGAACGTAACGTGGAATACGTGCACATCCGAAGTTCATGGACCTTGTTTGGTTTGCAGGGGTTGTCAACAGTAGATCAGTCCGTATCCGAGGCTTGTTGCTGCTTCGTAGCTTAGTTCTTTTTTCCATGGCAGGGCAGATACTCCAGTGGCACAACCCCCAATCTGCAGGGCCAGTTCCATTATAGATACCCCTAGGACGAGGGGTCGGTTAGAACGAAGCCAGTAGCCTGTTCGGGGTGTGAGCGCTGCGGTTGGTCCATTAAGGGGCCGCTATTGTTTTGTTCCGGGATTTCAATGCACCGTTGATTCTATCTGGGGAATTCATCCGTTGTCCCGTTTATAGTGCTGCTATTTTTGTTTGCTGGTTAGACTCGCGCTTATAAGTTTAGCAAGTCGAGTCCAGATGGACGTCGACCAGTAACCGATGGTTACCACATGGAGTAATATAAGCAACACTGGGTATCGCCAGGTTGACACCTCTCAATCCTATTTCTACAGCACCCGGCCATACGCAGACTACGTTGAAATAATAGGAAGAACACAGCAAGTTGTCAAGGGAGCACTCACGACTAGTGAAGCAGAAGCGGCAATGATGGGTTTATTGGTCAATGAAACAAAAAAAAGTATCTGCTGCCAAGAAAGAGGGATACATAACATGGTAAACAGTTACAACTTCGAGATACTATGGGACTGTATCTAGCCTTAGCTTTACGGTGTAAGAGTTTGGACAATGATGAAAGCGGGTGACAATGGTCTCGAACCCTTCGAGAGAAATGTTCTTCGGATAATTGTTAGTTCCGTTTACATCAATGGACAATGGAGGAGAAGTTTCAACAGCGAACTGTACACCAATGCCGACGTCGTCAGAAAAACTCAAATAACTCGTGTTAGATGACTAAATCACTTTGAGCGCATGGACACCAATGTCCCGGCCCGGAATGTTTTCGACTCCAACCGCGAGGGACGACACAGTAGAGGACGACCTCTTCCGTGTGCGCATATTAGCTGAGGCCCTGGTCCACACAGCATTGTAGCGTCATCTAAGTAAGTACGAGGAAGTAAGATGGCAACGAACTACGAGTATACTGTGAAGAATCGATAGTGGAGGCGAATCACTTGCATCTGTAGCGACAGCTAAGTTGCGCTTAAAGCCTTACTAACTTCTTTTACGACCTCTAGACTTATTTTAGCATGCAAGTCTTCACTGAATGCAGTCGGAAGGCTGAAGTCACTGAGTCCCAGTTCACAATGGGAAGGCAAGTCTAAGGGAAGAGTTTTATAGGATCCGAATCTGCGTTAGGACTGCCTTCGTTCTCACCTAGGCCTTGAATTGACGGTTGGGTTTCATATGGGCAAAACTGCAAGTGACATAACACTCCAGGCTGCCGGAAGAACAAACCAATGCTTCTCTATGTATCTAATAGGCCAGCCATTTTCCTGCTATCTCTCAGTAGGACTTCCTATGGCATCGTTACGGGGTATTATGCTTTGCTAAGCTCCTAAATGTGTTGGGCATAAATGACATGCATCAGGCTACAGGTACTCGGTCATATACAAAACAATTTTGAAAGGTTAAAACCACCTACACTGTCTGCATTTGGATTAAGCAACAAAAGCATCTAGAAGCCTAAAGAACTGCAAAATGTATGCATGTTGTCTTAACCTTTTCTTGTGGGCCATGCTGTAGTCACAGTAAAAGAACAGAAACCAAATCTGCTGCGCCAAAACCGAGTTGTTGGGAAAAATTCGTTTATTCGTCGTTTCGTCGTTATCCAATTCAGCCTTAAATGTCAAAATAACATAACTTTTTAATCAGCTGTTTTCGTTGTATTCCTATGAATTCCGGGAAACATGCATAGGGGAAGGCCAACATGACGGAGGTAGGGATGGTGAGGATGGTAGGCATATAGGCGATATGGTGCCAAATTGTATGTGGTGGTGGGTACAGTGGGATGGAAATGGCCCTCTCCGCCATCCACCTAGTCAAAGCGCCCAGTTGTGGTCGTAGTACACGTCACATGAACCGCAAAGCAAGTGGAAAAATCCTTTTCGGACAAACTTTCGCTTATTGTAATGCAATAATTAATTCATGTTTCTTTCGGAAAAGACGGTTTCCATTTGCCACCCTATAGACCTTCCTGCTGCTGCTTCCAATTCTATCCACCACCACCCGACCTATCCTTCAAGTCGTGCCGATAATTATTGTGTTTTCCAACGAGAAAACGAAAATCGATTTTCCTTGCCACAGTCCATGTGTACGAGTATCTATGCGCTGCTTGGGAACGGGGATGATGGTTACTGCCGCCAGAAGCGAACCCTGCCGCAGCATTTTGTTCTATTTAAAGTTGGACTCGATGGAGATTGCAAGAACAACCCGATACACACAGCGAACAAGAAAGAAGATAGAAATTTATTCAAAGCGTAGATCCCGCGTCGTCGATAATTTTAATCGTGTGCCTCACAACTCCGACGTGCGCGACTATTTTTGGACGCAACACCAGCGACAGAATCTAGAACCTTAAACCGGAGGCAGCACCAGAAGTAAAGAAACGACAGTAGCATTGGCACGCAGTGCAAAATTAGAGCACTTCCCATCGTCTGAGAGGGTAATTTTCGGTTTCATGACACTGGAAATGCCTTCATGATGATAACTTGATACGTATTTGCTAGCTTCCTCCGCGCTATTGTTGGTGTTGCTGCTGCTGCTGCTGCTGCTACTGTTGTTGTTGTTGATGATTGTGGTGGTGTTGATTTGTTTTGCATTGGATTTCAACAGCTTGGCATCGGATGTAGTGGCTGCTTTATGGGTTAAGGTTAACTCGTATTTCGAGTAGAGAGCGGCATCTTGATAAGGGTGGAGAATGGCCATATTAGTGGATTTTGTTTTTTTTTGTCTAGGAGGCGCTCAAGGGATGTGTTTTGTATTGGGAGACCGACTGATATGTGCCCGGGTAGCTCAGTTGGTAGAGCGTTGGACTTTTAATCCAACGGTCCAGGGTTCAAGTCCCTGCTCGGGCGAGCAATTCTTTTTTTAATTTTTTTCTTTTTTGAGTTTTCTGATTAGAAGTTGTCCATGTGTCATCGTTCAAATGTTTCTGTTAGAAGGCACGAGATGCTCATGTGCGTTTGTGGAAGCTATTTATGGAATTCCACGAAATCTAGTCGGTTTTGAGTTTCAGGCCTCAGGCAGCTTCCCGATAAGAGTGGAGGGTTGTAAATGGTTTTATTTTTGTGATAAGCATTGTACGAGCATAACAACTTGTACATTGACTCAAATCTCTCGTTTTGCAATAGAGGTTATGACCGCAAATGTATTACAGGTCAGAGCAGCATGTAATTTTGCTAAAAAAGGGACCATTATGTGGCCGCTCATATGCTAAACGTGAAAAAGGAACTCGTGGAGGAACATTTCTGTCAACTGGTGAAGTGTTTCGTCTAAGAAAAATTCTGTCGAGGACATAATCACTGGCATCCACTATCAGTAGACGCGATGGCTTCTGGGCTTAAGTGAAACGAAGGGACACTTGATATCTTTCTGAACACTTATTTTCCGAACTGCACGACTCTTTACGAAGAAAGTCCAATTATTTCGAACACCATATGTACAAGCTGGCGGAAAATCCATAACCCTATCGGAAGATGCTATAATTTTTGCAACTTTGACATTTGTGCAGTAAACAGATACAAAATACACGGCAACAAGACATGAGTCGCTATACTCCTAAAGAATGCGGAATAATTGTTACGATTTTTTGTGGAATAATTCGTCGGTGGTATCGGCGCAGTCTGAATTTGGACGCAGATTTCGCGGTCATCCGACTTTGTTGGTGCCTATAGGCTGCATGATAGTAATAGAGATGTTTTCCTTGATGAACTTAATGAATTACTCGTGAATGAAAAAAACCAAAAACTTAATTTTCCTGGGTGATATTAACATTGATCTCCTTTCTAAGACTAATTTTGTGAATAGTTACCTAATGTTACTGGCTGCTAATGGTTTGGATTGTTGTATTGATAAGCCAACGCACATATGTGGTTCCTCTACTACATGCATTGACCATATCTTTTCTAGAAGTGGTAGATCTCGTAGTTGTGGTCTTGTGAGCTCTTTAGCTGATTTCGGTATCACCGATCATTGCATGATAAGTCTTCACTATTTAGACATTATTAATGAAAGCAATAAATCAATTACTAGCAAACCATTTAAAAAAATTGATTTTGATGTCTATAACGAAAATTGTCCTTCTATAGATTTTCATAACTTTTTACACAAATTAGGGATTTTGCTTGACTGTTGTACTCTTAATTTAAATACTTCTGATCTCAAATCTAAACGTTTAAAAGAGTGGACGTCTGGACCTTTGCTAAGAAAAATAAACAAGAAAAATAAATTGGCACTTAAATGTAAAAAATACCCTTCCAATAGTGCACTTAAAACTTCTTTCAAAAGCTTATGTAAAGAGATCTCAGTTGAGATAAAGACATCTAAGGAAAATTATTATTTGTCTGAACTCGAAAAAAACCAAGAAAATTTAAAAGGGGAATGGAGCGTAGTCAACAAAATTTTAAATCGCAATGTCCGTGAAGACAAACCATTAATTGTGACAGTGAATGATTTGACAGTTTCGGATCCGACTGAAGTTGCTAATCACTTCAATGAATTTTTTGTTTCCACAGCTAATAATTTAGTTACTGAAGTATTTGATAAAAACAATCCTACTATTGCTGACGACGGAGTAGTAAGTGATACCTTTTTTAGTGAAAGCTGTTGTTTTAATCCCATTTCTTCAAGTGAATTATACAAAATTATTAATTCATTAAAAGACACCAACACTGTTACAGCGGATGGTTGCTCTAATGTTATTCTAAAAAGGATAGCATTTAATATTGTGGATGTTCTAGCTCACATTTTTAACAAAAGCGTTTTCGGAGGAGTTTTTTCTGATGCACTTAAAATTGCTGAAGTTATTCCGCTCCATAAAAAATCCAACCCTTGTTGTCTTAATAACTACAGACCGATATCTCTTTTGCCCGTTTGTTCCAAGATATTTGAAAAAGCCATGAAAAGAAGAATTCTAGACTTTTTAAACAAACAACGATTTTTTAGTGATTGTCAGTTTGGATTTTGGATATCGAGCTGGCCGATCTACTGAAGACGCACTTTTAAAGTTATGTAGTGAGGTCTATGATGGTATCAACCAAAGTTTCTTCAATGCTGCCCTTTTTGTTGATCTAACTAAAGCATTTGATCTAGTAGATCCTCACATTCTTTTGAGTAAGCTTTATAGAGCAGGATTTTGTGGTTTTTTGTATTATTGGTTTGCTTCTTATTTGTCTGATAGAAAACAGCATGTTAAAATTAAAGGAAAATACAGTGTGCTACGTAACTTAAAAGTAGGTGTACCACAAGGGTCAGTTCTTGGACCATTACTTTTTTTAATTTTTGTTAACTCCATCTTTTTACAGAAATTTAAAGGTTACTCGACAGCTTTTGCTGATGACATAGCCTTTTCCTACGCAAGTAAATCTCCACTTAACTTAATAGTTGACATTAACTTTGTCTTGGATCTTTTGAGACGCTGGTTTGCTCAGCATCGTATGATTTTGAGTAATAAGACTAAAGTGATGTATTTCAATTTATCAGGGTCTTCTACTCTGCTTGACTGTAATCTTTTTTATCATACTTCTGACTGTCTTAAGTCGAAACTAACTCTGCATCGAGCACCAGTACATTTAATTCTAGTGAAACTTGCTCCAATCATTGTTTTAAAATAGATTTTGTTCAATCTTGGAGTGATCTTGGATAGCAAATTAAACTGGGTCGATCATACTAACGCTGTGGAAAAATATTTGCTATGTTGCTCCAGACAATTTTACAATCTCAGTTCATATTGTTCAAAAAAATTACTGGTTATGATCTATTATGGTATTGTGCATTCTAAGATTCAGTATGGTATCACTTGTTGGGGTGGAACTCATGCTAACAAAATTAACCCTCTGCTCTTGGCTTTTAAGCATGTTATTCGTATTGTATGTAAGAAAAATCGATTCCATAACAGCTTTATTTTATTTCAAGAACTGAAAATTCTTCCCTTAAGGCATCTCTACTACTATAAAGTGCTAAAACTTTTTTTTATTAGAAGTGGCTATCTTGCAGTTAGAAGAAATTCTATTTATAACTTGCGAATCCATTCAAATAACTCTGTTGTTGTACCATCGCACAATAAAATGTATTTTAAAAAGTTTTTCTTGATAGGAGCTCAGACAATCTTTAACAAGCTACCCAACTTCATCCGACGTATACGTAATTTGTTACCTTTCCTAACTAAAGTAAAAACATGGCTCTTTGAATTTAACCACCAACAGATTGAACGACTCTTAAACATCTATATTTAAAATAAAAACAATCCTTTTTTCTTTTTGGCCCACGCTCATTTTAGAATTATATATCTGATTTGAATTTTTGATGGGACACTCGCTACTAGCTGTAGTTCTAAACTTGGCTATAGACTGTTATTTTTATTTATATTTCTGGGTATTCTTTTAAATTTATGGCTTTTTTTGAAATTTACTATTTTTTGAATTTGTGTAATCCATACTTCTACAAATTGTACCTAGAATAATAAATAAATAAATAAATAAATAAATACAATACAATACAATACAATACAATACACCAACTGGGGAAACACTACGACGTTTAGCTGCTCGCCTAGAAGAGTATGGGACAACATAAGATGCTGCCAGGTATATCGGAATAAGCTATACAACCCCGTGTTTAGTTTTGGCATCTCATTGGGCTGTCAAGATGAAAACGGAGAACTCTCGCCGATCTAGGTAGGTTGGTAGTGGATTAACCAAGTCCTTCAACGTTAAGAAAAATTTTGGATACCACAATGCCCAGTCATGTGTCTTTTTTTAATATCGCGCAAAACTCACTGGCCAGCAAAAGAGGTACGATTTTGTTAAGTCCGCACAATTATTGGGTACGCGGATGTAAGTCATGTGCTTGGGCGAGCACATCGAGCCGTAAATGAAGCTTTCGTGAGTGTCGAGGCAGAAGCAGCCAAAATGGATCTGACGATAGACGAGAGCAAAACAAAGTACAATACATGATGTCATCAGAAAAGGACGCACACCACCAAAGTTTTGGCCAGACCGTCACCTATGAGGTATGTAGTTAAGGACATCCGCTACCTTGGCTCCTCAGTTACAAGCAGCAACTACAGAAATCAGACGCACAATTACTCTTGCCAATTGAGTAACAGAGCTCTCTCTCTAAAGTCGAACTGGCTTTATACAAGACCCTGGTTCGGCTATATCGCGCAGAGGCTCGAAGCTTGTCGAAAGCGGATGAAAAAGTATTGGGTCTACAAGTAAGTTTCCAGCGTTTTTTTCCAAAATTTGAAGTTTTATTATGAAAACATAGTTACAATGCCTTATTCAAAGTATCGTCCATCGGAAGCCACAACTTTCCCCCATCTTTCTGGCAATTTATGAATTCCGGACCAAAAAAATTTCTCGTCTTTCGAGCCCAAGAACGTATCGAGCCAATTTTTGATTTCCTCTACTGAGCTGAAGCGTATTCCCGTAAGAGCGTTCTGCATCGAACGAAACAAGTGGTAGTCAGATGGTGCCAAGTCTGGACTGTAAGGCGGGTGAGGCAGAATTTCCCATCTACTATTCTCCAAATAGTTTTTCACCGAAACCGCAATATGTGGCCGAGCGTTGTCGTGATGAAAAATGACGGACTCATGCCTGGTCTTATATTCTGGCCGTTTTATTTTAATGCCCGCTTCAAACGAATTAGTTGGGTTCGATATAATGGTCCTTTGATGGTTTCACCACTCGGAAGCAGTTCGTAGTATACGACACCCTTTTGATTCCACCATATGCAGAGCATTATTCACGTGAATATTTCGTTTCGGCGTCGATTGGGCGGGCTCGCCGGTCTTTGTATACGATTTTCTGCGTTTAGGATTATCATAACAAATCCATTTCTCATCACCAGTGACAATACGATGCAAAAATGATTTATTTTTATACCGCTGCAGTAACATTTCGGACATGCAAAATCGCCGTTTGACGTCTCTTGGCTTCAATTCGTACGGCACCCAGTTTCCAACCTTTTGAATGAATTCCAGTGCTTTTAGGCGCAGGGAAACGGCTTGTTGCGTGGAGCCCAATGATGCAGCAAGTTCTTCTTGAATCTGACACGGATCCTCATCCAGTAAAGCGTCCAATTCCTCGTCTTCAAAACTTTTCGGCTTTCCAGGGCGATCTTTGTCTTCAACTCCAAAATCACCACTTTTGAGCCGTTTGAACCACTCGCGTCACGTCGATTCACCAATACATTCCGCCCCATAAGTTTCCGAAAGCAAACGATAGGCCTCAGCTGCACTTTTCTTCATATTAAAGAATAAAAGCAGCGCTTCCCGCAAATGACGTTTATTTGGCTGGAAACTTGCCATGATTTTGCTCGATAAAATGTACGACACCGATAGAACTGCTCAAATATAACGCTGCAAAGTTGTTGACAGATACAAAACATACAAATAAAACACATGGGGTCTGACATTTCTGCCCGGGATCCACTGGTGGCGCCATCTCTGACAAACGCTGGAAACTTACTTGTAGACCCAATACTTGATCATCTTGAAAGAGAGATACTGTGCCATGTGATTTTCGGTCTCGTTTGTATTGACAGGGATAAGAGATAGAGATTCAACTAAAAACTGCATGGACGTTATAGTGACATAGACCTAGTCAGGCCTCTACGGATCCAACGTCTGAGATGTCTGGGCCATTTTGAGCAAATACACACAACAGCTCCGGAATCTACGGTCCCCGTGGTACGGCATAGCAGAGGACGACCGCATCTAAGCTTGCGCATGTAACGAATGGGAACTTCAACCAATTTGGAGTGCGGTACTGGGGGCCAGCCGAAAGATCGGGCCAGCTGGAGCAGCTAGTTGGTTGAGACCCAGTTTCGCTCCAGACTACAGCCCCACCTAAGTAAGTCTGGCGATTGTATTATGTCCTGCCTGTCCTACTGCCCTAAAAATTGTTCTAAGTTTTAGCCTCGCAACATATCTTCATGTCGCCACAATATTCACTGAGTTCGGCTTTTGCCTTTATTGATGACAGAGGTGGCTTCGGGTTGTCCTGACAACAATTTTCCAAACACCAAAGACGACTATAAAGACATTCTTGGGTCTCATTCATATGTCTTATTTAAACGCTGCTGTCCTTGAAACTAAATTTCTATCTACTCGTATGTCTTTCATTAAGCGCTTCCTATATTTAAATTTCAAGAAAACAAAGTCTGTGTGAGATATCATTGAAAGTTTTTATTCGTTTGAAAGGCCTATCGATGTCATTATGTATGGAATATAACGTTGTTCAAATGTCCGCCGCGGCTTCTCTGGGTGGCGCGCATCCGAAATGTCCAATTTTCCATGACTCTGGCGCATAAGTCAGGCTGAATTTGATCGATGGCATGGGTTATGTTGGATTTGAGGGCCGCTGTGGTTTGTGTCTTATTCGCATAGATCTGTGACTTCAGAAAATACCACAAGAAAAAGTCTAACAGTGTCATATCCGACGATCTCGGTGGCCAGTTCACATCACCTCCACGTGAGATGACTATGCCCTCGAATCGCTCGTGCAGAATTTCCAATGTGGCGTGAGCTGTGTGGCACGTAGCGCCGTCCTGCTCAAAATACATATCGTTTGTGTCCATATCTCCTAATTCAGGTCAAAAGAAGTTGGTAGTCATCAACCTATAGCGCTCCCCGTTGACGGTGATGGCTTGGCCAACGTCGAAAATATGGACTGATGACGCCGCCGTCAAACAGTGACTTTTTCGGGATACATTAGACGCTCTTGGATCTCATGTGGATTGGTATCGGCCCAAATTCGACTATTTTGCTTGCTGACGTATCCATTCATCCAGAAATGAGTCTCATCGCTGAAGATGATTTTTCGATGAAAATTAGGGTCAGTTTCCAACTTCTCCAGAGCCCATTCAGCGAACACACGTCGTTGTCTATGGTCGTTTACCTTCAACTCCTGGGCCAGTTGAATTTTGTACGGGTACAGGCCCAAGTCACGACGCAAAATTCGCCAAGTTGTGATCTGCGCAGGGCCGAGTTCTTGTGAGCGACGGAAAATGGACTGCTTTGGGTTCTCCTGCAAACTCACGGACAGCGGCGATCTTTTCGGCAGATTTGGCAAAACAGACTGAATAATTGACAGCCAATTTGACAGATATAGCTTCAACAATATGGCCGCTATCAACTGTCAAAATTCGGAAGTCCGTATTGGAAGACCCTGTACTTAGCAGGGTGAGAGGTTAAAAAATAAGTCCAGGGTGATGGCGGTATGATTATCAACTTCTGGTATTCGCGTGGGCTCATTTACAACGTCCCGTCTTTCGCATGTTGTCTGTCTAGAATGCCGAACCCATCCAGAATTGTGTATGATGAAATCGCGGATAATAACGATTTCAGTATGAGGAGAGAGGGATATAATTCTTGGTATGGAGCCAGACAGCGCATCAAGATTGTTAAAGGTCGAATTGCTGTCCAGTTTGGGGCTTCTGTAAATAAGGCATTAGTGGATACTTACAAAGATGGAATTTTAATCACCTGAAATTGAACTCCGGATTGGAACAGGAATTGCATTGTGGTAGTGAGAGAATAATAGTGCCACTAGTTTGTAGCCAGCCAGGTTCAGATCAGAGTGTTCTGAGAAATGCGGGCGGGGATCTACCTGCCAAAACAGCTTGCCTGAATTTACAGACATGGACGTGCGCAGAGAAGTGATTACTTTTTAGTCCGCGAACATTTGCCATACCCACTCCAAATTCCCTATATAAAGGCAAAGGCGTCACGAGAAACTGCAACAGCTACCATTTGGTTAGGGTAATGGTATATCATGAAAATATGTATACTCGTACAGGAGAATTCAAGGCAGCCCACAACGCAAAATTATTAAGCTCAATAGCAGTTAGTATGGCATTTTGGGAAGCTGGTCAACAGTTATTCAAAATTTAAGGAGAAACTTCGCGGTGTTTGGAAAGATTTGCAAAAGAAAGATTTGAAATAAGTATTCGAAATATTTCAAAAGAGATTTTATATGGATAATGGTGGGATCTCAAAATGTACCCAAGGCGGACATATATTAGTGTCGTATGCGGTGTACTCCTAGGCCGTGTTCAAAGTCCGTGCAAGATTTTCTATTGCAGTACCATGTTGATGAGTCTAGAACGACTTCAACTCTTTTCAACGATGAAAGCGCTATAATAAGTAACACTGGATGATTTTAGTTTAATTCTAATTTTGGTGGGGGCGAATGCCTCCATTTATTCGGCTTAATACAAGCTATAACTTAAAATTAAACTTAAACTAAAACTTAAAAATAAGGTTGGTTAGAGTGGTGAAGGAGAACGGATTTGAGGTAGGAAGTAGTGCGGTGGAAGTCAAAGACTCTAGGGTTTGAATTAATTTTTCGTAGCATACGGGAGATTGGTTCGTTCGCGCCATAGGAGTTGGCTTCAAGGATTATCCCATCCATACGTAAACGGGAGTTGAGCTCCCTATCACACAAAATGCCGAGGTCGCGAAGAGATTCAACGGAGATGATAGGTTGGTTGTGCAGAGGGTAGAGTCGGGGAGGAGATTGGTGCCGCTTATGTGAAAAGGTGATGGATTGACATTTGGCGATATTAAGTTCCAATCAATTTTTGAGGCACCAGATCGAAAAACTATCAAGGTCTTGTTGAAGAAGGAAGGAGTCATGGAAAGAGGAAATAGTTTTGAAAAATTTGGTATCGTGCGTAAAGGGAGACGAACGAGTGTTTGATAATCCTATCGAGATCATTTATGGTTAATATAAAGAGAAGGGGACCGAGATGGCTACCTTGGGGAACTCCAGAGGTGGCCAAAAATGGAGCTGAGTGGACTGACCTAAAACGAACACTGTAAAAGCGGTTTTCGAGGTAAGTGGATATCCATTTTAACAGTATGGGTTCAAAGCTGAGGGCAGAAAATTTGAAGAGTATCAATCGATGAGAGATTTTATCGAAGGCTTTGCTAAAATCGGTTGCAACTACATCGACTTCGTTGCCGTTCTCTAGGACAGATATGGAAAAGGATACGAATTCAACGAGATTTGTGGTGGTTAACCTACCCTTTAGGAAGCCATGTTGTCTAGGGGAAATAAGTGATTTGCATTGGAAGCTTAGAGCTTCATACAAAATACTTTGGGTATATGGGAGAGTTTAGCGATTGGACAATAGTTTGTTAGTTCGTTCTTTGATTCTTTTTTGTGGATCGTGGTTATGAAGGAGGTTTTCCAAACCTGAGGAAATTCACCTTGTGAAAAGGATAGACGAAAGAGATCAGAAAGGGCAAGGGAAAGAGACGAAGAACATTTTTTAAGAAATATGCCAGGGAGGTCATCCGGACCGGGTGTAAATTCGTCATTCAGTTTGTGTAATTTATATTCGATATAAGAGGGGTCCAAGAAATGAGAGAGAAGTGGGCCATTGGAGAAGTTCAGTAGGTAACTAAAATAGGATCGATCTGGTAAAAAGGAATCGTTGGTGAAGGATTGTTTAAAGAAGCTAGCAAGTAGGTTGGCAATGGTGAGTGGATCGGTTGATGACTTGTTGTTGAAAGAGAGGGAAGGAGGGTAACCATCAAACTTTCTTTTGTAGTTAACAAATTGTAAAAATGACTTGGAGTCATTTACAAGGTTGACTTGTGTATTACTAAGGTAACGCTGGAGAAGGGAATCGTAAAATTCGGTGAAATGAAGATAAGCACCAAGATAGTTGGAATAGTCGGAAAAGGATCTGGTACGCAGGAAAACAGCCCTTAACTTGTTTCTCTTATTTCGTAAGGAACGAAGCTTGCGATTATACCAGGGAGGACTGGTAGATGATGTTTTAAGGCGGGAAAACGGAACGTAAAGGCTAAAAGAATTAAATATTTCTTTATAGAAAATGGATAAGGCAGCATTTACACTAAGGTTGTAAAAGTTAAAGAGGGATCTGCTAAGATGGTCACTGATTTTGACAAAGTGAGACTGAGAAGTTAATTGAATCTGTTGTGAAAATAAGGTCCAATTGCCTGCCCATACAGTTGGATACACCACTGACTTGGCATAGACTTGAGTCTGTTAAGCGATCTAAGAAGAGACATTCCTTAGCTGAGTTGGCATTTGAACCGATGAAGAACGATTGATCGTCTGATGGAGTCCACTGTAGCTGAGGAAGATTAAAGTCGCCGAAAATAAAGATATCGTCAGTAGAGTCAGACAGATCAATTAAATGGTCGATCGCATCGGTAAGGTTCGATAGGTTGAGCTGGGAGTGATATATTTATAGCGACAAAGTCGACTTTAGAGCATGGAGAGATGGTAATGGAAGAAGAGTTAAGGCTGTTGTCCTATTGCCAGTAGGACGCTTCGGCAGGGGGAATCATCATGTGGGCGGGTAGGATCGTCGTCGCGAAAAACATTAAAAGTGTGGGGGGGGGAACAATTCCTGGTTCTTTATGTAGGGAATCAAATTGGTTTCAGTCAAGGCGTAAATATCAAAGGGAAGAGAATGCGATTGATATAGGACAGCATTGGTTTTAGAGCGAAGACCTCTTACATCCTGGTAGTAAAATGTAAGAGGAATGTTGTGAGGTGGAGATGTAAGGCGGGATGGTTTAAGTGCTGACAAGGGAGCCACGTTATGGACGAACAAATTTATCGTGGTCGGCTCGGCTTCGCTGTAGGTGTGAGAATCGTTTAGAGTGAACATAAAACGTAACGCTTCAGGCAGGGTTTAATAATTGGATAAATGCGTTAGAAGATTCCTTGTAACTTTACTAGTCGTAGTAAGTTCTGATATCTATATTCACGTTTGTCTGAACTCGTGAAGGCAACTTTTGACATTTAGAAGGACTTATCGTCCTGAAGTGAGAAAAATTTAAAACTTGTGGTCTGTCGTAAACAGCCAAGGAAATTGCGATGACGATTTAATTCCTAAAATCAGAGTGTGGAGTGGCTTAAATAGCGCTAAAAGTCCGCTGCATTTTGTTACAGCTTGGTTGGATACGACAAACGCAAGCCTTAACATGCGTATCTCAGTGCTGGACGATATGCGAGATGTATAAAGTTAAAAGGATTCTATTAGAAGTAAGGGCATTCGCGGAAGTCTCCAAGTTAAGAAACCGATGATATGTTCCAACGTATAGCTGTTGATAAAAGAATTCTAAAGAACACCTCGCTCCAGGTTGAAAACGGCCTCAACCATCTGGCCGTGCATAATTGGAGGTGATTACCACAAGACCACGCTAAATGCAGGGAGCTAATGGTTGAGACTCAGGTCCACTCCGAACTGTAGTGCCATCAAAAGTAAAGCGAAGTTCTAAAAAAATTTAAGAAAGTTATCAAAAAACTTAAGGCTTGCTGTCGCTTCATCCACATTGTCTCTACTCATATTTTTTTCGTCTCAAATTCACTGACCTTAATTGCTTGTTGGAGTACGCAACCTCCCTCCCTATACCAACGATTTAAATGAGACAATTTATAATTGTTTGGAGCCCCATCAAGTGGCCCATAACTTTTCATAACTGCAATTACGCCACTGACAGCGTATAACTCCATTAAAAAAAAACAATTCCAGAGCAGAATGTCCCGAAATTGCATGACATGATGCATGTTCTATAAAACTTTGCCAAACAGTTTCCAACACAGTTATCACCCCTCCCCCTTTTAAAAAGGTCAGACAGAAAGTTTGCCGCGGACAAATCGCACATCGTACATTCCACATCGGCTCCACACTTTCATTCACATCCCTGTGTGTGTCCTAAATCTCTGGATTTCCATATTTTTGCCACCAAATTCCTTGTCCTGCTCAACTCTGTATATTGATGACTTATGAAACAAAAGGCCTACACCATGCAATTTAATTGTGTACCATTCCATTCAGCATATTTTAATTCGATTCTTCGTTTGAGGCCAACCCTGTGCTGACGCGCTAATATCTGCCACCCCTCCCACTTGTCGTATCGTATGCGTTGTGCTGAATATTTCAACCGAAATTATTCATTCTATCGTAATTTACTCCTCACACAGGGATCTTCCTACCCAAGCTCCTCGGTTCTATACCTCCCTGATCGTCCCATGCAATCCGGCACGACATCAATAAACAACAAAACTACAAATAAATCTGACAGAAACAATAACAACAACAGCGAAACGATGAACAGGGAGGGCACAGAGCACTACAAATTATTATAATAGCGTGCCAAAAACGGGCCGGAAAAAAAGAAGAAAGGTCCAACAACAAAATAACGGCAAATAAAAGAGAATAATAATAAAAAAAAATTGAAAAAGAAAAAAGGAAAAAGCAAAGAAACAACAAATTAAAGCAAATACCCAAATTGAACAGATTTCGTTGATGTCCTCGGGGAGAAAGAGGGCCGAAAGTTCAAACAACGATGCGATACTCGTACTCGTACTCGTACTCGTACTCGTACTCGTATGTGCGTCGGAAAATAGTTGTTAACAATTGGGAACACCAACAGCAGTAGTAGTTGTACAAACAAACTACTACAACGACAACTGTCCGTACATCTGAATCAGTGAAAATACGAGTATGTAGCAGCACGACAAATTACCGTCATTTTGCAGTTTGGAAATTATGAACATGAAATGGGAAACGCGGCGAACGATACTCATTTAGCGCTGAACTGTGTGGTTAACAAGAAAAGGTATACACTCGAGTATCTACCTCATTGTGGTCGGATATTACGAGCTAATGATGTGATTATTGCTTTGGGACTCCAATAGATTGGCAAACGGATACTTATTTGGTGAAAGCGAGGAGTCAAAAGTAGAAAGAGCTGAGGAAAGGAATGCTTTTTGTTAGGATTTGAGGTTTTCGAATTTGGCCTCGAAATTGATAGGTGTTGGTCAGATTTGGATTTTAATTTAATGATCCAACAAACTAAAAGACCTGACAAGAGAAGGAAATTTAGGTCTTAAGCCTTGCGTTTGGTAGATGGTAGTCGTGCTCTTGATTCATAGCTTAACTTTGCGTCTTCGTGTTCCCAAAGTGCTTGGACACGAATAAATCCTCCACCTATTTCTGCTGCAGGTTACCAATGTCCATAAGTTCTTTGTTTTGAATCCAATTCATGATATTGAACCAGGAGAGGAGTTGTACGTTTCTTTAAACTTCCTACTGGTATCGTTCGTATCTACACATGAAGTATTCGCACGTCGAAGAGGTCACGTGCAGACGAATGAACTACCCGGAGGAATCGAGCCAACAAAGGATGAAAAGCTGCGACATATACCAACGTGATTGCTACAGAGGTTGGAACCAGTTTCTATGTTATTTGGGCGTGGTTTTTTTGTGAACTTCGGCCTTACGCAAGAAGCCTTAAGCTTTCGGCTGTGTATAAGAAAAAATGTCATAAGTATGCTGTTATTGACGTTTTTCGTCCTCAGACCTCTAAGTCTACCACCATTCCTTCTGAAAACTCTAGAATTGATCCACGACTTTTGTTTACAGCTCCGCATGTCTGCTGTAAAGGAAAGTCGGTGGAAACGGCTCCACATACACTGGCTAGCCGAACATCCCTACATTACAGAAAGTACAAAATGGTCACGTTTCTGGCCATTAACAACGTCAACACATCAGCAATCACAACTGCACTGTCAACTCTGAAGGTAGATGACTCATTTGGGGAGTTGATAAGTCAAAATAGCAGGATAATCAACTCCAAACTGGGTGAGGCAGCAGAGGCGGTGTCCTTTCGCCCTTTCTCTGGAACTTACTGGTCAATGAACTACTTATATACCTGGATACCCGTCGTGTCAGGGTGGTTGGCTATGCGGATGACGTTGCTATAGCCGTCTCAGGAACGCATTTCAACACCATTAAAGAACTCATACAGCAAAATCTTAACATATTAACCCGTCGGGTGGATCGTTGTGGATTGGGAGCGGAGCCCTACGCACTGCTCCTCCCGCGGCACTGGATATTCTATTTCACTTGACATCCCTCGATATTTTCGGCATGCAATTGGATGCTAATGCAGCTATAGGCCTTAAAGCGACTACACAGTGGACAAATACACTACTTGGCCACGCTAATGCGTTTAGGTGGAATCCTTCCAGAGAACATCGATTACACTATTCCCCAATATTGGTTTGACAAAGACAAGGAGATCTTTCTGGGAGGAAGACGCTTTCATGTATGATAAGTCAATCGATTTCTACACAGATGGATCCAAGACTGATAGCGGGGTTGGTGGCGATATTTTGTCAGATAAGCTTAACCAAAAGTATCTCCTTCGGTCTGCTAAACCGCTGTAGCATGTTCCAGGTGGAAATTTTGGCGATTAAAGTAGTCCTGCCCTGACTAAAGAAAAGTGTGATATTTGCAAAGGATGTCCGCATCTTTCCGGATATTCAGGCCAGTATTAAATCCCTGGATTCAGTCTCACAAAAATTCTAAAACAACGCTTGACTGCCGAACACCTCGTAAAGAGATGGCAGAGCAGTTTAACTTTCACCTTTGTTGCGTGCCGGGGCACAGGAATTTTCCAGGGAATTGTAGGACCAACAAACTCGCCAAGATTGGAATTGCTCTAACTATCCTACCGGGAAAAGGTAGCATCTGTATACAAATTGCTACGTGCAAACTAAAACTAAAGCTGGATTCTACAAAAAGAATAGACCTTAGGTGGACTACTGGCTCAACATGTCCAGCGATCAAACAAATGTGGCCAAAACTGGATCTGAATTGCTCGAAGAGTCTGTTCTCTTTAGATATATAGGAATCATATCAGCGCTATCATAAGGCTCATCACTAGATACGCCTTATAGACAAGCATGCAAAAAGGTTTGGCGTTTTTACAAATGGATTCTACAGAAGCTGCTTGGCTGAGGACGAGGATAAGCCAATCCTCTACATTCTCTGTATATGCCCAGCTTTCTTTCATGACGAATTTTCTTCTACAATAATTTAAGCGATCTGAACAATACTTACTGTCAATTGATACCCTCGAAAACCGTCGTAATGTCTCCTGTCTCACTTTCTTTCAACCGTATTTCCTCCACTAGTGCTCCATTGTTTAGCATCCCTATGACTGCTCTTCAGTTAACCCTCAAGCCTACTTTCGGCGTACTCTGAAATATCATGATTCGTTCCTAAGGCGTACAACTCGCTTATGGAATGCCTTGCCGAGCTCTCTATTTCCTGGTCGTTATAACTTGCAAACATTTAAGACCAATGTACATCTGTACCTCTCTTTTCTTCCTCCCTAAGTTTCCTTCGCCCGCGCTGTTCACACACATTTTGAGGGTACACAAACCCCTTAAGTGTGTGCTAATTATATATAGCAAAAAAAGTCTGGATTGGACCTGGGCCTCAACCAAAAATCGTCTCCAGCCAGCTCGATCTTTAGCTAGCTGCATTATGTTGTGCACACAAAGTTGGCTGAGGTACCCTTCCACGTGGTCTACCTTAGTCGCGGACTTCCTCTACTGCGCTGTCCCTTCGGATGGATTCGAAGACTTTTTTGACCCAAGCATTGATGTCCATCCGCTCCACATGACACAGCTATCTCAGTCGTTGAACTTTCACACTTCTGGCTAAGTCGATGTCGCTATACGGCCCGTACAGTTCATCGTTGTATCTCCTTCTCCACTCACTGTCTATGCAGACGGGACCGAAAGACGCACTTATGAAAGTTTGTGCCTTTTGTGTTGGCGCGTGAGTTTTGCACGCCTTGTCAAAATCCTTTTCTAAGTTTCGGTGAGTTCTTTACCGACTTTGATGGTGTAGCATACATCCTCTATCATCATCTTGCATAAGCGGACGAGTTTGGCAGTGATGTCAAAACTATAAATTGCTCTGTATAGCTCGTCTCTATAGGCGGCCTTAAAATCAATAAATAGGTGCTGTATATCGATTTGGAACTCGTTAGTCACGTTGCTGACGAACGGCTTCTGTCCATGTTATGAAAAGACTGATGCCTCGATAGTTGGCGCAGTTCAGAGGTCTCCCGTCTTGAGGATCCGACAAACAATTCTGAGGTTCAATTCATCGGGGGTAATTTCGTCCAACCATATTTTACAGATGAATTGCTCCTAACCAAGTCACCGCCTGCCGCTTTAAAAAGCTCTGCTGTCAGGCCGCCCACTCCAGCAGCTTTGTTGGACTTAAGTTTATATATAGCTATCTTCACTTCATTCAGGTCGGGTAGACGGAATTGTTGGTCTACATTAGAAAGTCCACGTTAGAAATTCATTCTGCCTGACAGCGATAATCATCATCGCCGTTATGCCTACCGCCTACAGAATCTTTCCAAATCCTCGGCATCAACTGCGTCTCTACTACTATGTTCCCTTGTTCGTCTCCATAGGCTTCAGTTCGGGGTTTGTGTCCGTAGTTGGTTTGTTACCTTTTAGTAAAACTTCCAAATCTCATTACTGGAGTAGCATTTCTCAATTTACCCGACCGCGCCCATCTCATGCTCCGTTTTTTTCTCTCTCTCTCTTTTGCTCGTAGAGCTCGTTAGCAGCTCTCGTCTTTCTATGCAGCGCAGCGCTTTGTATGCCGCTTGCTTAGCTGCATGTGCTTGCCGGCACTCGTCGCCAAGCCAGGGCCTACATTGTGGTGGCCGAGTGAAACCCAGCACATCAGAGGCGGCATCTCTGACGTTTTTTTGGCAATGTTACCACCGGTCTTCGATACTTGATGCTGGCGACATAGGACCTCTAAAGCGACTAAGGGAGACTCGATCGGAAAAGGACTTGGCTATCTCTTGCGATTGTGTCCGACGTCGAACTTCCTCACAGTAATACCTTGTCTTACTTAGCTACGAACATGGTACTGGTCTGAGTCAATGTTGGTCCCTCGGAAGGTTTGGACATCTATAATACTGGAGGAATGCCTTACGTCGATCGGAATGTGGTCAATCTGGTTGACAACTCTCCAGGTACCCTTGTGAATATCGAGATGTGGAACCGCGAGCTAGGTACGACAATATTTCGCCTCGTGACAAAGTCGATTATCCTGAATCCATTTGAATCCATTATCGGAGGTGGTGTCCTGTAAGCTACAAGCTTTCGACAGTACTACGAGTATCAACGTTACCTTCTCTTCCTAGCTTTTCATTAAAATCGGCGAGGATAATTTTAATGTCATAGCTAGGGCACTGGTCGTAAGTCTTATCCTAGAGATCGTTGAAGCTATCTTAGTGTCGTCGTCTTTCTTCTCTGTGCGGGTGTGAGCGCATATAAGTCCAATGCTTGAAAATTGAACCTTAATACGGATTGTTACGAGGGCTCGTTAACACACCGGAAACTCAGGACTTCTTGCTTAAGTCTGCCTCTAAGGACAAATCCGCTTCCAAATGGATGCTGCTTTTGCCGTCGATAACAATCGCAGTTTTTCATCCTCTTTTTGTCCGGCCCACCCGGCCTCCGCTAATTGCTTGGCTGCACGTGGCCTATTAAATGACCTAACACTCCACGTACAGAACTGAAGTTCGTTTTCCTTATTTCGTTGGCAGAGGTTGTCAACAGTAGATCCATCCGTGTTCAAGGCTTGTTTTTGCTTCGTACTCGTAACTTAAGTTTCTTACCATGGCAGGGTAGTTACCCCTGCGCACAGTGGCTCATTTTGATTTTTTTGCTTGCAAAAATCATAACTCTTAATCGAATAAAGATATCGTGACAGTTTTTTTTTCTATTTAAATGAAACTCCAAGGGCTATAAAATTTGTGAATTTTGAAAAAACCCTTTACAAGGTGTGTCAGAATCTTCTGCTGAAATTGGACCTTCTCACCACAGGGACTAAACGTAATATTTTGCTTTAAAAATGCTCAAAAGTCCATGATTGAAGTAATAACCGGGTGTCTAAAATCTAAGCCGAGCAAAACAGTGGTGAATTAAAGTAAACGGACGAAGGTTTTTAGTATATAGGTCTTTTGTTCTACTCAGCCACAGTTATTCAGTTGGTTAATCCTCTCCATTGGAGGTTGGCCTTCTGCAGGTAGTGTAAATGGATTTGTCCTTTAACCGCTCCTTCAGGGATGTGGACCCTTGCCAATAGTGAACCGTGCAGAGCTTAGCTCTGCCTGTTCGATTCATCTACATGTCCGTTTCCTTTTAGGTCACTATGCCCTGGAAACCATAGCAATGCGACCTGCACTAGTCTGGAGGATATGGTGGCAGAGCCAATGACTTGGCTATCTATGAGGATAACAATGTTTTGTTTGTGCGTTGTGTCACGCCCGAGTTGCATGCAAGCCTCTTGGATAGCCAGTAATTCTGCTTGGACAAAGCTGGCAAAGTCCGCCAAGCGGTAGGATGTTGATATTTTTAGTGATTCCGAGTAGACATCGGCCTCTCCGTCACAGTTCAACTTTGATCCGTCGTTGTAGATGATCCTCTACTACAATACTTCGTCTTTCTTTCACTGAGCTCTGGTGGGAAAATCTACGTCGAAGTTTTTCTTGAAGTTTAATTTGGGTGTGATATACATATTCGATTGGAAACGTGACCATGCCGTTAGGCAACGAGTTTATGACGTTACTGTGGTCGTAAGGCCATGCAGTTCAGCACACGGATTCTTTGAGTCTGACTGCGCAGCATATTGTGGTAATTTTTGCATGTAGCTCGAGAGCCTTAAAGACATCCGTTGTGCTGACATCAATCCGCCCGTAGTGCCTATACTGGGTGTTCTTTGAAGCCTGTTTAGTTTCGTGAGGTTGTACCCTGAATTGTTTGAGAATTGGACGGGCTAGGGCCTTGTACGTCCATAACTTTATTTTTGGTTGAAGTCCCCTCTTTTTTCCAAAGGTTTTGCTACAGGCATATGTAGAATTCGACACATGTCCTCCTTACTCTGTATTCGATGTTTTGCTTGCAGTTAAGTTTTGGGGCCAGCATGATACCCAGATACCTACCGCTGGGGGATAGTGCGAGCGGTTTACCATTAAGACAGCGATGGCTAAAATTAGATATTTTGGTTTTGGTCAGTTCAGTTTTGCTCGGGTTGACACCAAGGCTACAACTTTTGACCCAGGTGTTTACCTTGTCTAGAGCAGCCTCCATGATTTCACTTATCACTGACACAAGTAGCTGTAGGCTGTGAAGGCTGTAACTATCAAAGGATAACTTTTGACTGGACCACGACGAAACTGGGATGCCGCGGAAGAGACCATTATCGAAATAAGGAAATCGGTTTATCTTACATGGCTTAGCAATTCTGAGCCAAACTTCTGAGGTCCACGAATGCTGATCTGCGGCGGCTTCATATAACTAATGAAACCAAAAGAAGTCTTGAATAGATCGCTTAAGACTTATTAGGTATATGACTTGAATCGGAGCGAAAAGATATAAAAGCTGATTCTGGTTTCGAAGATTGCGTGCTGTAAAGACCGAAACACCCACTGAAGTCAGCGGACCTAGCAAAGTCTCTAAAAAGGACAAATCTGCTACAATAAAAATACTAAGCAACCCACTCACAAAACCAGCCACTGATAGTAGCCCAAGTAGTACAAGTTGGTAGAGCGATTATTGGAGATTCACATTAGGAATAGATGCAGTACTGGCTTTTTCACTGAGCCACAGCATGCATATATGAAAGGAAAATGTGCAGAAACCGCCCTGCCAGAGATGGTGGGGAAAATAGAGAAGAGTCTACACTTCGGTGAGTTTGCGATGGCGGCCTTTCTCGATATTGAAGGAGCTTGTGGAGTGCACCACCTTTAAAAATGCTGTAGTAGACGCTAACATTGAACAGGGCATTACAAGATGAGTTTTCAACATGCTTGCAAGCAGGAAAATAAACTGTTTCATTGGGCAAAGCTCGGCTAGAATGTCCGCAACCAGTGGAACCCCTCAGGGGGAGTCATATCTCCACTCCTGTTTGTGCTCATAATAGTGCAGGGAAAATACTTAACTATTTTAAGCAACATTATGGAGGTTGTTCTGAAGACGATCAGCACATGGGCAAAAAGCTGTGGCCTCAATGCCAACCCTTTCAAAACGGAACTGGTTCTTTTTACCAAAAAGTACAAGATACCGCAATTCAAACTCCCAAAACTCAACGAAGTGGAATTGTCCCTTTCGGACAGCGTGAAGTGTCTGGGGGTGATTTTGGACAAACAACTGAATTGGAATCTTAGTAGGACAAATTTGGGGCTTAAAACCTTCTATGGTGTACTGGCTGTATACGGCGGTGGTAAGACCCATACTTACATATGGCGCACTAGGATAGCAACAAACAAGAAAACGATTTATCGAAAATTAGCGGCGGTTCAAAGAACGGCTTCCACAGCCATTACAGGTGCGCTCCGTACCACTCCTACGGCAGCATTAGACACTTTTTTGCACCTAACACCGCTTGATTTACAGATAAAAAAACTCACTGGCAACAGAGCGATACGACTCACTAATCTGGGTTACTTCAAGAGCAATAGTTTCGAACATGGCACGGTCCCAGCGGAGCTACTGCCAGGCAATCCAATTCTAACGGATGAAATTGCTTCCTTGGCCGACTTCGGTCGAAGAAGGATGACAGGTCAAATGAAATTGCATTTTGCACAAATGGCTCAAAAACAGAGGAAGAAACAGGTACTGGTATTTTCCCGGAACTCCCAGAACTAAGAATGTCTATAAAACTACGCAAGCAGTGTCTTCCAATCAGAGGTTCTGTCTGCCCTCAGGGCGGCTGAGCTAATGCAGATGAGATCGGTATCCCAAAGAGTAATCGCTATCTACATCGAGACCCAGGCCGCACAAACGGGAATGGAATCAACCAACGTCAACTCTGATACAGCCAGAGGATATCGCACAGTGCTCAAGGCACTATGCAGTCAGAACCGGGTAAGACTGTCCTGGGTGCCAGGATACTGCGGTATTAAAGAAAATGAATCAGCTGACGAACTTGCAAGAAAAGGAGGGCTACTTAATAATAGTGAGGTTGCCAACACCAAACCACTTGCATAGTGAGGGGCACTATCGAGGAAAAAATCACAATGACTGCCTAAGGTGGTCAAGTCTTGAAGGACACAGGGTATCCAAGGCTCTCTGGCCGCTTTTTGACGGCAAAAGGTTTAGGAAATTAATAAAATTAAACAGGGATAAGCTTAGGACAGTAACAGGAATCCTGACAGGACACTGTCTCCTGCGGCAACACGCAAAGAGACTCAAATTTTCAGATACGGATATTTGAAGATTCTGCGATGATCCACAAGCTGTTGAGGACGTAAACCACGTATTGTGGGAATTCCTTTTCGAAAACCTAAAGGAAATAGACGGCACGAACTTCAAAGGCCTTTTTGGCTTTTGCAGGGAAATTCGGGAAATCAGGACGATTTTTTACGTTTTTGCCATTTGAAGACAAATTAAACTGGTCCACAGGGATCGCGATGGGCCCGTTTTGGTGCCTGATGTCTGTGTGATGGCATATTCAAGCTGGTGTAATCGGTTGTTGTGTAGAATTAGGTTATTACATACGAGTACTCCACAACTTCCTTTGATGACTTTGATGACTTCAACCGATCTAGCACCCTCAGTTATGTTGCACTCATTCATTTATGTTGCGCACTGGTGTAGACCAGCTGCTACCAACTTTGAAAAAGATCACTTCTAATCTGAAACTGGCCTACATACCGAACCCCTGGAGAAGACAACTTACTTAGACCTGTCAGTCTGATTTTCATTCTGTTGAAGAGCATGGTATTCGCAGAGGATATTGTTCTACCGTCTGTTGACTCATTCCCAACAACTGCTCTAAAGCGCTGGCATCCCTCTAGAGTAATCGACGTTTGGTACACTAGAAATGGGCTAAGGTTGTTCCCTTTACGAAGAAGAAGGAGCTGACTGATCTTGTACTAAAAGACGCCACCTTTCGTTCCTCCAACGGCATTCCCAGGCGCAGTCTTTTTGTTATTTAGCAGAAATCATCTGGGTTGCTTAAGAACTCTTCCTAGCACTTCCGACTTTGAGCTAGATAAACTAGGTAATCTACTTGGGTCAGCACTCTCATGGCTTCTTTTCAAGATAAGGGTATACTGTTCGCAATGGAGCTTGCTTGACCCACCGTGCCGACTGTTATTTAAACCCGATCTTAAGAGTATGCCGTCTGTCGCATAGAACTGACTTCGGTCGAAAATCAGTGTCAAGATGGCTCAAGAAGCGATCGTGGCGGTGTCGTTCTTATAACTCGTTAGGCAAACTTGGGTCTATTCAAATGGAAATGAATTATGAGGAGCAAGTGAAGATGCAAAGTATTTGTGTGTGAAGCTACACAGAGGCTGCGCTAAAGGCCCTTCTGAATCCTCTTACCGTCCCTGACTTAGTATGACGATACAAAGCTTCTTTAAAGCAATTGAATGCTGAAATCATTAAGTCTTGTCTAGATTCCAGGTTACAATAGAATTACGGGAAATGAGATCAGAGTTGATTTTACTCGGCTAGGCTTAGAACTCCTCAACCTGGTTTGAATGCGTCCTCCATTAAGACTTGCAGTGGCAGTTGGGTCGTGTTATGACTCTCTGGGATGCAGGTAGTCTAAGCGTATGCTCTCGGATATCACTATAAAGTCAGCGGGCTTTCAACGTGGCGCTATGCTTTTTCTAGACAACTAAGTGATATAGGCGTATTCTACGCCACATCCTGTGGCTCTTGTTGCGGTCCCGCTTACATTTCCAACAGATTCCGGTTACAAGCCACTGATGTAGTGGGTTCTGAAAAAAAAAAAAAAAACAGAGAAGCGAAGTGATAAAACTGAACGTCGTATGCCAATTTTTGTCGCGACTGCATTATAGGAAAAATCGTCCAAGTTCCATGGAATGGGTGGCAATGCCGAGCAGTACAGCCTTCTTTTCGCTGACCAATACCGGAATAGCAGGTCAATTTAGCCGATGATATACTGAATAAGTCTCTTTATCTTTGCTGCTGGATCGCGAGGCTGCTTAGAATTAGTGCTTCGGTGCATTATATGTATGAGGCGAGCTCAGATATGCCCTTGGCAACAAAATTGTAAGACGACAGGGCGGATTAAGTCTACTTTAGAATAGCCTTAAGTACATGAGAAGCTTATAAAAGTACAAATTAGAGACTCCAGACCTTCGTACATTGATAATATCACCTGACCAGTTCTCGAGCAAGACGCCGATTTTGTTTTTTTTACGGATCAGCGGATGATAACCATTTACTTCGACTAGTCTTATATGTATGCACAACAAATGTTAAAATGTAAAAACACAACTTAAGTACAATTTTTACTATTTAGTACTCACCTCACCACCCTTTTCGCGGGCCACCTTACTCAGCCGATGACATCGATCCACGCCAATCGTACATATCGACGGATTGCACTGCGTCAAATATCTTCCACTGCCACAGCCAACATCACAAACCACAGAGCCGGGATCCAGAGCGGCCAAAAATTGCGCCACTTTCGGTCGTATGGGCCCAGATGGTTCCTCGCAATTCTCATACACATCATGGACATAAGCCCGTTCCAACGCAGCCGAACGTCCGCTGGCATCGTTGCACCTTTGCTGGTCGTTGCTGCTTCTACTATGAACCTCCCCCACTGCGTCGAATTTCGTACGTCTTCTCGGTCCCGGAATACAGTCACGTTCGCGTTCACGTTCGCGTTCACGTTCGCGTTCTCGTTCGCGTTCCCGATAGTAGTGTTCTCTTGATGAGGGTTTCGTTGCTGCTCCCACAGCTGGTGGCTTAGGACTCGTTACCCTTGCCGCCGTTATCGTTGAATTATGATTTGTCGTTATCGATATCGAAGCTGATGATGACTCTGCGTATAAACTTGGCGTTGTTGTCGAAGAGCTCGAAGAATTCGTCGTTGTTGTCGATGTCGTTGTCGTCATCGAAGGACGACGTCGTTGTTGCTGTTGTTGTTGTTGTTGTTGGTGGTGCAGCTGCTGCTGTTTCTCTTTTGGAAATATCCCATCTGCCAGAAACGCCACCGAAAAGCATAGAAAAGAAAAAAAAAGAAACAAGAACAAAACAAAACAAATCAGTTGAGAAAGTTTTTCCAATAAAAAAAATGTCAAACATACGAGTAAGTAAGGGTTGCTTGGGTAAGGGGTGTAAAAGCTCTCCTCACAAACACACGTACGAACTGAAGTGAATAGAGAAAGAAAGGGGCTGTGAAAGAGATTCAGCAGGAGTGGGTGAAGTATCTGTAAAGTTCACCGTTTTTATGGCTGCCAATGAGTGAAACTTCCGCTCCTTGTCAGCGGAGCCAGAGGGTGGCTGTCGAATAAACAAGAAATCCATAGAAAGCTTTCTTTCGTACCACCACCGGGGTTGGTGGTTGTATCGTCAGGCTTACGGGCAAAACAGTGGGTGGGCTGCATAAGGATACAGAAGGGGGCTCACTGAAAGGTACCAGATAACCCCAAATAGCACAGAAAATGGAGAGCAAAAAAAAAAACACAAAAAACAACGAAGGAGAAAATAACGTAAAATAAAAATAAATTTTGATAGCATTACCATTAACAGGTGGATTTGATTTCCCTTTCGAGGCTTTAGCCTCTGTTTACCATGATTGATGGATGTACGGGCATTTCTGGAGGCTGCCACTGCTACTGCTTACTGCTATTGCTACTGCTACCTGCTCCTAGGCTTTAGTGAGACTCGAATCGGGGGAATGGGTGTAATGCTATTTTTGGTTTCACAATTATTTTTGGGGATGAGATTTTTGTAGTTACACACATTTCCTATCGTCGACGCGCGTACAGTGTGAGAAGATGATGCGTGTATCGATTTTTACCAACGCGAAGACAGAAAAATGTGAGAACGGTTTGTTGTTGCTGCTTTTTTTTTTTTTTTTCAGTTTTGGTCTTTTGGTTGAAGAGCTTAGGAATCACATGGAGGTGTGGTGGTGATTCGGTACTTGTATGTTGGCCCAGAGACACTATGGCGACCTTTAAAAGTTTGCTGACAAGGATGTGGATGTAGGTTGGAAAAAAAGTCGAATCAAATCAACCGGATGTTACACGCTCATCAAGTTACAGTGACGCAATAGGAAATGTGAGGAACCTAAACGCTTTTGGTGGAGGAGATTAATGGTGTCAAAAAAAAAAAAAAAAAATATAGTCAATGGGGGCTATCCAATCTGGATGAATGGAAGTGTTTTTGTCGATAATTTAAAGGGAGCCAGTGAGCGAGCGGCGTCATATCGGCGTAGCCCAGTGCTGTAACTACGACTACATATCAATTGTGCTAAATTAACCTCCTCTATGCCTTATATGAGCCACTTAATTGTATGTGGAGATGAGGCCAACAAGGATTTTTCAGGATATCTAATGGGGATCTGCGCGACGATTTATTGGAAAACTGCTGACTGTCCTATAACTTGGATTGGGCCAGCAGCGAGAAGAAACTCAATGTCAGCCGATCGTATTTGCCTTAATTTCCATCGAGTGGCGTCATTGCCAAAGAACATTCAGAGAGGCCGCCTCTGATGTACTGGGTTCCAAATCCCTGGTTTGATTACAAATGCGGGCAGGCAAATCTAGAATTACAGCGGATGAACATGCGGCCCTGTAGAAAAGAACCAGAGCGGCTCGTGAGCTCTACGAGCAGAAAAGAGGCGACGAACATATCTCCCAGAAAAAACAGGAAAGAGCTCGAGAAGCGCTCAAGAAGCGCTCGTTCGTGGGCTTAGAGAGGTGCTGCCAGAAAATAAAACGATCATGCCAGCCAACGCCGTGAAGCCTGAACAGAAATTTGCAAGAACGGAGAAAGAAACTTCATAGTAGAAACACAGTCCGTTCAGCGGACTGTTAAAACACCCCACCGTCATACAGAACAAACTACTCAACCTGAAGTGACGAAGTCAGGACAGCAATTTCCACGCTAAAGTCTAACAAAGCTGCTGGACCTGATGGCGTAAATTTTCAAGACAGCACATGATGATTGAATACGAGGCATATATCGCAAATAAAATCCTGTCAGTAGTATTATGTAAATACTCGTCGTCCGATCGGCCCTTATTAATGAGGTTTTAGGCCAGGACAGTCTACCATGGAACAAAGCTCAAGAGTTCCAAATCGATACACACCACTTCATCAGTGGTTTCAAAGCCGCCATGCCTAGTGTTTGGCATCTCTGCCAGGCTCATTCGACTGTTTAGGATGAGGAAGGAAAATTCAAGTTGCTCCGTCAAGGCCAAAAATGACAAAACTGAGACTTCCAAACCAAAAACGGGCTTAAATAAGGCGATGCGGTGTCATTCATATAAAGACGACATTGAAGCAGAAACAGCAAAGATGGGTTAAGCAGTCAACAAAGGAAAAACAAAGGGAGATACACAACATCGACTTCTAGAATAGAACGTTACTATAGCCAGCTACTACTTTAAGATAGCAGGGTACCTTATCTACCACGGCTCCGCTATCAACTCTTACAACGACACAATCGCAGAAATCGGATGAAGAATCACTCTTTCTCATCTTGCTAATCGCTGCTACTTTGGGCTTAGAAGGCAAATGAGTACTGAAGCTGTCTCTCGAGCAACCAAAAGACTTGATACAGGACGCTGATCATACCAGTGCTGCTTTATGGCGCAGAAGCATGGATATGGACGAAAGCGGGTGAAACTGCTCTCGGGCGCTTGGAGAGAAAAGTTTTTCGGGTAATTTTCGCTCCCGTTTGCGTCAATAGAAAATGGAGGAGACAATTCAGAGCTGCAAGCCGTGCTGACCTCGTCAGAAGAACTCGGATAACTCGACTTAGATGGCTAGACCACGTTGAACTCATAGAAACCACCGCCCCGCATTGAAACTAGCGCTGTAGAGGACGACCTCATCTTAGGTTGCGAACACAAGTGCAAGTGCAGATATCACCCAACTTCGTCTACACAACTGGACACAGCTGCCAAAAGACCACGCTATTTGGAGAGTTATGTTAGCTGGAGACCTGGTGCATTCCGGGCTATAGTGCCATAGTATAGTGAATAAGTAATTTGTCAAATCAGCTCTTCTGTTCTTGAAATAGGTAACTGGCTTCAGCTCTATACGTTCAGAGGTCACAGATGTCACGTGGCCGTCCAGGGTTGCGTTAAAACCAACCACAGTGCTACGAAACGGTCGAACAAGGACGTCTTTACTGTTGATGACCCATGCACACGAAATAAGGACAAAGAAATCTCGATTTGTGTCTGAATGTGCAATCGAACAGTAAACTGATGTCTTAGACTACAACAAAATATAACTGCTATCCAAGAAGTGTGATTATGTCAGAGGAAAGGGAGTAAAAAGTGTGATGTATACTCGTACTACAGCTCTGCGGATTTGTCATTGGAGCCAAACTTAGGCTTGAGTTTTCGAGGAGTGCCTCATCATATGTTACAAGCTGAATATGCCAACATCAGCATTATTCATATTTGCGAATGCCTTCATAGAGGAGAAATACGACGATGTGATCAAAGACAGTTCGATGGAGCTCTTGGGCAAAACCTTCGTACTAAGTATTTTGAGCGACGAGAGGGCATCTTGAAAGGTAGAGCCTGCGTTATACTGCCTCCGATAACCGATTCCAATTTCACTTCTAGTAATATTCCAACACAGGCATAGACGACTCCCGATCAATCAAACACCAAGCAGTTTGATACAATGCGATTGATGCAAGGCACTCCTTAATTCGTGCGGTTTTTTTTTTTTTCAAAATTTGAACGTTTATTTAAGAAAAACATGTACAATAATATTATTCAAGCCCATTCTGCCCATCTGAAGCTATGACTTTTTCCCATCTTTCTGGCAATTTGTGGATCCCATCCCAAAAGAACTGCGCCGGCTTGGCAGCCAAGAATGAATCAAGCCAATTTTTGATTTACTGCTCTGATGTGAACCGTATTTCAGTGAGGGCGTTCTGCATCGACCGGAACAAATGGTAGTCAGAAGGGGCAAGGTCTGGGCTATAAAGCGGGTGGGATAAGACTTCCCATTCACTGTTTTCCAAATAGTTCTTAACCGGAATAGCAACGTGGGGCCGAGCGTTGTCATGATGGAAAATTATTGCCTCGTGTCTGGTCGCATGTGACTGCAAAAATGACTTCCTTTTGTGGCGTTCCAGCAGCATGTCCGAAATGGAAATGTCTTTCGACGTCTCTCGGCTTGAGTTCATGTGGAACCCAATTTCCTTGCTTTTGAATATATCCAGCTGCTTTTAAACGTGTTGAAATGGCTGCTTGAGTGACACCCAAAGATTTTGCGAGCTCTTCTTGTGTTTGGCAACAATCTTCATAGAGTAATGCTTCCAGTTCTTCATCTTCAAACTTTTTTGGCTGCCCAGGACGTTCATCGTCTTCTAAGCCAGAATCACCACTTTTAAATCGTGCAAACCACTTTTGGCACGTTCGCTCAGCTAGCGCATGTTCAACATAAACTTCCACCAAAATACGATGACTTTCGGCAGCAGTTTTCTTCATATTAAAGTAATGAAGAAGAACTCCCCGCAAAAACACTTTTTCAGGCACAAAGTTCGACATAATTGAGTGAAAAAAAATTATTGTTGTTTACGCTTCAAATGAATGACACATACTGAAATGACGTACAATGACAGTAGCTTTCCAACGCATGTTTCAATGGAATAACACAAGTTACGCCATCTCTTAGCAAACCGCACAAATTAAGTTATAGAGCCAATATGACGTACAATACTTGAGCATTGCATAGAGCTACCCTTGACTCAAAACGCTACCTTCCTTCAGACAGGGTACGAATGAGGGTATCCTGCCCATCCCCAAGATGAGAAAATTCTGCAAATAGCCAGAGATCGAGTGTCCTTTAGTCTCTCATGAAGTCCGTTAGCATAAAGCCATCAGAGATGCTTTCTCTCGACCACCAGAAAGAAACTGCCGGTCTGAAGAAGAATGCCGGCAACTACATGCAGTGAAATGAAAAGATTTTAGAACGGTGCTGCATAGAAAGGCAAAGGTGCTCTACGAGGAAAAGACACGGAATGAACACCGGTTTTTTAGAAGTAAGAACTAGTTCGAGGACGAGGAAATATAGAGATGGTTTTGGAGGAATGAGGTTCGAAATTACCAAAAGATAAAAATAGCAGTCAACGCTACAAGACCAAGTCACGGCCCACAGAGACGAACAAGGGAAGATAGTAGTAGTTTCGGCAAAGAACGCTAACTTATTTCGCAAAATTTGGTCCAACAAATATATTAAGATACAAAGATCTTAAGGAAATGAGACCCTTAAACTGCACCTACTGTGAGTTGCTTCGATATTGCCTGAAAGATTCTACATATTTGTTGTAATGTGTGAGCTCTAAGCGCCTTTTGTCAGAAACCTAATTGGACCATGCCAGTGTGGTTTCAGTTTAGCGACCTTCATCTCTGAAAGAATCCGAGAAGATCAATAGGCACCACGTACGAGCTTGATAGATACCGTCGCAAGCTTTACACAGCAAAGTGCGATTTTTCTATCTATTTGAACTCGTCGAGCGGTACAGGATGACGATTGAGAGTGCATGCGGCTAGAAAAACGTAGGAAGGTCAGTAAAGACTTAAAGGACTTGTATGCATAGACTGTCAGTGGAGAAGAAAATATTACGACGGACGTTACGAAAAATCAAAGTAAAAGACTGTGATGACTGAGATATTTATAGCGTCTCAGAGAATCTTCGAATCTACCGCGTTGGGATGATGCAGTTCCAGTTCCATGATCGAGCAACTAACTTACGAGTACGATCAGTTATTTCGGTTGAGGTCCAGATCTACCCTGAACTATGGAGCTGTCAAAAGTGAGGAGGTAAGTAAAAATAAGGTATAAGCCCTGTTAGCGCGAGGTGGCTGAACTGCAAGCCTTGTTAACTAGAATACTGGCGAATTCTGAGCGCTTTCGTAGCATACAGGAGATTGATTCGTTCGCACCATAGGAGGTATGTTGGGATGGTAGAAAGAAGAGACGAGTAGTACATAGATTACGAGGATTGGTGTTGAGAAAGGGACCCGCATTCAATGTGACCTGAAAGGAGTCGATGAATGAAGAGAAAGTCGGCTCCATCTCTGCGTTCCTCAGGGGCGTTTAAGTTAATAAGACGGCTTTGATAGGGGGGCAGAGTGAAAGCATCGTCCCAGGCATAATTCAAAGGAGATATCGAAGAAAACAGCGCTGGATGGTTTCGATTTTCGAGATATGAACACGATGATATTGGAACCACACACTCTAGGTGGGGGCGAACAAAAGTAATATGGAGGGACCTGGTCACATATGGCGTGGTAAATTCTTTGGACCACCGTTTTACAAAACCTAGCACAGTGTTTCCTTTAAGGATTATTTCATCCATAGGTAAACGGAAGTTGGTTGGTTGTGGAGAAGGTAGAGTCGGAGAGGAGATTGCTGTCACTTATGTGAAAAGGTGATAAATTGGCATACGGCGATATTAAGTTTCAAACAATTCTGAGGCACCAGTTCGAAGAACTATTAAGGTCTTGTTGATCCTATCGAGATAATTTATAGTTAGTATAAAAAGAAGAGTCCCTAAACGGCTGCCTTGTGGATCTCCAGAGGTGGCCAAAAATGGAGACGAGTGGGCTGATCTAAAATGAACGCTGCAAAAATGGTTTCGAAGTAAGAGGATATCCATTTTAAGAATATGGGTTCAAAGACGAGATCAGACAATTTAAAGAATATTAATCGGTGAGAGATTTTATCGAAGGCCTTGCTAAAATCGGCTGCAACTACATCGACTTCGTTACCATTCTCTAGGGCTAAGAGGACAATAAATGGGAATTCAGCAAGATTTGTGGTGGTTGACCTATTCTTCAGGAAGCCGTGTTGTCTAAGGGAAGTAAAAACGTAACTGGCAATTGGCTCACCAGAAATGTACTTTTTAAGATTGACTTCACAAGACGGAGAAAGCTGGCTGGCTTGACTCATTTAGTTCTGTGTAATCGTATAAGGGGTTACCATCCAGTTTGGATCTTCTGGATAACAAATTTCTTGGAACTAAATAATTTTCAAGGTGGTACTACATTCTCCCTGCGGCTTTTACCGATGAGCGTTCTCTGGATTTACTCGGCTACCATGAGAAAAATTCTATCCTGTCAGTTGTTTGGTGGAATAAGCTTTCACACAAATACGTCATTGTTGCTTTCATTGGTGTCGAAGTACGTATTCACATCACCCCTAAGCTAGTTCGAAAATGATTGCCTACTTGGAAGGCTAAATTCCTGCCTGAGTATTGGGTTATGACTGAGTTTTGCGAATGCATCATCAATCTAAGAGGCAATTCATCTTTACTTTCTGCTGAGCCCAACTAGGTCGACACATCCTTCATTTCTTTAGCTGCCTTGTCGTGGCAGGAAGGTTTAAGGGTCATAGATCCTAATGTTCTGAAAAGATCGCAGGTGAAACGTCGAACTTAATGCCAAAGACGTCCAAACAAGAAGTAAAACAGTTGAATATATGGAAGTGATCCTAAAGGATAATATTTAAAGTGGTACTCGCAATAGCGACTCTCCACCTGTGGTCTTTTCGACTGCGGCCAGGGCACGGATTCTGGAGGTCCTAATCAACATACTTCAAAAATCTCTTGCCGATTTCGGTGCTGACCCAGGAGCTGCTGGATCATTTGATTTTGACAACTCCTGCGGCTCTTTCAACGACACATTTGGTAGATTGAGCTGGAACGATTGAGAAAGTACTGGAGAATATACCACTCACTGATTGGTCAGAATACCGCTGTTGATGGCTTTTCTCGAGAAACCGAAAAGGTGGAACTGGCTCCAGTAAAGGCTCCAGTGAAGGACTACCGTCTAAAGGGCGGATGAGGAGCAAATGGACAAACACACTGCGAAAAGAGACGGTAAGTGCTGCCTAAGGCACGGTGCTAAAAGTCTCACTCCCCCAGCAGCGACGGGAGTAACACCCACTGAAACCGACCAATATCACGGATCTGAAACTGCGCCATTTCCTTCTGTCTTGAGAAGGGCTAATAGTAAAAAAGTTTCCGGCACTCCACCTGTCGGTGGATCTTTCTGCGCACAATGCCTGGATGAAACCGGTGCTGCAATCAACAATGGTTGCAGTACCCAGTGGTGGTTTTACACGCACACGATGTCCGGATAAGGCCAGTGCTATAATCAGCAAAGGTTGTTACACAGTTACAATTCTGGTGGACGGAACTTGGACGTCGCTGGAAAAACAATCTCCAAGAAATCCCGAAACGCCTAAGAGGACGAGACCAGCACATTTATGGTATAAGGATACCGCTATCTCTTCTCTAGCGCTCCGAATTGGGAAACCTGGCAATGACAACAGCTGAGTGCAAACACTGTGTTGATCAACTGTGAGAGCTAACCAAAACAGGGAATGTTTGCATTCAAGTAGAGCGCTACGATATGGGAAACGGAACTCTTAGAGTGAAGTGCTCCACGCAGCAAACTCTTGAAAGGTTGAACAAATCTGTGCCGTAAGAAAAACTAACTTCCTCTAACTAAGACTTTAGAGGTTTTCAGACTAAAACTGTCGCGCGCCATCTTCTGGATTCCGGGACAACTCAGGGAAACGAACGATATTTTGACGCGTCTTCATACCTAGAACCCTGGACTCTGGACTCTGAAAAGTGGGGAGAAAGGATCGGGAAAACAAGGAGGGTTCTTCTCTTGTTCTGGGTTTAGACAAAGCTTCTGCTGAGATCATCAAATCTAAGTATGACTCACGTCCCTATCTGAACGTTGGAAGGGTTAGTTTCCACTGTGTTTCCAAATGAGCTCAGATAAGAGACGGCCACCCAATAACTCATCTATTTTGTGTAGGTACTCAGATCAACCGTCAACATTCTTGCATAGGACGACTTCCATGTTGAATACAAAACATTGCATAATAGCCATACAGGAATAAGACGCTTCTGTGGTTTCGGATGTTTAAGGTGATTCACATCACTATATGACGATCGATCGGAAAAACCGAGAAGTTAGGCAATTTTGCAACCAAGACTTACTTGCTGCAGACCTAAGCTACGAAACGAACGGAGAATGAAACAAATTCATCGTTACGTCAGCTTATTTTCCCTACGATTCAGGACTACGGCCACCATCGAAGGCAGTAGCCAAACTCATTGAATACATACTGTGATTCCAGGAAGACGGGACTTTTCATATGTTGCGATGCTAGTGCTCACAGAATACTTTTTGGGGCAGCAGTAAACGCAGCGTGAGAGACAATCATCTCCTGGATTTCATACTGTCGTCTGCCCTGGTTGTCAACAATGTTGGCTCTCAGCCAAGTCTTGATAGCAGGGTAAGACAGCAAGTTATCCAACAGATATGCTAAGGAGATTACCGGCTGGAGAGGGCTATCGGAGATCTCCATGTCCGACCATAGGTACATCGAATTCAGAATCGGATGCGAGGTGTCAACTGGCATGTCCAGCTAGAAAGCAATCTTGCAGATCGCCAGTTCCTTGGTGAAACGCAGACTTCGGGGCCTTCGTAAAGAAACCAGAAGACTTCTAAATAAGTCACTTAAGACTAATTTAGAGGAAGTCTGGGGTCTTTACAGATCGAAGTAAAAAGCTTATTCGAGATTCGAAGAGTGGCTCTTGTAGGGACTTTTGCGAAAAGTCTGGACAAAGTTCTCAAAAGGGGAAGATCAACCAGGTTGGAATCACTTAGAAAATCTGATGGTACCTGCACTGAGTCAAAGCTAGAGACTCTCCGTCGCATGCTTGAGGCTCACTTTCCAGGTAACCTAATCAGAGCCAGGTCACAACACGCCGTGGCTGATATATCTCATCGGCTGTGGTGACGGGTGAGACCATTAAACATGCTGTTGCTTCCTTTGATGGCTTCAAGTCACCTGGCACCGATGGCATATATAAAGTTGTGCTATAAAAAGGTTTAGACTCTGAAGGGAACTTCGCTGATAACCTAGCACTGGCATTCAGTCCGAAGCCCCAATGAGAGTATTTTGAAAATCGGAAAAGAGGCCAAGAGCTTCAGACCTATAAGTCTGATTCCCTTCATATTGAAGAGCAGGGAGGGAATAGTTTAGTTCCAAGTGCGCAAAACTGCATTCTCTGCTTAGAATATACCCTGCGAGAGTGCGCTTCAAAATCTGGTAGGCGGATTGTGAAGGTGCGTTCGACAAGAATTAATACACGCTGAGCATTTTCATTTCGATAACGCAACCAGCAATGCTGGCGAATAGAACACTGATTGCGGATCTTGATTCCGGCCAATATATGACAGCCGGGATAAACAGCGGTCCTATCTCCACTGCTTTGGTGCATCTTTGTCGACTTCCTGTTGTGAGTTGCTCTCAATAGATCTGACGCCTATGCACAAGCATACGTGGATGACGTACCTGTACTGTCTTTTGGATCATGCTTAGAGACTTTTTGCTCTAAAGCGGAGGGAGCTCTAGACGTGATCGACGATTTGTGCACTAGAAATGGCTTTTCTGTTAATCTTTTCAAAACTGAAGGCATTCGCTTTTGCTCAAAGACACCCGCGTATGCTTCTTCTCCAACGAAGGGTGTGATCCTATCAAAAGAATTTTTTTGAACTAAAAATGTGACGCCGACAACCTCCAAGGCGCTGTTGGCCTTTTGGAAGTATAAAGGATCTTTCGGCAAGACATGGGGCTTCTCTCAAGATCTCTGAGTATGATGAGGCCAATTATGCGTCGGTTGCCTGGTGGACCAAGTTTTCACTCCAAAGGACGGTCTATCTTGGCTGTACTCTAAGGGCTATCTTCCATTAAAAGAAAAAAAGTTTGTAGGACAACTCGCATTGGAAATGACCAACCACGCACTATCTTTCAACACTCTAATCTCTCTGAATGAATGTTGCTGCGGAACCCAAGTTGCTGCGGGAATATGAAGTCCATTTTCCCAGTCCCCAGGACTGGCTTTAGCTATAATCAAAGCCATGAAAGGAATGAGGTCGGATTCTTAACGCTGGCTCCAGAATCGATCTAAGATATGCACTGGGGCCTTTGTGGATGACAATAACTTTGCGCTTCACTACTAGTCAGGCAACAAATGGTCGCTTCCAAGTGTAGATGTACGTAATCCTAAAGGCCATGAACTTTGTTATGAGGAACAGTTGGGGATGTAGAAGTTGTTCCAGGATGCTAGGCAGATAAAAGGTTGAACTAATTGTTGTTTGAGATCTAAGTCACAATTGGATTTCAGGAAATGAAACCGCCGACTTTTTACCACCACACCCCTACAAAGCATAATTCTCCAGGTTGCAGTGAAAACGAATGACCGCTTCTGCACGTCTCTATGCAATCAGCAGTATTTGTGGTGTCCTTTGGAGAGAAGGACTGCAGATTGGAGTGGATTGAATGGAGCTATACGCCTTTGCTAAGCACATTAATGTTCTTGGAAAAACTGACACCAGCCTCTGCGACGTCTGCTGGGAGGGTGACGACGACATCGTAGAGCATTTCCTACGGGATTGTGTGGCTCACTTTAGCATAAGACTGCAGGTACTAGAATTAGATGTGGTGAGTGCTGGTGCTGGTGCTGGTGCTATAGGCATGACATCACTGAATTGATCACTCATCATTCCTCCCATGACTGAGGAATACCGCTGAAAGCGTGCAATGGAGCAGTTTCTTATCTGTTTCGGCATACAGAAGACTATGAATGACTTATTCGACTCAAAGATACTTCCCTTCGTGTATAGTGGTTGAGTACTCTGCAAGTACCCATGATTCACTTCCGTCTTCATACTCACATCGTTTGCCATACCTTCAAAGTCGTCTTTTGTTAGAAAAAAGAAGTGGTCTTCGTTGTTTGAGAGTCACATTTGAGAAGAAGTAACCACTTTTTCATTCACCCATCCTAAGAAAACTACTACTGATTGCCGGCACTGTTGGATTCCCTGGTAGATAATCTTCAACTTTAATCATTCGCATCTAGTACTCCAACAGCGACCAGGAAGGATGATCCTCTTCTCATTGCAAGTTCCAGAGACTGCATACAGATTTAATTCCACCAGCACATTTTCTCCAATATTCACCCTGCCATACGTATCCCCTACCCCACATACATTCAAGAGAGTAGATGGATGGCTAAGGGATGTCCTGATTCCATCGTCGCAATATGATGAAATTTATTCTGTCGCGCTACTCCTTTGGGATAAGATTAAAGCTTGCATTTCTTACGCCCTACACGCCCCTGTCAACCCAATTTCCCTTGCTTGGTGTGAGATACTCGTATCACATCCTTTGGATGAAGAAATTCGCATCCTTAAAGCGTATCCTGTCGGGGTGTACTATGGAAATGGGCAGAAAAAATAAAACAAACTATTTTAAACGAGAAATTCTTCTTCCACTCGTAATCTTGGAAAACGGATATCTTCTCCCATTTCACCGTTAGCTGCGTGTGTTCTCACTTCACACACTCACACTACATCCGTACAAATATGATATAATACGTGTACGTACATATCCAAGCCAACATGAAGGGCAAGTGCGTGCGTGTAAGGTGGTCATTAGTCGTAACCAAATGACATTAACTACGCTGAACCGGAAGTTGAGGAAAGCGTTGAGGACATTTTGCAGCCAATCAAGTGCGGATTGTTGTAGTAATAACGGTGGAAAGTAATTAAATCCAATTATGATGGAATTTATGGGAAATTTCGTTTTCCTTGTTTCGGTTTTTTGCTTAGTGTCCGCATGCGAGTATGCATGGGTATGTAGGGATGTCCTTATGAATATTCGACACAAGACAAAAGCCATTGACTAACGAACTAAAAATAGGCATTTTCGAGTCGAGACTCGATAGAGTGTTTGGATGCCTGTGTGGGTTAAAGTGAGCGTCGACACGGTTTTTGAGTGCCATTTGGATGGATTCATTGAAGAAATGAATGCAAAGGATTAGGACGAAACAATGGTGGGCCATATGATGGGCAGATGCCACCCGTTGAATGGATGGTGATTGACACAGATATTTCAGGAACTTGTTTTCGAACAATGCTGCGAGTTGAGTAGCAAATGCACTTTTGCACGTAGGTTGGCAGTTTTTTTTTTTTCGCTTTTGTGTGCGGCAAAGGAAGATGAAGTTAAGTGTCTGGCTAACAAATTTAGCTGAAGGGCTTTTGTCTTGGGAGTTTAACGAGATACGGCTTGGAGGGACCGGACCGCATTGCAGTCGAAATATTGTCCTGGCCATTGTTCCTTCGGTTGAATATCGAAATTAAAATCTTGGGGGGGCTTACTGTCACAGTGCGAAGTCGTTGGATTTTGTCAGTTGTTATGGTGTATTAGGGCTCTCGGCTGTAAGAGCGGACCTTTTGATTACCTCTACTGTCGAACTGCGAGGGAGAAAAGTTTTTTTTAAGCGTTAACGTCAACTATAGCTCAGATTTCCCGGAGTTGGGATTGCGTGATGGAATATGATACGATTGAGGCATTAACTACAACTGCAGCAGGCAGGCTCACGTCATAGAATTTGGAATCATAGTGAAATATCGACAATAATCGAGGTTCATGGATATGATACCCATCAAAGCCGTTTTTTACAACATGAAGAGGAACGTATTCAGATCCCTACCGAAGAACCACAAGCCATACATAGATACTGACATACAGGAGTCTCATGGCATCCTGGCGAAGGTCTTTCTAATTGTGATGTCAAAATTGATTTAACCCCATTTGAGCAGCTTCGACACACTCCGAGCTCAGGTCTACTTACTTTAGTTAGCGCTACAGTTCTGGGTGAACCAGGGCTTCAACCAACAAGCCTCTGTAGCTAGCACAATCTCAGGCCAGCTGCTGCCAGTGCCGCACTCCAAGTTGTTTTGTTGTCCCCCTCAACTTGCGTGTGTCACCTTAGATGAGGTCATCCTCTACTACGGTGTCCTTCGGGGTTAGCCTCGAGACTCTTTAGGCCGGACTTTTGGTATCCAAAATGGTTGCATCGGTAGACCCCTGAGTAGACCGTGAACCTCCTCCTTGCGTGTGTCACCTTAGATGAGGTCATCCTCTACTACGGCGTCCTTCGGGGTTAGCCTCGAGACTCTTTAGGCCGGACTTTTGGTATCCAAAATGGTTGCATCGGTAGACCCCTGAGTAGACCGTGAACCTCCTCCTCCATGCTTCGTCAATACAGTAGAAGGCTCAATTGACTCCTTAGCCCAAAGAAATAGAGATTGGCAAGAGTAATTTTGCGACTGATCAATGTGCTGATGTCGTTGCTGTTTGTAACTGCGGCGCCTAGGAAGTCGAAGTTCTAAGTAGTAACTGCTACTGTTGACGTCTATTAGTGTGTGTCTTTTTCTGAGAGCAGCATGGACTTTGATATGCCCTTGTTTACGTTCAGACCCCTTGTGGCTGCTTCCTCCTCGATAGTCACCAAAGCTTCATTAAAGGCTCGCTATCTTCGTCTAATTACGGAGAGAGATGTGGGTTTCATTACCGACCTTGATGGAGCAATTAGAATTTTCCACAGTCACCCTGTGCAACCTGAAAAGTTTAGCAGAGATGTCAATACTAGAGATGGCGCTGTATACACTCTTCTCATGAACTCGGTAATATAAGGCTTTGAAACCGATAAATAGGTGGTGAGTGTTAATCGCGAGTCTTTTCGAAGGCTTTTCTGGCCTGAAATCGCACTGATTTGGAGCAACCAGATGGTCCAAGATTGGTTTCACATAATTCAGCGGAAAAGACCCTTTAGGCGATGTTTAGGGGATTTATTTAAAGTCAAAGGTCTCCCTTCTTTTCCCTGACAACTTTTTACACATGAGGTAATTTATGTTCCAAACCAGGCCATCTCCAGCTGATTCAGTGTGGTGAGTAGGCAGTACGTCAGCCCCAGTAGCTTTATTAGACTTCAGCTTCGATATTGCTATCTTAACTTCGTCTAGGTCAGGGGACAGAGTTCTCCGTCATATTCGTCCAAGGTGAGGGGCTCACTCATTGTGACAGCGGTATTTTGATCATCACCGCCGTCCAACACCTACTGCCACTCTTCTATTAGATGTCGGGGTTTTAATTCTGGCTTCGTAGCCCTACCATATTCGTTTCATTTTTTGATCAAACTTTCACGTCGTCATTCCTGCTGTATCATCTCCTCGATTGATCGCTTTTCATGTTCTTCTTTTTCTTTCTGATAAGCCTGCGCTCATTCCTTCTATTTTGCTCGTAGAGTTCATGAGTAGCTTTCATCCTTCGAGAGCAGGTATATATGCTTCCTGTTGGGCAGCATGTATCTGCTTACACTCGTCGTCAAACAAGAGGTTTCTTTTTGGTGGCACTTTGAAACCAATCACATTAAAAGCAGCTTCTCGGATGGCTCGTTGGCAACATTTTCATTGATGCTCTACGGTTCATGCATGGAGGCTAGGATTTTGAGAAAGCTTGAAGAAAACGCGATCGGCATAGGTTCTAGCGGTCTCTTCCGATTGCAGCTATTTGACGTCGAACTTTGGTGGTCTTATTCCGTATTCCTGCCCTGACTGCAGCAACGTAATGATCCGAGTCAACGTTGACTGCTCGGAAAGTTCGGATATATAGAATGCTAAGGCGGTGTCAGGCGTCGATCGCAAACCTCTTTATGGATTTGTAGGTGTTACGTTTGGCCCTAATTTCTAAAAACCTAATTCCATTGTCGGACATGGTGTTATGCTGGCTATGTTTTCCGATGACTACATGGAAGACGGCTTCTTTGCCTAGCCTTGCGTTAAGGTCTCCCAACAGAATTTTCGTGTGATAGCTAGGGCACTGAGCTTATTTTCGGTCTAGGAGGTCACGAAATTCGTCTTTGATGCTGTCATCCTTTTTTATGTCAGGCTTTTGCTGCGATTACTGATACGTGACGAAAACAATAGACTTTTTGCCTAAGTCTGCTACAAATAGTGAATCCACATCCAAAGAAGCGTGGTCTTCCTTTTTTGTACAGTAGCAGTCGTCGTAATAGATGTCGAAGTTTGACCCACCCCACCGCATTACTTTATAGCAGGGCCTCCGCTAGGCGCTCAGCACCAGGTGGTCTGTTAAGGATTCTAAAATTGCATGTGCAAGTTCAAACACCTAGCCCTTAAAATATTTGCTAGACTCTTCAACATTATATCCGGTGCCAGGGGCCTCGCTGAGGTTATGAGAGCCACCTTTGGCTCACAGCATGTGAGTACTTTTAGCTATACAGTAGCCGTCAAGGGATCTGTGTTGCCTAAAGCGGGTGCCCATACCCTCTTAGTTGGCACTATCTTCCGAAGCCGCTATCGTCCAGGTTGGAGGTTGTATCGTCGGATTAATTGTTCGACCAAGTAAAGCACCGTGCGATTCCAGCAAACGAAAAGTGTACAGTGTCTGCCCGGACACGTAGCATCCAACGTGCAGCTGAACAGTTAGTGTAGGCCCAAGATCACTATAAAGCGGATATCATTGCCCTTCAAGAAGAGCTTTTGGATAGGTGGCGCGAAAGAAATATGGAAAACTGTGACGTTGCCTAATAAAAAGCTAGGGCATAGCAAAATACTGGTCTTAATGTAACGGTTTTAAGATGACGTTACCAAAGGCTGCTACGATTTGACCAGTTACGGTGGCAGGACCACCGGTAGTCCCTACCAGGACTTAAATCGCGGTACCACGGGAGTCAGGAGCCCCTCAGGTCTCGGTTCGGGCCTGACTTGTTAGAGGTAGGCCCCCTTGTGGAAGCGTCATGGTGGCTGTGGTTTAAACCCAAAATCGCTGGAAGTCGAGGTCGGCCTCGCCTCATACCAAGGGTGGAACTTGTGCCTCCAACACAGTTCTGAATTGGTATCAAAGGATTGACGGAGAGCAATGGCAAGGCTTGCTTCCATGGATGTATGGGCATCCCGTAAACTTTAGTCTACACGACAGGTGTTTACGTTCAAAATAACTTGACACAATATCATCAGATGTAGCCTTAGGCAAGAAGTCCTGGGCTTCAGGCATCTGAACGAATGGTTGATTACAATCCGCGCCGAAGTTCGGACTCACGCCCCTTTAGGAAAAGATGTTCACAAAGATTTCTTCCACTCCAGCCAATCGACTTCCGGGCGAGGTTCATGACATTTTTGAAACTTTCAAGGAATGCTATTTTATCAGCAAAGTAAACCGGTAGCGAGATTTTCGGCAAGCTATTACAGACCCTGCATTCAAATTATTAGGTTTCATCCGACTAGGCCAACGAAACGTCTCTTTTGACGAAGGTTATTGGCAAGGGCATGCAGCGAAATAAGAAGCGTGCTAAAGTAGACGTTGGAGGCTTGCGGCTAATAGAAACAGAGAAATAATGAATCACCGCCTGGGGAGCAGTATTCTGCAGAAATGATATTTGAAAGCTCTACCAGCTAGCAGAAAGATCCTGGCAAATACCTAACAGGACATGCAGAGATTAGGATGAAAACATAATAGTAGAATCACAGTCGGTCTTGGAAACTCGGAAGGATTACTCCTGGGAATGTTGGACTCAGAAGCAGACCGCCGACACGTTGTCAGGCAGAAAAAATCTGGATATCGATATACGAGTAAAATCTAAAGAGCAATGAGGTTTGCTCCCACGAGATCACCGAAACCAAACAGCATTATACAGTATTATACTTCGATGGAAGAATGCATGGGGACTCCTGTACAGTTGGTATTCAGACTATATGAAGTGCAATGAGCGGTTTTGAGTGCCCCGTTCCGATAATATTGTGATAATCACTTAAAATGTGAACAGCGTCATCTGTATCTGAATGGCAGAAGATTCCAATATTTGAATAGCAGGAGACTCAACCATTGGAGAATGGAAACTTGTAGCAAATATTCTAGTACAATGGAAAGATATATGGAACGCTGGATAGTACAGAATGTTCTCAAGAGATGTCATGGAGTATAAATATCAGCATCTCCCCAGGATATGCAAGTCAGTTCCAATCACCTTGTCTGCGGTATTATGTGAACCATCTTAGTCACCCCTATCAGTGTAGTTTGAAGTGTAGTAGCTGACGATCCATACTCAGCATCATTTTATTTAATTCAGGCCCACATATGCCTGCTATATCGCGAGCAGCTATTGGGCACCTAGGGCAGGGACTGCATGCCACAATGGCAAACTATTATTTTGAGGTAATTAAATACTTTGTCGCAGAATTACTCTCCAATTGTAATTCCCTTGGACTAAGGAGGAATCTAGGTAAAACACAAGGTGGGGCAAAAGTAATATCATAATGTGAATGTGCCATAATTTTTCCTAATCGTCTTTTTGCTCCAAGTGTCATTGTGCTTTGACTTTTCTGTTGTAGACAGATAGAGAATTAGTTGACAATAAGCAATGGAGCGATACAAACCCGGGTCCACGAGATATCGCAAGAAGTGACCGGCCTCGTATTGCTCGTTCGACTGAGAATATCACTGCTGTGGCCGAGGAGGTCCAAGAGAGTCCAGAAACATCGACGAGACACAATTTGACATCAGCAGATGTGCGTTGCGTCGAATTTTGGTGAATGATCTGAAGATGTTCCCTTATAAATTGCAAACTGCTCAAAAATTGCTGCCTGCTGACCGTCAAGTGAGGTTAACTTATTCACATGCCCTGTTAAACCTGGTGCGAGAAGAGGATGATTTCGTATCCAAAATCATTATGAGCGGCGAAGCCTATTTCCACTTAATGCACGAAAAGCCATTGCATCTCCTCAAAGTGACTGTTTGTTGGGGCATTTGAAGTGAAAAAGTGATTGGCACTCATTTTTTTGAGAACGCCGATGACACCACCGTAACAGACAGAAGTGTATACGAGTATTTTTGGTGCAAGTTTTGTCTCGAGTATTGTTCATTCCAGCAGGACGAAACAACCGCTCACACAGCTAGGGCAGCGATGGAGATTTTGAATCACCAATTTCCGGGCCGTGTGATCTTCCCTTTTGGCGATTTAAACTGGCCGGCCAGATTGCCAAGTCTGGGACTTTTTGAAATCTCACGTTTTCCACAAGAAACCACAAGCCTTGCAAGTCCTGAGAGCCAACATTGAAGAAGAAATCACTAATTTGGAGCCAGATGTTTTGCGTGCAACAATTCAAAATGCCGTACAGCGAGCACAAATGTGCACCCAGTCAGGAGGTAGTCATTTCACCGATATCATTTTTTCCAATTAACGCCATCAATTAAACACCTTCAAATAAATTTTTCGTGAAAACAGAGGGAAATTTTTTTCATTTCTAACAAAATGGCAGCCAATTCTCATTAGCACATTACTTTTGCCCCACCTTACACAAGTAGTGATTTCTAAACAAATTTTCACAAATAGAACTCGTAGAACAAGTTAGGAAAAGGTTGTCATATGACCCAGAACATCATCAGATAGGACATGTTGAGCGAATAGGCACCTTCTCTTTGATCTGAATTGTCTTTGTATCCTGAGATACAAAGGTGCTAGAGAAAGAGCTCCTCTTTGCTGGAGCGCTCCTATAGAAAAGAGCCTTAGCCAACTTCGTGTGACTAACTGGAGGATATAAGCGGATGACTACGCTAAATAAAGAGAGGTGTTGGTTGAGACCCCGTCCATTTCCACTTAAAAAAGGCTTAAAACAAACTGTGGACATGCGGGCATGTGTGTAACGAAAATGGTGGAATGATTACAGCAAATGCAAAAAGCAATTGAAGCACTAAGTTAGGCAATCAAAAAGGTCACTATGGAAGCGGTTGCGCAAACTTATTGCAACAAATTAGGCTTCGAGACTACATTTGGCAATATCACCACTCTTGTGGGTGCTGGTTATCGACGTTATCCGGAAAATGTCCTTTTCATCAGATACCGCCATTCAAGGTGGATGGGGAAAAATTGTGACTTTCAGGCAACGCGAAATATCTTCGAGTAATTCTGGGGAGAAAATTGAATTGAAACCTCTTGTTCTGTTAGGTATAGAGCAGTAGGAAGAATTTGAGGTTGAAAAGCAAATTCTGGGCCTCTACCAACATGACTCTTCAGCCATCTCGATCTCTAGCTTGCTGTCTGCAGTTACGCATAATGGGTTGGATAAAGTCTATTCTCATCTACGTGTGGTACCTTACACGAAGTCTTCCTTTACTGCGTTGCCTCATTGGGATGAATTCCATGATTCTTCGAGCTGGAGTACCAGTCGCATGGTCTCAATGACCTAGCCGTCTTAATTGCTTTAGGCGAAGCCTTCTTAACACTCGGTCAATATATGTAGATGGCACGTAAGGTCACACGAGAAATCCTTCCCTCAAGGCGTCCTAGGGAGCTTTGATGCGCTGTTGAGAGTATCTGTGCCTCTGCACCATAAAACAAAATAGGGACGATGAGGGTCTTTTATAGCGTCTTTTCTATTGCTTGATGTAGGGGCTTACAAGGGTTATCATCACTGGAGCCTAGATAGTAAAATTCCTTTATCACTTCAAAACTACAGAAACCGCATTAATCCACCCTTTTTCCCCGATTATGTCAATGTCATCTGCGCATGCGAGAAGTAGGACAGATTTTTGAGATATTGTGCCTCAGGTGTTGGTTTGAGAGTTGCGCATAATTCTTTCAAGTGATGTTAAAAAAAAGTCGCATGATACCGTCGCGTCGTCCTGACTAAGAGCAGGGGGAGTTCTTCTTGGATATTCTTCACAATCCAACGAGTGTGGCAGGAATACCAAGACCAAGCATGGCTCTGTACAGTTCCTTTCTATAGAAGCTATCATAAGCAAACTTAAAATCTAGAACTAGGTGGTGAATATCGATTTAGTATTCCTCCGTCTTCTCAAAGATTTGCCGCAGAATGATGGTGTCGTTGGTGGACCCATGAATATCAGGTCTTAAGCCGCACTGATGTGGACTTATCCGGGTCTTGACGATCAGAATTTAAGTCTTCTCTCTATTAAATAAAATTTTCAATACTACTACTACAATCCCATAATACGGCAGCAAGGATCTTGTGTGCGATGTTAAGTAGGCTTATACCTCCATTGCTGACGCAATTCAGGGTGTCTTCTTTCTTTAGAACTGGATTCCGTTCCTTTGTCGAAATTTTACAGAAGAGCTGTTATATGCTGTTCTCGAAATGTTGGACCATCGGCTTCTCCGGTCTCATTGCATTTGAGTTTTGATTTCGCTACTCCCATTTCGTTTTGATAGTATAGACACGGTTTTAGCTCGAGTTGTATGGTGTTTTCTGAGCTATTTTCGTCCTCTTCGCAGCTTCTATAAAAATGATTGTTCTAAATTTTCAGCACCGTCTACCTCTCTAACACGATGTTCTCGGGTTCGTCTTTGCAGGGTTCCATTTTAGTCACCATGGCAATGATTCTTACCTGCTAATAAGATATCAGGACCTCATTCTTGCCATATCATCATTCGGTCTTCTAGTCTTCGTGTTTTTTGACAATCCCCTCCTTTAGCTTCAGGGAAGTTTGTGTTGGGTTTTCCTTCGCCGGTAGTATGTGGCAACAATAGCCCTCAGCAGTTACAATCTATACCTCCTATTTGACTAAGAGTGCTCGCTGGTATTCACCGGGTTTTTGTTGGAAGTTCGTTAGTGAAGCTTAGCCTATCAGTGACCGCATTTTTGATGTCATCCTTACAGATTACTCTGGTATGATCCCTTGTGAATCCTAAGATGCGTAAAACCCGTGCCTACCGAGACAATGTATAAGCTTGCCAATAGTTTTGTTTGCGGTTATAGCTGGAAGCAAATTTGGGCCCTGGGCTTGTTACCCTGAAGTTCACTGTGACGAGCAAGAACAGTTCCGGCTGTTCAACTGGCGGGGTTTATCCTAGGATACACGGTCATTAAGTAGAATCCACAAGGAGGTACTATATTGCCCACGCAAATGATACCAAAGAAACCACAAAGTAGGTTGACCTAATACAAATCAAATCTAAGTGAACACAGGGTACCCTAGGCACTATGACCACCTGTAAACTAAAAGATATCCAGGAACCGTAAACTAAATACAGAGAGTGAATCAGAGTGTCACTGGAAATCCTGTCACTACATTGTATCCTTAGAAAACATGCCAATAGTCTCAGACTGACAGAGACGGACACTTGCAGGAACTGCGAAAACCTACAACATGAATTAAACGTAGAGCATGTACTGAAGATTCTGCAGGGATATCGGATGTTTTTGAAAGGAAAGTGGTTAGAATCTTTCTTCAGTTGGCAAGGGATTGTTGTGGATATGAGCACCCGCTCTTCTGACACCTCTTTTGACCCTAAATTAACCTAACTTATGACGCAGGCAACTACAATGTGTGGTGATTCACTCATTTCACCAATGGATCAATGAGATTTGAAACTGAAATGTGTGTAGGCCGGGGCATTGTTTCGGTTTAAGGTGAACTGTATTCGATTCCCAAACCAACGCTAATCTAACTCAATTTACAACTTCAAACTGCTATTTCTCATTCAATGACGCACACCTCTCACACACAAACATAAACTAAAATATAAATTAACTCCGCTGTGCATTAGTCTAGTCAATGCAGTTAATGACACCGCAAAAAACCACTTCAAAACCACGCAACAAACAACACAAAATTTTTTCTCAGGCCGCCCAACACAACACACCAGCCGCCTCTTCTATTTGTTAGACCAAAATGGATGAGCAAACAACTAAAAAGGATCTCTCTGACGCACTAGAAGCAGAGGTAGGCACTCCTACCATACGAATAACCCTCGCAACCCTACTTACTCGTACGTACTCACCTTCAGCAAAGTATCCCTGTGATTGTGGTGTGGTGGATTGCAAATTATTTGTTAGTAATAGATTCGCCGCTGACGGCGCTAATTGTCCCGCTAACATTAAAAACTTCCGAAAAAATACCGTTTTTTCCTTTTTTCAAATATCCCTTATACACCTGTGGTTCTCTATCACTCTCCGTTAATTTAGTGTGTGTGTGTACCATATAAGTGATGTGCTGGGGATTAATCCTTTTTGGGCCCGTATTTACCCTTATTCAAAGGAATTTCGTATACAACACGTTAGTTGGACTTGTAAAAATCTGCATACGCAATGCACTGCACTATGAACACAAGCAGCACACTGCACACTGCACTCTGAACACTATACACACTGTACGCACACACGGATACTAAACGTACCTACGTATATGCAAGGACACAACCCCTGTTTTATAGGGCCGGTCGGTTGGTCGGGATGAATAGATGGTTGTTCGTAGTCGTCTTCACCGTTATCGTCTCATTTACTAGGCCAACCAACAGGGAGGATATTTTTAACTTTTTCTCACGAAATTCCTTCGCTTTTTCTTGATTTCACTTTATTCACAAGTTGTTTGTTGATTTTTCCTTACGGCCTGTTTCTCTCTCACTCGTTCACCTCTCTGTCTCGCTTTCTCTCTCTCTCACCACAGCACTTAATGTTCAGGGCTTCTAATAGCCCCCGTTGTCGCACGCCCTTTGTCAATTTTCCGCACACAGTGCAAGTGTAGAACTTTATTGGACTGAGCGGGAAGGAAAAAGGTGTTTTTTTTCCTCCTCTTCTTGGGAAAGGACAGGAAGAAGGTGAAACGTGAAAGACAAAAACAACAAATTATAAGATGGCGATTCAACGTGTACACATTAAAAAATTCATTCGCTATCTTTTTCACATCGACAATGACCCGAAATGATTCTTTGCTGCCAGAGTATAGATAGCAGGTTCCACTGCTCTGCCACTGCTCTGTCACTGCTCTCTTTTAGCTTTTTCGCTCTGCTCTGCGTTGACGTCGTCTGCGTGGTTGTTGTTGTTTTTAGTTTATTACCGTTAGATGAATAGAGATAGAAATAGAGAGACAACAAGGGATAGTTGGAATTGGTTTTGAAAGGGTGAGGTGGAAGGGAGTTTTCGAGATAGAATAGAAGAAGGGGGGGTCTGATTTTTCCTTATACGGGGGGGGAGAACAAATTTTTCACTTTTCTTGGATGGCCCGTTCGAAATAACCGAATTGATGGATCCACTGGGAATAACACACGCGATAACCAGTTGAAATTGGGCCACTCGGGATTGAATTTTTTTTTTTTGTGTGGTGTGTTTCTTTGGAGCACTGCAAAGCACTTGGAATTAATGAGAATCTGGGGGAAAGAAATTTTCACTTTTCAATTTTCAATTTTCAATTTCTCTTTCTAGGACACTTTGAAATGCAGTAAACGAACGCGTATGTGGTACCCCATGACTGGTTGCAATGAAAATCCGTTGAGAACTGAGCGCTGAGAGCAGCGCACTGGAGGAGTTTCCTGTCGACTTGTATTGGAAAATTGTGTGTGTTCATGTTCAACAATGGCCGAGGGCAAGGTGGTTTTTCTTTCATAAAGTTGCAGTGAGGTTTTTGCTTTATTTTCGTTCTCGCACAGGGTGGGTTCGGGATGGTTGGAGAGCTTTTTTCTTTCGGGTGGTTGATTTGGGGCGAATTTAATGGGCTGCTGATGCGATGTTAAGGCGATAACACAAAAGTTGTTGATTTCGATTTTTTTTTGGTTTAGTCTTTGACAGTTCGATTATTAGTTGAGTTTTGGTTTTCTAATGGTGTAACCTCTAGGATTAGTTGCTGAAATGTTAGCTATACGTATATACTTATTCGTAAAATATTATGGCCTCTCTATACCGTGAGGCCAACAACGATAAATAATTTAAACTGATTGATGCAAAAAGAGAACGTCGGGTTCACGGGGAAGCTCATCTAAAGGCCGGCGGTGCCAAGGAAAAGCGAGTCAGTAAGGCGAAACCGCTGAATTCTGTGCCGTTCTTAAGCGCTGACCATCTTTCGTAAAAATTTGACGCCCGTAAAAGATCATATTGAATCAAGAGCTACACCGTGGGTGGCCGTGGCTCAAGTGGTAGTGTGTTGGCTTCCCAATCGGACGGTTCGGGGTTCAATACCAGCCGTGACCGAAAGACTTTTTTTCAGGCAACTAAAATCTTGTGAGATGAATGGTTGCCTAAATATAACATAAAGTCCAATTTACACTAGTAATTTAGTCTCCCCATTAAATGTTGGATGACACCCATGGAGCGAAATAACCACTGAGCCCAAAAATCTCTCTCTATCCAATTTTCCGAAAAACTTAACACGTGCTCCGGCATTTTAAGAGTAGTAATACCCTCTTTAGTGTTAAGTTCATTAAAAAAAAAAAAAAAAATCAAGAAAAGGAGGGCTATTCGACTATAGTGAGGTTGCCTACATCAAACTACCCCTTTGCTTGGTGAGGCGTACTATCGAGGACTGCCAACCCAAGGTGTTCCGGTTTTGAAGGGCACTTTTGACGGCAAAAGATCTAGGAAGTTAATAAAATTAAACAGAGATAAGCTTAGGATAATAATAGGAATCCTGACAGGACACTGCCTCCTGCGGAGAGACCCAATTTGTCAGATACGGAAATTTGCAGATTCTGCGGTGATCTGCAAGCTGTTAAGGACATAACGCACCATACCGTGTGAATGCGAGGCAATATCGCGTAGTCGAAGAAAATTTTTAGGGAGATACTTTTTCGAGAACCTAGAGGAAATAGACGACACGAATTCGAAAGGCCTTCTTGGCTTTTTCAGGGAAATTGGGTGTTTCACCAGGGAGATTGTTCAGGGTTTTGCCATTTGGAGGCAAATTCAAGTGGTTCCACAGGGATCGCGATGGACCTGTTTTGATGCTTGGTGTCTGTGTGATGGCACACCCCTGTTTTAACCTAACCTAACCTAATCACAGGGATTATAAAAATGTTTATACTTGCAAGCGTGGCAAGAAGAAAAACCGCACGCTCTTACATTTTATACTTTTCCCAATCCAGCAATCCACCTCATTTGTTCAGGTGTCACAACCATAGCAGGAGACCTTCCTGTCTTATTTGGTAGTGCTCGATAAGTTGGCAAAAATGTTTGGAGTGCCATATCGCTATTATCGTTGTCTTCTAAAATCTTCTTGAGGGATGTCTTGATTGTTCTGACCATCCTTTCTGCAGCACCGTTGGACTCCGGGTTGAATGGAGCCAAGGTCAAATGATTGAAGTCTCAAACTTTTTGGACACGAATTACGAATTGTGTCCCAATGATGCAGCGATGGTTGCAGTTGATGTCGTAGAAATCATTACAATCATCCGTGGAAGTCTGGAGAAAACGTCTACCACGATGAGACACATTTTGTCAAGATAAGAACCGGCGCAGTCCAAATGCACTCTTTCCCAGGCTGTATTCCCTGGCTGACAATTTGCAACACTCTTATCAATATCCCGGTCAATTACAGGCCACCGGCAATATCGGCGCGACATGGGTTTTATAAGACTTACGCCCCAGTGACCCATTGAAAAAACCTTTTCTTGCAACTTGAGTGTTGAACCACTACTCATGTATGCTCTGACTGTAAAAGAAGATTATTAGCACAAACACAAGGACAGAATTTTCATTTATAATATTGTATTGACTACCTTCGCTGTGACTGCTGATTGTGATGGGCCAACCGTGTTGAATGTGCTGCAATAAGTTGTACCACGTGAAATGTCCGATTTTAAGGTAAAAATTTAAAAGCCAATATTTTTTTGTATAATTTTTTAGTTATATAGCATCTATAACTCTTTTCCCACATGATGATTTTTAGACGCTATAAAGTCTTCAAAGGCTTTTATGACCTCTGATCGGTTTCGGAATACCTTCTGCGGACAAAATGACTCCAGAGTGCGGAAAAGATGGTAGTCCGCTGGAGAAACATCAGGGAAGTACAGTGGATGCGGAGTGATTTCAAATCCCGACAGAAGAAGTTTTCGCACCGTTACACGCGATATATAGGGTTTAGCATTGTCATGCAATCGGGTCGGACTTTGGACCATGCCTATTTGCCAACGCAAGTTGCTTTTCAGCCAACTTCGCATGCACTATGTCGATTTCCTCACTGAATTTATCGTTTCCCTGATTGAAGAAATGGAAAGTGAATTGGTCCTTTCGATGCTCACCAGATTGTCACCATAAGCTTTTTTGGCTTGGCGGTCTGTTGTGGTTTTTCTTCTGCATCCAACCATTGCCCATATCTTTTACGGTTGTCAGACAAAATCCACTTTTCATCACACGTGATTATACGCCCTTCATTTTGTTGCCTTAAGCTCAGTGATGCATAGATTTCTAAACGACGTAGTTTTGTGCCTCGTTCAGTTAATGGAGCATCCACTTTCCGAGTTTTTTTTTTACTTTTCCTAGTAGAGGTAGTCGATTTATTTGTCATGGTAGATACTCCACGTTCTGCGAAATGTCCCGCACCGATATTGCTGGGTCTGCATCTCCCGTTGCTTTTAAAACTTTGTGGTCCCACGTGGTTCGTTTTCGAGACTAAAACCTGAACGGTACTTAGCAAACCAAAGTCGAATGTTGCGTTCGCTTACAGCTATAACCTTGAATGCCTCATTAATGTTGTTCACTGCCAGGGACCCATTATGCCCCAGTTTAAATTAATAAAGGAAGAGAATCCGAGTTTGGGCCGTCGACAGTAAGATAAACAATTCATAGAAAAAAATTACTGTAGCTACAATGAACCCTAAAAGTATCACACGTCAAAAATTATGCACCTCTAAAATGGGTGTAGTTTCTAAACTAAGAGGCTGTGGAGGTCCAAACTTCCACACTAAATTTGCAGTTTCTGCTACAGATGTTTACTCGAGAGCTTCTTATTGCGAACTGAGTCAAAATCGGTCATTTCATATGGTACAACCAACCACTTTAACTTCCGTGGATTTAACAAGGGAATGTCGGGCTCACGAGAGGATATGCTCCACTTTCTATCCCAATGTCCCAGCCTCAGTAACTTGAGGCGAACAACTTTAAGAAGTTACTACTTCCATGAACTCGCAGAGCTATCTGGTGTGTCATTTACATATCTTTTCAGATTCACGAATTCAACAAGATGACTTACGAGTAGATCTGCTCAAGGACCAAACGGAAACTAAAATGAGAAATGGAAAACTAAAATTAGCAACCGCAATCCAATTCCCATTGTCTTCCGAGACCTAAGTGATATAAGGTAGAACGCCCTGCAGTTACTACATCACCCCGAAAACCTAACCTAGCCTAACCTAACCTTACGTGTCTCTTAATTATCCCTTACTCGGACAGATCACCAAACAAAGGAACTAGTCCATTGCACTTCTTGTGTTCCTTTTATATGAATTCTGCAGTCTTTTGTATAAAAACGCTTCATTTTTAAAAAGTGCCAGCACCCATCACAGGGTCTTGGTCTAAAACCTTACAAAATACAGCTCGTGCAAGAACTGGAGCTTAACGAGCTGCCACAGCGTCGAATTTTCGGTGAGTGGGCCTTAGAAAAGTTGGAGGAAGGCCATTTCTGGTTGAATGTTTATGTTCATAAAGAAATCTGCCGTATTTGGTCCGATGAACAACTTCAGGCCATATAAGAAAAATGCACTGTTTGGTGCTGTTTACGATCCTGCGGAATCATTGGCCCGCATTGTTCAATGATTTCGAATTTTGTTTTGCCCAAATTGCACGAGCTAAACCTCGCTACTTGCCACACAGCACGCGAATAGTTGGACCAATTGAGAAGTGAGTTCGGTGAGCAATTTATCTTTCGTTTTGGACCGGTGAATTGGCCGGCTAGATCGTGCGATTTGACACAACTCGAATTATTTTCTCTGAAGCTACGTCAAGCGCTTAGTCAACGCTAACAAGCCGTGCGGTCGTAAAAAAAGCATGTTGGGTCCTAGTTTGAACAATAACTTCGCTTGATTTCTCTCTCTTCTGATAAGGCAAAAGAAATATGCATCAGGCAAAGAACATCTTCTATTGCCTTGCAAATCTTAGATATGCAGACAGGCAATATCGACTGGCTAAGATTTGCAAACCTGCCTTGTCCAATTTGAAGCTGGTGGTATCCCTTCGGTAATAACTTCGAGCTTGCTGCAAGTCTTCTTTCGACAAACGGAATTAACCTCGAATCGCACAGTTCCAACATGTTGGTGTTACCTCTCAGTTTGACGTAGCTGAGTTGTACGCAGGCATAAGCACGACTTAGCTCGTTGAAATTGTTACAAACTTGCCACATACGGTATAATGCTCTCACAAAACAAACAAACATTCGAAGTGATAGTAAAAAAAAAGAAAATTATTGAAAGAGTATAAAGATTGTTGCATGCTTAATCTAACACACACTATAGCTCCCTGATGGCATAGATGGTAAAGTCACCAAAAGGGAGTAGCAGGCGTGGTGTTGGTGAATTCCCTTCAGGTGGGCTCTTGTGCGAGACTTGGGAAATGCGCCTTTTGCCGTTTATCAGATAAAATGCCAAAATTTTCCAGTCCAAATGACGTCGACGCCACGTGTTTTGCGTCACTAGTCCATAAATGTTCTTTTTGTACTAGGTGGCGCAAGAGTCATCACCCTATCGGAAGACGCTATAATTCTTGCAAATGGCGGCAAATGTCAATTCTACGGGCAAACACTACGACATTTAGCCGCTCGCCTAGAAGGGTATGGGACAATACGAGATGCTGCCAGGTCTGGCCGGCCCCGGAGCAACCGTTCTTCTGAGAATATAGCAGATGTGGTTGAAGATGTAGCAGGGGACCCCGGAGTATCGCCCAGACGACGTGCCACGCAATTGGGCATCAATCGGAGGTCTTTACAGAGAATTTTGGTGAAATGCTATAAGATAATCCCTTACAAAGTGCATCAGCTGTTAGCTATTGACAGCCAAGCGCGTGTAACTAACACTCAAGCCAGCCTGAATCTCGAGCACGAGTGAGAAAACTTTTCATCGAAAACCATCATGAGCGACGAGGCCCATTTCCATCTCAGCGGATATGTGAATGAGCAAAATGGTTGCTTCTGGGGCACCGAAAATCCGCGTATAACACAGGAATAGCCATGACACCCGCTCAAAGTTACTACATGGTGTGCTGTTTACGCTGGAGTTGTCACCGGGCCTCATTTTTTTCGAAAACGCCGCTGGCCAAACGACTACTGTGGACGGCGAGCGCTACAGAGCCATGCTCAACGATTTTCCCCTTACTCAATTGGATGAATTCGGACTGAAGAACATGTGTTTCCAACTGGATGGAGTTACTGCCCGAAAATCTGAGGATTGCATTTCCGGGTGGCCTAATCTCTCGTTTTGGTGATTTGCACTGGTCTGCAAGATCGCCTGATTTAACCGTTCCATAGTTCCTTTTGTGGGATTTTTCAAGTCACGAGTCTATGTCAGCAAGCTTCAGACTCTTGAACCCCTCAAAGAGAATATCCGTCAAGAATGCGAGGATTTATCGCCGGAAGTTCTGGCAAGAGTGATGGAAAATGCAACAAATCAAACCCGAATGGTCATCAATTCTGGAGGCGGCCACTTAACCGATATTATTTTCTTGACTTAATGGACAACAATTTAAGGCATCAAACAAATATAATCCAAAAGCAGAATTAAAGTCTTTATTCATAAAAAAAATCACAGCCAAAGAACGTAGGATGACAACAGCGCAGTTCTGAAAAACTTTTGTCGATTTCATTTTCCTTCATCTCATTTTGGCCCGAGTCCTAAACAAGACTGTGAATTCAGCCTTCTTGTAAGTCTTTCTTTCTTGTAAGAACTTTCGCTCTACCTATAGACGCAAACGATTAGCACCTTCACCAGTTCTTCATTTTTAGTGATGGTGATGTCTTTCCTTCCAACTTCCTTCTTCTCATGTAGAGAACATGGATCGTGGATCGACTGATAGGCCACTTTTGGTGCATCAATGCTAGGCTCAAATCCAAAAGACAGTATAGCTACATGATTTAGATATGCTTGAGCATAGATGTTAGAACTATTGAGAGCGTAAACCAGAGAGCCAACCAACATGCACCATACCAGTGGATATATGACACCACTTATTCCTATTCACCAGCATGTGTAATACTTACTTACTTAGGCGGCACTACAGTTCGGAGTGGACCTGGGGCTCAGCCAGTAAGTTGGTTGAGCTCCCCTTCCACTTGGGAGCGCCACCTAAGGCGAGGCCTTCCTCTACTGCGTTGTTCCTCCGGATTAGAGTCGAAGATTCTGCGGGCTGGAGCGTTGGTGTTCATTCGCTCTACATGTCCTAGCCATCTGAAACCCCCAATGCGCAATTTCTTGACCAGGTCAATGTCTCTGTACAGCTCGTAGAGTTCATCGTTGAATGGTCTTCTCCAGAACCCGTTAACGCATACGGGACTAAATATCTTACGAAGAATTTTCCTTTCAAAAAGACCAAGAATATCTTCATCCGCTTTAGAAAGGGTCCATGCTTCGGAACCATAGAGCAGAACTGGGATTACTAGGGTCTTGTATAGAGTTTCCTTGGTTGTTCGGGATAGAACCTTACTACACAATTGTCGCATCAGGCCAAAGAAACAGCTATTGCCGAGCGTTATTTTTCGTTTGATTTCTGGAGAGATGTCGTTTTCAGTTGTCATAGCAGAGCCGAAGTGGACAAAGTCCCTTACTACCTCAAAGTTATAGCTGTCGATTGTGACATTCTGGCCGATTGGTCGATGTTAGGTGTCCTTTCTTGTTGACAGCATACACTTTGTTATGCCCTCGTCGCTAGACTCATTTTTGTCGCTTCTGTTCCTATACTCGCAAACGCACCAGTGACAGCTCGCTGTGTTCTACCAATAACATCAATGTCGTCGGCAGATCGTACCTCGTGTGTTGGTTTATGAGTTTTGTACAATTCTTTCAAGTATGATGTTGAAGAAGTCACATGACAGCGAGTCTCGGTTAAGTCGTTACCGACCATGATACAACAGCAAGCTTTCTCCATCGTCATCCTGCACAAGCGGACGATTTTGGCAGAGATACCGAAACTAGACATGGCCCTGTATAGCTCGTCTCTGTAGATGCTGTCATATGCGGCTTTAAAATCGATAAAAAGGTGGTGTGTATCGATCTGAACTTCTTGAGTTTTCTCCAGGATCTATTGCAGTGTGAATATTTGGTCAATTATGGACTTACAGGGCCTAAACCCGCACTGATAGGGTCCAATCAGACCGTTGACAAATGGTTTCAGGCGCTCGCACAATACGGCAGACAAGATCTTATATTCGATGTTTAGGAGACTGATACTTCTATAGTTAGGCGCAGTTGAGAGGGTCGCCTTCCTTCTGAACCGGGCAAACGATGCTGAGGTTCCATTCATAGATTCATCTGACAAAATCTTGGAAATAAGTTGGTGTGTGCTCTCTACTAAGTCATCTCCTGTTGCCTTAAATAGTTTGGTGGGTAGGTCGTCCAGCCCGGCAGCCTTGTTCGACTTCAGTTTAGATATTGCTATCCTCACTTCATTTTGGTCGGGTGGATGGAATTCTTGACTTGAATCATCAATATTGAATGGTTTGCTCTGCCTGACAGTGGAATTTGGAAACTTCCAAACATTATTCCTGGAGTAGCACCTCTCTATTTCCCCGATCGCGCGCTTCTCATGTTCTTTCTTCTTTCTCTGGAGAAGCCGATGTTCTTTCGTCCTGTTTTGCTCGTAGAGCTCACGAGCCGCTCTCGTTCTTCTGTGCAGCCACGTTGTTTTACTGCATGCGCTTTCCGGCACTCTGCATCAAACCATGAGTTTCGTGGTGGTGAGAGGGTGAAACCCAGCACGTCAGTTGCGGCATTTCTGATGGCTTCTCGGCATCTAGGCCACTGGTCGTCAGAACTTGATGCTGGGATACCCGATCGACAAAGACTCTGGCGGCTTGTTGCGAGTGCAACCGTTCAACGTTAAATCTCCTCTTAGTGTCTCCCCGTAGTTGTGGCGTTTGAGATATCCCTAGACGTACCTTGGCTGCAACTAGGTAGTGGTCCGAGTCTATGTTGGCCACTCGGAATGTTCGGATATTTAAAATACTTGAGGTATGCCTTACGTCGATCGCAGCAGCATCAATCTGGTTGAGAGTTTGCTGATCTGGTGGCCACCATGTTCCTTTGTTGAATATTGAGGTGAGCAAACCGTGTGTTTGCTATAGAAACGTTACGTCCCGCAGCGAAATCGATTGGCCTAAGCCCGCTCCAGACGTGGTGTCGTGTAGGCTATGTCTTCCGATTGTGCTACCAAAGATGTCCTCCTTTCCAATTTTGGCATTAAAGTCACCTAGGACGATGTTATCGTAATACATCCGACATTGCTCGTAGGTTTCGTCGAGGAGCTCACAGAAACTCTCTTTGGTAGCATCGTCCTTTTCCTCTGTTGGTGCGTGAGCACATATAACGCTGATGTTATCGAATTAACCTTTCATACGGATTGTTATAAGGCATTCACTCACGTATCGAAAGCTCAAGACTTCTTGCCTAAGTCTGCCGCTTACAACAAATCCGCATCCAAATAGACGCTGCTTACGTTCCCTATAGCAATTACCGTCCTCCTTTTGTTCATCCCATCTCACCGCATTTCCACTATGGCGGTGATATCTGCTTTATAGCAGTCCAGGGCCTCCGCTAAATATTTGGCTGCACGCGGTCTGTTCATGGTCCGAATATTCCACGTGCAGATCTGAAAGTCGTTGTCCTTTGTTCGTTTTGCAAGATCGTCAACACTGAATCCGTCCTTATCCGAGGCTATTGCTCGCTTCGTAACAATTACTTTGTTACGTGGTTGGGCAGTTAACCCTACGTACAACCCCTAACCTGGAGGGCCACGGCCTTTTTGGGACCCCTAGGTCTGCCGTCGGCCCTTATTAAGGGCTCATTCGCCACCAACTCTTTTCCAACACCCTGAATAATTGTTGGAGATCCCTATAGACCTGCTATTCAAGTACGTTGAAGCAGCTCATAAAAAGATAGCACTAGTTTGACCTAACTGGAACTGTGGACGCCACCGTTGATTCCAACCTTAGAATCCATCCGCTGCCGCCCGGAGACAGGAAAAAGTGCCTTAGGGAGCCTGTGGGAAAGTAATAACACCGTAACTAGGCGATATCCTAGCGATTTAATGCAGATTTGGGAGTACAGTTGGGTTACAGCTAGATCTGGTGCTGGACTACTCATTGGTAGAACAGAAGCGGACAGTTATTGTCTAAGTTCAACATGTTAGCTTGTTCATGACCTTGTTTGAGAGCCAAGGATCGTAAGTTGCAGCAGTTCGTCATAAAGAATGGATTTAAAGGTATTTAGATGTAAATGTCTCATCACAGCCCTCTATGGGATAGTAGTACTGACTGAGGACTACCTAAATTTTCATCCTGGTTATTGACATGCCAGCTTCACATCGGCCGTCATATCCATTTTCTTAAAGTCAAAATCCGTAAAACGTCACATTCATCGGAACCCCACAAATGCGATGTTTTTGGAAACTTTATTGCTCCACCTCACCAGCTGTTGCCAGTCAACGCGGGAAACCCGAAATGGGAACGTTACATCTTTGCAGAACTACGCACGCGTTCCAAGTCCACCAATTTTCTTTAACTGGCTCACAACCCCCACACCCTTAGCAAAAAGACAACTCGAGTCCGTCAAGCTTTCGCTTAATGAATGAAAAGCTTGTTAGGCACGCCAACACAACGAAAACTCGTTACTCGTTCTACACCGTATCACTGCCCGTTTCACATCTACGAGTAGATACTCGGATTGTCGTCATCTTATCGTGTGGCTGGCTTTCGTCGTATTTGTCGTGTGTCGTTGTTTATTTATATGCTCGTCCTTCTCAATTCACTCGTCCCTATCATCGTAAAATTGAAACGCAAATCGCACTTGTACTCGTATCTTTTTATCTGTATCTGTACGAGTTCGAGTATATGTATGTATGTACGTGTGGGGCTATGTAAATATTTTATTAATTCACTCACCAGGGTGACAATCATCAGAAGAAACAGTCGAAACTGGGGGCGGTTTGAGGGTGATTTAGGAAGGTTAGGGCTCTAATCATACCACAGCCTTAGTCTAGCTAAGCTGGCTAACCCCCCCTCAATTCTTTCATAAGATTTACAATTTTGTTGTTTTTCTATGATGGTGGCGGCGCCCTTTTACGTCACAGCTCTCGCATACTAGTGAAGATGGTTTACAGCGAGTGTACAGATACACACCCCCTCAGAGCCACAGTTGTGTGGTATACAGAAATGACAGCTAAGATCCCAAAAATACTCTCTGAGTCACACAGTGGTCTATGGCATTGATGGTGTGTGGTAATGGGGGTGCTTGCCGATGGAAGAAGGTTGAATAGATGCAGGACGAAGAGTGGCGGTAGGCGATTTTCATTCTTTCATTTCGCTCAATGGAGCAGGGGTTCTACGAACGACTACGAACGACTACGGCTACATCGTTCCAACCTTTCTTCTAGCGATGGCAGGCACTTTCCACTTGTGACACGAGTGACACTTTATCTATTTCATAGTGGATTAGGTTAGGTCAGAATGGAAGGGGGAGGGATTCAGGATGATAGCGCAGCAGCCTAGTAGTTTGTCGTCGTCCGGCGGGGGGCGTGTTAAGGCCGGGTAAGGTGTCATCTTTCTGCGGCATAGCTGTGGGACACATTTTACAAGTAAATCACCTTATTATAGGGTAACAAGATGGAAAGCCTCTCCAGTGAATTGAGATGAGCAGTAGCAGCCACACCGGACCGGTATCACCATCATTATCAGGATCACCATTGCCATAGCCCATCATCATCTCTATCATCGTCATTCCCATTCCCACTCTCATCATCACCATCGAGAATGCTCGATGGGTGGGTGGAGGTAGTTTTTGAAGAAACCACGTCATGGAACCTAATCCATTGGACATCTTCAAGTTGAGGATGATATCAAAAACAGAATGCAGGATGCAGACTTTGAATGTTTTCTATTCAAAACAAAGTCACTTGCAGGACTTTGAAGGGCTTGATTAATTGAAAGCCGGTTCGGTAGTCCTCAAATGGGACATGAAACAATCGACTAAGTGTTGGAATGACGTTTGACATTTGAACGTCAGCGGGTCAGAAAATGGGAATAGAGGGTTGCAGGACATGTTAATACTCTCAGAGCAATTAAGCAATTGATTTTCATGCAGGTGGGACTAGTACGAGTAGTTGCTGGAAACTTGGTCATTCATGTTTACATTCGCATGACTAATGAATGACAAAAAAACAAAAAACAAAAAAAAAAAAAAAAGGAGGAGAATTAGGAGAAGAGGAAGAAAACAAATGACGCAGAAAATATGGAAAAAAAATTTACTTGTTTGCGGCATTTTAGTGCGTAGAAAAGACGTCACTACAAATTGGCGTGAAGCGAGAATCGACGAAACTTCTATTGTCGAACAGTCCTCTGTTCTAGAGGAAGTGAATCACCATAGAGTTTTTGCCAGGAGATTTGTAAGTGAAACCGAAGACGGTTGTTGGGGGAATTTTTTTTTAAATGAGCCAAGTAATTGGGAGTCTGTCGTCATTGCTGATGTCGTCGGTAATAATTGAATAGAGCTGCCGAAAAAGTTTAGACGGAGCAAGTTGGACGGAGCAAGTTAATGGGCGAATGATGTCGTAAACTAAGTCGTGACTAGGTTTCAGGTTGTTTTAACTGTCTCAAGTGCGTCATTGATGTTTGAGAACTATTCCATTGATGAGGAACGCTGAAGATGCTTGATCGTAGCTATAATGTAGTTGCTCTGTTTCGGCGTCTGAGAAAAGATGAGTCCTATATCTCAGAACGCAGTGTTCTTAGGAAACTTCTGCTTCTGAAAAGGTACAGGTGGCACTGTTTGATTCTACTACTTATTGCTTTCCTTAATGAACTTGGTTATGTCAGCCACTACAATCGATTAGATCACACGGAGAATGTAATCTACAAGTGAAGCTATTCCTGCTCAAACTTCAATGGTACTTATCAAGCGCACATTGCCTGGTTTATACATTTGGAAGTTTAGTAGAGGTTCCTCTCAGTAGGACTAACCTGATCTTATACTAGCTTAGCAGAATTGTATTGACCAAGCTGGTTCCATCTAAGGTTTGCTAATTTCAGCTTATCGGCGTGGCTGTTCATTGTCTATTCTATACGCACCGAATGAACCCCAATTTTCAAGCTCGAATTTCATGTGATATCACAATGACATGGTACTCAGCAAGCGGTGACATTAAATTGATTGCTACATCCGAGTATGTCATTAAGAGGTACGTGACAGCCCTTAATAACCTGCGAGATTTGATGCGTCTGGCTTAATGGCGGATGTCCAGATTCCTCGATAAGTTGCCGGCATCCACCTCTTCTAGGTCTATCGACTCTAAGTAAATATACCTACTCGCCTGTCGAAGAGAACATCACGTCGTTATCAGTGTAAGCTATGTATTATCAAGAGTTTTGACGTGGTTACTGTCTGACTCTACATTGTTGGGAGTTTCTTTGCGGTAGTTCTCGATTGAAAACCAGTTGTTTACAAGCGATATCAATTGGGAGTAGGTGAAGCATGAAAAGGAAGAGGAAATAATGGGTAATGATGCAGCAGATTGATGTGACTGTATGATCGATTAAGCTTTTACCGAGAAGCATACCGGCGGACGAAGCTTGATATCAGAAGAAGCATGAAGCAGTTCGCGATAGTGGTGAACCAATTAGATAACACTGCGACAGTCCAGAACTTCAAAGAGATTGCAATCACTAACAAGGACCCCAAGAAGAGTGACGGGATTCCTTTTTGTCCAAGCAGCAATAAGTTCGTCGGTATGCCAATTGAGGTTCATCATAGCTAGCGCATGGGAAAATGAGTGTTTCCTGGAAGTGGATTGAAGTATTTTCGAAAAAGACCAATCCGAAAGAATTCTTCCATTCCAGGACAGAATCAAAGAATGTATATTTGGATCCAACTCTCGATATCGATCAAACAGGCTTTTGCCATCCATCATTTCGCACCGACTATGTATCACCTTCCGGATCACAGAGGATTGAGTATTTGACCACGCTTAACCTGCTTTTTATTGACTTGATGAAGGAATTGGGAATATGAAGAGCCGTCACAGGATTGATGTTCCTGCCGAAGAAATTTGTATTCTTTAGGCTACGTAAGATGTCGGGTTTTACGCAATTGCAAGCTGACAGACGCTTTTGAAGCCCACTAGGACTGCACGTTATGCCTGCTTCTTTTCGTGGTTATAATGAATGTCTAAGAGAATCAGGGGAATCGAGTAGATGATTATATTTTACCTAAAGCACTTGGACTAATCTGACCACTCTGGAATAGGGCTATGGACTTTGATCAGGTGATTTTGAACTTAGAATACAAGACAAGCAAACTCTTTGCCTTCCAAGCTCTTGCACTTAGCTTAATATTGATGGAAAGAAAGGCATACAAGGTGATAGTTCCCCACTGATATTCTGAATTGACACACTTGACGGAATCAGCAGAATCTGCAAGACTGCGTTCGGTATACTATTCAAAGTCTGGGAGAGCAGCACTATGACCAAGCTGCGACTGTTTCGCTTTAACATTGAGTCAGTACTTCCACGAAAGTTGCAGATCTTCGTAAGTCTACCCATCATCTTAAGAGTTTTCTGACAAACTTGGCCTGGTGAATATATACAGGCCTTCTTTATAAGGCGAGAAGACCGCCTTATTGCGAAGTCCGCCATGCAGTAAAATCCGTGTCTCCAGGCGGTCGAAATTGCGAGGTCCTTTAGAAAAACATGGTGAATAACAGTTGAAGAAAAAGCGATGAAAGTTGCTGGGTATAGCCGAACCGGATACCATCGAATAAGTTGACAGACATTGTTGATGTACTACGAGGATATCTTACTAGTGGTTCGTAAGATTAGTTCGTAGTAGAGGGTCATTCAATAAGAGGTGTCATTTTAAATTTCACTCCATTATCGAACTGTCAACATTAAAATGTCACTGGGATGCCTTTTGATAAGCAATTTCTATGAGGTTATCAAATATAGATCGATACGTACTCGCACAAGGTGTTAAAATAGTGAAAATTCACAACAAAAACCGTGAAAATATCGCGGCAACGTTTTGTAAAATTCGTACGGCTTTTGGTCATCATTAGGCGCCTTCACGTAGAACTATACTGAATTAATCGAAATACTTATATGAACGTCTCGGACAGGTTAGTTATGTGGAAACTCCAACTTATATTCGTCTGTCAAGGTCAGATGAAAATACCGCCACTGAAGCTAAGAGCGTGACTGAAAACCCAGGTGTGGCCATTTCAAGATGATCACAGGAATTGGCCCTATCCGCAACCCTTTTGTACCGCAGTTTGCATAGGATCCCGGCTTATAAGGTCCAATTGACCTGGGAATTGAAGCCAGCAGACCGCTAACAATGCCGTACTTTCGCTGATTGGGTGCTAGAAATGAATAAGCAAGATCATGATTTTTTACACAAAATTATTCGGAGTGAGGAGACTCATTTCCATTTGGGGCTCCAAAAATCCAAGAAAAATAGTGGAACAACCTCTCTATCTACAACGAGTGACAGTTTGATGCGATTTTTGGGGTGGCGGTGTCATTGGGCCATATTTTTTCAAAAATGATGCTAGTGCGACCGTTTTAGTGAATGGATTGGGATACTGAACGATGTTGGCTGATGTTGATGCTATGTACGTGGACGGCATTTATGTTCAGGAGGATGGCGTAACGTAAATGGCTCTATTGCGTGACAAATTTCCTGGAAGTGTGATTTATCGAATTGGACAGTTTAATTGGCCGCCGAGATCTTGCAATTTAATGCGATTAGACATTTTCCTTTAGGACTATGTTACAGATAGAGTCTATGACAATGTTCTACCAATGATTCAGGCATTAAAAGAAAATATCAGAGCTGTAATTCGCGAAATACATCCGCATTTATGCGAAAACATGATGAAAAATTTCATCAAAAGAATGACTATTTGTAGGCAGAGCCAAGACGGATATTTAAGAGATATTGTATTTCGGTACTAACCTCAGAGTTCATACTTTAAAATAATAAAAAAAATAGTGCCACTTTTCCTAAAAAATGTTGCATTTTTCTATTAATTTAAAATGACACCTCTTGTTGGATGACCCTGCAGTAGGTCGAGAGAGTCTTAAGCTAATAATGACTGGAAAGATCGAACATCGGCTTAACAGTCAAGCTGTGGCAAACGTCAACTTACGGAACAAGAAGCAAAATGACTGAAAAACATGAAACAGAGTATTTCAGGCCATGTTTCAGGCCATGTTTCAGGCCATGTTTCAGGCCATGTTTCAGGCCATGTTTCAGGCCATGTTTCAGGCCATGTTTCAGGCCATGTTTCAGGCCATGTTTCAGGCCATGTTTCAGGCCATGTTTCAGGCCACGTTTCAGGCCATGTTTCAGGCCATATTTCAGGCCATGTTTCAGGCCATGTTTCAGGCCATGTTTCAGGCCACGTTTCAGGCCATGTTTCAGGACGTGTCTCAGTCTATAACTTAATTCGGTTTGCTAAGAGATGGCGTAACTTGTATTATTCCATTGGAACATGCGTTGGAAAGCTACTGTCATTGTACGTCATTTCAGTATATGTCATTCATTTGAAGCGTAAACAACAATAATTTTTTTTCACTCAAACATGTCGAACTTTGTGCCTGAAAAAGTGGAGAACTGGAAGCATTACTCTATGAAGATTGTTGCCAAATACAAGAAGAGCTCGCAGAATCTTTGGGTGTCAGTCAAGCAGCCATTTCAAAACGTTTAAAAGCAGCTGGATATATTCAAAAGCAAGGAAATTGGGTTCCACATGAACTGAAAATTGGCTTGATTCATTCTTGGCTGCCAAGCCGGCGCAGTTCTTTTGGGATGGGATCCACAAATTGCCAGAAAGATGGGAAAAAGTCATAGCTTCAGATGGGCAATACTTTAAAAAATACTATTGTACATGTTTTTTTTAAATAAACGTTCAAATTTTGAAAAAAGCACGAATTAAGTTATATACCCAATATCAAGCCGTGTTTCGTTCTGTTTTCACGCCTTGTCTGACCGCGTATCAAATTTTGTATCTCACTTCATGTTTCACCCGCATTTTACTTCGTATCTTAGGGAGTGTTTAAGGCAGTGTTCTATGTTATATATAATCTCAAACAGTGTCTCAGGCAGTGATTCAGGCAGTGTCACAGTTCGTGTCTCGGGCAGTTTCTTAGGCAGGATCTCCGGCAGTCTCTTAAGCAATTCCGCCGACAGTGTATTAGTGCATAAAGCCCCCTTTGGTTGGCTTGTTGCAGCGAAACTTCTTGGGGTCAAAGGCCTTTAAGTTCCGAAAAGAACGCAGGCGTCATTGAGCTACAGGGCAGTCATTCTGACTCGATACCTAAATGGAGATTTGTAGTCAAGATAGAACTGACTATTGTAGTACTAGCAATATCTCAAAACAAGTGTATATAATAGAGGCCCTAAACAACAACGTTAACCGAGGGATTGCCAGATCTTTTGAGCTTTAAAATTGCGGTCTTTTGCGTGGCTTTCTTCCACCATACTGTAGAAGCATATGTTCTTATGGGCCTGACCCTCATTGTGTAAATCCAGTGAGCGATATTTGGAGTGATCCCCCATGCGCTGCCATACATGCGAGGGCAGACCCACAAAACATGGGTTGCTTTAGCTATTTTGTTGTTTAAGTAAGAGTAAGAACCGTTTATCCAGGATTACTCCTCGTCGGAGTACTCAACGATTGTGTCATTAGTGCAACTATACCTAGGTTTATATATCTTCTTCTAGTGAAAGGAACTATGACAGCCTTTCATAGGCTTCTGGTGCACCAGTCTAGGACTGTCTTAAGGGGGTTTTGCATACATGCACTGACTTAGCCTTTCTGCCCTTAATTGTATTGTAGCCTAAGTTCCTAAATTTGTTAACCAGATCATCAATGACCAAAGACCACAGGAGGGGCGATAATACGCCTCCCTGTGGGCAATCCCTTACGGCTGATACTTATATTGCAGTCGGCCCTCTGATGAGGTAGTAATTATCCGGCTTTCAAGCATTGCTTTGACTCAGTTGATAGTAGGTTGATCAATATTTCTATGGAACAAAGCATTTGATATGGAGTCATATCCAGTTTCGTCAGAAGCGCCCTCTATATAAAAAATTCAAGAAACACGAAAAGTGCAATTTGTTTACAACAAAAGGAGCTTATGACTACACTACAGCTGTGAGTTTTGGCAGAGCTCCATCTGCCAATTTACCCTTCTGATACTCGTATTGAAACGGGTGCAGGGGCAAGCTATTACCTAAGTGTTCTCTGATATGAATGCCAATAACTCAGATAAAACCATGCCAAGCTTATAGAACGGTTTAATTTAGGTAGTTCAGTAGGCTTGTTGGCTGGTTTGGGATACAAACTACGTGCGTGGTATATATAGAGCACGTTGAAGCTGAACGTCTAAACCTTTTTGTAGCAAAGCTGGAGAAATGCCGTCTACACCTGGTGCCCTTTATGGTTTAAATAAGTTGACAGCCCACTTAATCTTATATGCACTGAAGGGTTTTCCGGATAAACTATTAATTCCGCTGAGATTTCTTGGAAGTGAAACCTCCGTTGACAATTCACGGTCGTGTGTGGTTGTCCCGTCTAGTTTTATTAACGTTCGCATGCAATTAGGATGAACTTTGGAGAGGGCTCTATAGAGTTGTGCTAGAGCAGGAAATTTTTCTAGTTTCTAGTAGTTGGCACATCTGGAGGGGCTCTTTGATTTTCGAAACTCTTGGTTGTAAAAGATTAAAATTGATCTATACTGTTCCCAAGTTCAGATACGTTTGGCTTTGTTGAAAAGCTTTCTTACTCTTTTCCGAATGGTTTCTAGGCTTTCATTCCACCATGGTACGCACCGTTTTACCACAGTTTGCTCTGCCTTAACTGTTTTCAAAAGAGGAGAGAATGATGTAGTTTAGACGGGATTGTGCCCCATCCACATCCACCGTTTTTAGTGGTGCAGCAAGACAGCTTTGACCGTAAGTTTGTTGTCATGTCGGACCGGTGCTGCATTTTAACTTGAACATAATGACCATGTGATCTGATAAAGATGCCTCCTCGGACCCGTGCCAGCCTTCCATGATATTTTGTGGAAAAGGAGACGAGAGAGTGAGGTCTAGGAATTCTACTCTTATTGAGTTTCTAAATTAGGGGAATTTAATATGATCAGATTTTTGCTATAAAGGCATTCTAAAAGTGACTCACCTCTTTTGCTTGTACAATATCACGGCTGCCCCAAATCGTATTATGTGCGTTGGCGTCGCAACCGATGATAAGGTGTACTTGCTTGTCTTCACAGTACCGGACGAGTTCCTCTACTGGTGTGGGAGGCACTTCCTCAGTGTCTCCAGCAAAGTACGCCGATGCGCATACGAACCTATGCAACTCCCGGCCATTGTGGCGTTCAATTTGTACCTCCACCAGGTCCCTAGTTATGAAGCCAGGAATGAGAGAGAGAGAATGGCTCTTACATGAGTCCAATAGAGATGTTCTGTTTAGCACATCGCTGGCTAAAAGTGTCCGAGGCACCTGTAGCTGGTTTGCCTGCCATGCGTTCAGAGTGGACGTCATTTCCTGCGTGCAAAATCAGGGTGCCGTACGTCGTAGAGGTGACCACAAACTCTGAGAGAGACCATCTCGTCTATTTCTTTAACTTTTGTTGTTTGGCTCTTTAGTTGTCCTATCTCCTACTCGATCCGTCGCCAGCTCTGGCCTTAATCGGTTATTTTTGGCGTAATTATTGGTTTTGGCCATGGTGCCGTGCTGTACTGTGGTTTTTGCAGTTGCGGGTACAGGTTCTCCCCTCTCTGGTGGTACAGCGTTTGCGGTAACACTGACTCACGCTTACGTACTCGTCATATTTTGGATCGCTGATTTAAAGCTCTGGTTGACTATCTTGTCCTACCTTTTGAGGATCAACTTGGTCTGAACAAACCGGTACGAGACCATGCCCTTCGCTCTATGAGCCGCTCCATAGCGCTTTCGTTCGTTGCCAAGATCAGATGTCCACGTATTTGTGTTGAGTTATTTGTTTCGGCCATCAAGAATTGCCAGTCTTCTTCCGCTAGCTACTCCGGTACTTTGTGGTAAGAGTCTTCTGATTACATGTGGTTTCAGAAGATTCACCTCCTCGACAAGCATCACCTCTAACCCACATTTCTCTTTAAGCTTAGCGAAGTTGTTCTTAATCCACTCCGCACACACAATTAAAAGCCAACCGGCTTTAAAAGTCACACCGCGGAAGGCTGGCTTCAGTTCCTCATCACGCACCTCGAGTATCTGAACTATTTGGTCATTTGTGAGAGGTCTACAATCGAGGTCGACTGATACAACTCCCAGCCTGACATCGCTCGTTGTAATACTGTTCGAGACTTCGTCGACGGTAGTGTAGAGCGAACTCGTTTCACTTCGCATTGTGGAGGGGTGTTGTCCTTAGATCGCATGCGCTTCAGCGCGGGACACTTTTCTGCACTTTTTCTTTCGCATAAATCCGAGCTTGCTCGTAGTTGCAGTAGCTGCAACTGCAACAGTCTGCGCTACTTTGCCAGAGGTCTTGGGTACGTCTGTCTCCTCGGGCTGCATTTCGTCCGATAGAAGACTGTCGCACAAAGTACTGGTTTCCGAGACTGAGTCACTAAGTAGAGACAAGTTCTCTTCAAAGTCCTTCATCTCCGAGACAATGCTTGATCAGTCCGCCCGAGTGGCAGATGTCATGTCGTCATCAAGATGGTGTTCCAAAACATCCCTTTTTGTCGAGGCATCATTCTCTGTTATTTTTATTCCGGAAACAGGATAAACTGCCGCCGTGGTCTACCCATTTAATCACAGGAAGGCTATCCTTAAGTCGGAAATCGCCTGGTATCCGAAGTTCGGAAACTACCGACTAAGCACCCTCTTAGCCATGCGTCCATCGGCATTTGGTGTTCTACCGCTGGATTAGGGATTTTTTTGTTACCGAGATTTATTCCTCCTGTTACGACGGGGACACCCCTTCTCCTTTTCCCGGCACCCCTTCAGTTGGACCGGCTACTTGAGTCCCAATCGCATACAAGCATTCAGGTGGACTCCTGCCGTCCTGATAGGAAGCTAATATTGAAGGGCCGTTCGAGGGCAGACCACGGAGAGCAAATTGCAGGAATCTACATTGAATTGCCTCGATTCGGAAAACATGAACTCGGTGAAGGAAGGACCAAGCTTGACTGGCATACTCAAGCAGGGGGCGCACAAAGGTAATATGGAGAGATCTCGTTCCGTACGGGTTGGAAAATTCCTTGAACCACCGTTTAATAAGGTCAAGTGATAAGTCGGCTTTAGGGATCATCTTATCGATATGCGACTGGAAACTAAGCTCCTCGTCGAATAATATGCCAAGGTCAGGAAAAGATTGAACCAAGGGAATAGCTTGACTATAGAGAAAATAAAGTCGAGGAGGAGACGGGTTGCATTTATGTGAAAAGTTTATAGACTTGCACTTGGCGATATTAAGTTCTAAGCAGTTTTTGACGCACCAGATTAAAAACCGATTGAGGTTTTTTTGAAAAAAGTGACTGCACGGTGTTCACTGATTTCAATGAGGCAAGTATGGCGAATACGGTCATTGCCGACGAGAAGAGGCTGGCTCCGTTCATTTCGAAGGAAGAGTTCCTAACGATATTCGAATCATAGAGAAGGAAGACATCAGAGGAATTCCAAAGATTGTGCTTCGACATCTCCCACAAGAAGCGGTGGACATTCACACCACCATGTTTAATAGCACAATGAATAGTTCCCATTATCCAGCGCATTGGCAAATAGCGATGAGGGGATGAGGATACGGTCAATCCGGTCGATAAATCTCCTTTCGAACATCAGCAGTGCATTCGAACAGGTTATCAACAGAGTCCTGACTAGGTGGGTTGAGGACAAAAAGGCGTGATATGTATATCGCATGCCGCGGCGAAACTGGTATTTGATATCCAGTAGTACAAAAGCAAGAAACAATGCACCGGTGCCTTCTTGATTGACTTGGAGAAGCCTTTTGACACCGATATGGTTAGATGGCCTCTGCTTCACGCTGAATAGGCTGGGCATAAGTAAACCACTGCTGATCTTTAATATGCTCACCAATCGACAGTTTGTCGGAAAGAATGGCGATGTGACTTTTACCCGAATATTTGATATTTAAAACCGTCAGCAACAAGGTGCGGTTGATTCGCCGATCCTATTCAGCATCTACACAAGCGACCTTGTGAGCTCACTTCACCGTATCTACCGTACGCAGACGACTTAATCGCGTACAGATCAGGTCCAAAGAACGAGGTCATTGATATGCTCTTGGAATGCGACTCCGTTAAGATTAAGCGATATTGCGATGACTGAAGGTTGAGGTTCAACTTTTAGAAGTCGGGATCATATATTTGGAGAAGTCTTTGTCAGGGATCAATAGTCAATAGTCAGAGACCTTAGGATCAATATCTGTATCCTAACAAATATACGGTTGTTACTCTGGCTGGCGCCAAAAGTGCTTGTGCCTTCACAAAGAGAGTGTTGCATAGAAGCCAACTCGATGCGAGGTTGAAGGTAATCTGCTACATGGCCCTTATCAGGCCAGTGCTTGTATTTGGATGTCCCGTGTTGTTCAACGTGAGAGCTAGTTTTTGAAAAAGGTTCGGATATTTGAGAGGCCTTGTCAACGCTTGTACAGAGTACTGTTGTTAAAGCAACGTCTATCAAATTGGTTCTGAATTCTTCACCATGGAAGGTTATAGTGAACAACGTCTGCAAATCATCAAATTTTTTTTTCCACAATCAGTGCTCCGTTCGAGAAAAAAATCATCCTTAGCGGCGTGGCCCATTTTTGGATGATAGACCAGCACAAAATGCATTCCGCAAAAGACACTGTTTGACAAGCAACTTCTTGTAGTCTAAACTGTATGATATACATATCGACGACAAGTGGTTCCAACAAGACGGTGCTACGTACCACACAGTTCATGCCCACCAGCGATTTGTGAGCATGATTTTCTGGAGCGGCGGTGACATGAACTGGCCACCTAGATCGTGCGATTTAACGCCTTTAGACTTCTTCCTTTGGGGCTATCTAAACATAATTTGTGTTATTAACATTTCAAGAATCGAGAGTCCTTATTGAAAGACCCTATACAACAAGGGGGCCTAAAAAGAGTACAGTGTTAATTTTAGGCTACTTATTCTCATTATACCACGAGAGTGTGCGCTTTAAGGACTTTATTGCAGAAGAGTTCCTCCATCTGGATAAAAAAAGGGCTCACCCAGGTTCGAATAGCTATGGACAGTCCACTCAACTGCGACAGAGACTTTGCACAGAGCTTCCTTGTCGTTTCCCCACGTTCTAGGTAGCTGCCCGAAGGTGAGATCGCTTTGCTTAGTGTTCAATATAGGGATGGCTTACATTTTTTTCTTTTCCGTTCTCTATCGGAAGAGGATACTCAGACAAAGGAGTAGTCCATTGTACTCTTTGTATGTTCCTTTCAGTGAAATGCTTCAGTGATAAAGTGCCTACAGAACGTTCCATGATTTTTAACGTAAACCACCTGTCATGTAGACCTTATGTTTACGAGATGCCCATACATCCATAGGGAGCAAGGATACGCCTTGCCATCGCTCGCCACTAATTCTTTGATATCAATTCGGAACTCTGTTGGAAGCACAAGTTCCACCTTTGGTATGAGTCGAAGCCGATCTAAAACCTCTTACTGCTCTTAGGGTCACAGCACCCAGTACTTATTTGCAACTCTACAATGGGTTAAACCAAAGAAAACCCTTCCCGCGATTTGGGTTTAAACCACAGCCACCATGACGCTCCCACAAGGGGGCCTACCTCTAACAAGTCAGGCCCGGACTGAAATCCGGGGGGCTCCTGATTCCCATGGTACCGTGATTTAAGTCCTGGTATGGACTACCGGTGGTCAAGCCGCCAACAAGACCTATGACCGGCAACTTGTAACTGGTCAAATCATAGCAACCATTCAGAGGCAATATCTGAAGATGTTTACGATAGATAAGACCAGTAATATGCTCTGCCCAGGCTTTTTATTAGACAACGTCATTAATGGGCGAAGCCTTGATAATTGGGCGGGGGCCCAAAGTGCCTACAGTAACAGCACCCAATACTGAGATAAAGCTCCGCGGTATACCACACACTTAGCTGTTTAGTTAAAAGGTAATGCCCCTGCACGACGCCAGTAAACTCTGCAGCTTGATGCCAGCGCACATTTAGCTGCTTAGTTAAAGCGTAATGCCCCGACACGATGACAGTAAGCAGTCTTATGTCTTTCCTGCTAAGAAACAGCAGCAGATTCGCTGATTTCTTACAGACTTCGGGAAGCATTCGTTTGGGCTGCCCGCAGCTTGGAGAGTCACACTGCTTGCTCTTATGCTCATATGAAACTCAACTGTTAATAGAAGCCCTAACCAAGGGCGCAGATTCTGGTCCCAAAAACCTCTACTCTGAATCTTCCGACTATATTCAGTCAAACCGAAACAGACCGTTTCTGTACTCTTTTCAAAGCAGACTACTGTTCGTGAAAGCGAGATCCAAAGGGTCCTCCTTAGTGGCAAGCCGCAGGACTTGCCGAAAACTCCTTGCCCTAGAGACGTTCGACGTAATATTCTAGTCTTAAGAAGTTTGTTATCTATGTAGGATCTCCTTCTCGAAAAGAGGATTGACTGTAAGGCCATTTCTAGAGCACCCGATTAAGTCTGGAGCTGCCTGCGCTTTGGAGCAGACAAGACCGAAGAGCTACCTCATCTTTTGAAAATATCGAACAGTGAGTCGACCAAGGTGCATTAGCGCTATTTACCGTCACTATCCCTTTCCAAAATCTAGTTTACGATTTGGGTGTCATCTTGGATAGCAAACTTGTACGTAACATGTTGAGTCGATGGCTTCCAAGGCGGTATTGGCTTTGCCTTAGAATGAGTCTTTCAAAAGACTTTAAAAAAACGGTTTACCTCCATTCCAACGATCTCTGTTCAAGATGCATTTATGAATCTTCTTCTCTGAAAGGAGATACCCTCTCAAGGCCATATTCCGTTTAACAGGAATTGTTATTCTCGCGAAGATTTTTTTAGACTCTAGTCCTTTGCATACGCCGTTTGGCACGGTGATACCAAAACGAAGTACGGATTCGGTATTGCTTGTATTTAGGGCTGGCTACGGTTAGAATCAGTGGAAGCAAGCGAATGTTTTCGAATCTTCACGGACGGATGTAGCACTGGTATTTTCTGTAAAGGACGACCTCAAACCTTCAGACCTCACTGCCCGTTTGGGGAACTTGTGTCTGTATTTCAGGCATAGACATACGCAATAAACCATATTCTGAGAAATAGGCGAAGTGAGTGAAATAACTGCATCTGTAGTGATAGCCAATCTGCGCTTAAGGCCTTAGTGAGCTCATCACCACTTCCCCACTAGTTCGAGGATGCAGGCTTCCTTGAACGCAGTTGGAATGATGAGTCCACTGAGTCTTGTTTGGGTTTTTGGTTACAATGGGATCGAGAGAAATGTGATCGCCGATAAAATTGGTGGGTTTGTTTCAAAGGAGGCATTCTGAGGTCTAAAATTTCTGTGTAGACTGCTGCACCCTTATTCAGAGTTTCATTTGCAGTTGGCTTCCTTGTGAGCATACGCATTCTTGTAGGCAACCTCCGTATGTAGCTAGAACAAGCAAATACTTCTCGACATCGAAAAAAAGTTTACGACATTTCTGTGGCCCTTTGCAAGGCTACTCAGACTGTAGTCTACATGCTGTCTTCTTGGCTGAACAATATGGTTTCACTTAACGCCTAAGTGTGCTAGGCATAAGCGGTACCGCTTCCTGCCACCCTTCCTCTCGGAGTTATGGGGACACCGCATGAATTTTCTGCTAACCCTCATCAGGCTGTAGTATTAGTCGTTAAAGCGGTGGATATAGGTACAATAATTCTTCGTGCTTCGAAAGGCCCTAATCATCGTTAAGAGGGTTCTTTGTTGTGCCAGTAAAAACATATTGAGGCAGTCTCAGACAAAATCTTCTCAAGACCCATCATCTGTATTCCGCTGAGATCCCCTTTGGGTATGACAACAAATAAGACCGAAACCAGTTTTGACTGCTTCCCTCAATTAGCACTCCAATAAATCTCCAAACCACCAAAACATAATAAAAGCGAAATGTCTTCCTTTCAAGTCAAGAATAGCACCGAACACAGTAAAGGTGCTCGAATGCTCATAAAACTATCCATCCAACCCAAGTCCAACCGGCAGCCGACAACCGACAACCGACAACCGACAAGCGGCAACCGACAAGCGACAACATTTCGTCGCCATTAAATCGCCATAAATTAAACCGTTACAAGCAATGACGGAAATGGCCATAACAATTTTCATGTGTGCCACTATTGTGCCACTGTTTCGCTTTTCGCCTTCCATAACAATGCACGAAAACAATGACCGCGCCATCAAGCATACCCTGACGCCCATTCACTCGGTTACTCGTCCCGTCCATCCACTAGTGGCCTCCATTCATTATAAGCGCCCACACCCCTCAATTGCCACCCACTTTACAAGTTTCCCACAATTTTTAACTCATGTGCGCGCTTAGGTCTCATAGTAAAAGCTTTGCTACGACGCACGCTACCACACATTTCGAAGGACGAAGATTTAAGTTAAAAAAAAAAAAAAAAAAAAAAAAACAAAAAGAAAGAGGAAAATTCCAAAACAATGTTAGTCGTGAGGGTAGCACCTGTGCAGGGCATGCCTTTTCCGAAATCCTTTTCGTCGCCATTTCATTGTGGAACCCACAAAAAGGAGAAAAAAACGAAAAAACGAGGCGAAAATGCGAACTAGAAAAACGTCAAGAGGAAAATTAGTGGAAAAACCAGGCAGTAGCGGCGGCAGCGCCGATGAATCAAAGAGAAAATCCTTTTTGCGCCTACCTACCCAGTAATTTGTTTCAGCGCGCGCTCCACTGACGTCAGAGTAATAATTTGTAGTAATTACCCATACCACCAGGGGGCGGCCAATGTACATACTATCGCCTGCCCTCGTACAGATACAGATACGGTTACGGAGTGCTAGCGCTCACAAAAAAATCGTTGCGGTCGTTTGGTTTCGGTTTCACCCTTTCGCCAAGCTTACAAAAGGCTAACAACAGGCATAGCGTGACGTGTAGCATGAGCCGAAAATTATGCCGGAGGAGCACACACATTCGTATGTATGTGCCTAGGCTCTTCCACTTATTCGCTTCGAGTCCTGACCCAGGAGGTACGGATACTGTCATGTCATGCAATTGAGAGAAATTTTCCTCGTTTTCGTTTTATTTTTCCAATCCTTGGGGGGTAAGTCCTTTTTTTTTTCATTGTTTTTGAAAGATGCGTCAAGAAGGGCGATTGGGTGGTTGGTTTTTGTGTTTTTTGTGTGGAAAGTGGAAGTTAATTCATGGAAACTGTTAGTTGAAAGGGGGACGGGCAAGCCAACTTTCGAAGGAACTTTGCAAATAGCTTCTTACTTTCAGCACTTCAGTGTATGACTTGTCATTCATCAACGTTCACCAACGTTACATAGGAGCTGGTAACAACACCGCTGGAAAGCTTTTAAATGGAAGACTTTGTGGAAATTACCGTATTCCACCACCGAGAACACAGCATGAGGTACGAAACTTGGCTAAATAAACACTCTAGGGTGCTGACACAAACTCTTTTTCCATCGCTTTTTGTGTAGAGCACAAGATGGAGCTAATAGGCAGTACTGCCAGCCGTGCAGAAATGGAAGAAATGGAGCATGCAAATATTTAAAAGACTATTCAAGTCATCTTGAAAAGGCCGACGTGCTGTAAATGCTATAGAATAGTGCCGCAGCTCGAACCCAACCAAGTGGGGAGTTTAAGGCGCATGAAGATCTAATGAGACCACATGAAGTCAGCAAACGTGATAGGGTTCCCAAGTCTGTAGGCTCGGATATGCATTTATAGATCCACGCATACTAGCGTCAGAGAATGGTGCGAAAATTCAGTATAATGACATATCGTATTTGAATACACTACTCTGCCGGCCACAGTGGAAGAGTTTTTCCGGGTCACAGCTAGAGGCTAGAGGCTGAAATATAGTGTGGTAAGCACTTAATATATGAACAGCGTCATCTATATTTGAATAGCAGAAGATTTCCATATTTGAATAGCAGAAAACCAACCATTGGAGGATGGAAACGAAAAAGCGACATGATGCTCCGAGTTCAGAACGCTTTGAGCAACGACGCACATGATCCAGATACATACTTCTTAGATATAGACGAGGAAAAACAGATGAATACCGCCAATGACATAGTTGCGATGACGCAACTCCTCTTGTCGAAAATGGACGAACAAAAGAACAGTTTCGAACAAAAGCTGGAAGAGCAATAGAACATTCTACAGCAAAAACTGGAAGAAACCGATGACAAATGTGTAACAATAGAAATGAATGGACAGTAAAGTTGAGCAACTGGCAAAAGAGCTCGACACAGTGCGCAAATAGAAACTGCGAGAATGTTCTTTAATCGGTTCAAGGAGAAAAGAGTTGTAGCCTCCCCTACTCGATGGCCAGAGCTCATGGTCTACGTATAAGAAGCAGTTCGAAATGACTTGTCCGAAAAACTGGGACAATAAGGAGAAGTCCTTTGCCCTAACAATGGCCTTGCATGGCCCGGCAGCAGAATTATTACAAACAATTGACATAGAAAGGCTATATGGCTTTAGTACAGACTATTGAGTAACGTTTTGGGGATAGCCACATGCGGGCGGCTTAAAAGGTTCAATTGCAAAGCCGAATGCAACAATGAAGAGAAACACTGCAACAGATCTCCAAGTAGACTTCCGACGACTTGCACATTTGTCACATACCCCATCGCAGGCCAGGAAATAATCGACGAAATGGCAAAGGATGGAACAGTAAGGATGGCCGGGAAAAACCAATCAATCTTGCAAAGGAACACATTTTGCGGGGAGTTAGCATCTGTTAAATGCCCTGCGCAAGACTAAGTGCAGCGGAACGAAATACACCACAGGAGATACGAAAATGCGTTTCTGGAACTATATCGCAGATAGAACATCTTCAAAAGTAGTGGAAAGAACCGATGTGACGACAAGGCTCCCCCACTGCGGTAACAAGCAAATAGAGGAAGAAACCGGCAGAAACGGCTATCAAGAAGCCGGTCAACCTTCCCAAAGCCATCAGTCGGGAAATGATTAGGCACCATCTTCGCTGGGCAGAAGTTGATGGCCCCAGCAGCATCATCCAAGTCTTCCTGGCAAAACGATGCAATGAAAGCCTTCTGGTAGAAGTAGTCAGTGGAAAGGAAAAATGAATGGCAACAGTAGACACCGGTGTCACGGCCTCAATCATCAGGAGGGATCTGGTGCAGCAATTCTGGTTGCATAGCACTAGCAGTTACAACTTGAGAACAGCTGCGATTGAAACGGCTAAGGTATATGGTGAAGTCCGCAAAAAAATCCCGCTGGCAGAATAGCCTTTGCTTTGGTATATATTTCACGAAAGAACCAGAACTAGTAGTGGACTTTGGGGCGCCATCCCTGAAATACGGGAACATGAAGATACCAACACGTTTCCATGACGTCTTAAAAGTCCTCATCTATCGAAATCAGGCCCTAAAGTCTTTGTCGGAATCAATTGTTTGGCAAACGGTAATGGTGGTCCTGGTAGCTACCGATTGCATTTGTTGGAGCCAGAAAATAGAGAGACTTCATGATGGGAAAGACTTTCGAGGAACCAAAGAACAACATGGTTCCTGTAAGGATTCTAAATCCAAAGACGTTCGGTGTGAAGGTGAAGCAACGGAAGATAGTGGGACAATGTGCACCTGTTGGGCCTATATCGACCACAACGGAAACGAGTCGTGTAACACCAGGTCGCAACCGTCCAAAGTAATTTCCATTAAAAGCAGCGTATCCTGGCAGAAAAACTAATCGGTAGGTACCCTGATATATTTGTTACACAAGACGATGAATATGGACGTACGGAACTGGTTCAACACCACATTGACGCCAGAGATGCCTGACCAATCCGTCAACCTGCAAGGCGTCTTCCATTTGCAAAGCAAACAGCGGTTGGCGAAATAGTGTCGAAGATGAAAATTAAGCGGCTAATTGAGGAATCGCAGAGTTTATGGACATCTCTAGTGGTCCTCCTGAAGAAGAAAGACGGCAGCACGATATTTTGTATAGACTAGCGACGATGTCAACAAAAAGGATAGCTACGCACTACCAAGAATGGACGACACTTTGGATACGCTTTCTCTTGACCTGAAGAGAGGTTATTGGCAGGCAGAGATTAATCGTGCGGATCGTGAGAAAACTGCCTTCACTACAGGAAGCGGTCTTTGGCAGTTTACAGTGATGGTATTGCACTGTGCAACGCTGCGGCCAACTTCGAGCGACCAAAACCTGCCTAGTGTGTCTGGACGACGCTATCGTCATAGGTAAGACGTTGGAGGAGCCTAAAATATAACAAAAAACCTAAAAGAAACGCTCATTTGAAGCTGAACCCAGAAAAGTGTGCCTCTTTCTGTCCGGTAGTAAAGTATCTAGGTCCCATTAAATCAGCGGAAGCAGTAAGGATGGATACTGACAGAATCGAAGCGACGAAAAGCTGGCCTGTCCCAAAAGATAAACACCATCTGAGAAGCGTCTTGGAACTTGCCACGTACTACAGAAGGTTCGTAATGGATTTTGCTGGTATTGGAAAAAGCCTGCACCAACCGACAATTCAGGTGGTCTGGAGAGTGTGAAAAAACATTTCTACAACTCAAGTGGCAGCTATGCATTGCGCGCATCTTGGGTTACCCCACACCAAAGATAGCTGTGATCTCTCAAGTTCACGATGGTCCAGAGAAAGTGGTTGCATATTACAGTAGGCTACTCTCCAGACCTGAAGGGAACTACTGCGTAACTCGGCGCGAGCTTGGTGACGAAGCATTTCCATCCTCTATGAACAAAAGTTCATTTTTCGCGCAGACCACGCAGCTCTGAAACGGCTGCTCCAATTTAAGAACCTTAGAGGCCAAGTTGCGAGATGAGTCGTGTAATTGCAGAGCAACGACTTTGAAGTGCAACATCGCAAGCGAAAACACCACTCAAACGCTCATGCTCTCTCTCGTCGAACGTGTGGAGTCAGATGTGAATACTGGAAGCGTAAGGAAGCGAAGGACGAGACAACTATCCAATTGATCAGAACTGAGCTAGTAGAGGGTTGGAGTACAGATGAAACCCGTTCCTCCCAACAGGCAGATAATGATTTTGAGCCAATATTGGCCTGGAAGGAACACTAGAAAAGACCAAGCTGGCAGGAGATATCGGACCGGAGGCAAACCCTGAAGGCATATCGGGCACAGTGGGACTCGCTTTGTGTGCAAGATGGTTTGCTGAAGAGGAAATGAGAATGTGCAGCTAATCGTGCCACAGTCCAGCGTCAGGCAACATTCGAATGAATAGCTGGCCCGTTTCCCTAATGGCAACCGATATACTCTCGGATCATGGATTACTTCAGTAATCAAGAGGTTAAGGCCGTAGAAGAACAGGTAGTCAATAACTCGGTGAGCAGATTTGGGGTCCCAATGGAGCTACACTTTAATCAACTTTGAATCAAAAATCTTCCAGGAAGTGCGCTTATATCTCGGAATATGGAAGATAAGGACAACGTGATCACACCCTCAATCCGATGGAAAGGTCGAGTGATTTAATAGGAACTTGAATGGGTATCTGTCTACGGCCGTAGGCGGCTGCCAGCGTGACTGGGATCGTCACATACCTCTCTTCTTATTGGCCTACCGAAACGCTGTCCATAGCTCAACAGGACGTACGCCATCCGAGATCCGGTTGCCAAGTGAAACGAAATTCGGATCCTCACCTACGGAGCCGAAGGAGGTGAACGACTACGTGGATGACTTTCGTAAATTGCACGAAAACACCAAAGAAAAGATGAACCGCATGAAGACTAGGTACGACATCAAGGCAAAATCTTCCGGCTTCAACGAAGGAGACCTGGTATGGCTGTATAATTCTCTGCGTAGGAAAGGCACAAGGTGATAACCCGCATTAATAACGTTGTCTACCGGATCCAGCATGGGGATGAAAGAAAAATGAAGGTGGTCTATAGAATGTGTCATTTCAACCTTGTGGATAGAATGAATGACGAAGTTGATCTAGACAAACAACTTAAGGAAGCGAGCATTGTGGTAACCACTTAAAATTTGAACCGCGTCATCTACAGTTGAATAGCAGTAGATTTCCCTATTTGAATAGCAGAAGACTAAACCATTGGAGAATGGCAACATTTAGCGGAAATTCAGTTAAAGTAGAAAGATGTATGGAACGCTGGGTAGTACAGAACGCTTTCGAAAGATGTCAGGGGAGTATAAATATCAGTATCCCTCAAGATATGCAAGTCAGTTCTAAAGTGGAATTTGAAAAGTGATAAAGTGGTTTAAGTAAAAGTAAAAGTTGCGAAATGCGGTTGGATTGCAAATTCTAGCTGTATTGAGAAAAGTGATTGTATTGAAAGGAAGTTCTACCATTTGTATCCACGAAAATATTTTACAATATTGAAGACAAGCAGGGATACCTGCTAAGAGTGATCACCGAAAATTGCAATAGGTAGTAAATGATAGATAGAATTTTCGAAGAATAACATTCGTTTAACTGCCGCACCGGAAGAGAAAACGGCTTCGGGGTGAACCAGGGCCTGAACCAACAAGACTCTTCACCTAGTTGGACATATCTCAAGCTACTTCTAGTGCCGTACTCCAAGCCGGTTCAGGTTCCCTTCCCTTACGTGGGTAGCCTTAGATGCTTCGCCGTCCCTCGGGGCACGATTCTAAGACTCTTTGGCTCAGAGCTGTGGCTATGTTTCAGTCACAATGGCTCGGCCATTCTAGTTGGACGCATTTTATATAGACGTCTGACTAGACTGATGTAGCTGTACAGTCCGTATATTCGATTGTTGGCTTACGAGAAAGGTCTCTGTTACTCAATTACTTCCTGAGCACAAAGAAACAGCGATTGATAAAAGTAGTACTCCGGTTAATTGCTGCGCTGCTGTCGTTGCTGTTTATAACTGCAAAGCCAAAATAGACGAAGTTCTTTACTATTATACTTCGAAGTTATAATTGCCAATAGCGACGTTCTGGCCAAGCTCTTTGCGTCCTTTTCTGATCTCAGCATGTATTTAGTCTTACCCTCGTTTACCGTCAGATTCATTTTGGTGGCTTCCGCCTCAATATTCATGAAAGCTTCATTTACGATTCGCTGTATTCGTACAATCACATTAACAAAACTTTTTTGATTGAATTCTCCATAGGGATACTGCATAACCTGACGACTTTGGCAGGGATTTCGAAACTAAACATGGCTATTCACAGCTCGGCCCTATCCACGTTATCACATGCGGCTTTGAAGATGACAGATAGATGGTGAGTGACGATCTAAGATCCATGGATATTTTCCCAGCTCCGTAGTAGTCTGAAAATTTGATCCTAGGTGGACTTTCGTGGCCTGAAAAAGGAATGACATGAACCAGCTGGGGTTTTCATAATTTTTTTCCGACGCTCACATAATATGGTAGAAAAGATCCTATATACAGGGCCTTAACTGACAAGCCTCTCCTTTTAGCCCGGTTCTTATCTAACTGCCTCCAGTTGCGCCCTCCAAGTCGGTTGAGATCCCCTTCTATTTGTGCGCGCTACCTAAGGCGAGGTCTTCCTCTACTTTGTTGTCACTTTGGGTAAGTTTCGAAGACTCTGCGGGCCTAGTCATCTCAGGCGACTGATACACAGATTTTTGACTAAGTCGATGTCGCTGTATAGTTCTTCGTTGAATCTTCTTCTCCAAAGCCCGTCAACGCAAACGAGACCGCATATTTTACAAGAAGAGTTCTTCTTTCGGTTCATCCGCTTTCGATAGAGTACAGGTTTCAGCGTCATAAACCAGGACCGGGATGGTCAAGGTGTCTGCTTAGCTGTTCGGGGTAATTAATTGCCTTGTTAGCTCAAAAAAACTGCGGTGGACAAGAATCATTCTTCGTTTTATTTCTGCTGAGGGATAGTTGGCAGGATTGATAGGACAGCCAAGGTAGTCCCTTACTACCTTCTTGTTGATAGCATATATCATACTTTAGCCCTTATTTACTGCTAAACCCATTTTGGCAGCTAGAGTTTGAATAGATATTAGCAAATGCACCGGTGATAGCCCGCTGAGTTCTCCCAATTATATCGATATCATCGGCAGCGTGTGCTAGTAGCTCACAGACTTTTGAATCACTGTGCCTCCGGTGTTCACTTGTGAGTTTCGCACAATTCTTTCAAGTATGATATTAAAGAAGTCACATGAACTGAAACCCCTTTTGACATTAAAGGTCTCGGGTAAGTCGCTAGCGAGGAGTTTGGCAGGGATGCCAAAGGTAGACATTGCTCTGTATAGCTCGTCTCTATAGATGCTGTCATATGCGGCCTTAAAATCCAATCTTGACCAATCCAATCAAACGATGCTGAAATTCCATTCATCAGGTATACACTCCTCTGACCAGAATTGAGAAATGTGTTAATGCATGCTCTCTACAAAGTCAGTTCCAGCAGCTTTGAATGCCTCCGCAGTTAAGTCGTTAGGTCATTACTACCCTAACTTCGTTTTGATCAGGTGGACGAAAGTTTTGGGCATCGTAGTCTAAGTTGAGTGGTCTATTCTGCCTGATAGCCTGACAGAATATTGGGCTTCTTCGCCGTTATACAGAAAAAGTCCGCAGAAAAAGTTTCCATATTCTTAGCACTGACTGTGACTTTAACACAAGGTTTCCTTCTTCTACACGCTCCTGTACGGATCTTCTTGCCTTGACACGTTCTGTACGCTATTCTTGGATCTTCGATCGCTAGCTTTTCGGGCTCTTTTTCCTCCTGGAGAAGCCGATGTTCTTCCTGTCACTTCTGCTCGTAGAATTCACGAACGGCTTTCGTCCTTCGTTGCAGTGCCGATTTATACGATTCTTGTTTAGTTGCATGTGGCTGCCGGCGTTCTCATCAAACAAGGGGTTTCCTGCTGGTGGTCGGGTGAAACCTAGCACTTCAGTTGCGGCGTTGGCACTGGTCTTCGGTACTTGATATTGCCGAGAAATTTCGAGATACGCGTTCGGCAAAGATTCTGGCGGAATCTTGTGATAACAACTTTCTACATTATATATTCTAACAGTACACGTAGTTCTTCTTTGTTGTGGCGCTTGGAAGCCCTTGTCTGCAACAAGGTAGTGATACTAGTTAATGTTGCTTACCAGAAAGATTCGGACGTTCAACATACTGAAGGACTACCTGACGTCTATTGCAATGTGAATAATTTGATTAAGCCTAGTGACTTCCATGTCGCCTTGCGTATATTGCGATGAGGAAGCCGCCTGCTTGCTGTAGTGATATTTTATCCCACCGTAGAATCAATAAGCTTTAGTCCGTTGCCAGGCGTGGTGTTGTGTGGGGTATGCTTACTACCAAAAAAGTCTTCCTTTCCTATCTCTGCATCATGCTTTTGGGCATTGTCCATATGTCTTGTAGTGGAGATCGTTTAAACATTCTTTGGTGGCGCCGTCCTTGTCTTCCGTAGGTCGCATATAAGGCTTATGTTAGAGAATATAGCTTTGATGCGGATGGTGCTTTTCTCATGTGTCCGAAGCGTGAGACTTCCTGCCTAAGTCTGCCACATATGACAAATCCATAGCAATCACCATAGTTTTTTATGGTTCTTTTGCTCGGCCCATTGCATTGCACCTCCTAGGTGGCTTGAACATGGCCTATTATGGGTCTGAATATTTCACGTGCAGATCCGAAGGTCGCTATACTTGTTTCGTCCTCTTGGGTCGTTAAAAGCAAGATCTTCCATATCCGAGGGGGGGCAGGTGCTTGGTTTAAAGCCTGGTATAAGGGCCGGATGCTCGGATGCCAGTAACCAACTACTCTGATGAGTGCGCTGCTCTTGCAGCGGTCATGCATTACCAACTCTTTTTCAAGACCGTATCTCAAGGTTGAAAGTTCCTTATCGACAGCTCCAAATATATCGGTGTAGCTTAAGTAAAGCTTCCGCATCTAAGGATAATAAGGGCAAATATAGGTCATGAGGAAGTGAATAACACTACTGCAAAGGCTGGAATAGCTGACCTGCAGCAACAGATGTGAAAATTAGTGGTGAAGAAGGTCGAATTGCTCAACAAGTCTGATGCCTTTCAGAAGATAAAAGAGGTGTGCTTAAGCCTTTAGAGGAAGACTTCAGTACATGTAATGCTATGGGCATTTTCATTGACGTTGGGAGTGTTTGACATCGGAGTAGAACTAATCTAATTGATAAGGGAAGAGCTCTGGAAAGCGTTTATCTGGGTCAAATAGCACCGGCAGTATTCTATCCACATTGTTGAGGTGCATGACAGGATAGCTCCTTTTTGCACATAACTCTCAACATTTCTGGTATTTTTGACCAGGGCTATGCGTAATGTGCTGTGGTACCATATGCACCGGTTCACGATAAGTTTTTGACTGCACCAAGGTGTGCTTGCTCAGGGGCCTATCTATGAGAAGAAGAAACTGAAGTGACTAAGCTATCGAGCCGAAAATCTCGAGATACGACTACTAGTTCTGTAAATTCTCGTCGTATTTCTCTCCTAAGAATCGTTTGTTTGATGAAATTATCTTCGTGTAATAACGTTGCTATTTCTACTGATGTCTAAGCCTACATAGAGGACTTCCCTACTACGTCTCATCTGGCTTTGCTACAGTGCCTTGATGGATCTAATGTTTAATGGGTTTCACTCTCAAAATCATTTGGAGTCTCATAAGGAGCGGCTTTACATAACCGCATCACGGCGTTTATTGCGGTCTAAGTCAAGGTGTACTCTTTGACATATTAAGCTCACAAGTCGGTGTCACATTCCACGAGCTGATTCGGGGTAAGTATCGTGTCTGATTCCAATTCTGGCTGAGTCCTCGATGGAGCTCACATTTTTGCGCCTAAATACTAATGCCGGTAAGGATAGTGAAGTGCATTTGGTCTATCGTGAAAGCCAATAGATACCTACGGGCATTTGTTTGGGGGAACTGGGCTTAGCCTAAACCAACGAGGTTTTCTAAATGGTTCATCCGCAAATAAGTGGTGAGCTTCATCTTTGCAGTGCATCGCTCCTCTTTGACGGATTGTTTGACTGACTTCCTGTTGAGGTATAGCCTACGCGGTTCGTCAGACTTCATGATCAAGGGAAGTTCTTCTTTCGATGATGGTTCTTCTTCTGAGAAACTTGTGCCAGACTAGGCACCTTACAGTCAATTGAATGAAGAAGAAATTCTGGTCCACCTTAATGTTCTTGAAAGTTTGTGGAGTTAACGAAGTAGAACCTTGGGGATATCATGTTCCCTAACTATGAACTCGAAGAATTGAACAACTATAATACGTGTGTACATAGCTCATATACAATATGTTGCTACCGTACCAAGCTGCTTTGGTACGCTACGTCTTTAGCCGAAAAGAAAAGCCACTGTAGGAACAACAAATGAGAAGTGATCGGACTTTCATCAAAGAGGCAACCTAAAACTATGATACAATACAACAAACGATAACTTCCGAGTATCTGCACTTAGGGACCACTCACAATCTATGCAACTCCACAGTGTTTGTTCATAAACAACATCCTTCAAACAGAGCTAAGTCTAGTGACCAAATAGCCACCATCTATGGAGCTATGTCTTCAAATTTTCATCTCATCTGATGTTCTATGCAGTGATCTCTGCATCCACATTACGTATTCTATCGATCAAGCCAACTGCAATTATTGCCTAGAGCATGACACAGCGTTTCCATGTTTCGTCGAGATGCCCACGAGGTTCTGAATTGTAAATTACCCAGAAGTCGTAAGCATTACTTTTTATTATATGATTCGGGGGCACCTGTAGAAACCAAGTTATGTTTTGAGATCAACACATAGCCCTACCTTCAGTCAGTCTGATGGTGAGTTCCACCAAATCAGGTCCAAGACGTGGATGATAATAATTACATACTCCTGCTCACGGGTGGTTGGTTCTATGTCATTTGGGATTGAAATGTTTCTTCTGGTACACGGATAATTGATGCTGCGGTCTGACATCTGTAAAGCTAAAGGCGATGACTTGTGTAAGCCCTATGGGAGGAAATGTTAAGCAGAAGAAAGGTAAGAGTCGTAGCATGTTGCAATGCCCAAAAGGGTGCAATTGAATGGCAATTCGAATGTTAACGGCAGGGCATCGATAAAATTTGCCGATGAAGAATCCTGAACGGGGATTGATTGAGGTGGACGATGCTATCTGAATGAATTTTGAGTTAAAGAAATTACTGCAACTCCAAGTCCTTCATCATTTGATTGAGGTTTCGTTTGTGAGTGGCTATAGCAGACGTATCTTCAATTTGTGGACAAAAAACCCAATTAATGCCTCTGCTACAGTCTGGGTATGATTTCCACCGTTTTCCTTGGCCTTTTGCAAGACTGAATACCTCATGGGCTTTATTCCTTTTTAATTTTTTCTGAATTGATGCCATTATGTCACTGGATTACCTTCTTAAAGAAACTTAAGTTGTCACGTCTTCCGGAAAAGCAGATGTTGTGTTCCGGGTAACATCCACACCATAGTGAATTCCGATCAGTGTTCTGTGTTCTTCGGGCACGGTATTGAACTCCGAACCATCCGATTGGGAAGCTAATATACAACCACTTGAGCCACCGTTACTTGCAAAGGAGCTGTATTGAAGGTATAGAGCTGTTGGCGATTGCTACGAGTAAATGTTGAGACGGGAGATGAGGCGCTCACAACAACAAAGTCAAGTCAACAGCTTGAAGGCTCTGAAAAGAATCCAGGCGAGATCTCGAACTAAGCCAAAAAAGCCGTTCAGAGTAGACGTTGAATTGTTAAACAGTATGGCGGTGAGCCCAATGACCCCAGATGCAACTCACAATTACGAAAGTCTACCAGCGATCTACCAGCGCGGATTCTGTCACTGACCTTCGATTTACTAGATCATCTCCGATGACTATTGTGGCTCTTTCTATGACACCAACGGTAGATCGGCCTGGAATGATATAGGGAGTACCGGAGAGGCTCAGTCTGTTACGGTTTGACTCGATCAGATTAGACACGTTGGTTGGTCAGACTGCTCTTTTTGATAGCTTTTCCCGGAAAACTAAAAGGTCACACGGTCTCAAGAAGAGGCTTATAATTGCCATCTTAGATGCAGTTGAATATGTGAAGAAGACGTGAGGCGAATGTACGATCCAAAGAGAAGATAAGTCCTGTCGGAAGCGCAAATGCCAAAAACCTTACTTCTCCAGCTGCCACAGCAAATGCAATGAAACGTATTAAGCTCTGAGAACTGATGGTGATCTCAAATAGGGCGAAGATTAAAAAACTTCTTGCACGAGTAATCCTTCTATTGTTTTTCCCGCGCACAATGCCCGGATGAAACCGGCACTACAACCAGCAAAATTCGAATTTTGGCGGACGGAAGTGGGTTGTGGGTTGATGATGTAGGAGGTATAGGATTGGAGTTTAATGACCTAGCGCGCAAGGCACGAAAATAAACTTTCCCTGTGCTTAGGAATGGTTTTGAACACAATCTGAGCCATAAATGAAGGTAGTCGGGTCTTAGCGGATAACTTCAACACCGATGGAAGAGACATTGGTAGATTTCACTTTAACAGTGAAAATTGTGATGGATCCATGCAGAGACCAAGTTATCTGCATTTGTAGTGACATCCAAGTTGCAATTATGGCCTTACTGAAGCCTCTCATAACTTTTAAGCTAGTTTGAGGATGCAAGACTTCTCTGGACGCAATCGAAAGGCAGAATTTAGTTAAGATTGTTAGGCTTCCAGGTCACAAACGTGAACTCAGACCCTCTCGCCTAGAAATCGATGAATTTAAGAACTGCGCAACTTCACCACACAATTGTGGCAACAAAAGAATCAAGATTCTCTCTGCTGTTCTATGTGAGCACCTAACAACATTAAGTATTAACCTTATTGGGCAATGGCGGCGGTTAGAGACATGGTCAAACTAGGCGCTGCAATTAATTCTGTTTTTCATCGGCGTTTTATGAATATGCAAGCGTCGACACTTGAGCTTCTGCCCACCAAGTCCTACTTTCAGTTTCACGTGGTGAAGCCAGGGAGTCTAGTACCTCTGGCATTGAGTAACCTCACACCTGCGGGACGTCATTTGGGGCTGCAGATGAGAGAGAGGTGCACGCCTAAAGTCACTTCTCCTTCATGAGGACGAGGTGGAAGATTCTCATATACGGATCGACGGCGATATCCAGGGTGGCATCCACAGCGGAGTCCACGGCGGCATTCTCGGCTCTTGATAGTTTAAGCTACTTTGTGCGCACCGCCGTGCCAACGCCGGATCTCATAATCTACGCGAGGCTACTAACATTGGACTGGTTGGGCAGATCCAGAGGTTTTATTAAGTACCTGGCCCTCCAGGTTTGGGATTGCTGTGGAATAAAAAAAAGTTTAAAGACAACCAACAGCCTCAGATCCGGCCAGATATAATGTTGACGATCACAGAAGACGTTTAAAGGACTAGGAATTGCGTTTTTGGACATGGAATGTTAGGACTCTTAGTAGACACCGTGCTGTCGAACAAAACGCTCTGGACTGCTATAAAGATATTACGGCTATCCAGTGCGGTAGGATGGGTCGGGCAAAAAAACATCTACTACGGAGGCTACTTCGATGAAAGAAGACGGCGCTTACTTGGACTTGGAATTGCTATTCCAGGCAGACATAGGCAAGAAGTCTTGATATCTAATAAGCAAATGCCTCATAACTTTAAGGCCGAATTCGGAAACATAGGCCTGATTTGCGTTCATACAGTGGATCAACGGCGAATTCTATGACCTCCTACACCGAACATATGCTCAGTGTACCAGATATGACTCCAAAATTGTACTAGGAGATCTCAACGCAAAAAAACTGTCTTTGAGTGGGCCTTCGTAGAACACAGCCTGCATAACTCCATGTCCGACAACATTGGTGGACCTGGATACGCAAAGAGGACCTTACTGTCTCAAGTTGTCTCACATCAGTTCTGTTGTAGGTATGCCGCCCCAGTCTGGGCGCAGGCACTGAGGACGACGGAGACCAAAAGAAGGCCATCGTCAACATACAGAATTTGCGCGGTATGGACAATTAGCGGCTTTCGAACCATATCAGACGAGGCCGCCTTTATTATTATAGCTGGAATGGTTCCCGTCGACCTTCTTGCAGATGAAATGTCGAGCATCTATGATATATCAGAAGAGTCTTAAGCCAAGACGATACCAACGGAATCATGAGGATCGAGATTGAAGGAAAGACAGCGTCAATAGCTACGTGGCAAGCTCGCTGGGATAATATGTAGAACGAAAGGCAGATGGAAATACAAACTTATATCGACAATCCATGACTGGGTAGAACGTCAACTTGGAGACTGCAATCTGTTATGTGTGGCCACAGTGGTTGCCGTAAGTACTTGTATATCCACCGTTTTGGGCATGACAGCTCACAATATTACCTCGAATGCCCAAATGAAGATGAAGATACGGAGCACGCGGTATTTTATTGCCCGCGCTTCATGACATGGAGAACTACTCTACCTAGCCCATCGCCAACCTCAATAACGTGTTGCAGTCGAGGAGAATTGGGCGTAAATATGTATTTTTTATAACAATTCTACAAAATGAGCTACAGAGAATAGAAAGACCAAGAAAGCTACAGCAGAAGCCTAAGAAGCTGCAGAAACCTCAGATGCAGGTGACACAACACGAATAGCTTGATTTGCTAACCAGCCCCGCGAAGTAATATCTAACGGAAGTCCCGCAGGAGGAGTGGTTGGAGTGTATAGGGTGTGCGTTTAGTATGTAGGCGTATGCGCATGCTGGTAGCCCGGGGTACTGGTATCTATTAAGATTGCACATCCTTCGCATACTTACTTAGGTTCTCAGACCTATTATGTCCATGAGATTCTCCTCGCTTGGCATAGGGCCTCCACTACTCCTACGCGCCATCGTATACGGTTTCTCCAACTCATCCCCAGTTGTACTGACGGCTTTTCGACCGTAATTCTAGGTCGGCCCCTTTATCTGCCTTTCTCCGTGAGAGGGTTCCATTGCATCTTTTGACTCGCAATGCACTCGTGACCATTACGAAGCGTATGCCGATAACAATCCACAGCCATTTTCGTCTTCCTATGATAGAGTCAATGGGTTCCTGCCCTGTTCTCGCATGAAGTTCATCATTAGCGATACGGTTGGGCTAGAAAATCCTCAAAATGTTTCGCAGACATCTTTCCACGAAAGCTTGCAGCTGTCCCGTGACAGCGGGTGGGTCTTCTCATGTGTTTCAACATTGGAGCGGAACATAGTCTCTGGTTTTTTAACGTAAACCACCTGTTATGTAACTTATGTTTACGAGATGCCTATATATCCATGGGAGAAAGGATACGCCTTGCCATCGCTCTCCGTCAATCCTTTGATACCAAATTCGGAACTGTGTTGGAGACACAAGTTCCACCCTTGGTATGGGTCGAGGCCGATCTAAAACCTCTTACTGCTCTTAGGGTCACAGAACCCAGTACCGATTTGCAACTCTACAATGGGTCAAACCAACAAGAAGACAATTCTCGACTACCGGTGGTCTTGCCGCCAACAACACCTATGACCGGCAACTTGTAACTGGTCAAATCGTAGCATTCTTCGGTGGCGTCATCTGAAGATGTTTACGATAAGACCAATAATATGTTCTGCCCCCGCTTTTTATTAGACAACGTCATTGATGGGTGAAGCCTTGGTAACTGAGGGGGAGCCCTGGAGCGGAACAATCGTAGCTAGGTCTTTAGGCTGATAGAGTTGTTACTCCATATTTTGGATCGCATTCCGAACGCAGCTTTTGCTTTCCCGGCTCCGCTGATTATATCTAGTTCGGTCCCGCCATCAGTAGAGAGAATACTCCCAAAATATTGGAAATTTTCTACAAACTCTACTGTTTGCCCAGAAATCTCTACTTGATTCGATGAGGAAGTTTTGTTTTGTTTTTGTCGTTTTGATCTAGATTTTCGCTTCTCTTTCCACCCGTGTTGTCATTTGATGGAGATCCAATATCCTATGAGAGAGTAAGTACTTCCTCCACGTAGTCAAGAGGTTTGAGATGTAATTGCAAAGTCAACTGAATTCCTCCATTTCCACTAGACAAGGCTGCATGCAGTACATCACTTATCACCAACAGGAACAGTATTGGTGACAGTACAGAGCCCTGTTTAACCCCATTTGGGTTTCAAACTCCTCTGACAACCTTCCTCTATGCAGAACATGACATTTGGATCCATCATATTGTATGTAGCCTGGATAATAGCAATCAATTTATCTGGGATGCCCTTCCTGTCCAAAGCAAGCCAGACACTGTCGAACGCCTTTTTGAAGTCGATGAACATCCGGTGATCAATATTCAACCTACTGTTCGAAGAAGATCCGCAAGGTGTTGATGCGCTTTACACAGGAAGACCCAGTGCGCAATCTTGCTTGTTCGGGGTTGAGTGTGACTTCGAGGTGGTCTTTTATTCGCTCCAGGACGATTTTTGCTATCACCTTGGCTACTCCGTAATGTCTCCTTTTTTGGGAGCTTCACAATCATTCCTTTTTTTTCACTCTTCAGGAAATTCTGTGTTTCCCAAGCTCTCTCAATGAGTGCGTGTAAGAACTCACTCGATGTTGTTGGCGCTAATCAAAAGAGCTCTGCGGGTATACCGTCAAGTCCAACCGCTTTGTTGCTCTTCAGTGCTTTGATTGCCGTAAAGATTTCTTCGCTACTGGGGGATACAGTGCGTATTCGGAAATTTGTTAGTATGGACGGGTTATTGGCCGTTGGGCGAAAACGCGTTTTAAAGCCACAGAAAAGTGTTTTGAGCTGGTCCTCATCCGAATCTAGCAGAGATCCGTCTGCGTCTTTTACGAGGTGTTGTTTAGAACTTTGGACTCCTATGAGCTCTTTGGTAATTTTGTAGACGGTCCTACTGTTCACCTACATGCTGGCTCTTCTGTTTCTGTGGCCAATGCGTCGATGTTGTTACACTTATCACGTCGCACGCTACGGTGGACTTCATGCGATACTCAAACTCTAGCTCAGTTTTCCCTGCTGCTGGAGTAGTTGCGATACAAGCTTTGAGTTGTTTTGTTTCTTTGGTCCTAGCCCAAGTCTGTTCGGAAAGCCAAACACTGTTTCTTCCTTGCGCCCAACCGTCAGCACAAGAATGGTTTTCGATGGAGGTGGGTTCCGTGCTACTGATTGCTCTCAATTCTTGCCAAAGGTGGTCCCTTACTTGTTGGCGGACTGCGGGACCTTTTAGTCTATTTTTATTAAACTTAGGGATTTCTTGGGATCTCCAAACTGCAGCTGTAAGTAGTCTCACGGTAGCTACCATCAGATGGTGGTCCCGGGCCATTCTCATGTCTGCACACATTTTATTACGAACGTCCTGGAGACAGACGGCTGATCGCGAAGTGATCAACTTGGTTGGAAGTTGCTTGTCTGTTCGTCGACACCCAACTGACTTTGTAGCACGTCTTGCGCTCAAACATGGTCCCTCCTATTACAAGACGGTTGGAGTTGCAAAAATCGACAAAACGGTCGTCATTGTCGTTGCGGTCGCCAAAACGATGCTTTCCCATAATATGCCTGAGTCCATCATTGTCATTGCCAAGCTTGGCATTCAAGTCTCCCATTGCCATTTTGATGCCTCCGCCTGGTGTACAATCATAAGCAGCACTCAGCCGGTTATAAAAGGCTTCCTCTCCTCGACAGAATAGAACACCGTTCGGGCGTAGCACTGTATGATGGTGACGCTATGTATTCTAGTTTCTAACTTGGCTTTCAGGATCCTGTCGTCTAAAGGCTTCCAGGAAATTAAGATTTTGAGGGCTGTTTTGGAAAGCAGCAATCTAACATGAGATTTCCGATAACTTCCAAGTGCCTTTCCGGAGTACAGTAGTGCACTGTTACGAGTTGGAGACTTAAACTTCTTCGAACCCAACTTCACTAATCCCTAAGATATCCATCTTATACCGCATGAATTCCTTCTCTAATTGGCGGAATCTGGCATTTTGAAGGTTCTAAGCAATCAGGCACGATACAGGTCGCTCCTCTTTTGACGCAACCAAAAAAAAAAACAGATGGCTGGGCCGTGTTGTGCGAAAGATGGCCAGCTCAAAGAATCTTCGTGTCTAACACCGAGGAACGCAACAGCAGCGGGCCACCAAATGTAAGGTAACGTACGTAAGTGGAAAGAGACCTTAACTATGTATCTTGGAGTGTCGCATCAGAGGCATCTGGCGAGAGAACGTCCAAGCAAGAGAAAGTTTGCTGACGTCCAGGTTCACCCCGGATTGTAGTGTCACCTATGCGAGTAAGTAAGTAAGTAAAGAACCAATGTGACTCGACTCCTTACAAACGACTGCTCGTATATAATCTTTATCAGCCCAGTTCTCTTCTATGGCGCAAAAGCAAGGAGTTTGGCAAGAATGAATGGGGCTGGCCTAGGTTATTTTGTCGCCTGCATAGACGTGGCATAATGTACTCTTCGCTGTTCTCATATGCGAGATGTTCAAGCGACATGGACCTTACCACTTACCACCACATGGCTACGACTGCTGGGATATGTAGAAGAAGACGACATCAACAACTCGATGTACGTGGCTGGAGTCAGACAGCGTGCGATTGACCAAGATAAAAAGCCTCCATGGTTTCGGCCCTTATCCACTCCGGACTCTGGGGCCATCTAACGTGTGTAAGGAAATCGTGGTAATTATCACCCGCAAACTCACCAAACTTCCTCACGTAACACCAATCAAATCAAAATCTTCAATTCCCACTCATCAATAATGATGACCAAGCAAACCCAGCCCGAATTCCAAACCAGAAAACAAGAAAAAATGACAAAAAAAAAAAACACGGCTACGTCATTTCACGCAGCTCATTTGCATGCAAGTGACCACCAGAGAGTTGGAATTTTGTCGCAGCTACTCGTACCATACATCGGATCGGCGGGTATAAGGAAGTGCTCGTTCGTTTTCATTTCAACCATTAAAGCGTTTAATTTTGGGACCATTACGTCCCCAAAAAGGCAAATGTGTTTACACACTTGGTCGGCGGGGGGGAGCTACGAGTTAACGAGTACTTGAGGTGGAACCAAGTGTACGAGTATCTACAAACTCTTCCGAATGACCTTGAGCAGAGCGCACGTACTAATTCGCGCTACACACTGTCTGACCACTATGGGGTGTCGGCGTTTAACATTTTCCGGCATAATCGCAGTTGTTCTGGACATTTGACGTTTGACGTTTGTCATATCAGTTTCGGTGTTGATTTCGGTTTCGGTTTCGGTTTCGATTTCGATTTCGAATGTCATAATGTCGATGTGGTCGATGGTTTAACTTTTGTCGCAGGAGGAAAAGAAAACTAAATCAGTCTGACAGATTCGGTTCGGTGTTACGAATACACAAAAAAAAAAAATCGAAAATTCGAAATTATGGACAAATGCGACTTTGACATATTTGATCGTTTGGATGAGATCCTCATTACAGACGAGCAATTCACGAATTTCGTGAGACTTGTCCAGAAGACGTCGGTTTTAGTGCGATTTGTTTGTTTGATTGTTTGCGGATACTATTAGTGCGGTGACAGTTTTAAGTGGCAAAGTATGTAAAAGAAAAAGTGGAATCAATCCATCCCGTGGATGGGGAGCTGTTATTGGCGCGTTTTGGTGTGTAGCTACGAATACAATTCATCGTCTTCGTTCTATTCAATTCTCCTTAGTTTCTGAGTGCAATGTACTAGGCTGGGAGCTCTTCCAGTCTCCGTTTGAATTGCGGTTCGAAAATATAAACAATAAAATAAAATAAAACAATGATACAACAAAATTTAATTGTTTTCGATATAATTTAGGTTCTGCCTCGCTTTTTTAGTTTTTAGTGTCCAGTTCCTTACACCACAAAGTCGAACTAGAAAGATCAGCATCAAGTTTGTCTTTGCAATCAGGAGTTTTGGGATTGGAATAGGGGTGCAATGTCTTCATAGGGGTAGTGCCCGGTTGGTCAATCTGTTCGTTGAGACCAGTGGAGAAGGCTTCAGTAATCTGCTACGAACTTCTACTAATGTACTTTGAAGTTGTGACTCCAAAATCTTTAAAGTCTCCTTCAATTCCTCTACATGTCCTAGCTATCTTAGACTACAGGTCAACATCTCTGTATAGCTCATAGAGCTCGTTGCTATATGATCTCCTCTAAAGCCCATCAACTTTAATTGGAGAAACGAGCAAGGATAACCTTATCTGCATTTTCTGACGTCCATGCCTCAAATCTAGAATGCAGAGATTAGTTGATTAGGGGCCTATATAGGGTTATCACTCAATTGCCTTCTTAGACCAAACAAACAGCGATTAGCGAGTCTAACTCTACGTTCGATTCCTGTTCTCTGTAAATTACTGTTCTCTGAGTTATTAGCGGAGTCGAGAATTATAGCTGTCTTCTGTGATATCCTGTCCGTCTATGTATTGCCACCTACTTACTTTGATAATGCTATAGTCCGGGGTGGATCGGGGCTTCAGCTAACATTGTCGAAAATAACCCTTGGGAAAATAAATTAACTGCTATGTTTGCATTTTTGTTTGAAATAAAACAAAAAAAAAAACCGATCAACTCGGGTCTAAGATCTCGTGAATAACTAACTTTATTAAGAAGGAATGTAGCGTAGTTATGGAAGAATAATGAAGGTATATGGTATAAGTACAGTAATTAGTATTCCAACAATGTATGCAAATATGAATGTACAATGTATGTATGTGATGTGCAAAGGTATGCAGAATATGTATGAATCTTCAAGTGTATAAGAATATTAACGCAAAATATAACAAATAGGGTGTTTAATTTTCAGCATCCTCCGGGCGGGCGAAAGGGCGCATCTCTAGGGGATATAAAAGTTGAATAGTACGACGAAACTTCTTGCCGTCAGCAAAACGAACTTCACATGATCGGATTTTATTATATCTTCCGGGGTAGCAAACCTCAACTACCGCTAGCCGCCAGTGGATACGGGGAGTTCTGGCAGCATATACCAATACGACGTCACCGGGTTGGACTTCTTTTGAAAAAATATGCATAGAATGATGTGCTGAATGTAAAAGCTTGAGATATTCGGCTTTCCACCTTTTCCATAAAAAGGAGGTGTGCTGCAATCTGAATTTCCACTTGCGTCGAAGATCCGATGGAATGGTTTGGCCTTCACTCTCTCTATCGGTTACTTTTGAGCAACTGATGAGAAAACTTTCTGGTGTTAAAGGTGTCAAGTCCATTGGATCACTGCTCACACACGTTAAGGGTCTCATGTTAATAATTCGCTCGGCTTCAGTAATTAAAGTATTAAGCTCTTCGTTGTTAATCGTGGCCTTCCAAATTGCGACTTTGATTACGTCTTTGACACTCTTCACCAACAGCTCCCAAAAACCACCCCACCAGGGTGCTCTTTCCACTCTAAATTTCCAATTTATTTCGCGGTTACTCAAAAAACCGTTGAAAATTTCTCCCAAGCTCTTTACATCGGCTGCAGCTCTTTTAAATGTTTTCGCGTTGTCGGAATATATAGTAACTGGCTTGCCACGCCTTGTTGTAAAACGGCGTATAGCTAAGAGGCAGCATTCCGTCGTCAAATTGAGAACTAGCTCCAGGTGCACGGCACGGACGACGGCACACGTAAATATCATTATGTACACTTGCAAAATTATGGCCCTGCAAAATCCACACTCACCGTTTCGAAAGGTCTTGATGCTTGAAGTCGATCCCTTGGTAGAGAGGCAAAAGGCTGGGATGCGGCCTTTCCCCTGAGTCTGCGGCAAAGTTTGCATGCTGCGATGGCCTTTTTAATCAACTGCCGGGCGGCAGGCAACCAATGTTGTTCACGCAAATGAGTCAACACGGTATTCACTCCATTGTGCAAAGACACACTTCGTGAAAGTAACTGCTTCGAGGTAGAATGACTGGACTTACAAAGTCGAGTGGCTCGTCTAGTTGAGTTAATCTGCTTCCCACATAAACCTTGGTCGTCCAAAAATGGATTAAGAGTCAGTAGGGTAGAGGATCGAGAAATGGTTTTCCCTTCCTGCAAAGATAAGACTTCATTTGAAAAATAAGTAAATTAAAAATAACTTATCCAATAGATCTCTGCATTCTTCATTTCAGCTGCTCGCAGAAACCTTGACGTATGAGTTGTCCTGTCCATTTTCTTAGCCCAAATTGGGTACCACTTATTTAGTAGTACATTGACACCTCGATGAATATGGGCCGTAATCCTGAACAGCTTCTTCCAATCACCAATAGTTTCATACAGCATAAGCGGTTCCGAATATATACTTAGGTGGAGCACCAACATCTTCCTTCTGCGAGATTGGCAACAACATAGCAACAGATTCCTCAGCAGGCGACTCATTCCCCATAGGTCAATGAGACTTGTCTTCTTTCAGCCAAGATGGACCTTCCTTCCATAGCAGCGACGTAGATAAATTTTCTGCGGATATCCCTCGGATAAGTAAATCTGCTGGGTTTTCTTTCCTAGAACAATGACGCCAATCCCTTACAACCGTAAGCTCTTGTATTTCCTTTACACGGCTGAACACGTACGGCTTCCACTTTCGGGCATCTCCTTGAATCCAATGTAGTGTGATCTGCGAGTCCGTCCACAGATAGAACCTTTGAGATGGAAGTTCTAACTTCTTCCAGTAAGAACACAGTCTGGTAGCAACCAACGCCGCGGTGAGTTCCAATCTGAGAGCATCCGCTTTCTTTTCTTTAAGTGGCGCATACAAACTTCACCTCAGTTTTAAGATTTGACATTTGGAGTCTTAAGAACGCAACAGCCCCAAAGGCTTTCTGACTGGCATCGGCGAATACGTGCATTTCGATGCACGTCAACTCCGCCTTAATTCCAAGCTACCTTGGCATTGAAATTTCGAGAATTAGTTCTAAATCCTTACAACCTGCGACGTATTTTTGGCTAGACTCTGCCCACAATAGCTCGTCCCAGTTTACTTTATCACGCCACAAAGTCTGAAACAAGATTTTCAATTTTATTAAAATGGATCGAACACTCGAGCAATAATCTTCAACAAGTTGCGCTTCGTAGGCTGTAACGTTGACTTTAAACATTCCGGATCAAATTTAATCATCAATTCGTCGCTGTGTACATTCCATAGGACGCCGAGAACGGAATGAACTGCACCTTCTGTCGCATCGAGAGAACTCTGAATTTGAGAATTATTGCAGAGCCATTTTCTCAGATTCATATAAGCACGCTTAAAGACCTCAGTAGACTCTTTACGAAATTTATCTGCGTCTTCCTGACTACTGACACTTGTTCCAAGATCATCCATGTAGAACGACTTACTCAGCAATTTACATGAGTCTGGATATTTGGTTGCTTGCGCGCGAATGTGAAGCCCAATTGTGGCAGACAGTAAGAATGGACTGGATGAAACCCCAAAGGTGACTCGCGTCATACGATATTCCACTTCAGATGAAAAGTCTGTACATAAATCCTTGCCATTTCAATATCTGCGACTAAACCTAGCTGCTCGTTACGGAAGTTCAACAAGACTTGCAAAATGTCTGGAAGTAAGTTCGAACCTGTCCATAAACATTCATTTAAAGACAATTTACCTGGTAAATGAGACGAGGCATCGAATACAATTCGGATCCTAGTAGTTGTCTTTTTTGGGCGATAAACGGCACAGTCTGGAATATAGTACAGGTTTTCCACGTTGTCGTCGTTCGAAACAACTTTCTCAGCGTACCCTGAAGCTATGAGTTGCTGTATTGCAGTATCGTATTCGCTAAGTTTGGATGGGTCCTTTCGAAGCCTTCTGAGAAGGGAATGCAATCTTGAAATAGCCATTGATTTGTTGTTCCCCAGGTGTCCATTTTTGGTTTTCCAGGGCAGGAGTGCTTCATATCTTGTCTCCGTCTTGCGAAAACACTTTTCTTGGAGTTCTCTGGTGAATTCTCTCATCTCTATGTCATCGCTCCGTATTCTCAAGCTCTCTAAGCTCCACATATTTTCAAGGGAGGAGCTGAAAAGGGTAGAAACATTTTCATTAGGGATCAATTTATCCGTGTCGCAAGGCCTTGAAGCGTCCAGCCAAAAATCGGGTCTACCGCTGTCAAAAGGTTAGTTATTCGTTTATAATTTCCAGTTACCACTTTCCAATAATAATCCGCTCCAACTAGAACACTCAAACCTTCTTCTTGCTCTCGTCCACACAAATTTGATTCCGCCAAGCAGAAACCGTCCAGGAGCCGCCAAGACGTCCAAGCAGATTTCGGGAACCACCACCGCCGCCACTTCCACAGACTTTTCGCTAAACTGAGATCTTAAATGAATGTTCACAATTTTCGTCTTCTTACCACCAGAAATCTTGTCTTGACCGAAAGGAATAGCGAATCCACTAATTTCCAAATTCAGCTTGTTTACAACTGCTTCTCTTACGTACGTGCGTTGACTTCCGCCATCAAGAATAAGCCGCACAAATAAACTGTTTGTTGCACAAAGGGAATGACTGGCTGCAAGAAGAGAACGCGCAGTTTGCAAAAACACATTATTCTTTCTTGAATTATTTGGGGCAGACAAATTTAAAATTGGATTAAGCATGGCAACAGACGTTGGATTTTCTTTAGATTTTGACACTTCACTGGTAGACAACGATTTATTTGTAAATCTGCACAACGAGATGGGATGTTTATTTTTGCACTTTTTGCAACATACGAGTAGACTTTTCACTTTACAACTACTTGCGGTGTGTCCCTTCAAAGTGCATCGGAAACATCTACCATCTTCCTTCAACATTTGCTTCTTCTCATCAATGGTTCGTGCGCAGTTGCACTCTTTCGTCTCATGCTCTGTCGATTTGCAGAAAAGCACTATGCCTTTGACAGTTCGGAAGTGAAAAGGCCTGCTGCTGTCGATGGTTGTGTGCTATGCGCACTCTCTCTTGATGATTTGTTTACACCTGCTCTCTCTATCGATTCTACTTCTTGCTTAAGGAATCTAAGAATATTTTTCACCTGTTTGTCTCCATCGAAGGAAAGAGTGGAGCCAGTATCAGAAACTGAGTCTGTGGCATCTTCCACCCTTGTCAGACACTCTTTCTGTATTCGATGATAATCTATTCGGAGCTCGTTAGGCATGCGTGAGAGGAGGGAACACCAAGAGCTGTCAAAGAACGACTGCAAGCTATTACTGTATTATATAAATTCCTCAATCCCGTCGCATCCGTTTTGCCAGAAACTGCCGGAAGATACATGAGCTGCTGCATTAATTTGTCTATTAATTTTTCGGTGTCGCCATATTCCTCTTGCAAAAGAGAGACAGCTCCATCGTAACAGGTATTCGAGGGAGTGAAACCTGATATCGTCTTCGCTGCATTACCCGTTAGAAAAACTGCCAACTGCCTCCAGTTGGACATACGAAGTTGGCTGAGGTACCCTTTCACTTGTCTGTGCAACCTTACATGAGGCTGTTCCCTCTGTGTTTGAGTCGAAAACTTTTCGGGACGCTGGTGTTCATGGCCTTAAGGTGACCTAGCCATCTAAGCCGGGTTATCCGAGCTTTTCGGACGAGGTCGACACAGTTGTGCAATCCGCACAGATTATTATTGAAACGTCTACTCTATTGATGCAAAAGGGATCGAGAATTTCCGGAAGGACGTTTCTCCACTTTTACCAGGGTTCAAGATTATGCGCCGTAAAGCAGGGCTGGGATGATTGATGTCTGGAATAATGTCGTCTTTACTGCTGAATTGCCCTCTAAGCCCAAGGAAGCAGGGATTAGCAAGAGCGATTTTTCGCGTGGTTTCGCCGCTGATGTCTTTGTAGGAGTTGATAGTTGAGCCGAGGTAGATAAAGTCCCTTACTATCTCAAATTTATAGCTGCCTAACGTGACCTTCGGCTCTAGGCGTCGATTTTGTGTGTCACTCTTAGTTGACAGGATCTACTTTGTTCTCCCTTCACTTACAGCCAAACCCACCTTTGCTGCTTCTGCTTCAACAGCGGCAAACGCTCCAATGACAGTTCGCTGTGTTCTTTCCATTATGACAATGTCGTCTATATATGCGTGTAGGTTAGCTTAGGTTAGGTAACAGTGGCCGTTGCGAAAAAAACCAACCCAATTAGGCCTATTGGCCCATTGTGATTCCACTTGGATCTGTGATCCTCCTACGCTTGGAACCAATTTCAGCTTCTGACCAAGAGTAGGACACCGTTAACGAGTAAAGGTCCTCAGTGGAGTTTTCTTCGGTAAGAGAGAGCTGAACAAATACAGAGTAAGTGGAGGATTGTCTCCTCTTCCTGTTCGTCCATGCAGCTTCTACGGAAATCGTTTGTAAAGGCGCCAAGCCTTCTTGCATGCTTGTCTCTAAGGCAGTGTCTAATGATGACACCAATGATGACACACTCTTAGAGCAATTCAGATCCAGTTTTGGCCAGATTTGTTTGGTCGCTAAGGTTTGATCTTTTTTTAGCATCCAGCTTTAATATCAGCTTGCAAGTAGCGATTGGTATACCGATGCTACCATTTTTCGGTGGAATAGGTCGTGTGATTCCAATTTTGGCGAGTTCGTCTACCCTACCTGCAATGCCAACGTGCCCCGGCTCCCAACATTGGTGTAGGTTGAGCTGCTCTGCCATCTCAATAAGAGATGATCGGCAGCCAAGGGTGGTTCTAGAATTTAGTGAGACTGAATCCAGGGCCTGAATATCCGACTAGTTACGGATATCCTTTACAGATATCACTTCAACCAGGACAGGAATTCTTTAATCGCCAAAATTTCCGCCTGGAACACGCTAATGTGATTTTGAAGGCGGAAGGCGAGTCTTAAGTTAAGTTTGTCTAAGAAAAAACCATCACCAGCCCTGCTATCAGTCTTTGATCCATCTATGTGGACGTGGATTGATTTGCCATCCATGAAAGCATCTTCCTCTCAGAAGGATCAAGAGGGGATGCATACAGAAAATCTTTGTCAAACTAATGTTGGGTTGGGGCATAATCTAGTCAAGTCAAGTTCTCTGGAAGTATTCCTAGTGTTTATTTGTCCACTGTGTAGTTACTTTAAGGCAAATAGCTGCGTTAGAGCCCGCTTGTCTGCTAAAAATATCACACCGTATCGACCACCGACGAGTGCACACGTCATTCTGCACTCGTAATTTCTCCCGTGCTGCACACAAAAAAAAAAACGCGCAGAGTAAAAAAAAAAAAAAAAAAAAAACAGTGCTCCTGGTCGCAGTACGGTAAACCATGGTCAGAATTTTCACTTCGCAGCCTTGCTTGTCGGTGTTTGTGCTTACTGTGTTTGTTTGTGGTTATGACAAGTGGATTCAGGGTGGACGTAGCGAATATACGCGGGCTAAAAAGTAATCACTTTTCTGCGTACGTCCATAAGGACAGACCAGCAGTTTTGGCACTTAGTGAAACACAGGTAGATCCCCGCCCACACCTCTCAGATCACTCTGATCTGAAGCTACCTGACTACGAACTAGCGCCACTATTCTTCCACCATAATGTAGTCTCTGTTCCAATCCGGAACTCAATTTCATGTGGTTAAAATTCCATCTCCGTAAGCGGTAGTGGACCGCTTTATTTACAGAAGCCCCAAACTGGACAGCAACTCGACCTTTCACGAGTTTGATGCGCTGTCTGACTCTATACAAAGAATTGCATCCCTGTATCCTCATACTGAAATCGTGATTACGGGCGATTTCAATATACACAATTCTGATTGGCTTCGACATTCTGGACAGACAACACCCGAAGGACGGTGTGTTGAGTTCTTTGCTGCGGAAAACAACTTGACACAGCTTGTAAATGAGCCTACGCGAATACCAGACGTTGACTGTCATACCGCAAACACCTTGGACTTGTTTCCAATAAGTACACGTTGATGTGCTCTCCCCTCTAGGCTCGTCGGACCATTGCTTCATATCAGCTGATTTCTCGTACATCCACCACACACTCGTAGTTAGAGAAAGCTTCCTAAAAGAACCATACGGTAATACGAGAAAGCCAATTGGAGTGTACTTTACGCCTCCTTTAGGAATTTTAACTGGTCGTTATGTTTCCTTGATAATGACGTGGACGCCGCTGTTGCTATGATCACAGAAACTATGGGATGAAATCCTTTCTCCCTCATCGAATGAAGAGCATCAAACGAAAAGAAAAGGCATGGTACGACTCGAACTGTGAAGTGTTTTTTCGGTCCTACAAGACCAACCCGACAGAGGAAAACCGAAAAAAGTTTAAAAAAGCCAGAAATGACTGCAATGTCTTTCTCAAGCGTGTGAAATTCCAATACGACCATAACCTAAGGCAAAAAAACACTGCAATGTCCCAAAGGTAGTAAAAGTCATTTGTCAAAAACATTAGAAATTCTGCCTCATCCTCCATCCCAACGCTCATTTACTATGACATTCCAGCTGTCAGCTCTTTGAACAAGGCCAATCTGCTTGCTGCACACTTTGCGACTAGCTCAACACTTCCAGATTGTGCTTTGTCTCCGCCTACACTTGAGTGCGTCGAATCTACAATCTCTTTCGCACTCGTGTTGTAGCAAGAGTACTTAAAGATCTCAACATGCATAAATCCACAGGTCCAGATGGTACATCTCCCCTTCTTCTGAAGAGGTGTTGTTGCACGCTGGCAAAACCACTGCGTAAGCTTTTTCATGGAATGAAAACAGCATTTGCCCAGCTTCTTCTTCTTCTCTCTCCTCCTACAGACCCATTGCACTTACGTCCCTTCGAAACACGAAAACTTCTCAATGACCGGCAGTACGGTTTTCATAGCAACAGGTCCACTGGTGATTTGATGGAATGTCTTACCAAAAAAGTGGAACCAAAGCGTACATCAATCTGGCGAAAGCAAGATAGTTGCACTTGATATTTCTAAGGCATTTGACAGAGTTTGGCATCAAGCTCTTTTGTCGAAAATGTGTGCATTTGGGATCGATGAATCTCTTCTTTAATTCAAGTTGTCTTGAACGGTTTCAAGTCTGATGTTCACAAAATAAATGCTGGTGTGCCCCAGGGCTCAGTTCTGTCTCCGACACTCTTTTTAATTTTCATTAATGATCTCTTGTCTGCTACTTCTAATCCAATATATTCCTTTGCTGATGACAGTACTCTCTGCTTTTCATATTCGTTCCCGGACTCACGCCCCTGCTCTTCGGCTGTAGAACGGGAACGGCAGCGTATGTTAAGCTCATTAAATTCCGATATTAACAGCATAACCAATTGGGGAACTATCAACCGAGTGGAATTTAATGCTTCCAAAACGTAATGCTGTCTGCTGTCATTAAAGCGAAGTCTAAATACCCAGCCATTATCCATGAATGACACTTGCATCGTCGAAACCGATGAACTTTCCATTCTCGGTATGTGTGTCAGTGACAACTTACATTGGAATGACCACATATTCGATGTCGCCAAAAATGCTGAGAAATGTCTAGGTTTCCTCAAACGATGTAAGAAATATTTTACCCCCTCCGATCTGGCCACAATATATAAGGCATTCATCCGCCCAAAACTGGAGTACAATTCCCACATCTGGTCAGGTGCTCCTAAAACATCTCTGCACCTGATAGATAAGCCGTACAACTCGCTTATGGAATGCCCTGCCGATCTCTGTGTTTCCTGGTCATTATAATTTACAAACATTTAAAAACAATGTACATCGGTACCTGTCTTTTCTTCGCCCGCGCTGTGACATTTTAAGGATACAAAAACCCCTTGAGTGTGAGGTGAGAATATAAAAAAAAGAAAAGGCGTGTCAGGCGAACCAGAATATCCAGTGCCGCGTGGGGAGTTGTGCATAGGGCTTTGCGTACGTACAGACATGCTGCTTGTTCTTTGGATGCTGCTTAGTTTGCTGTAGTTGATTGCATTGTCTAGGGCCGTACGCTGGACAACCAACCCGTAGATGAGGTCTTATAACCCAGATGTATAAACAGTGGGTAATGTGAGGTTGAAGGTCTCATTTGTTCCCAATATTTCTTGAGTGGTAGGTTTCCTCTTTAGTTTCCTGTTTAGTTTCCTGTTAAAGATGAGGCCCAGGTATTTCGCTGTATCGGAAAAGACTAAGCTGGTACCGTTGTTTGAAGAAGGGTCTATATTTGGACTTTTATACTTCCTTGAAAAGAGGACAAGATCATTTTTTTGGGGGCTTACTCGCAATCCATAGTGATCCGCCCAACTTGTTAATCTGTTAAGTTTTTGTTGTAAGAGTTCTTTAATAGCGTTGAGATGTTTTTCTTAGAGGGCTTTCGCAACGTCATCCGCATAGGCAACCACCCTGCTACCACACGCTTCCTGGTATATCAGCGGTTCATTGACCATGCGCCTTATGGCGTACCGTAGCTTATGGCGTGCATACCCTTTAACAGAAGTTCCATCCAGTTTAGAACTGATAATTCTACTATTAACAACAAGACTGATCAACTGCCTAAGTGAACCATCTACCTTCAGAGTTGACACGGTAGTTGTAATTGCGGATGTGTTGACATTGTTAAAGGCACCTTCTATGTGCAGTAACGCTATCACGGTGCACTCTCGATAATGCAGGCATCGTTTGATGTGGCTAGTCAGGGAATGTTGAGCCATTTCCACCGACTTTCCTTTACAGTAGCCATGTTGAGCCGTAGAAAGAAGTCGGGGATCAATTCTAGATTGCATGTGGATATCAATCTGCGGTTGTAGAGGTTTCAGAAAGAAACACAATAAACTGTTAGATCTGAGGTCTTTTGGGACAACATGGGAGGATTCTCCGTCTTTGGGAATGAAAACTACATTGACTTCTCTCCATGACAAGGGAATTTGGATCATTTCGGCATAGCTCCTCATGATATTCACTAGCGTTGGCAGGATAATATCTGAGGCTATTTGTAACTCGGTATTATACCGCTCTACCCAGCAGGCTTGTATGGTTTGAAGGTACTCGTATACAGCGCCCAGACCCGCTTGTCTATTGTAATCAGACCGTGAATTTTAGTCATAGCAGCAGTAGTCATTCTAAAGCTCCCAGTAGCAGATTGAGTGATTCATCACTTAAGGTAGTCCAAGAGCCATCGGTTTTTTCAAATAGCTAGGCATCGTTGGATTGGTAGAGGGGGTTTTTCTTAGCCGCAATGCCCAAGAGGTTTCTATTATTGTCTCGCAGAATGACCTCTAGGATTGTAGTTTTGCCTTTCTCAATTTTTTTTTGCATTTTGAGGGATTCTTTGTACGAACCTCAGTATGTCGCCTTTCTTGTGCTTTCCTGTAAGCGTTTCTAAGCGGTCAAAGAGCTGATGTCCAACAGTGCAGCTTTTTCTGACGGGTAGAATCATTGACTTTCACGTCAAGCGTTATTACATGGAGGACATAAGAGTCCCCTGTATTTGTCGAATCAGTTTTCCTATAATTCTGAAATGTTCTTTGGAGAGGAGGAGCATCATTTAGACCGAATTGGATGTACCGGTGATTTAGAAAAGAATGTTCAGACGATACGATCCAGTTGGTCATCATTTGATTGATGTTGTCGGAGACAAGACTGATATCTAGCACCTCTTGTCGGTTTTGAGTTATAAAGATGGGCTCATTGCCAATATTTCAAACAATGAGTCTAGTACTTATAACGTAATCAAAAAGTGACTCAGCTCTGTCGTTAATGCCGATACTGTCCCACACCGTTGGATAAGCGTTAGCAGCGCAGCCGATGATGAGGTCAGTTTTTAGCCTTCCAGCTTCCAGTAGCACCCTTTCTAGGTTATCACCAGAGAGATGGGCCACATTGTCGTGGTCAAAATATGACGCTGCCAGTCAGTCTAGCAACGGTTATATCGAGGTCGTTGAGATTAGGGAGCAAGAGTACATTAAGGCCACGTTTCACTAATATACAAGTTCTGATCCTACCTTTGTCTTTGTGTTGATCGGAACGTATTCAGGCCTCAAAAATTCCAAGTCCACGAATCACTCTTTCTAGAATATAACGTTCCTGGATGATGCCTTGTGCGTCTTTGGATAAAGAGTGCGAAGGAAATTGTTTTGAAGTGATTGAGGTCATTCTAGAGAAACCGTAATATTATTGCTACTATACATCAGAGAAGACTGCACCACCGTATCATGTGAGTCCTCCGATTCTGAAAATGCTCCCAAAAGCTCAGCTTCATTCTCTGATCGTAAAGGAACTCTTTTTGATTGGTCGTCGGTTTCCATTTCCGACTGGGTATCAGAGGTGGAGACCATTGGCTGGGTTGTCACCTTGGAAATATTAGAGTCGTTGATATCCATTTCAGGGATGGAGAGGATCTGTTTTAACTAAAGAAGGCGATGGTTGCTTTTCAGCATCCAGCTCATACTTCTTGTAAACCCTTAGGGTTATATTGTACACGCGAATCCGAACTGATTTATGCAGAGGATTAAGAAATTCCTTAAGAGTCTCTTAGTTCCTCCAGTTTCGCGATTTTCCAGCCATGAGTCGGGAGGGTCGGGTTACTGGCCCTAATAATCTCCAGAATGTTCTTCTGGGGAGGAGACTTCAGCTGGGATTTAGGTGCGTGCTCTGGGTCTGCTAGAGATATACTACTCGTATTATGTCACAATATCGAGGTTTGCACACGGCCAGATTTCTCCTCATCCACCTACCGCTTTTGTTTACAGAGAGGTCGAGAGGTCTTTGGTCGGCACAAGGGATAAACTTGTCGTGGGAGGTAGTGTGTGGTTTTTCCGCAAAAAATTGCCCGAAAACTTTAACTTGGTCGTCGCTTTTATCGATCACCGTGATCGTTATGGCATCTTTTAGGACTTTACTAAAAGGCCTCAGAGATGTGACGTTGGAAGCCTCTATAGTGGTTTTGACACTTTTAACTTTGGGCCTGTTGGGAAGCTGCAGGATTTCTTCCGACGATCTCTGGCGTTTGAAGGTATCTTTCAGCATTTTGGGAATAGTGGGTAATGTTGGCCCACTTTATTTTGTTGCGCATGTCTGTAGTTCTCTCGACCTCAGGAACGGATCTGAGGGTTTTGACTATGAGTGCGGCATTTCGGCGTCTGATGTAGAACATCTTGGATCGGGTTTGCCGACGCGGCTGAGCCTCCTATTCCTCTTTTGAGGGAGGAGCCTTAGTAGCAGCAGGAAGTTCATAGCCTGCCACAGGCTTACTGCTGCTTTTGATGGAGGAAATGGTAGATCATGGCTTGCCACAGTCTTGCCATTCCTTGAGAGTTTGGAGTTCTGCTGGTAGCATTTCTCTTTAGAAGGTGCACAGCCGTCTGCCACAGTCTTTCCTTTTCTCGGCATCGTAGGAGCAGTTTGTGTAATCACCGCATTCACCGGTATTGAAGGAGTACCGGTCTCGAGTTTTGATTTAAGATTAGTTTCCATATGGGATTCCAGGAGTGGCGGAGAAACGAAGGTCCATCTGTATACAGATAAGGCTAGTTTATCCGGAGGTCGCCAGGTATACGGATACTCTGTTCACGACTGAGCTATTTTCAAAATGCTGGGCCCTCAGCCGGGTTGATCCTCGGCACGGGTCGTATGGCACCTTGATCCCGCCCAGGGGAGAATGGAAAGTGGATGAAAAAAAAAAGGAAGGAAGTGAGGAAGTGAGGAAGTGAGGAAGTGAGGAAGTGAGGAAGTGAGGAAGTGAGGAAGTGAGGAAGTGAGGAAGTGAGGAAGTGAGGAAGTGAGGAAGTGAGGAAGTGAGGAAGAGAAGAAATGGGGTGAGCATCCTTTAGTTTCAGTACTCATCTGGATAACTTCTCGAGAGTCATTGATCTTACTCAGCGTCAACAACTTGGCAAGTTCGATGCTCAGAAAGCTAAATTTATTCAGCCACAAGGGGTCGTGGGAATTGAGTTCGCCGTTGAACGGGTATAGTTCAGAGTGGATTTTTCAGAATTTGAATGGAATGATAAGTCCTTCTAACTGCGCCCTCTATAAGGCCTTCTCTTAAAAGAACAACTGATAGAGTAGAAGGCATGTCTATTTGAGTTGCAAGCAGACCAAACACAAGTTTTTAAGAAGTCAGGGGACTTTTTGCTGCTCCTCCACACGAACGACTTTAGACTGCCGGGATTATGCTTGCAGGAACTAGGCGATGAGGTAGTGAGTGCTGGTACTGCAGGCAACTTGTCGCCTGATGAAGGTTTACCTATTTCCAAACATAGTCGGGTTCTCTATTCCAACAAAAAAGGAAGAGAAAAAAGGGATTTAAATCGGTCTTACGACGGTTTTCAACTGTAGTTATAGCAATTTCAAGGACCGCTATCGGTGATCGGTGGTGATGGCAGTACCTTGTGGCTTGTAGATAAATCTGTATCAAAGATATCTGCGGTCTTACTCCTGCCTCAGCGGACTCATCAGTGACTTGCAGACGTATGTATATTCTTATAAAACAGAGGAAAGTATTACGGCCGTTTGACTGTACAAGGACCAAGAGTGCTGCAGCGGATATTGGTGATACTTAGGACTAACAAATTGGACTATGGCAAAGATACCAATTTACAATATATTCATAGCTGCTTTTGTCATTAGAGATTCAAGTGCAGATTAGTGAATGGTACCGCTCTACCGTCCTGTCTATATTCCCATGGAGTTGGACAGCTTTGGTTTGGGGTCTTATCCTCAATCTTTCAAATTAAAGCGGCGAAAATGTGGCGCCCTGATCTTTTATTATTTTTGTTTAACACCAGTTGTCACATAGTTCTACTTTTATTTTAAATCTCAGTCTAATGAAGCGTAAGCAACATCGGCGGGACACCTGTGGCAAATGCTAGTGGTACTGAGCAAATTCGGGAATAACTCGTATTTGTAAAACTCTTTTCCTACCAGAACACCCATCAGAAAGCTACAACAATATTATTAATGGATTTCGTAGTTATCTTAAAAGGTTCTATAGCAGTTAAACGAATCGATAAATTTGTAATTATTACCACTGCCGGGGTATTAAGTTCTTCCTCAATCGATTAAAGTACTGCTTACCGTTGCAGTGGATCTTGTCTCTACAGCCTTTACTTTTATGTTAGATGGGGCTGCAGTCAGGAAAGAAGCAACCTGGGCCATTATGTGAGTCTAATTTCCGCCGGAAAGGCTGGATATTTCCTGTTTGAAGGTTTAACTTCTTGAATTTCATCTTAAAATGAGCAGGATTAGTAGGGTCGGCACATCGCCTGATTTCTGTGTTGATATTCTTAGTCAATACCTCGAAGGTATTGTACGATGATTTAAATTACTGAGCGATGCCAACCCGTCGAAGCCCAGCTCTGCAATTATGACTAAACCTCAATCGTGATTATCGAGGTAGCCATCGAGTACTGGTCTCGTCCATATGAACTTACTTACTTACTTACTGTGAAGCGTCCCGGGCACACTGCTGTTAGTTCGTAAGACCAAGCATCCTGTCATCCTGGCATCCGCGATTACTTGATCTTTAGAACAGAAGTCTGATCTTCCTGCTCATATCGAACCTGATTCAAAGATTCTTTTAGCTGAGGCATTCCTGTCCATCCATTTGATGTGGCTAAGCCAATGCAGTCGACGTATCTAGGCTTTTAGGACTACATCCATATCTTTGTTCCGATTCGCCCTCCGCGTAACCATATATTCGACGAAGGATTTTCCTCTCACTCTAGTCAGTATTAGTTTCGCTTTAGTGCTTATCGTCTAACATTTGGCACCATATTAGTAACAGAACTGACAGGATTCAGGTCTTGTAGAGGAGAATCATTGTCAGGAGCAGTAGTTTCCTGGGGCCAATCTTACTCGGACCTCTACTAAAGTACCATTTGTAGAGTTGATGTTCACGTCGTGATAGGTGAACTCCCTAACTACCTTGAATTTACAGCTGTCGGCTGTAATGTTTTGTCCCAGATGGTGGATGGATGTTTCCTTCCTTGTCGATAGCATATAATTTGTTCACAATTAAACCAACTTCTCTAGCCTTTTCTTCGATTGCCGCAAATGGCTGAAGGATGGATCGTCAATGTTGTCTGCGTATCCCAATAGATGGAACGATTCATTGCCTCTATTCTTAACACCAGCCCTAAACGCTATTTGTTCAAGCTCAAGGATAGAGAAACGGCATGAAAGTGCATGACATTGACAAAATCCCGCGCTCGTCTGGAACAGTAGTGATGAAGCGTTACTAAATGGCACAGCACACCGCTTGGCCTTTCAGGTTGAAGTTTGTTTGTGACTGTAAACGAAAAAAGGACAACGTTCGGAATTGCATGTAAAAAGTGCGAACTTTGAACAGGCCACCTAAAAGCGAACATTTGACAGAAGTCTTAGATAACATGATGATTACAAAATACGAGTATGACATATACTATGGTACTTTGACTTCTACAGAGAACAGAAGTTTGTTGCAAGCGACAGATTAAAGCGAGAAGTTTTGGGCCTTCGGCTGATGGAAATGTTCTTGCCATTGATTGGCATCAAGATCAAAGTCAGTGACATCATCCTGGTATGCCATCAAGCTCCACATAAAAAGAGACGTTGCTACCAAAGAATGTTCCTCCATGCTTCTCGACAAAATCTGGTAGCAATGCTCTAAGTATCGCGTTTAATGAGAAATCCGGAAAAGGAGACATCTATGATAGTCAATCGTACGAGTGTGTATCAGCAAATGAACCTAGGCTATATGACCTTGCTGCGGGACTTTGAATGTTTCTTTTAATGGAATTTCTCAGTCCTTCGAAGAAAACCGAGCATGTGCTTAAGTGATAAAGTGGCTACACTAGCAGCACCCACCACATCAGCGCTGATTACCTTTAGCCCGATGCTAGCGTAGGCCTGACACTGCACATAGCAAGCCTCGCAGGATGTTGGATCACTAATGCCCAGCACATTTCAGTGCTTAGTAAAAGTGGTACCGTCTTTCCTACTGAGGGAGACCAGAAAACCTAACGTTGTCTTCTTGCAGACGTCAGGAAGCGTTCGTTTGATCTGCCGGAAACCTGGAGAGTTGTAGTTATGTTCATATGAAACCCAGCTGTCAATAGATGCCATAACCGAGGACGTAGATTTGCGCCCTAAAAATCCCTCCTCTGAGTCTTAACTAGGAATTTCATCGGCGATTTTATTTCCCGTGATGCCATTGTGAACTGGGATCTAAAGTGAATTCAGCCTTCCGACTGTGTTCAGTGAAGCCTTGCACTTCCAATCTAGCCTGGGAGTAGTATTGGCTGTCGCTACAGATGCAGTTGGTTCGCCCCTCAATGTTTTCTTCGTAATATACGAGTATGTAGTTCACTGCCATCAGGATCGCGTATCTCCGTTTGGAAGGTAGAGGCAAGTTTCCTAGCCAGGAATGAAATCGAACGTTTTTGCTAGTGACCTTGTAACTCTTATGGGTGTGGTGACTGCTGAGGCCATTAAACATGCTGTTGCTCCTCATGATGGCTTCAAGCCGCCTAGGACCGATGACATATACCCAGTTATGCAACAAAAGGTATAGACCAGCTGCTGATAATTCTGAAGAGAATCGTCACTGCTAACCTGGCACTGGCATACACACTGAAACTGAAACAACGGAATTTTTGAATTACCAGCGATGCTGCTGAATAAGGACACTGATCTCGGACTCTAACTGCGGCCAATATATGATGGCGGGGTTAAACAGGAGTAGCCCGCAAAGTGGCGTTCTGTCTCCACTGCTATAGTGCATGTTGATAGACTCACTGCTCAATGCTCAATGCGTTCAATAGTTCTGACGTCTATGCACAAGTATACGCCAATGATGTAGCTATGATGTCAATTGGATCATGTCTAGTGACTGTCTGCTCTAAAGCGTAGGCAGCCCTTGGCGTGATCGACAATTCGTGCCTTAGAAATGAGCTTTCAGTCAATCTTCTCAAAACTTAGCTTGTTCTGTTTATGAGAAGGAGGATGCTGGCTAGCCTGACACATTTAGTGCTTAAAGGCATCACCATCTAGTTATCCAAAGAAGCTAAGTATTTGGGGATCATCTTAGATAACAAACTTTGTGGAGTAAACATGTTATGCCAAAAGCCTCTAAGGCGCTGCAGACCTTCTGGAAGTGCAAAGGAGCTGTCGGCAAGACATGCGCCTGTCACCAAAAAGGGTCCTATGATAAGGCCAGTTACATATATCGTATATGTCGGTTGTCTGGTGGAGGAACAAGGTCTGTCTCGTCTACATGCGGGCTTTTCCTAGCCCGCGTTGCTCCGCTCTAGACGCATTGGTGATTCTCCTTCCTCTTGATATTTGTATCATGGGCTTCACTCTCAAATGCATCTTTCGTTTAAATGGAAGTCGTCTGTGGTACAATGGACCTTTGATGACCGCCGTCTTTTATGGCTCTGGTCTTATAGACATGCAGTCTAGTGCAATGAAACTATAACTCCTGCTGCGGAAAAATTACGGAATAGACTTTCACTGTGCCCAGAAAGAATACAGTCGGGTCTTTACGGATGGCTCAAAAACGGATTTAGGATGCAGCGCTGGTGTATTTCTGGACGACGAAAATGTTAGATTTCACTCCTCGTTAAGAAAAACTTACGTCTGTCTTCCAAGTGGAGAAATCAATGCTGATGGCTTCAAACTATATTGGGAAGAATCGGTAGAGACCCAGGCTGCGCTTAAACGATTACTGACCCCTCTTACGATGTCCAATCTCGAATCAACTTGCAAGACCGCATTGAATTCACTGAATCTTGTCTAGATCCCAGGTCACAATGAGATCACGGGAAATGAAATCGCCGATGAACTTGCTAGGCAAGGCTCAGAGGAGAGTTTTTCATGACCCGAACCTACGTAAGGTCTGCCTGTGTCCTCAGTTAGGATCCCCATTGGGTTGAGACAGATTGGTTTCATTCGAACATGACTGCAGATTGCTACTCTCCAGAATGCTTCCCTATGTCTCTAAGCGGTCACCGACCATCCTGTTGTTTCTTAGTAAGAAGGACTTCAGGCTGCTTACTGGTTTCGTACAATATTCTGCGACAGTTGGTGTGAAAGCAATAACGACACCGCGGAATGTCCGGCTAACGCTCGCATTAACGTGGTGGCAGCTGATATTGTAAGCACTGAAGCGCTGACTTCGAAAGACTGAGAAATTTCAAAAGCACATACAATGCGTGCAGTGGACTAGTTCCTTATCTGAGTGCTCTGTGCCGACAGAAAAAAAATACAAATCTTGGTTCCACGATGCAACAGATGATCGGCAGGATTGACTCACAGCTTGACATGACATAAGATCCCCCGTCTTATGATTTGCTTTGAGTTTAGGGATAGCATTAGCAGACTTGCCAATGTCCTCCTAAATCCTGAGATCAGCCAGGTCAGACGTTAGTTCGAAATCCAAGAGATCATTGCCTCTCACATTGCAGTTGTTAGTATTCCAAAACATATTCTGATGATTAGAATCGCAGCACGTGATAAGACCCATCAATGTGTTCTGCTACTGCGTTTGGTAGTACCGAATCATAGGCAAAGTAAGCTGACGCAACGACAAATGTGTTTCGGCACCGATTTGCTTACCTATCCAAGGGTTTGTTGCGTGGAGTACCTGCTCTCTAAGAGTGAAGACGACATGACAGTGTCACAAGTTGATGAATAAGCCAGAGTACTTTATGTAAGATGACGTCGGTATCAGTTACTCCAACTCACCCGAACGTCCTCATTGTGAGAACTTTGTTTTGGCTTTGACTTGTCAGAGGTCGCCTCGATTTTTACATAATCTTCGCCTAAGTTTACGCACGTTTGCCTACACAAAACTACACGCACCGCCAGGTGGTAGGCTTCCATTGGATTGTCTAGAACAGCACTCTTACCATGTCGGCCTATTTAAAGCTGCCTTGCAAAAGGAAGACTCCGATTCTATTGTTCGGTACTTACCACAAAGTAACAAGTTTCAGGCCTTACAGAAGACTACTCCGAATAATACTAGACACCAGCCCTCTTACTGTCTACCTCCTTTTGGAAAACCCAAATCAGTTTTCTTCCTCCTAAAGCCGTAGAAATTTTTTTTAAAATTAACTTATGAGCGGGCACTTTCACCACTAACCCGTCAAAGTAAAAGTGAATTACTTCTGCCTCTACGCCCCTCTAAGATGGTGTCCTCTTACTAAAAGTCAGTCGTATGCCAGTGTTACGAGAATGTGCGGGTATGTGTCACTTAAATCTCATTATGACAATTTTCAATCTCTACCCCACAATCCAGACACCGAAAAACTGTGTCAACAGTTCAACATCCTGAATCTGTTTCTTCGTATGCACATACATACTTATACATATCTCAGTATCTGTGCGAATACTCCAGATACTCGCAGCTGGGAAATAGAAAAAGCTGACAGCTCGAAATGTGAAACTGATTGCAAATGTAGGGTTGCTTTCAAGTCGCATCAGAAATATGTTTTTCCCTTCAACAGGGTGGCATTCGGTCATAGGACAGTCTGTCCAAGGAGTCACCATCCACTCCAGTCGATTAGATGAATTTTAAATGAATGTACCTACACTCGCTGCACTTACTGTCGGTATCGGCTTGTATCATGGTGATGGGGAGGGAAAATCGAATTTGAATTTCTAAGACTTCCTTGCAGCTGACATTTTCCATTACACACTTCCTCTTTTGCATAATTTCTTCGAGTCTTCTCACGATGCTGGGGAGTAAAACAGAAACTGCGAGCTGGAAAGATTGTAAAGACTGTCAAGACTGACCCGTGCCCATATCATCAATTGCAACCCTTAGACATGAACAACTGACCGTCCGAAAGCAAAATGTTTGCATTTGTTGTGAATTCTCATTCTGTTTTCTGGTTTTCCTTGTTTCTGTTACAATTTTCCGTTTGCCCGTTTTCATAGTGTCCGTGGATGGACGGTCAATCCACCCACACCCTCTCAATACAAAATGTGTCGGGGAGTAGTACACTTGTTTGTGGAAATTTGTCAGTTCAACTTGTCGAGAGTTGTCGAGTGTGTCGTTCGGGAATCGGGCGTGAATCGCGTTTCGTGTTGTGATCCTTGAACACGTATGTTACATACTTCCGGGAGGATATTCTAATTTGTTTTTCTATTTCCTGTATTTAAGGGTGTTTTGTTGGTGACTGTGGATGTGTTTTTGTATTGTAATTCTTGCGTGCGTAGGAAGTTCTACAGAAAAAAAAAAGAAGTGAAACAGGGGACAGGTGCACTCATACGTGGATTGCTACGGCAGGACGAATGAAATATCTACGTCTAGACTAGGATAGAGGGTGGTTGCGATGAAATTTTGTCGTTACACTCGGTTGGACTTAAGTGGCGGAGTAGAGGAGTTCTTTTTGAACCGTGGGTCAAGGTTGATTTCATTTTTGTGTGGGAGTGGAAGAAGAAATATTGGCTCGATAGTGTATGAGCTTAAATAAGCTCAAGGACTTTTGTAAAAGGCCTTTCCGAAGGCTGACTTAATTCGATTAACGAAACATATTGTGCGGACCTCGTTGCATTTGGTGTTGACGTCTCAATGTGCTATTCAGTTTGCTTATGAGTAACGATTTGTGGACTGGGAAATACAGTCAGTCGTAAGTGGGAGCCAAGAACAAGGTTAGGTGAAAAGCGTTCAATAACAATTTTAATCCGCGGATGTGGAACTTGGTTCGTCTAGGAGGAACTAAACTGACTAAAGCTGAAATAAAGTGAGTGCTTGGGGCTTTTTGAGTTTTCAAAAGGAGCCTGAACCTAGCTGCATATTCTCTGCTTTGGGAGTCTTTGCTCTAAGCTGATTTTTGCATAAATGTCCACTTAGGGATCCACTATGTTAGGGATCTGAGAATGAGTAGTTGGTCCATGGAAGTAGTTAAAAAGAACCGTCAACGGTGCTGATACGAGGGCGTAAATACCAGAAGGGATTTTCTCACAGCGAGTCTTTTATTAGGTGTGTCGGTCCTCCATCGTATGGCATTAGTTTAGGAAGTGCCAGCTTTTTGCGCGAAATCCTGTTACTTTCAAAGTTTATGATCCAATAGCACTGCCAGGTCCTTAACTTGTAGACTCGACATGAGCTTGCCGGCTTTATAAAAGAACGTTCCACAGTAATCCTATCACATATAAGTATTTCTTCCGTTCCAGGATTGATGGTTATCGCTTCACTATCTTGCCATTTTCTCTCGCATTTTTGATGTTACCTCTATCTGACTGAGTTCAAGGCGTTTTTTACGTCGAGAATTATAACGTCACATATTTACTTTCTTCTTCAAAACCGTCTTTGTCCAGGGATTGCTACACCAGCAATGTTTTATCCTGCCTTTATCACCTCTGTGAAGTCTCGCTTCGTTTTTAGGCCGATATGTTAGCATCGACTTTCCTTCTTGTATTGCTCTAGTTCCTTTTTTGGAGGACTATTCCTATTCTTTACAGCGGCCTATAGGACGATGGTTGTTCTGATGGCTTGCTACCTACTATGACAAGGACCAATCGCTGTTTTTTTTTTCATTTCAGTGCAAAGTTAGCTCTAGGCTTGCCATGTGGAGGCGTGTGAAAATCTCAGGTCTTACTTTGACGGCTCCTTTTAGCACACAATTCGGCATCCTATTTAGGCTTGCTAGGCATTGCCTTTGTATACTTCAGCTCCACTTCGTAAGCGTTGAGAATTGAGTGCATTATGTTCGAGAACGCTGGCAGTAGTTGGTCTGTCATTTTTTAGTTTTTTTTTCTGAAATATTTGGTAGGCTACTTCCCATGGGTTGTGCTGTATATTTTCTCAGGGAGGAAGATTAATGGCATCATAATGAGCCACTTTAAGGGATACAAAGCTAGGTGAATTGAAAGTTGGATGCGAGTGGCCTTCTCTGGTCTATTTTTGTTGACGTTCGTATTCGCATATGATGAAGTTGAGTTATTTAGGGGTAATGTAAGAGATTGTTACTGTCTTGGAAAAAAAGGTCGTCCTCTCTTGCTGCCTTCAATTTTTAAACGCCTTGCAGTCAAAGTGTTCGCAATGAATAGAAGCTGTCATATGAGGACCTGAAATCAACAAAGGATGTGGCAAGTCTTTCGAAGGTTGTTCTTGGAGTAACACCTTTCTTTCTGTTTTGTTCTTTCCCCATTTTTTCCTCTTGGAGCCCACGAACCATTCACGTAATTCTCTGCTGCCCCACTTCACAGACGGGCTGTTTTACTACATGTGCTTGCCAGTACTCTTCATCGAATCAGAATTTTTGTGAGAATTGTTGGATGAAACTCAGGGTATCAATGCCACTGATCTTGAGTACTTAGAGCAGGTTTCAAGAGCGTGGGCAATAGAACTATGCATACCCGATCCTGGCGGTTTCTTTCGATCGAAGTCGTTCAGCATTTAACCATTCATAGTAATTCTCCGTTGCTATGGTGCCTAAGATAGTCATAGAAGTATCTTTGTTTCAACTAGGTAGTGGCTTGGGTCTGCATTGGTGGCTCGGAATGTTTGAAAATCTTTAACACTGAAGTGGTGCCTTTCTTCGGTGACTGTCATGTTACTTTAGAAATACTGAGATGACGAAATCGTGTGCTGTCTATAGTGACATTGGTGTCATACTTAGGGTGCTGGTTGTAGGCTTTTTCAAGGAGCTCATCTTTTCCTCTGCAAACACATATCAGGCTGATGATGCAGCACTCTTCCTCCGGGGTTTGTCACTTACAACGAATCTGCACCAGGGCTGCTCTTCTCTATGGTAGTCGCGGTAGCATACATATGCCCAGACAAGTAGACCATACTTGTTGCTCGGCAATGGTGTTTGCTTTACAGCTGTCTAAGGCCTGGGCTAGTTTCGCCTGCAAGCGACTTCTTCAACATTTGATCATTTCATGAGCAGCTTTGAACGACGTTTTCCGAGCTAAATCCATTCTTATCCGAGGCTATTGCTTGCTTTGCAACAGTAGGTACTTAGGTATGTGTCTGGGTAGTAAACCTGACGCATAACACTCAAGTTCGAGAGTTGGGTCCTTCCTTAGACAGGTGTTCGAATAACTGTGTATGGCGATGCAAAAACATCGTTTTCGTGGCAGTCGCCATAGCAGCTGTCGTAGTTTACTTGAATTGCGGTTAGGTATATCTGTTTAACATCAACCTAAGCAAAGTCGAAATGCTTGGTCCTTAAAACGTTTGCTGGGGTTGACAACATCATATTCGTCCCTATCTGAGGCTGTTGGTTGTCTCTGAACTGTTTCGTCGTTTTCCGCTGTGTTTGTGATGCGCAACACCTTGGTGAAGTCCTAAACTCCTTTAAACCCCCGTACAAGGGATCTGACTAAACGGTCCGGTGCCAGAAATATATTTGAGGTTATGAGACCGCCGTTGGCATATTCAGGTTGGTTGTTTTACCCGACACAACCATGCACCTGCTTTTAGGCCTAGGCTCCGAATGGGTCTAAGATGCTTTATAGGGTGGTGTGCACCAAGTAGCTCAAACTGAACAGATTCGTGGACGCTCTTGAAATATCTCGAAGCACGAAAACTCCTCTATGCGGTCATTGTTTTCGTAGCAACAGGTCTTCTGGTGATTTGATGGAATGTCTTACCAAAAAAGTGGAACCAAAGCGTACATCAATCTGGCGAAAGCAAGATAGTTGCACTTGCTATTTCTAAGTCATTTGACAGAGTTTGGCATCAGGTTCTTTGTCGAAAATGCGTGTATTTGGGATCGTTGAATCTCTTCTTCAATTCAGGTTGTCTTGGATGGGCTCAAGTTTGATATTCATAAAATAAATGCTGGTGTGCCCCAGGGCTCCGTTCTGTTTCCAACACTCTTTTTAATTTTCATCAATGACCTCTCGTCTGCTACTTCAAATCCAATATATTCCTTTGCTGACGACAGTACTCTCTTCGTTCTTAAACTCACGTTCATGTTCTTTGGCTGTACAACGGGAATGACAGTGTATGATAAGCTCATTAAATTCCGATATAAACAGCATAACTATTGTAATTGGGGAACTATCAACCGAGTGGAATTTAATGCTTCCAAAACACAATGCTGTCTGCTGTCGTTAAAGCGTAATTTAAATAAGTACTCAGCCATTATCCATGAATGGCACTTGCAGTGTTGTAACCGAAGAACTTTCCATTCTCGTTATTTGTGTTAATGACAACCTACGTTCTAATGATGCTGTGAAATGTTCAGGTTTCCTCAAACGTTGGAAGAAATACATTTCCCCTCTGAGCTGACCGCATTACATAAGGATTTCAGCCGCTAAAAATTGGAGTACAATTACCTACATATAGTCAGAGGTTTTGACCTCTTTGCATTTACTAGATGGGATCCACAACTTTTTTCTCCTTTTTTAGGCAACGCTACAGGGGTGAACCTGGGAATCAATCAATAAACCTCTCCAATTAGCGCCTTCTTTGTCTAACTGCCTTCAGTTGCGCACTCTAAGTTGATTGAGGCCCCCTTCCACTTGCGCTCGCCATCTAAGGCGAGGCCTTCCTGTACTGTGTTGTCTCTCCGGATTAGAGTCGAAGATTCCGAGGGCTAGAGCGTTGGTGTTCATCCGCTCTACATGTCCCAGGCATCTCAAAAGCCCAATGCGCAGCTTTTTGACCAGGTCAATGTCGCTGTACAGCGCGTAGAGTTCATCGTTGAATCGTCACCTCCAGAACTCCTGAACGCATAAGGGACCAAATATCTTACGAAGAATTTTTTTTTACATCAAAGGTCTCTCTTAGGTCGTTACCGACCTTGATCTCCATCGTCACCCTGCACAAGCGGGCGAGTTTGGCAGGGATGCCTAAACTAGACGTGGCTCTGTATAGATCGTCTCTGTAGATGCTGTCATATGCGGCATTAAAATCGATGGGTATTGATCTGAACTTCTTGGGTCGATCAATTGTGGACTTACCGGGCCTAAAACCGCACTGATAAGGTCTAATCAGATCGTTAACAAATGGTTTCAGACGTTCGCACAATACGCCAGACAAGATCTTATGTGCGATGTTTAGGAGACTGATACCTCTATAGTTAGGCGCAGTTTATAGGGCCTCCTTTCTTGTGAACAGGGTAAACGATGCAGAGGTTCTATTCATCAGGCATACCTTGATCCGACCAAATCTTGAAAATAAGGTCGTGTATGCTCTTTACCAAGTCATTTCCTGCTGCCTTAAATAGTTCGGCACGTAGGTCGTCCGGCACGGAGACCTTGTTCGACTCCAGTTTAGATGTTGCTATGCTCACTTCATTTTGGTTAGGGGGACGGAATTCTTGACTTGCATCGTCAATATTAAATGCTTCGCTCTGCCTGACAGCGGAATTTGTGTCGTCTTCGCCGTTTAGGAGTCTGCAGAAATGGTTTTTCCATATCCTCAGCACCGACTGTGACTCTACTACAAGGTTTCCTTGTTCATCTCTACAGGTTTCCGTTCGGGTCTTATTACCCTGACACGTTCTTTTTACATTTTGGTAAAACTTCCGAACATTATTCCTGGAGTAGCGCCACTCTATTTACTCGATCGCGCGCTTCTCATGCTCTTTCTTTTTTCTTCCCTCCTCTTTTGCTCGTAGGCTCACGAGTCACCCTCGTCCTTTAGTGCAGCGCCACTTTGTATAGTAGGCATGTTGTTTTGCTGCATGTGCTTGCCGGCACTCTTCATCAAACCAGGAGTTTCGTGGTGGTGGGCGGGTAGAACACAGCACGTCAGTTGCGGCATTTCTTATGGCATCTAAGCCAGTGTTCTTCAGCACTTGATGCTGGCTGCAAAGGACTTCTCGAGAGGTTGAGGGATACACGATCGGCAAACGTTCTGGCGGCTTGTTGCGATTGCAACTGCTCAACGTTAAATCTCCTCATAGTATTTCCCCGTTGTTGTGGCGTCTGAGATATCCGTAGACGTACCTTGGCTAGAACTAGGAGGTGGTCCGAGTCTATGTTGGCCGCTCGGAATGTTCGGATATCTAAAATATTTGAGGAGTGCCTTACGTCGATCGTAGCATCATCGATCTGGTTGATAGTTTGCTGATCTCGTGTCTGCCATGTTCGTTTGTGAATATTGAGGTGAGGAAACCGTGTGCTTGTTATAGAAACGTTACGTCCCGCAGCGAAATCGATTGGCCGAAGTTCGCTCCAGACGTGGTGTCGTGTAGGCTATGTCTTCCGATTGTGCTAGCAAAGATGTCCTCCTTTCCAATTTTGGCATTAAAGTCACCTAGGACGATTTTATCGTAATACATCCGACATTGCTCGTAGGTTTCGTCGAGGAGCTCGCAGAAACTTTCTTTATAACGCTGATGTTAGCGGATTTTCCTTTGATAGGGATTGTTATAAGGCATTCACTCACGTATCGAAAGCTCAAGATTTCTTGTCTAAGTCTGCCGATTACAACAATTCCGCATCCAAATAGACGCTGCTTACGTTCCCTATAGCAATCATCGTAGTAAACATCATAGTTTTTCATCGTTTTTTCTGGATGGCGGTAATATCTGGTTTCCAGCAGAATAGGGCTTCCGCTAATTATTCGGCTGCATTCCACGTGCAGATCCGAAAGCTGTTGTCCTTGGTTCGTTTTGCAGGGTCGTCAACTGTGAATCCGTCCTTAGCGGGGGCTATTGGTCGCTTCGTAACAAGTTTTTTACGTGGTTGGCCAGTTAACCCCACGCACAAACCCCAACCTGAAGGGCCGGGTCCTTTTTGGGACCCCTGGGACAAAAGGAGCCGGACAAAATTCTGGAGTTAGTAACCCGCTTCGAGGAAGTGAGTCCTGCCGTTGGCCCTTATTAAGGGCTCTTCCGTCACTAAATCTTTTACAACACTCTGACTTAGTGTTGGAGATCCCTATAGACCTGTTATTCAAATACATTGAAGCAGCTCATATAGAGATAGCACTAGTTCGACCTAACTGGAACTGTGGACGTCACCGTTGATTCCATTCTTAGAATTCGTACGATGCCTCTCGGAAACAGGAGAAAGTGCCTAAATGAGATGGATCATGGGTCGGCCAATATTGCACAGTATCTCACAGTAACGTCTCTTGGCTCACCTTCTTCTATCGCTGTTTTCACCACTAGTGCTCTATTGAAACTGGCAGTACCATTCCGCCCCTGTAAACTTTCAACTGTAACACCACCTCGCTATGAATAGTCATCAGTATATCTTTAAGCCCACTTTTGGACGTACTCTGATATATCATCCTTCTTTCCAAAGCCGTAAACCTGTTGTGGAATGCCCTGCTGAGCTCTCTATTTTCAAGTCATTTTAACTTGCGAACATTAAAGGCCAGCGTATATCGGTACGCTGCCTAACTTCCTTCGCCCGCTATATGCAAATGTTTTAAGGTACTAAAAACGCCTTGAGCGTTTAAGTACCCACTTTCAGTCAAACCCGTTAGGCTCCCAGGCTTCACCCAGTGGTGATGAGGGTAGGGATTGTTGGAATCCAAAGTGTAGACGCTTTTGCCTTCATAAACTCTTGACTACTTTGAGAAATGAATAATACTTTATAAAGATACCCACCGATATATGATACAAAAAAAAGACGATGGCGAATGTCTGTCCTTCCGTTGAATACAAAAACGCTACTCATCAATTATCTTACAAGTTATAGTAGTTATTGGTTTAATGTTCATTAGATACAATAAGTAGAGAAAACCGAACTATTCGGGTCGAAATTTTTCTTTATACTGATTTTACAATAGGATATTTAATTGATCGAACTTCTTCTTAAAGTTCATCTCTTTTATACACAGTACAAGAAAGAGAGGGTATTAGATCGATTTTTAACTAGCATGAAAGAACGTCCTAACATGATGTAGTTTCAACATCCTCCGCGCGGCCGCTAATGCTAATTTCCAGGGGATATAAAAGTTGAATTGGACGCCTCATCTTTGTGCCGTCAGCAAAGCGCACCTCACAGGCTCTTACTCGATTGTCTCTATCTGGATAAGTGCACTCAATAATAGCCATCTTACAAAGTAACCGCGGTTTTGAAGGATCACTTACTAAAACGACATCGCCCACGTTAACTTCTTTGGAAAATACATCTTTAGAGTGATGGGCAGATCTTAAAAGGCGGAGATATTCGCTATTCCATCTTTTCCATAGTATAGATATATGATGAGTTCTTGTTTTCCACTCATCAACCAAAATATCGTGCAAGAAAACTATTCGGAGTTAGAGGTGTTAAATCTAAGGGATCCTTAGATTTGTTCTGCTTCTGCAAGTAGACTACAAAGTTCTTCATTATTAATTTTCGCTTTCCAAATTGTAATCTTTAAGACATCCTTTACACTTTTGACTAGCCTCTCCCAAAATCCACCCCACTAAGGTGCTCTCTCTACACTAAATCGCCAAATAATGGAACGATTGCTAAGAAAGCCGTAGAAAATTTCAGAGTCCAGAATATTACCCAAGCACGCTAAATCCTTCGCAGACCTTTGAAAAGTTTTTGCACTGTCTGCATAAATTATCGTAGGCACAGCCCTTCTAGCAATAAATCGTCGAATGGCCAGCAGACAGCTCTCAGTTGTCAAATTCAAAACGAGCTCTAAATGTACAGCCCTTACGACCGCGCAGGTAAACAGCATAATATATACCTTACTATGATTATCGTTTTTTATGGTATAAACCAGCTTTTTATGGTGGACCAGCAAAGTCCAACCCTACCGTTTCAAAAGGTCTGGACGCCATCATCCTTTCTCTTGGTAGAGGTGCAAAGGGATTTGAACCAACTTTACCTCTTAGTTGTAAACAAATTCTACAGCTACGAATGGTCTTTTTAATTACCTGTCTACCTCCAAATAGCCAGAATTTATCTCGCATCCGCACCATTACTGTATTTACTCCACCATGCAAAGTAAGTCCGTGGAAATAAGTAATAAGCAGCTTGTTTATAGGACTCGACCTTGGAAGTATCATCGGACTAATGACGTCTATGGAATTTTCTAATTTCTGCAAGCGGCTTCCAACGCGCAAAAGGCCTTCCTCATCTACAAAAGGATTAACTGATAATAGTGGTGATGACTTTTTAATAGGCTTTTGCTGACTCAAATGATGAATTTCATCGCTAAAATACGTTTTTTGAGAAAATGTTACCCAGAATTTTGCGGCTTTTCCCAACTCTGGTGCAGTTAAAAACTTGTGAGGGAAAAATTTGTTCCACGCAAAAAATTGACCGCTCGAAAGACTAATGCCGTTATACGCAGTAGCTTCTTCCAACTACTAACAGAATCCACCACCGCACAGGTATTGTGATCTGGTTCAATTGTCATAGCAGTTAGCAGTATAGCAGTTTCGTCATTAAACTTGTTTGAAGGCCACTCAATATCAGATTCCCTAAGCCACCCAGGTCCTTGTCTCCAGTCAGAAGCATATCCAAATTTGGCCACGGATATTCCTCTTGTCATCAAACCGGCAGGGTTTTGCTTTCCTGGACAATGTCGCCACTCACTCACTTCTGTGTGCTCCTTAATTTCTTTAATTCGGTTGAATACATATGGCACCCAGGGTTTTTTTTTTTTTTTTTTTATAATTTACGCGCGCCTAAGGGGTTATGAATACCCTTATACTCGTACTGTTGCCTTGGTGCGGGCGGAAATATAGAAGGAGGAGAAAGGAAAGTTTGTGATGTAGTGGTTTGAAACTCAGGTGTGTTTGGTTTCGATATTGACTCTCCAGGGGTGGGAGTCCGAATAGGCGGAGAGATTTTTCTTCTCTCGGAATGTGTGGTTGTGAATTTTAACGGTTGTTTTGTGCTTGAAAACCCTACAACAGCCAAATCTACATGGCAGTGTTATGCCTTCACACGCAGATTTTTCTGACTGAGTTCCAATTACACAAATGAAAACTTGCCGTGGCTAGAATTCGAACCTTGACCTTCCGAGTGAGAAGCTATTGCTAGTACCACTACACCACGGCAATTTCAGGTCACCTTTGATCCAATGGAGAGTTATTTGGAAGTCCGTCCATAAAACGTATCTATCAATTGGTAGTAATATCCTCTTGAAATATGACTACAGCCGAGAGGCAAGCAACGCCGCAGTTACGAGGGCGGGTCAATAAATAAACACAGATTTTTTGATAAAAAAATTATTTTATTTTTCAACGTAGTCTCCCTTGAGCTCTATACACTTTGTCCAACGCTTCTCCAATTTTTTTATCCCTTCCAAAAAAAATAATTTGTCGAGGTCCTCAAAATGACGAGATGACTTCATCATTGGAGTCAAATCTTTTTCCACCAAGCCATTTCTTCAGGTTTGGGAACAAGAAGTAGTCGCTCGGAGCCAAATCTGGAGAATAGGGTGGATGAGGGAGCAATTCATAGCCCAATTCATGGATTTTTGTCATGGCAACTGCACATGTGTGCACCCTTGCATTGTCTTGGTGGAAAAGAACTTTTTTCTTGGCCAAATGAGGTCGTTTTTTTTTTCAAATCGTCATTGAATCGGTCCAATAAGTTGGCATAATATTCCCCATTGATTGTTCTTCCCTTTTGAAGGTAGTCAATGTGGATTATCCCGCGTGCATCCCAAAAAACAGTCGCCATAACTTTATTGGCTGACAAACCCACCTTGGCCTTCTTTGGCGCCGATTCACCCTTAGAAACCCACTGTTTTGACTGTTGTTTGTTCTCTGGTGTGTTGTGATGGATCCATGTTTCGTCCACGGTTACAAAACGGCGCAAAAACTCCTCCATATTGCGATTAAACAACGCCAAACCTTCCTGTGAAGTTGTTACACGATTGCGTTTGTGGTCGACTGTGAGAAAACGCGGCACCCATCTTGCGGAAAGCTTTCTCATGCCCAAGTGATCATTCAAAATTGAAACCACTGAGCCATGCGAGATCCCTACGGCTTCCACAATCTCTCGCACTTTCAATCTTCGGTCGGCCAACACCATATCGTGAATTTTTTCGATTGTTTCGGGTGTAGAGACCTCAACTGGGCGTCCAGGACGTTCGGCATCTTCAGTGCTTGTACGGCCACAACGAAATTCAGTAAACCACTTTTTTACCATTGAAATCGATGGTGCAGAGTCCCCATAGTATTTATCAAGCTTAGCCTTGGTCTCGGTAATGGTTTTTTTTCGCAAGAAATAATGCTTAATAAGCACACGAAATGCACTTTTTTCCATTTTCTCCTCAAATTAGTGAGTAGTCTGATAAAAATAGCTGTCAAACAGAAACTAACTGACGCAGCAAGTTTAAATTTTGACAGGAGTCAACTGACAGATGCCTGTTGACAGGAGCAGTGTTGCTGTTTCAGTAAAGAGGTCAGAAATTCAAAAAGTCACGGACTTACTGATCAGCCCTCGTATTATTCCACTCCGTATCCTCGTATACAAGGCTGTTGCCGAATTTTCTGCTCGACGCTCTCCGTTTTGTGCGTTACTGTTACTACTATTTTTACCGCAGAAAATGGTGGCATGAGATTTTTTTCAAATATTACATAACACAGTAATGCGACAGAATTTAGCTGTGTGTTGTAACATCTACCGTCTTTCTTCAGCAAAAGTTTTTTTTATCAGCGATTGAGCTAGCATGATGTAGTTTCAACAACTACCATTGAAAACCGTTTCAACCGTTCAAATTCGTAGAATCTACCCGTTCCTTATGGATTGTATATTTGGTTTGCTCGTTTCAAAATTTTAATCCTGCCAGCTTGAGGTTGTCATTTTTTCTTTCATGGAGCTCAAGCCATGCTCTCCAGTTGTAAGGAATTGTAACTGTGTTAAAGGTCTTTGAAGCGAATTCGAAATACTCGTGTCTACTTAGGGACCAGTACAGATCTTGGTCTCGTTGATTGTTACCTCATATGGCGGCAAAATATCTTGCTGCCATCATTTGTATAGCTATGATGAGGCCGATGGTTTCTTAGCGCCCTGCTCAAGAGTTGCTTGCTTCGTGGAGAGCGAGGACAACAATGCTTTCGGTGTGTGATGTTGTTCAAGTATGCACTCATTTTCCAATCGGAAAATTCTGATTGCCTCAATTATTGTGCATTGATTGCAAAGAACGAACGAACGAGCAGAGAATTTGCATCTGTCGCTGAACAAAAAAAAAAAAAACAAGAATCATGCCAGTTGCACTTTCACCCCTTCCAAAAGTGAAGCCGACAAGGTGCTAAACATCAATCATAAGGTCAATACAATGCAACCCGATGTTGTACTAATACACGACTACAGGGAATCAATTCAAGTGCATTTCGATAATTATGATTGCTATAACCAGATACGCTACTGTCAACGTTGTTTTTCTTTTTTTGCTTTTAGTCACCCCTTGAAGAGGTCAATCTTAAGGGCTGCATAAAGCAACCCCTTCCAGAGAGAATTTACTTCAATATTTTGCATTTCAATGCGCTTTCGGATACAAAAAAAAAAAAAAAAAACACGAAAAGCAACCACTACCACGCCGTCCGTCCTAGCAAATAACCATAACAACGTCAATCCACATCGCCCTGCCATAACACAAAAAAAAACGGTAGAAACCCCATTCGACAGTACTATATGCGAGTATAGTCGCATTCAAATGACAGTTGGTGGTTTGTGCTGTTAGTAGCAACCCCGTAGTGGAACCTCCATCTGTAAAAGGGTTTAGCTCACTTTGCACCTCAGTTTAGTTGTTCGGTTACCCACAGCAGAGCACACTGTCTCTCCCATTGTACTACTAATTAACAAAATTCTACACACATATCACAATTGTATACCCCCCACTGTATGCTGATAGACGGAAATCACCTACAAGTCGTAATTGCCAAGAGCCAGTTAGAACAGTGTCGGCCTGAAATTGCTGAACCATGAACGAATGGCAATTGGCCAAGAAGTCAAATTGAAAATTCAATTTTCAGCCCACAGTGATTGCAACTGGAACTATGACAGTCAGTACTCGTAGTTAAAATCGTCGTGTGTCCGATAACTGCTCCCGAAAGTGTCGATTATTTTGTTCTCTTAACCGATTTTTACAGAATTTCTACGGACGAGTGAGTGCAAAATTTGAATTTTGATTCAAAAAGAGTGACAAAATTTGATTAAAGTGCAGTGTCCTAGATCTAGAAAAGAATTGAAGAAAAAAAGAAGGGGAACAGTGCTTGAAAGAAAATTGAGTGAAATGTTGTTGTGATTATTGGAATCCCCTCCCGTTCGCATCCGTTTAATGAGATTATAATAGCTGAAGCTCGTGGTAAATACACAACACAGTTGTGGTGTCAGAGTGGCATTCGCCTCTGTTACAAAACACACTGCGCGCATTCACTACGACCGACCAGGCTAATGCTCGTATGCATGCAGCATAATTAAATTTGTTACGCGCGGGCCTATACCAGTACGGCACGGGATAGATACGATACGAGTACACCAAACGCCAAATGTGGATACAAAATCAATAGAATCAACTGCGAGAACGACAGACAGACATTTTTGGGATTATATTCGAAATAAAACAAAAACAACATGCAAATACGAGTACACTGTTGGAATACACAAAAAGGTGAGTACGACTATACACATAGATACCAGATACCCGATATCAGATACTCACATCAGTAGATACTTAATCAAGATGAAGAAGACCACTCAGTGGGTAGTTGTCTTCCAGGAAAGGTCTATAATTGGGCACGAAACAATGAGGAACTGCGAGTGCGTTTGTTGTTAGTTGGAGTTGTTTGGGTCCGGAGTTGCTTTTGTTTGCCACACCCAGCAACATGAGTGTGACTAATGGTTGGAGGGCTCCCTTTGATTCACTTAATTGGAATCAATCAAAATTATAGTCTACCGATGGAAGTAGTACGAATATGCGTACATGTTTATTGCTGTTTGTGCTGTAAGTCATGGTCAATTGTACGATTGAAATGATTCATAACAGCAAGTGAAGCATTGATTTGGGCAGGTGGAGGAGGAGTGGGTTTTAGGTGGCCTTGGGACAGGCCTATACTAACATCCGATGTGGTGGTATAGAATGTTTACTTTAGAATAGAAAGCGTTCTTGGTGGACAATGTCAGGTATACGAGTATTATGGCAGTGATTTGTCACTACCGGAACTAGAATGTTTTTTTTTTTTATTTGTAAACGCCTTGAAGTCGAATTTATTTAATCCAAGCTGGGTGTACAGGAGTGGTTCTGGGCTACATTATATCTAGATAATACTACAGCCGTGATGTGGCCTTCATGTCTCAGGTGCCTCTATATTTTTCACATGCTTTGCTTCCCATTTTGCTGAGAAAGATGTCCGCACAGCTTAGGTTGGACGTGAACCAGAAGAGGCTACGAAGAATTTAGATTTAGATTACTTTTGAAACGGGTTGAAAGGTCACAAGCGGTCCTTTTAAAGGAACAACAGCCTTTCATTCTGTTCGATTCTGAGCACGCTATTTCTAGCGCTTCAAGATCCGAGAGATTTCAGTTCTTGAGCCTCTGACATTTGGCTCGAAATTCCATCTTTCTCATGAACTTATGAACCAGCTAACAACCTTGGAAAACGACTTGCCGACTGGGGTGGTGCTACAATTCGATGTGAACCTGGGCCTCAACTAACAAGTCTCTCCAATTTGCCCGGCCTTCCTCGATTTGCGCACTCCAAGTCGGTTGGTAGGATGAACAGATAGCAATGATTGTTTTTCCAATTGTTTTGTTTCAGCAGCTGTCAAAATTACCAATGACATCCAGCTGTCAAAATATTCACTAAGGTTTGCCATTTCATCATACATCGTCGTACGCATGGCCAACGTGCGGAAATGGACTCCGGAAATGTTGACCGGAGATCCGGGTGTTGTCCAGGAAAATCATATTCTTGGACGACGCTCATTTTTGGCTCAGGGGCTAGGTCAACAAACAAAATTGCCGTTATTGGAGTCCACAAGTGTTCGGCCAGGCCTCAATGCATCCACAAAAATTGACTGTTTGGTGCGGTATATGGCATAGCGACATCATCGGACCTTATTTCTTTCGAAAGGAGGAAGGAGACACCGTTACCGTCAATGGTCTCAGGTATGGAGCGATGTTTACTGACTTTCTATGGCGCTAAATGTCATACAAGCGACGCAACGCTCGAAGTTGTGAAGAAGAAATTTGGCAACTGGGTCATCGTACGGCCAGCGTTCATCAATTAGCCGCCGCGATCATGCGATTTGACACCACTCGATCATTTTCCCTACAGCTGCGTCAAGTACGTAGTCTACACTAATAAGCCAACCACTTTGGACGAGCTTGAGGCCAACATTCGACACGCTATTGCCAGAATAACGCCGCACATATTGGACCGATGGCTTGAAGCGCTGCCAGCGAAACCGTAGCCGTCATTTGAATGATGTGCTATTCCACACATAATGGCATGAACGTAGCTGAAAAACAAAGCCAGAATCCATTTTATATCTCATACCCTTGTTGTTTTATTTAAATTTCTTTTTCTATCGTTCTTATCTGGTCAAATTTTACATGTGGGGTCTACTTCTAACAGACCCTTCGGCCCAGAGCTTTCGTGTTCATTCGCTCTATATATCCTAGCTATCTCAGGCGACCGACGCGGAGGCGATGTCGCTGTGCAGCGCATATAGTTCGTCGTTGAATCTTCTCCTCCTAAGACTGTCAACTCAAACGGGACCGAATATTTTGCGAAGGATTTTTAGAATGATCAAGGTCTCATAGGGTCTTGCTACTCAATCGCCTTTTGAACTCAAAGAAACAGCGATTGGCAGGAGCAATTCTTCGTTTTATTTCTGATGAAGTGGTAGCAAAACCAAGGTAGACAAAGTCCCTTACTACCTTGAAGTTATTGCTGTCGACTGTGCTGTTCTGTCCAACTCGTCGATGTAGTGTGTCCTTTTTTGTAGACAGCATACACCGCTAGTCCCATTTTTTCAGCTTCCGTTTATTAGCGATCGCACGGATGACAGCCTGCTGTGTTCTCCCAATTATGTCGATATCATCGGCGTACTCTAGTAGTTGGACAGACTTTTGTAAGATTGTACCTCCAGAGTTCGTTTGTGAGTTCCGCACAAGTCTTTTAAGTGTGATGTTAAAGAAGTCACATGACAGCCCGTCACCTTGTCTAAAACCTTTCTTGAGATCAAAGGGCTCGGTTACGTCATTACCGACCTTGACGACGGAGCAGCGAGCATTCTCAATCGTCATCCTACATAGACGGACGAGTTTCGCAGGGATGCCTAAGCTAGACAATGCTCTGTATAGCCAGGCTATGTAAATGCTGTCATAACGGCCTTAAAATCGATGAAAAGACGTTGGATCTCGATTAGGACTTTTTGAGTTTTTTTGCAGAACCTGCCGGAGCGTGAAGATTCGGTGGATAATGGACTTGTTGACTTTGTTGACGAAGGGTTTCAGGAGTTCACAGAATATGCTTTTATGCCTCTATAATTGTCGCAGTGGAGGGGATATTTTCTTTAGTGGATCGAGCGAACGATGCTAAAACTCCATTTATCAGGCATACACCCTTCTGACCAGATCTCACTTCAGTCACTTCCAGCAGCTTTAAATAGTTTGGCCGGTAAGTCTTCAGGTCTAGCAGCTTTGTTGGATTTCTGCTTAGATATCGCTATCCTTTTGGTCAGGTGAACGGAAGTTTTTATTCTCATCGACCGGGTGTTGGGCATCGTTATCCTTATAGAGTCTGCAGAAAAAATTTTTCCAGCACAATTGTGACTCCACTACAAGGTTTCCCTATTCATCCCTACAGGCTTCTGTACGGGTCTTGTTGCCTTGACACGTTCGTTTTTGGTAAAACTTCCGTACGCTATTCCTGGGAACAGCCTCTCAATATTTTCGATCACGAGCTCGACGTGCTCTTTTTTCTTCTTCTGGAGGAGTCGATGTTCTTTTCGTCTCTTCTGCTCGTAGAGCTCACAAGCGACTCTTGTAGGTTTCGCGTTTAGCTGTATGTGCTTGCTGGAATTCTTGATCAAACGAGGGATTTCTTGGTGGTTCTCGGCTCAAATCCAGCACTTCAGTTGCGGCGTCTCTGATGACACTGGGGGCATAGGTGTTGTTGAGAGATTTCGAGATACGCGTTCGGCAAAAATGTTGATGGTCCCTTGCGATTCCAGGTTTTCTCACAGTAGTTGTTCTTTGTTTTGGAGCTTGGTAAATTCGCATTCCTAACCTGGCTGCAACAAGGTGGTGATCCGCGCCAATATTGGCTGTCCGCAAACGTTTGGACGTCCAGAATATTGTTGCGATGCCTTACGTCTATCTAATGGTGATCAATTTGATTTACGGTTTCATGATCCGAAGACCGCCATGTCCCCTTGTCCCCTTGCTACAAAAATGTGTCGTCCCGCCACCACGTCAATAAACCTATGTCCGTTGCCAGACGTAGTGTCGTGTAGGCTAGGTTTATCAGTTGTCCTACCTCCTTTCGTATCCTGGCGTTAAAATCGCCTAGTTCTTCGGACATTGCTCATGTGCCTTATCGGGGGGTTCGTAGAAACATTCTTTGGTGGCTTCGTCCTTGTTTTCGGGCGCATAATCGGCTTATGTTAGCGAATTTGGACTTGATGCGGATTGTTATAAGATGCTTGTCCATGTGTGTGAAGCTCCAGGCTTCTTGCTTAAGGCTGCCGTATATGGCAGATCCGTATTCGAATAAGAGCGTTTCTGCTTCTTATGGTGATAACCACAGAATATGTCGGAGGTTCTCATTCTAGTTAATGTCCGGCCCATCCCATCGCACTTTCTGGATGACAGTGATATCTGCGTGATAGCAGTCAACGGCTTCTGCTAATTGTTCGGCAGCACGTGACTTTTTAAGGGTCCGAACTTTTCCAGCGCTGATCCGAAGGTCGTTGTTCATTTAACCTTTGCTAGGTCGTCAATAGTGAATCTATTTTTATCCGAGGCCATTAGTTGGTTGGTCTCATCTTTTCAATTTCTTTCGGTTAGGGCCGGACTATGATTGCGAAGGCTAGTATTATCCTACTGGCCAAGCGTGCCCTTTGCCGTTTTAGACTGCATGAGTAAAGGTTTAGTCATACAGTTACCGGGGAGCACGACTGGGTGGTGACGATTCGCTACGAACTTGATTGTTGTATTGCCGGCTCAATTCAAGTTATAGGAGAGTCAGTAGAGTCCCGATGATATGACGTGATAATCATCCTTTCCGATTTGAATGCTAGGCTAGTTAATGAGGGCATCTTTGTTCATACGATCGAGAACGGACATAGGCTTATTGATTTTATGGAAGGGCGTAATTTAACTATAGCCAGCACACCTTAATCCACAAACTCTCAACCAAATTGATCATATCGCGATCGATGCAAGGCACTTCTCCAGTATTTTGGATGTCCAAACGTTTCAAGCAGCTGACATCGATTCGGACCATTATCTTGTTGTAGACAAAATACGAACGCGAATATCCGAAATATTTCAGATCCAGCGAACCAACATGGAACGGTTACAATCCCAAGAGACTGCCAGGTTTGATCGAGTTTTTTTTTTAACTTCTTGAAAAATCTAATGCCGCCAGCATGAAATGAGGATGACCACTGATATCGCGACCAAAGAGCAATCAGAGAGGACGTCTCTGATGTACTGGGTTTCAACCGGTTCGTAAACGAATGCAGACAGATAATTCTAGAAAAACAGCGGAGATACAGAGCGGCCGTGAAGAAAAATAGCAGGGGCTCGCGAGTTCTACGGCCAGATGCTAGGGTCCTCATATAGAATAAGCAAATGCCCGAGAAACGCTCGAGAAGTGCTACTAGAAAAATGCATTTCAGAAGTTCTACAAAAAAATAAAACGAACATGCCAAATCTGTAAAGAACGAACAGATGTAACGCTGTGGAAGAAAGCCTGATAGTCAATCCACAGTCCGTGAAATGGTGATGACGAACAACCACCGTCAGAGAGAGAAGAAACCATTCAGCCTGGACGATGACAGACAACATTCCCATCTACCAGATCAAAATGAACTCAGGACAGCGATATCCAAGTTTAGGTCTAACATAGCTGCTGGATGCGATGACTTACTTGCCGAGGTGTTTAAAATAGCAGGTGATGACTGGATACGGATCATACATCAGGCCATCCTTTAAATTGTTTGTTCGATACTAGAAGAGGAGATCCCCTGAACTGCCATAACTAAAGGGAAATATGTCTCCTTAAACGTCGCATATGAAATACTGTCACCAATGTGGTTTCAGGTCAGGAAAGTCCACCATAGGTCAAAGTTTCACATACGACAGATCATTAAAAAAACCCAGGAGTTCCAAATCGATGCTCACTATCATAGACCTCAAGGCCGCATATATCACGTCTCATATACAGACCCATGTCTAGTTTTGGCATCCCTGCCCTGCTCATTCTACTATGCGGGATAACCGATGATCTTCAATCTTAGAAAAGGACTTAGGAAAAGTGATGCGTTGCCAAGTGACTTTCCAAAATCGTCCTTGATAGAATTATACGAAACTGGCAAGGCAAATCCAGGGCCACTATCTTTCGAAAGCCTGTTAAGTCACTTGCAGATTCAGCTTACATTGACATAATGGGAAGAACTCTGCGAGCTGCGAATGTTTATAACTAGAACTAACGTAGTTATAGTCAATGAAGGAGAAACAAAGTTTATGCTGCCAAGAAAGAGAGGCACCCAACATCGGCGCCTAAGACAAAACGTCACGATGAACAGCTACAAATTTGAGGTAGTAAGGGACTTTATCTACAGCGGCTCCGCCATCAAGTAGTAAAGTCATTGAGCAATAAAGTCCTTTCTCGAGCAACACAAGGCACTGATCATCCCAGTTATTTTTTACGGCGCGGAAGGGTGGACACCGATGAAAGTCGATGAAAATGCTCTCAGGCGCCTCGCGAGAAAAATTGTTCGGGTTCGGAGAATGGCATAAGTTTTCCGTTGTAAACTTGATTCGGCGTTACACCTACCACCAAAAGCACTACTCGAACTTGAGTATCTCTAATCCGTTGTGGTACTGGATGAGTCAATTAGACGCATACAAATCCCCCGCTATTGATGGTTATGCTGCAAAAAGATATAGAACCGCTGCTGCCTGAAGAGAATTGTCAGTGATAAAATGTCGCTGGCCAATATACTGAAGCCTTATAGAATGGTGAGAGTAGCGTAGGGAACATGAGTAAAGATAACCACTAACTCGATGATATTCAGATCTGTCACTCTGGCTTTTCTTCTGCTAAAGAGCAGCAAAACCGAAAATGGTTCGGTGCGCCAGAATTGTGCGCTTCAAGATCCTGCGCGTGATTTGAGTCTGCTCTTAAGCAGTGACACCAACACTCTTGTTGAGGAATGACTTTAGCTAAAATATGAGCCGGGAACGGAATTATACCGGATTCCCATGGATTTGTCCAAAACTGATGATGGATGCGCGCTTATGTCTTCGTTGAGGATGACAACTTAAGCCTACGCTCTACGATGTGAATCATTTCAAAGCCACTTTTAAAGTGCATAAACAAGTGATAGATTGGCAGCTTTGCTTTACAGACTGCTCTATTGAAGACGTTAAGGCATATTCAAAGGCGTAGAGCCGGCCTAATCTTCTGTGCACTTAAGAAGTTCTCGACCTGATGTTTCTCGTTTCTCCAATGTTTTGTTAGCTTTCTCGACATTTGAAGAAGTCTGACGACTTTGAAAAGCTGGCTTATAGCTCAAAGAATTGATTTAAGGAGATTTCGGCTTTGAATCTCGCCCTTTATCTGTGAAACAAATTCCAAGTCTCTATCTAGAGACGGGTCATGTGGTTAGTAGCTGCTGTAAAAAGGAATTGAGCTGCTATCTCGCGGCTTAGTCATTCTACATGTTACGGGATCACTTGGGTGTACAGCGCGCCAGACGGCTATAGAAGCGTCCTGCTGGAGATCGCGCTGATCTTGCAGGGAAACTTTGAGAGGTCTAGACTTACACAGGATATGCTGGGCCAGTTTTTCCGTGCCCGAGGGGGCGATCTCTTCATTTTAAGTGACCAGCACCCTACATCCCCGGCCCGGAGCTAGTACAGTGATGAAACGGCTGCCGTTGTGGTCCGCAATACAAGTTACGTGTGGATCAGGGCTGGCGATTTGGTCTATATTAATTGCAATCTCTCCCAGAATATTATCATGGGCATCTCTCAGGACCGGCTTCCCTTCCTCGAGGGCACTGCTCTTGGAGGAGCATTGCACGGTCTACGACCACAAGTGGTGTGTGACAACAGGAAGCACACCGTGGACGCGCCACCAGATGTGGCTTCGTAAACTTCTGTCTGACGCTCCGCTTCCTGTAGACTTCAGTACACGTACAGTATCAAGTGCGGTGGAGGACGAACTGCCAGTGGACCAAAGAATAGTCCAACGCGTGAATACTCTGGAGGCCACCTAGTGTAAGGAGAGAGTCGAACTAGCTGGACCGAAGAAATCGTGACCTCGCGCTGATAATGCCAGTGCCTTCGCTGGGTCTGCAGGCGTGAGGACGTGAGAGAGTCGAACTAGCTGGACCGAGGAAATCGTGACCTCGCGCCGATAATGCCAGTGCCTTCGCTGAATCTGCAGGCGTGAGGACGTGAGTTGGCGGTGGCGGCGTACACGAAAATAAAGAAAAATATGGTGAGGGCAATTAGGACAAGCCTTTCCGAGGTGGGTAAGGATACGTGGAGCCATGGATATCGACTCGCGCAACTTTCGGCTGTTCGGCTCAGCTCTGGTTAACCCGATGGAACCGGCCTTCATGGAGGAAGTGGTCTCCACCTTGTTCTCTGACCACCCTGGGGAGAGAAAGATCGCAACGGATGAGGTGCCTCCTTCCATACTCGAAGAACTGAAGAAGACGGTGTGTCGACCGAAGTCCTTAAGATCGGTGCTGCAGAAAAACCACTTGTGCTCCTGGAAATATTTAACGCATCTTTGCGCACCAGGCTGTTCAGTGGGTGCTGGAAATTTCTACACCTCGTTGTTTTGGATAAGGCAGACCACGAAAGATGTTCCGAGCGCGGATAAGAGAGTGCTGTAATCTCTGACAACCAGTGTAGATTATTTGAGGCCGGTAGACTTGTGTGGTGGTTGCCGAAGTTCTAGGGAGCGTGAAGTAGGCCTGGCAATCTCCCTACAAGACGAGGAGTGCCGGTGCCGTGGGCACTTTCGATGTCAAGAGGGCAATTAATTTGGCAAGATGGTTCGACATCCGAGAGGCCTGAGCCGGCAAACTGTAACCAGTTACCCTGAAAAAATAGTGAATATGTACCGAGGGCCGAGTACTCTGGTACGACACTTCGTGTACGACGTGCTGCTGCACCGAGAAATGCCTCCGGGCGTCAGGATAACTTACTGTGCGGTCGATGTCGTACTGGTCGTGACGGCGAAATTCCGTGAGGAGGCGCAGCCCGCAGTCTCATGGCTTTGAAAATAACGGAGTTAGTTATCCTGACCAGGCAATGAAAGTTCGGGGTGGACTTCCAAGTGAACGTCGTGGGTGCAGTGGTCCGCTCGAGCCTGGTAACTTGCTACTTCGGAAAGTTGGTCAGCTCACGATTCACATTGGGAGAGCGGCTGACAAAGTCATCAAGGTGACAGCTGCGTTGTCTAATCTGATGTCGAAACAGGATTCCTGAAAGCGTCTTAACTGACTGTTGCTGACTTTGGAGTGCAGAGAAAAATTTCCGTCCCCGGAAGTCGAACAAGACCTTACCCAGCTTTTTTTCGTAGACATTAAGTCCAACGCATATTTCCACCGCATGGCAGTGAATGCATCACCCAGCAGCGGCAACTGTAAGTGTGACCGATTGGGACTGGTACTCATGCCCGAATATATCGTTCCCGCAATGTTAAGTTACGAAGTCGCAGATCGTGGGTGCCTACGTCTAATCGGTAACAAAGAAGTATGGTATGGAGCCAAGCTACACTAGCTCATTTGAGCCAGTAAGGCTATGCACCGAACACAAGAGTGGAGCTCGCAAAATTAATACCCAAAGTGATAACTGTTTGCTGCACTGACTCCTTTCAGTTCTGAGCAGGGTGAAACACCAGATCTCCGAACGAACAGTAACCATAACGGCCATGGTAGCTTCTGCGGTGGCAGCGGTGGGTTTGTATTAGAACGAGTGAGAGATGAGCTTGCTCGTTACTGTCACGGAGTTCTAAAAACCCGAACGGTGGCTCCACCCTGATGTATTACTAGAGCGGTTCCAGGATGGATCAATACCACGAGGCAAAAGAAGAGTTTTAGTGATACCGCATCCGTAAATATGATAGGGTATCCTACCTGATGTACCACGATCTTGCTTTTCAATTTTCAGAGCTAAACTTGCTATAAAATTAAGGTTTCCGACAACTGTTGCAAGCCTTTCCCTATCTATTCACTCTTTTTGCATTTACCTCACTTTTCTTTGGTACTTTCAGTTATAGTATGGATGCTCATCAGCCTAAACCTCCTTAACACATCATTCGCTGGGAATACGAAAAAAATTCCGCCAAAACTTAAACCTAGTACCACCACGTCCACAAGCACTACCACACCGGAGCCATCAACAACGAGAATTCCGGAAAGTACAGCACCTCCCATACCATTGATCTGTACAGAAGGCATCAAATTAGGCATAAGTGATGATAGCCAGTCGCAAGAAATGGATAGACCCATCGTCCAGGTGACCGAAGGCGACGCAATACTCTCAGTGATGACATCAGATCCCATTACAGTCCTATTCGTTCTGAACCGGATAAATGAAGCCAAGTTGATCAGCGGTGATTTTCAGATCGGTAAGTTGGTCTTCATGCCCTGTTAGACCCTGTTTTTGTGATTCCATTTCCTTCCTCCAGGAATCCGAGCGATAGAGATCGAAGATCACGAAATGGCAGAGAATATTCTCCTTCAAGAAGTCCAGTATCTGCAGCAATGTGTGGATCACCCAATTGGCTTGTTTATCGATTTCGACATTTACAATGCCCTGAGGCATGTGATTGATGACTTGGAGTTCTACATTTGGCCAATTCCATCTACCCGGGCATTCGTGTTTCCAAAAGTCGCCCATCTCCTCTATCAAATGCCATGGGGTGAAAAGGTCGCTTCAGTTGAGATACTCGCAGAGAATCTGGACATCTACAATGACTTCATGGATGCAGCAAGAAAGGAACATCTCTGTCTGATGCATTTTCGAAGTACAAACAATATTTATATCATCTTCGGCAACAAAATGGTGACCAACTTCCATGAAAATGGAACAATATTCGTTGTGCCAACTGGTAGAACCTCCAAGGATTTCATATCAGGTAAGCCCTTCCGAATTGTCGTGTCGTAATGATCTGTTCTCTAACAATGTTTGCATTTGTTTAGATCTTCCAAACAAGTCCTATGTGCTGATGGAATCGGAAATCGATTTGAAATTGATCGATCAGAACTCAACTCAGGTTACAATTGATGAGAGTCTTATTGGTGAGACAATCCTGCCGTCGCAACTTCTGGCTTTTGCTGGGCCTGTCTTGGATCTTGTCCATTGGATTAATGACTCTTTAGTGAAGAACTGTATAAAGGAGCATGGCACATTCGATCTGGAATACTGCGAGAACTTTCTCACCTTCGTAGAGGACTGGGATCATGACAAGCACACCTATAAACCAGTTAAGATCTTAGAGGTCCTCAAATTGAGTCGCCTCAGTCCGAATATGGTCTTCGAAATGTTCCAAAAGACTGATAAAAGCGCCAACATCACGCACGAGAAGATCCTCGAAATTCGAGAGATTGCATCGCAGAATTTCATCACAAATATCACGACTAACTATCATTACAACCATGCCAACAACACCAGCCATGCGATGAAGTTTAAGTTCGGCCAGGTCTTCAATTGTCAGTATGTGGATGGGAACAACAAACGCTATCCATTCCTCTACGATGGAGAGTCTGTGATGTATTGGAGGATTAAACCAGATGCTTGGATTGCAGCTGGCATGACAGCAGCCGTTCTTGGAGTCATCATAAGCCTGGCCATTCTCGTCTTTATAATCATCCGCATCTCATTGGGTGATGTGTTTGAAGGGAATCCAGTAACATCGATCTTACTACTGCTGTCCCTAATCCTACTCTTCGCATCGTTTGTTCCGTTCTCAATGGAGTATGTATCTGATCATCGGAACTCCCATGTGACATTCGAGGATGCCTCAACGTTGAACACCCTCTGTGCGGTCCGGGTTTTCGTTCTCACCTTAACTTACTGCATTACCTTGTCGCTTTTACTTTGCCGGTCGTTAATGCTAGCCTCGATCGGTTCAGAAGGTGGATTCCTATCGCACGTCAACGGATATATTCAAGGAGTTATCTGCATCTTCAGCACTCTGGTGCAGGTGGGGATGTCTACCCAACTGATAGTCGTCATGCATATCGCTCATGAGAGTGTTTCCTGTGAGAATATTTACTACGGACCATGGCTTTGGGCTCTTTTGGCCTACGATTGCATTCTATTGATCTTCCTAGTCATCATGACTCCGTTTATCTATCGATCACAGAGGAACTACCGGGAAGGTATCCTCATAGTCATTGCTGCGATCTTGAGTTTCATCATTTGGTGCGTCTGGATTACTTTGAGCTTCTTCGGTGATCAATGGAGAGATGCAGCTCTGCCGTTGGGTATCCAAGCAACTGGATGGGCGATCTTGACAGGAATACTGATACCGAGGACGTTCCTTATTGTCCGAGGTATTGAACGTTCGGACATTGCACAGGCACTTCCATCGCTCACATCCTTGGCATTCGCTCAGAACAATCAGTACTCCTCTGAACAGGTAAGCTCACCTACAAATCTCAAGAACTTTCACTCATTCGATTATCTTTCAGAGTGTCTACGAGTGTGTAAATCCTGCTATGAGAAACTGCTCCTCCCGCGAAGATGGCATGTGTGAAGTTGGCCATATGCGACAATCCGAGAGTGATATTCCAACACTCCCACTACGTGGTGGCGTAGCTCGTCGTCAGCAGTTCTTCAATAATATGCGACAGAATACTCAAACCAGTCGACAAGTCAATGCGTATCCACGTCGTCCCGAAAGTCTAGCCAGTTCGCTGCATTCGTCCTCGCCACCATCGCCATCAGACAGCAACAAGATTACTCGATTTTAGGACGAACCTACAATTTATAAGGACTCTAATCACTTCTCCTCCATTTGGGTGGATCTTCCTTCTTCCCGGCCAGCTACCAACTATTTCATTCCAATCAGTTTTCTACTACACGGTTTACGAGCAAGGAGCGAATTTTACTCGGTCCTTAGGATAGGATAAATATTTAAAAGTACATAGAAGATAGTAAGAGGATTTTTTTTGTTTTTTTTTTTTGGAATTGTATTTAGGGTAAGGCACATCCGCAGAGGGTGTTATGTTTAGATAAAATGTATTCTAGTCAACGGATAACAAAAAAAAAGTCACTAAGGTAAAGTATTTGAGTGCGGAAACCAACAACTCAGCGTAATGTTGAGGTGCTAATGGTTTTTGGCTAATAAAGTTTCGATTCCATTTATAAAAGTTGTTGTCGTTTGTCTTGATGTGTTAGGTTATACCCTGCGACGATTATTATTTCAGCAGAATCCTAACCTCTCTGATGAACATGCTCGTCCAGATGTTAAACTGATGAATGACTTCCTTGTTCGCGGGGCGTAATTGAAAAGAAAGGCGATTGAGATACAAAGCTGTCAGTCCCGCCCGAAAGGCGCTGGAGGCTTAAGTATGTTCGATCACTTAATTCAGATCGTTCGAATATGTTATTCCTCCCCATTGATGTGTCATCTTTGTGCATCAAAGTTGAAAAGTATTAGTAGTAGTAGTATAAAAGTTTATTTTCACTAGAATATAGTTACAATACTTCAAAATATAATTAGCATAATTAAACAACAAATAATATTAACTAGAGAAAAATGAGAGACATTTTATATTTCTTAATCAGAAATAGTATTGAATACCCCATCAAAAGGATAAAAAAGCAATAATATAAATAAATGGGTGGGGTGACCCTTTCATCTAAAAAAAAAAAAAAAAAAATTACAAGCAAACAATGCATTGAACCTTAAGTAAAACATAATACCTTATATCATTGAGGAAAAGAAGGAACACAATTTTATTTATTTATTTATTTATGTATTAAAACAATTCATTGTACAAGTAAGATATAATCTTATGATTAATTGTGCAAGCTAAGCTTATATTATTGGGTCTACAAGTAAGTTTCCAGCGTTTTTTTTTTCCAAAATTTGAAGTTTTATTATGAAAACATAGTTACAATGCTTTATTCAAAGTATCGTCCATCGGAAGCTACAACTTTCCCACATCTTTCTGGCAATTTATAAATTCTGAACCAAAAAAATTTCTCGTCTTTCGAGCCCAAGAACGTATCGAGCCAATGTTTGATTTCCTCTACTGAGCTGAAGCGTATTCCCGTAAGAGCGTTCTGCATCAAACGAAACAAGTGGTAGTCAGATGGTGAAAAGTCTGGACTGTAAGGCGGTTGAGGCAGAATTTCCCATCCACTATTCTCCAAATAGTTTTTCACCGAAACCGCAACATGTGGCCGAGCGTTGTCGTGATGAAAAATGACGGACTCATGCCTGGTCTCATATTCTGGCCGTTTTTCTTTTAATGCCCGCTTCAAACGAATTAGTTGGGTTCGATATAATGGTCCTTTGATGGTTTCACCACTCGGAAGCAGTTGATCCCACCGTATGCAGAGCATGACCTTATTTACGTGAATATTTCGTTTCGGCGTCGATTGGTCGGGCTCGACGGGCTTTGTATACGATTTTCTGCTTTTAGGATTATCATAATAAATCCATTTCTCATCACCAGTGACAATACGATGCAAAAATGATTTATTTTTATACCGCTGCAGTAACATTTCGGACATGTAAAATCGCCGTTCGAGTCTCTTGGCTTCAATTCGTACGGCACCCAGTTTCCAACCTTTTGAATGAATCCCAGTGCTTTTAGACACAGGGAAACGGCTTGTTGCGTGACGCCCAATAATGCAGCAAGTTCTTCTTGAATCTGACACGGATCCTCATCCAGTAAAGCGTCCAATTCCTCGTCTTCAAAACTTTTTGGCTTTCCGGGGCGATCTTTGTCTTCAACTCCAAAATCACCACTTTTGAACCGTTTGAACCATTTGCGGCACGTCGATTCACCAATACATTCCGCCCCATAAGTTTCCGAAAGCAAACGATAGGCCTCAGCCGCACTTTTCTTCATATTGAAGAATAAAAGCAGCGCTTCCCGGAAATGACGTTTATTTAGCTGGAAACTTGCCATGATTTTGCTCGATAAAATGTACGACACCGATAGAACTGCTCAAATATAACGCTGCAAAGTTGTTGACAGATACAAAACCTACAAATAAAACACATGGGGTCTGACATTTCTGCCGGGATCCACTGGTGGCGCCATTTCTGACAAACGCTGGAAACTTACTTGTAGACCCAATAGAAACTGAAGTACTTCAGATGGAAACGCATTTTTCGTTTTAGGGTTTAATTTTCTCAAACTACTTATAAATGGGTCAGAAGAAACCAGAAGGTTGTGAAACACGTCTTCCATATTTTGCTGCCTTGAAAATTTTCTTGAGAAACTTTCTCGAAAGCGCTTTACGTCTTTCTTCCGAGATTCTTGGGCTTCTTCGCCGAGCTGTCCAATCGGAAGAATAGCTTCAGATATAATTTCAGGGCTGTGTATTAAAATTTGATGTACAGTTGTCGGCATATTATACCATGGGTACAATTGCACAAACATATTTGCAGTACCAATACAATACTCGTTAAATCGAGCGATTTGTATTGGATATCCACTGGATATTGTTAACAAAACAATCCTAAATCGACATATGATGTTTTCATTTATGTTGGTGATATCTGAAGAAGTACCAGAGTCATGAAAAAATCGGCGGGCAGTGTTGCCGTCGTTCGTACTACCAAAACCTGGTTTTGGTTTATCGACTAACAGTCCCATTCGGCTCCTAAATGCTTCTTGAATCCTTTTCTTGTTTTCTTCGACTTTTCCATTATTTTCTTCACCACGAGCTTGCCATTGTCCTATAGGCAGTTTGTAGGCGACATGAATTAAACATTCAAAAAACCTTATCCAAGCATGCAAGGCAGATAACCCAAACCTCAGCTTTGACTTGTCGTGAACTTGCTTGTTCAGCACCAAATCTATTTAGTTGAAATCTTTTGATGTTAGACCACAAAGATAACATCTTTGAGTTGACGAGGTTTCAGTTATGGCATTACAGACTTTAGCATCTATCATACGAGGGCGGGTCATTAAGTCCGTGACTTTTGGATTAAAACACAGATTTTTTGATAAAAAAATAATTTTATTTTTCAACGTAGTTTCCCTTGAGCTCTATACACTTTGTCCAACGCTTCTCCAATTTTTTTATCCCTTCCAAAAAAAATGATTTGTCGAGGTCCTCAAAATAGGCCTTTGTTTGCGAGATGACTTCATCATTGGAGTCAAATCTTTTTCCACCAAGCCATTTCTTCAGGTTTGGGAACAAGAAGTAGTCGCTCGGAGCCAAATCTGGAGAATAGGGTGGATGAGGGAGCAATTCATAGCCCAATTCATGGATTTTTGTCATGGCAACTGCACATGTGTGCACCCTTGCATTGTCTTGGTGGAAAAGAACTTTTTTCTTGGCCAAATGAGGTCGTTTTTTTTTTCAAATCGTCATTGAATCGGTCCAATAAGTTGGCATAATATTCCCCATTGATTGTTCTTCCCTTTTGAAGGTAGTCAATGTGGATTATCCCGCGTGCATCCCAAAAAACAGTCGCCATAACTTTATTGGCTGACAAACCCACCTTGGCCTTCTTTGGCGCCGATTCACCCTTAGAAACCCACTGTTTTGACTGTTGTTTGTTCTCTGGTGTGTTGTGATGGATCCATGTTTCGTCCACGGTTACAAAACGGCGCAAAAACTCCTCCATATTGCGATTAAACAACGCCAAACCTTCCTGTGAAGTTGTTACACGATTGCGTTTGTGGTCGACTGTGAGCAAACGCGGCACCCATCTTGCGGAAAGCTTTCTCATGCCCAAGTGATCATTCAAAATTGAAACCACTGAGCCATGCGAGATCCCTACGGCTTCCACAATCTCTCGCACTTTCAATCTTCGGTCGGCCAACACCATATCGTGAATTTTTTCGATTGTTTCGGGTGTAGAGACCTCAACTGGGCGTCCAGGACATTCGGCATCTTCAGTGCTTGTACGGCCACAACGAAATTCAGTAAACCACTTTTTTACCATTGAAATCGATGGTGCAGAGTCCCCATAGTATTTATCAAGCTTAGCCTTGGTCTCGGTAATGGTTTTTTTTCGCAAGAAATAATGCTTAATAAGCACACGAAATTCACTTTTTTCCATTTTCTCCTCAAATTAGTGAGTAGTCTGATAAAAATAGCTGTCAAACACAAACTAACTGACGCAGCAAGTTTAAATTTTGACAGGAGTCAACTGACAGATGCCTGTTGACAGGAGCAGTGTTGCTGTTTCAGTAAAGAGGTCAGAAATTCAAAAAGTCACGTACTATAATATCCAACATATCGCTGTCTAAGCCTGCTCGTAAATCTTCGCATACTTTGAGTATAGCTGTGGTACAGTTATATTTAGAGCGGAAACCCGACTGAAATTTCGTGATAAGATTTTTTCTATTTAAAAATAATTTTATTTGGTTACTAATAATAGTTTCAAATACCTTACTTAAAAAAGGAAGAATCGCTATTGGTCGGTATTCGATATTGTTAGAAGTTGATGGTTTTGGCAGCGGTAAAATTTTGGCAATTTTCCACCTATCGGGAAAAACTGACGTAGTTATGACCGAGTTAAATATGTGGGTTATGTGAGAAAGTAGTATAGGTAGAAGAATTTTAATAAAAACTGGGAAAACATCATCCGAGCCAACAGCTTTGGATTTGATCTTGAGAATTGTTTGGGCTACACTTAACTCATCAACTCCGGAGATTGAAAACATTACTTCTTGCTGATGGCCTGTGGCCGGTGGTAGAAGGAACGGTCTGAAAATCAAGTGGATTGCAGTTGTTTTGAACAAATTTTCTATTAAGCACATCCAGGTCGGTGTTATCAGGGATAGATTCCTTAGCAGACTTCAGTCCCATCTCCCGTACGTTCTTCCAAAATTTCGAGGTAGAATCGGCGGAGTTGAATTTGTTCTGGTAAAAAGACTTTTTCAATCAAAAGGGTAACTGCGTTCCTTACTGTAGCGTATTCATTGTAAATAGCTGAATATTTGTATCTTCTCCACCTTGCGTAAAGAAGATTTCGTTTACTAATAAGATTTAGGGCTTCTTATGTTTGTTTACATAAAACATTTAATAATACTTTTGAAACATCTTTGTGACTGCACAAGCGACAAACAACAACTACCATTATGACATTATTTACTTCTGGAATTAAATGAAATGAAACAGAAGAAAGAGGAGAAAGAAGAAAAGAGCAAAATAGAGTAAAAAGGAAAAGAATGACAGAAAAAGTAAATTCGCTAAAATAAGAAAGAGTTGAATAGAGTGGATTTCCACCATTTGACAAATTTTTACTAAATTGATCTAATTTGATAAATTACGTGAAAATTACAGTGTCTCAGGTTCTGTCGCTCCTACAGATTTTGGTGGTTGACATCTCGCGGAAATAGCATTTAATGTCCCCTCGTCGTGTATGCCCATAGACTGCCCAGTTTTTCTCAATGCGTGTAATTTGGTCCATTATGTCGCTGCGCAGGTTTTTAATTTTCTCCGAGAAACGATTGATAATAGCATCGGTATGTTTGTTTAAATGCTCTTCTAACTCCCCAAGAGTAACAACCATTGTTTGAGTGGGGGGTAAATTCTTGGATGTTGTGGGTGTCCCATTCTGCCTCGGCGTTCCACCTACTGAGATTGCTGCTGCGTCTGAAGAGCACCCGTGTTTCTTCGATCGGAGATTTACAGTATTACCTTCTAAGTTGCTCATGTTCTCAATATATATTTCCTTTTGTTGAAAATTTGGTGTTATGTTTATTTGTTTATTATTAGGTACAAGTTAGAAAACAAGTTTTGTTTTATATAATAAATGAAAAGAATAAAGACCGAAACACCAAATCATCAAAAACATCAATAACAGACTACGAATGAGAGCTAAAGATGGAGGACTCTAAACGTTAAATATTTTGATAGGACTAAGAGTCCTAATCCAGAAAGGAAGCTCATTAAAGAGGCAGCGCGATGACACTGTATAAAAATTCCTATAGGCCTGTGGTTCGATATTTAGGAACAGCTACTAGATTCAAATGATTACGACGTAAATTGTAATTTTCAAAAACTCTAATATTTAAATTACCAGATCTATAAAAAAAGAACTTTAGAACTTTGAAACAATATAAATGCCGGACGGGAAGAATTTTCAAATTGTAAAATAATGGAAAGCTATGATGTAAGCGATTTTTCACGCAGATTTTTCTTACAATAAATTTCTATAAAACGAGAAGTGGTTGGATTCTGTTAAAACACGCCCCTCCCCAACAAGTAATGCCATATTGTAGCTTAGATTGGAAAATTCCAAAATAAATTATCTTGAGAAGGTTTAAAGAGCAGACATTCTTCAGAATTGCCTTAAGTTATCAATGTGATTATTAAAGCACATTCTAGAGTCAATAATTAGCCCTAGGTATTTAAATTCTTTGACGCTTTCAATTTGAAAGCACTATTCGCTGCAGTTGAGATTGCAAGAAAAAGTATTAGCGGAAGGGCTGGTGCTACAGAAGCAGCTCAACAATTTAAACCTTTGACACTCAGGTGCATGAAAAAAAAACTTCAGCGTCAAACGACTTTTGAGATGTCAGACTGTAATACATTATTTTTGTTTTGGAACTGATCATCAGTCTGTGTGCAGCAAACCATGTCCTAAACATTTCCAAATCTGCATTGATATCAGCAATTAAATTTAGAGGGCTTACAGAACCATATGTTAAAACAACATCATCTGCAAAGGCAGTGATAAGGCCTTTGAAATTTTGCTCAACAATGAGTTGATGTAAATCAGGAATAGAATTGGTCCCAATACAGAGCCCTGAGGTACCCCTAGATTCATATACCTAGTATTACTAGGTAGTATTACTGTTTGAGATCTATTTCCAAGATAAGATTTGAACCACTCAAGAACAAAACCTCGAAAACCGGCATTTTGTAATTTCCGCAACAAAGTGTAATGGTTAACAATACGAGTATCAAATGCTTTAGAAATATGGACGAATAGACTTGCTGTAGACTTCTTATTGTCTAAACTATCGAAAATTTGTGAACAAAAGTTTAGCAGTGCATCCTCCGTACTTTTATCTATTTGAAACCCATATTGAAGTGAACTGAAAAAGCTTGTTTTATTAAGAAAGTTAACAATCCTATTTTTCATAACTTTTTCAAAAACTTTGCTTACTGAAGGAACAAGTGAAATAGGTCTGTAGTTGCTTACATCATTTGTGGCATCTTTTTTATACAGTGGAACTACATCCGCAGATTTTAGAGCTATGGGAAAAACTCCGGATAAAACGCTTTTATTAAAAATATGGGCTAGGACATCCACAACAAAACAAGCAACATTCTTCAACATCCGATTTAAAATGCCATCTGTGCCACAGGAGTTTGAGTTTCTTAGAGAGCCTATAGTTTTCAACAACTCAAAGCCTGTAATGGTCTTGCGGTAAATTTTCCCGGAACAAGTTTGGCTCTCTTTTTCCCTGTAAGTCCCTTCGGTCCCTCTTTTCTTTGAGTGGGAACACCGAACTCTGGCGGAGGTGGAGGGCAGCCATGGTCCCATCAGCCAGTGGCCCACCGACCCCAGACCTCGGAAAACAATCTACATAGGTTCACGGGCGGGTTTGCCCGCAGAGGAGTGCAAGGAGGTTCGGTCGGTGAAGCCCTAAGGACAGTAGGGAGACTCACGACGAACCAGGAACCCCAGGGTGCGACAGGAGGTCCACCGGGAACACCGTTGTCGGAGCCCATAGATAGACGGGAGACTCGCAACGGGCAGCATCAGACAGGACGTCTGAAAGTCGCCGACGGGTGGGGACGGACAGTCCTTTCAATCCAGACACCCCAACACGATGATGAGAATTCTATTAACGAATTTCCATTCACCTCTTATACAATATTTCCGCTATTTAAGCTAAAATGATTTTTATAAAACTTATCACGGCAAATTGGAACTTTATTTTTTACTTCAAAACATAGCCTTTTGTAGCTCCTTTTTAGATTTGTATTGCTAGGGTGTTTATAGCATTTCTGTCGCAGTTTGTTTTTTTTTATTAATTAATTGTACAAGCTCAGTAGTTATCCAAAGTTTGAGCCTTTTAGACGAGCTTTTTATATTTTTCGTAAAACTACATTATATGATTTGTAAGGCATTTTATAAAAGTATCATACGATTTAGATGGATCTGGCTCAATAAAAAACATATTCCCATGACTCAAAGCTGGAAATAGATTTCAATTTAGAAAAATCAATTCTGGTTACCTCATTGTGAGAACTAGGCCTATGGCTAATGGTCCTTTTAATAATCGGACTTACTAGTAAACCTGTCATTAAGTGGTCAGTAATTGCAAAATCGAAGACACATTTTTCACATGCGTCAAGTGAAATATTGGAAAAACGTCCGTAAATGTGGTCTAAGCAGCTACCTGATGGCAATCTTGTCGGTTCATTTATAACAGACTCCAACCCATGAGAAGCCAGTAGGGCCAAATATTCTGCTACTGTGTCAGTTTTTTCAAGAATATTAAAATTGAAATCACCCAATATTATCAAATTTCTTGACTTTTTATTGTCTAATAAATTGGAGAATTCTTCCACAAATACTGAAAAATCGTATTTGTGAAGCCGGTAGACGCACAAAACGACAAAAATTGCTTTGTTTATCGTGAAACTCAATTTTAGGATATCAGCACTTAAGAAATCAACGAGGTACGTTGATACACAATTATCAAATTCTTCTTTAACGAAACAGCCTACTCCGCCTGTCACATAATTCTCATTCATTTTTGTAAAAAATTCATAACCCGGTAAACTACGAGGGGCGTTCAACATATTCTCGATATCGGGGTGAAGCTGTGGTTGTATATATAAATTGACTTATTTATCAAGTAATACTATTATTTTAGTGCATTCATGTAAAATTTCATATTAATTCGCGTTTTATCTCTAGTTAAACAGAATCATAATGGCAACTGAGACGATGATGGTGAAAATTGAGCATCGCGCTGTAATTAAATTTCTCACTAAGCAAGGAAAAAGTCAAAAAACTATTCATGAAGAGATGGTGGCTGTTTACCAGGGTTCCGCACCTTCATTATCAACTGTGCAAAAGTGGTCAAGTGAGTTCAAGAGAGGCAGAGAGAGCATTGAGACGACCCCCGCTCCGGCGCCCCGGCTACTGCTTGTACGGGAGAAAGCATCAAAGAAGTCGAAAAACTTGTTCTTGAGGATGCCCGAATAAAGGTGAAAATGATGGCAGAGATCACCAAGCTTTCAATTGGTACCATTCACACCATTCTTCATGACCATCTTAACCTTTCAAAGGTCAGTGCACGGTGGGTGCCACGAATGCTCACAGCGCCTCAGAAAAAAGTGAGAATCGCATGCTGTAGAGAGCTTTTGGAGATGTGTAGTGTGAACGCGGACGGTGTTATGGATCGAATTGTTACTGGGGACGAAACATGGGTCCACCACTATGACCCTGAAAGCAAACAAGAGTCCATGCAGTGGCATAAAAAAGGAACAGACCCCCCGAAGAAGTTCAAAGTCACTCCGTCTGCCGGGAAGCTCATGGCCACAGTTTTTTGGCACTCAAAAGGAATCTTGCTCATTGAGTACAAAAAAAAAGGTGAAACCATCAACGCCACATCCTACGCTTCCACTTTGCATAATTTGCGGGAGGAAATTAAAAAGAAAAGACGGGGTAAACTCGCAGCGGGTGTGTTGCTTCTTCATGACAACGCTCCTGTTCACACGGCGCGAGTTTCCAAGGCTGCTGCGCGAGATTGTGGTTTCGAAGAAATCCAACACCCACCCTATAGTCCAGACCCTAGTGCACCTAGTGATTATTTCCTGTTTCCGGATTTGAAAAAATGTCTTCGTGGAAAAAGATTTTCGGATGATGAAGAACTCAAGTCGGTATTTTGCAGAGAAAGAGGAAATTTATTATTTTGAGGGTTTAAAAAAGCTTATCTCAAGATGTAACAAATGCATTGATGTTAGGGGAGATCATATTGAAAAATAAAAACAATTTAAATTGAATTCGCATTTTCCTTCATATCGATACCAAGAATATATTGAACGCCCCTCGTATAATCGTTTTTCTCGAATTCATAAATCCAAATCTCCGAGACAAATACAAAATCCGGCAAAGATACAAAAGAGTCTATATGAGATACTAGCTTAATGAAATTTTCTCTTAGACTTCTGATGTTTTGGTGTACGAAAAAAAAGTTTGTTTGTACAATATAAATTGTATAAAAAAGCTTGTTCACAATTAGTACGAGTATCAATAAGGTTGGAGGAAGTAATACCATTGAGACAATTTAAATCTGAATTCATTATTGGTTATTAAATAATTTTCTTTATCAACAGATAAGTCTGAAATCATCAAAAGATTTTAATGCGATGATATTATCGAGTACCGTGCCGACCACCGACGAGTGCACACGTCATCTTGCACTCGTATTTCTCCGTCGCTGCCGTTACGGTATTTATCATACGGTACGGGCAGTGACTGAGTGTATGTAACAACTGATGGATAGCGGGTCGTGTGTGAAAATTTTGTTGGTGCACTGTTTCATATTGTTGTAAGGGCATAACACCTACAGCAATTTGATTCAGTAAACCATCGTCAGAATTTTCACTTCGCAGCCCTGCTTAGTATCGTCGGTGTTTGTGTTTACTGTGTTTGTTTGTGATTATGTCTAGGGAATTCAGGGTGGACGTAGCCAATATACGCGGGCTAAAAAGTAATCACTTTTCTGCGTACGTCCACGTCTGTAAGTACCGACCAACTATTTTGGCACTTAGCGAAACACAGGTAGATCCCCGCCCACACCTCTCAGACCACAATGATCTGAAGCTACCTGGCTACGAACTAGTGCCACTATTCTTTCCCCATCGCGGTCTCGCCATTTATGTGCGTAGTGATGTAGCTTACCAAATTCCACCACAATGTAGTCCCTGTTCCAATCCGGAATTCAATTTCATGTGGTTAAAATTCCATCTCCGTAAGCAAATTATCCACTACTGCTTTATTTACAGAAGCCCCAAACTGGACAGCAACTCGACCTTCCACGAGTTTGATGCGCTGTCTGATTCCATTCAAAGAATTGTATCCCTGTATCCTCATACTGAAATCGTGATTACGGGCGATTTCAATATACACAATTCTGGTTGGCTTCGACATTCTGGACAGACAACACCCGAAGGACGGTGTGTTGAGATCTTCGCTGCGGAAAATAACTTAACCCAGCTTGTAAATGAGCCCACACGCATACCAGACGTTGATAGTCATGCCGCCAACACCCTGAACTTGTTTTTAACCTCTCACCCTGACAAGTACTGCGTTGATGTACTCTCCCCTCTAGGCTCGGCGGACCATTGCTTCATATCAGCTGATTTCTCGTACACCCACCACACAGTTAGAGAAAAGATTCCTAAAAGAACCGTATGGCAATACGAGAAAGCCAATTGGAGCGGACTTAACAACTTCTTTAGGAATTTTAACTGGTCGTTATGTTTCCTCGATAACGACGTGGATGCCGCTGCTGACATGATCACAGAAACTATTCTCTTTGGAATGAGATGCTTTATCCCACATCGGATGAAGAGTATCAAACCAAAAGAAAAGGAATGGTATGATTCGAGCTGTAAAGAGGCTGTCAGGGTTAGAGAACTGTTTTTTCGGTCCTACAAGACCAACCCGACAGAGGAAAACCGAAAAAAGTTTAAACGAGCCAGAAATGACTGCAACGCCTTTCTTAAGCGTGTGAAATTCCAATATGACCAAAACCTGAGGCAAAAAATACTACAATGTCCCAAAGGCAGTAAAAATTTTTGGTCATTCGTCAAAAACATTAGAAATTCTTCCTCATCCTCCATCCCAACGCTCATTTACAATGACATTCCAGCTGTCAGCTCTTTGGACAAGGCCAATCTGCTTGCTGCACACTTTGCGGCTAGCTCAACACTCCCAGACTGTGCTTTGTCCCCGCCTACACTCGAGTGCGTCGAATCTACAATGGGACGAATCCACTTTCGCACTCGTGTAGTAGCAAGAGTACTCAAAGATCTCAACATGCATAAATCCGCTGGTCCAGATGGTATATCTCCCCTTCTTCTGAAGAGGTGTTCTTCTACGCTGGCAAAACCACTGCGTAAGCTTTTTCATCAGTCCTACTCTTTAGGACTCTTTCCAAGCAGATGGAAAACAGCATTTGTCCAGCCAGTCCCTAAAAAAGGCGAATCTTCTTCTCTATCCTCCTACAGACCCATTGCACTTACGTCCCTTCTTTCCAAGGTCATGGAAACGCTGATAAATCGTCAGCTCATGAAATATCTCGAAACACGAAAACTTCTCAATGACCGGCAATATGGTTTTCGTAGCAACAGGTCCACTGGTGATTTGATGGCATGTCTCACCGAAAAGTGGAACCAAAGCGTACATCAATCTGGCGAAAGCAAGTTAGTTGCACTTGATATTTCTAAGGCATTTGACAGAGTTTGGCATCAGGCTCTTTTGTCGAAAATGCGTGCTCTTGGGATCGATGACTCTCTTCTTCAATGGATTAGAAATTACCTTTCGGAACGTTCAATTCAAGTTGTCTTGGACGGTTTCAAGTCTGATATTCACAAAATAAATGCTGGTGTGCCCCAGGGCTCCTTTCTGTCTCCGACACTCTTTTTAATTTTCATTAATGATCTCTTGTCTGCTACCTCTAATCCAATTTATTCCTTTGCTGATGACAGCACTCTCTGCTTCTCATATTCGTTCCCGGACTCACGCCCCTGCTCTTCGGCTGTAGAACGGGTACGGCAGCGTATGCTAAGCTCATTAAATTCCGATATTAACAGCATAACCAACTGGGGAACTATCAACCGAGTAGAATTTAATGCTTCCAAAACTCAATGCTGTCTGCTGTCATTAAAGCGAAATTCAAATACCCAGCCATTATCCATGAATGGCACTTGCATCGTCGAAACCGATAAACTTTCCATTCTCGGTATGTGTATCAGTAACAACTTACGTTGGAATGACCACATATTCGATGTCGCCAAAAATGCTGCGAAATGTCTAGGTTTTCTCAAGCGATGTAAGAAATATTTTACACCCTCTGATCTGGCCACAATATATAAGGCATTTATCCGCCCAAAACTGGAGTACAATGCCCACATCTGGTCAGGTGCTCCTAAAACATCTCTGCACCTGCTAGATAGGATTCAAAACCGTGCGATAAAACTAATTGGTGATACTAATATCAGTCAATCAATTGACACCCTCGAACACGGACGTAAAGTCTCCTGTCTCACTTTGTTTTATCGCTATTTCCACCACCAGTGCTCCATTGAAATTGCCAGTAGCATTCCGCCCATTCAAACTTTCAACCGTAACACCTGTCTCGCTATGAATGCTCATCAGTATACCCTCAAGCCCATTTTCGGACGTACTCTTAAATATCGTGATTCTTTCCTAAGCCGTACAACTCGCTCATGGAATGCCCTGCCGACCTCTGTGTTTCCTGGTCGTTATAACTTGCAAACATTTGAAAACAATGTACATCGGTACCTGTCTTTTCTTCCTCCCTAAATTTCCTTCGCCCGCGCTGTGTACGAACATTTTAAGGGTACAAAACCCCTTGAGCGCGCGCCGATTATATAAAAAAAAAAAAAAAAAAAACCTTCAACTTTTTTCATGAGCACCTTGTTCTTGCTAAACCAAACATATTTATAGTTCCTCTCTTTTTTCACCTCTTTCGCTCGCATTAGTAACGCCTCACACAGGTAAATTTTCCCAAATTCATGGCCAAAACTATAAAAAAAAATTACGATTTGTTGTTTTTTTTTTTAATGCCAAGTTGTTTACAAATAAAATGAGCTTTGAACTTGATTGATCATGCAATGCAAATTGCAACTGATTAATCAGTACATGCTTTTAAAGTGTAAACTTTAAATTAACGAGTGCAATAGCAAGTTTGGTTTGTGATAATAAGTATTGGGTCTATAATTTAATTCGTGCTAAAAGATGGCGTAACTTGTATTATTCCATTGGAACATGCATTGGAAAGCTACTGTCATTGTACGTCATTTCAGTATATGTCATTCATTTGAAGCGTCAAGAACAATAATTTTTTTTCACTCAAATATGTCGAACTTTGTGCCTGAAAAAGTGTTTTTGCGGGGAGTTCTTCTTCATTACTTTAATATGAAGAAAACTGCTGCCGAAAGTCATCGTATTTTGGTGGAAGTTTATGGTGAATATGCGCTAGCTGAGCGAACGTGCCAAAAGTGGTTTGCACGATTTAAAAGTGGTGATTTTGGCTTGGAAGACGATGAATGTCCTGGTCAGCCAAAAAAATTTGAAGATGAAGAACTGGAGGCATTACTCTATGAAGATTGTTGCCAAACACAAGAAGAGCTCGCAGAATCTTTGGGTGTCACTCAAGCAGCCATTTCAAAACGTTTAAAAGCAGCTGGATATATTCAAAAGCAAGGAAATTGGATTCCACATGAACTCAAGCCGAGAGACGTCGAAAGGCGGTTTTGCATGTCCGAAATGCTGCTGGAACGCCACAAAAGGAAGTCATTTTTGCATCGGATTGTTACTGGTGATGAAAAATGGATCCATTACGTCAACCCCAAGCGCAAAAAATCATATGTGAAACCCGGCCAACCAGCCAAATCAACGGCAAAGCCGAATATCCATGGCGCGAAAGTAATGCTCTGTATTTGGTGGGATCAGATGGCAGCACACCCATCTGATGAGCTGCTAAACCGGGTGAAACCATCAGTGGACAACGCTACCGAACACAATTAATCCGTTTGAAGATAGCAGTGGCCGAAAAACGTCCGGAATATGCGACCAGACACGAAGCAATAATTTTCCATCATAACAACGCTCGGACCCACGTTGCTATTCTGGTTAAGAACTATTTGGAAAACAGTGGATGGGAAGTCTTACCCCACCCGCCTTATAGCCCAGACCTTGCCCCTTCTGACTACCATTTGTTCCGGTCGATGCAGAACGCCCTCACTGAAATACGGTTCACATCAGAGCAGAATATCAAAAATTGGCTTGATTCATTCTTGGCTGCCAAGCGGGCGCAGTTCTTTTGGGATGGGATCCACAAATTGCCAGAAAGATGGGAAAAAGTCAAGTCATAGCTTCAGATGGGCAATACTTTAAATAGTACTATTGTACATGTTTTTCTTAAATAAACGTTCAAATTTTGAAAAAAAAACCGCCCGAATTAAGTTATATACCCAATAGTTTTGCTTTGTTTTTTATTTATTTTTTTTTTGCGATTTGTAAAATAATTTAACATGGATTGTGTTGGTAGCGGTATGTAAAAAGAGGATAATGACACTTTTTTGCAATATTTTAAGTCTAAAGTTAATTTCCAAGCTTTGAAAGATAATTTGTTTGAGCAGTAAATTTTAATAATGTAAAAATTAAGTTGATGCGCATTGCTTTTGAATGAAAATAGTCTTAAAAGTTAGGTAGATATTTTCTTCATTAGAAACAATCAGAAAACATTGCGACTTTTTGCGACTTTTTAAAATATTGGCTTTAAAAAGTGTTAAGGAAGCTGATTTTTTTCTTATTTTAATTAGATGTGTTTTTTTTCTTGGCACAGGATCGCAATCAAATTGCATTTTTCTTTCAAGAAATCAACTTTCTGAATTTTTTAGAAGCTGTACGTCTCGTGATATTACAGAAAAAATAGTTTTTTGGTAGAAAAGGTTAAAAACGAGACCAATATCCAAATTTCAGAACAAACAAAGAAAAAATTAACTTATTTTGGTCACGAACATAGAAGAAGATGGCTGAGAGCCTTAAGAAATACCAACAACTTCTTAAAACAAAATACAAACTGGTTGCAATGTGAAATTTCGTTTCCATGCCGAGCTCATGGTTTTGTTGGACGGCCTCAAAAGGATTTTTCGGACCTAAGCGAACGATCAAGGAGACGTAAAATAGAAGATTTACGTTCTAATTACACTACCGAGGAATTAAGCTATGCTGCTCAGATGCAACTACGAGAACAATTAAAACTTAACTCCTCAAATGTGATGAAAAACATAATCTTTTCAACCCCTTCACGTGCTGATAAATACCAAAAAGCTTTGAAAAAAAATGGACCAGAGAATTATTCCATATATAGCAGAGGAAGCTCTTTCAATAGTTGTAGAAGGTAAACTAACAAAGTTCCAATACAATATTATTAGAGATTCCGCAATAAAACATAATAACCATATGTATCCAAACTATGCAGCTGTTTTAGAAGCAAAAAAAAAAAATGTTGTCCTGAAAACTTGGTCATAACTGAATCATTCGCAGAATCACCTCTTCAAAGTTTATTAGATCACACAGTTCGACGTTTATTTGAAGGAATACGAGATGTTATAGAAACATTGCATATTAATGAAATGTCAAACATGAACCTTATTTCCAAATGGGGTTGTGATGGAAGCTCTGGCATGAGTGAATATAAACAACGATTTTCAGATCCAAGCATTTCAGATGTTAATATTTTCTTAACATCTTTTGTTCCTATTCAATTAGTGTTAGGGGACCCAGAATCACAAAATCACAAAGCAAAATCCTCGTCCATCATCAACAAGGTTCTGTAGACCAATACGAGTTCAATTCGTCTACGAAACAACAGATGTAACTATAAAAGAATTCAATTACATTGAAAACCAAATATCTTCTTTAAGTGAAACTTTAATGGATCGTATTAACGGAAGTATTTCAGTAAAACATAAAATGCTTCTTACTACGAGGGCGGGTCAATAAGTCTTTTTGAATTTCTGACCTCTTTACTGAAACAGCAACACTGCTCCTGTCAACAGGCATCTGTCAGTTGACTCCTGTCAAAATTTAAACTTGCTGCGTCAGTTAGTTTGTGTTTGACAGCTATTTTTATCAGACTACTCACTAATTTGAGGAGAAAATGGAAAAAAGTGAATTTCGTGTGCTTATTAAGCATTTTTTCTTGCGAAAAAAAACCATTACCGAGACCAAGGCTAAGCTTGATAAATACTATGGGAACTCTGCACCATCGATTTCAATGGTAAAAAAGTGGTTTACTGAATTTCGTTGTGGCCGTACAAGCACTGAAGATGCCGAACGTCCTGGACGCCCAGTTGAGGTCTCTACACCCGAAACAATCGAAAAAATTCACGATATGGTGTTGGCCGACCGAAGATTGAAAGTGCGAGAGATTGTGGAAGCCGTAGGGATCTCGCATGGCTCAGTGGTTTCAATTTTGAATGATCACTTGGGCATGAGAAAGCTTTCCGCAAGATGGGTGCCGCGTTTGCTCACAGTCGACCACAAACGCAATCGTGTAACAACTTCACAGGAAGGTTTGGCGTTGTTTAATCGCAATATGGAGGAGTTTTTGCGCCGTTTTGTAACCGTGGACGAAACATGGATCCATCACAGCACACCAGAGAACAAACAACAGTCAAAACAGTGGGTTTCTAAGGGTGAATCGGCGCCAAAGAAGGCCAAGGTGGGTTTGTCAGCCAATAAAGTTATGGCGACTGTTTTTTGGGATGCACGCGGGATAATCCACATTGACTACCTTCAAAAGGGAAGAACAATCAATGGGGAATATTATGCCAACTTATTGGACCGATTCAATGACGATTTGAAAAAAAAACGACCTCATTTGGCCAAGAAAAAAGTTCTTTTCCACCAAGACAATGCAAGGGTGCACACATGTGCAGTTGCCATGGCAAAAATCCATGAATTGGGCTATGAATTGCTCCCTCATCCACCCTATTCTCCAGATTTGGCTCCGAGCGACTACTTCTTGTTCCCAAACCTGAAGAAATGGCTTGGTGGAAAAAGATTTGACTCCAATGATGAAGTCATCTCGCAAACAAAGGCCTATTTTGAGGACCTCGACAAATCATTTTTTTTGGAAGGGATAAAAAAATTGGAGAAGCGTTGGACAAAGTGTATAGAGCTCAAGGGAAACTACGTTGAAAAATAAAATTATTTTTTTATCAAAAAATCTGTGTTTTAATCCAAAATTCACGGACTTAATGACCCGCCCTCGTATGATAGATGGTAAAGTCTGTAATGCCATAACTGAAACCTCGTCAACTCAAAGATGTTATCTCTGTGGTCTAACATCAAAAGATTTCAACAAAATAGATTTGGTGCTGTACAAGCAAGTTCACGACAAGTCAAAGCTGAGGTTTGGGTTATCTGCCTTGCATGCTTGGATAAGGTTTTTTGAATGTTTAATTCATGTCGCCTACAAACTGCCTATAGGACAATGGCAAGCTCGTGGTGAAGAAAATAATAGAAAAGTCGAAGAAAACAAGAAAAGGATTCAAGAAGCATTTAGGAGCCGAATGGGACTGTTAGTCGATAAACCAAAACCAGGTTTTGGTAGTACGAACGACGGCAACACTGCCCGCCGATTTTTTCATGACTCTGGTACTTATTCAGATATCACCAACATAAATGAAAACATCATATGTCGATTTAGGATTGTTTTGTTAACAATATCCAGTGGATATCCAATACAAATCGCTCGATTTAACGAGTATTGTATTGGTACTGCAAATATGTTTGTGCAATTGTACCCATGGTATAATATGCCGACAACTGTACATCAAATTTTAATACACAGCCCTGAAATTATATCTGAAGCTATTCTTCCGATTGGACAGCTCGGCGAAGAAGCCCAAGAATCTCGGAACAAAGACGTAAAGCGCTTTCGAGAAAGTTTCTTAAGAAAATTTTCAAGGCAGCAAAATATGGAAGACGTGTTTCACAACCTTCTGGTTTCTTCTGACCCATTTATAAGTAGTTTGAGAAAATTAAACCCTAAAACGAAAAATGCGTTTCCATCTGAAGTACTTCAGTTTCTATTGGGTCTACAAGTAAGTTTCCAGCGTTTGTCAGAAATGGCGCCACCAGTGGATCCCGGCAGAAATGTCAGACCCCATGTGTTTTATTTGTAGGTTTTGTATCTGTCAACAACTTTGCAGCGTTATATTTGAGCAGTTCTATCGGTGTCGTACATTTTATCGAGCAAAATCATGGCAAGTTTCCAGCCAAATAAACGTCATTTGCGGGAAGCGCTGCTTTTATTCTTTAATATGAAGAAAAGTGCGGCTGATGCCTATCGTTTGCTTTCGGAAACTTATGGGGCGGAATGTATTGGTGAATCGACGTGCCGCAAGTGGTTCAAACGGTTCAAAAGTGGTGATTTTGGAGTTGAAGACAAAGACCGCCCCGGAAAGCCGAAAAGTTTTGAAGATCCGTGTCAGATTCAAGAAGAACTTGCTGCATTATTGGGCGTCACGCAACAAGCCGTTTCCCTGTGTCTAAAAGCACTGGGATTCATTCAAAAGGTTGGAAACTGGGTACCGTACGAATTGAAGCCAAGAGACTCGAACGGCGATTTTACATGTCCGAAATGTTACTGCAGCGGTATAAAAATAAATCATTTTTGCATCGTATTGTCACTGGTGATGAGAAATGGATTTATTATGATAATCCTAAACACAGAAAATCGTATACAAAGCCCGGCGAGCCCGCCCAATCGACGCCGAAACGAAATATTCACGTGAATAAGGTCATGCTCTGCATATGGTGGGATCAAAAGTGTGTCGTATACTACGAACTGCTTCCGAGTGGTGAAACCATCAAGGGACCATTATATCGAACCCAAATAATTCGTTTGAAGCGGGCATTAAAAGAAAAACGGCCAGAATATGAGACCAGGCATGAGTCCGTCATTTTTCATCACGACAACCCTCGGCCACATGTTGCGGTTTCGGTGAAAAACTATTCGGAAAATAGTGGATGGGAAATTCTGCCTCACCCGCCTTACAGTTCAGACTTGGCACCATCTGACTACCACTTGTTTCGTTCAATGCAGAACGCTCTTACGGGAATACGCTTCAGCTCAGTAGAGGAAATCAAAAATTGGCTCGATACGTTCTTGGGCTCGAAAGACGAGAAATTTTTTTGGTCCGGAATTCATAAATTGCCAGAAAGATGGGGGAAAGTTGTGGCTTCCGATGGACGATACTTTGAATAAAGCATTGTAACTATGTTTTCATAATACGTTTAACTAGAGATAAAACGCGAATTAATAATCACATTTATATGAAATTTTACATGAATGCACTAAAATAATAGTATTACTTGATAAATAAGTCAATTTATATATGCAACCACAGCTTCACCCCGATACCGAGAATATATTGAACGCCCCTCGTAAAACTTCAAATTTTGGAAAAAAAAAACGCTGGAAACTTACTTGTAGACCCAATAATAGAACCAGAAATTGAGGAAGCAGACTTGGTTCCAGTTTCACAAGTCATTGAATGATGTTCATAGACACACATGTTGGTCTTTCTTTATTTATGTAAATTATTGCCTATACCTACTTATTCATTAATTTATTTATAATAACGACAACCCAATTGTTTTTTTTTTCAATATTTTAAATATATATGTATCGTATTATTAAATGTCAAACAAACGAAAACCTATGGCGTTAAAATAAAAAAAAAAACACTTTTTCCATTTTTTTAATGAATTACGAGTATCATGCAAATAGACTAGTGCATTTTAGTAAAACTGTTTTATTTTGATATAATCGTGCAATAATACGAATAAATTGAAAAAACACAAAAAATAATTTTGGCCATGTTTTTGGGAAAATTTACCAGTGTGCCTGGTTGTATTTAATTAGAGCATCATTGATGTACAGGAAAGTGCGTTTCCCTTTGCTGCTGCTGTTGTTGTTTTTGCTGCTGCTGTTGTTGATGTTGTTACCATATTGGTATGAGAGCAGATTTCGTTTTTTCTGTTTATTTTCCATCATAATCCGTTGTCAGCGAAGTCGGACAATTCCATTCATATGATCGGCTTGCTTAATGCACTGCTGTTTCCATTACTGTCGTTCTTTTTTTGCACATTCTTTACATAGCATTTATTAAATTGGTTATCAGCTACTTCAACGCCCAGTGCATCTCTGAAGATACTCTGTGCAATATTCTTTATGTTGTCGTCGCTTACGTCAGATAAGTCATAGATTTCAATGCAGTTACGGAGTGAATTTTGCTGTTTGCCAATTTAGTTTTAAATTTTTGCTTTCAGTATATTATTCTCTTCACGAAATTCAATAAGCGTTTTCAGGAACTCTTTGTTTACGTCTTCCAAATTGGATAACTTCATATATACTATTTGAAGTGTAAAGTCACCAGGTGGTTCAATTAGCTTTGATTCTTCGTTGATCTTTTTCTTGGTCTTACTTGCCGTGATTGTAATTTTATTCGGTTCGGGCTGCTTGTAAACCGGAGACGAAAAGGGTAAGGTCAAAGATCTACGTCTGAGTACTGAACATCTATCACAACGAAAAGGTTTTCCACTAATCTTCATGTATTCGATGTCCTGTTCGAAGATATTAACGCACGCCCCATGGAACAACCCTTTGCAGTCATCACAAGACACTTTAAAGAGACAGTTTCTTTCTACTTTTTCGGAACAAACCGGATAATTCATGTTTGAGTTGCGAAGCTTTCAATTGAGATATGCACCCCACGACACTCAGAAGAGAACTGGCCGCAGGTCATCGAATTCGGTCAGAGCGCCTCGGAATTCCTCTGGTTGGGGATTCTGTCGAGCTGCAAGTACTCTAAGGATTAGTGGTATATAATGAGGTAGTTTCCTGATTTGAACTTCGTCTTGCTAGAGGGAAATTATGCAACTCCTCATCTGAAATGCGGCCAACTCCTACCTGGGGCTTCCTAAATTTACTCAACGGCTTTTTTACGATGTGCGTACAGGAACGAGCTGCGATTTTAGGCTGTGGTGTTGCCTGCCATGAATCAATTCGGCAGGTAACTTTCCAGAATTCGGATTTGGAGTGGTGCGATAAGTGGAAAAACATTGTGGCGAAGCTATTGTACATCTCGGTCAGGATTTCCTTTGAGAATCTTATTAAGGTGGGACTTAAAGATGAGCACTAATCCTTGAGGTCCATTATCTGAAACCATTGTCTCTGGTAGCCATTCTAATGAAAAAAATACGCCTTAATTCTTGAGTTGTTGCGATGGTAGTGGTAAGGGAACTTCGAAACTACGTCAATGCAGATCGGTCAAATCGACGTGCGCTTGTTGCCATGGGAATTCGGATATAGGCCAAGGGGTGAGTCCCTCTAGAGGATCTAGTGCTGCAGCGTGGAACACCGTACCCTGTTAGGTAGAATCTCTATGGCCCGATCTACTTTAGGCGGACAAGAATATCTTCTGGCGATCTGCTTCATACTGGGGCTTCATAATGGACATAAGGCCCTCTAGGAAAGTGAGATAAATCGTCGACATTGCCTTGTTTTTTGTCGGTCGGTAGTTATACTGGTATGCCATGAGAGTTATTGCGTATCGCTTTAGGCTGTTCGGCGTGTTGGTTGCTAGCTTCCTATCTGGGCTAAAAGGTGATACTAAGGGCTTATGTTCGGGTAATCAAATAAATGAACGTCCGTATACGTACTAGTGGAACTTCGTTACCCCACAGACATCTCTATTCGCGCATACAATGTGGCCTAAGTATTGTACTTCAGATTGGAAAAACTACAGACTAAATTGTCCTTGTCATCTTTCCCCAAGTACTTGTATATGGCACAATTGACTCATGACAAAACTTTTTCCAGCGACTTCTGGTAAATGGAAGTATTTCATATCTAAAAAGTCCAAGAGGTGTATTAACGGCTGCAATGGACTTGGATTCCTGGTTTAACTCTATCTGTAGATAAACATCTGCAAGATCTACATATTTTTAAAAATCGTGCACCACCCGCTAATTTTTGGAATAGTTTCCCAGGTCTTGGGTACTGGTCAACCTCCAAATATGGATTAATCGTCACCTTAAAATCTCCGCGTATACGAAACGTGCTATTACGGCTCAAAACCACTACAATGGGAGCGGCCCATTAACTGAACCTAATGGGCTTCCAGATTGCAGGCTAAACATTTAGCCTCCTTTTTAAATGATCATTATAAAGCAAACGGCATGGGTCTAGACTTATGGAACCTGGGTTTGGCAGGCGGCTTTAAATATAGTTGGGCCTTCAGCCCTGAATATATGCCTAATTCATTAGATACAACTTCAGAGTATTTTGAAAAAGGTTCCTGGGTACCCTGCCTAATGCTTGAGGTCAGACTAAGAACCCTGTGTGGCATACGAGACCGAATTTCTGATCCAAACACCGTAAACCAACCTAAACCGAAGATGTTATGTCCAGATGCGACATAAGCAATCAAGAGCGGTAGTTTCTTATGCTGCTCGCCAAATTCTACACTCTCCTCCAACTGGCATAAAACTGAGACCTTTGAGTTACCATATGAGTGAAGTGTGCGACTGGTTTCATTAAGTATCCGGGACTCTATTTCCTTGTAACCCGACCTCGACTTGCCAAACTTATAATCACGAGTGCTGCCCATCAGACAAAAGTAGCAGCACTATAAATGGGACATAGTCTCTGATTTTTAACGTAAGCCGCCTGTCATGTAGACTTATGTTTACGGGATGAACATACATACATGGGAGCAAGGATACGCCTTGGCATCGCTCTCCGCCAATAACTTTGATACCAATTCCGAACTGTGTTGGAGGCACAAGTTCCACCTTTGGTATGAGTCGAGGCCGACTTAAAACCTCTTACTGCTCTTAGAGTCACAGCACCGAGTACTTATTTGCAACTCTACAATGGGTTAAACCAAGGAAAACCAAACCACAGCCACCATGACGTTCCCACAAGGGGGCCTACCTCTAACAAGTTAGGCCCGGACCGAAATCCGGGGGGCTCCTGACTCCCATGGTACCGTGATTTAAGTCCTGGTATGGACTACCGGTGGTCCAGCTGCCAACAAGACCTATGACCGGCAACTTGTAACTGGTCAAATCGTAGCAACCAATCAGAGGCAATATCTGAAGATGCTTACGATAAGACCAGTAATATGCTCTGCCCCCGCTTTTTATTAGACAACGTCATTAATGGGCAAAGCCTAGATAATTGGGCGAGGGCCCTATAAATGGGACAACAGATGAATTCCAAAGACGGAAACAATCCCGCAATAAAATAAATAAGGCTTCATCCGGGCAACTCCAACCTATTTGGAGCTCAGGCCGGTAAGACTTCCGAGACTAAGTAGGAGTCTTGGAAAAAAGCTAGTGGGACCTTCCTTAATAGATCAAGGGCAGCGCTCAGATCTCAAAACGCTTTACAGGCTTCAGTCTAACCAACCTCTCATCTAGGGGTATCTATAACGCAGCTGGCGCTCCAGGTTGAGGCTTGTGCCGTCGGGGTAATGAAGCAACAGATACGAACGGATCTACTTTTGTGAACCCCTGCAAACGAAATAGGGACAACGAACTGCGGATCTTCGTGCAGCTGAACAATTAGCGGAAGCCATGGACTGCTGGAAAGCAGATATTACCGCCATCCAAGAGATCTGATGGGATGGGCCCAAGGATGATGATGAATGGATGAAGGTGAAAAACTGCGACATCTACTACGGCGACTACGGCGAAAGCAGCGCCCATTTAGATGCGAATTCGTTGCTAGAGTCCGACTTAGGCAAGAAGTCTTGAATTTCCGGTATATTAATGAGCGCCTCGTAACAATTCTTATTAAGGATAAATTTGTCAACATTAGGAGAAAGATGACGACACCAAAGATAGCTTTCACAAGCTCTTGGACAAAATCTTGGACAAGTAGTTCTCTATCTATGAACAGAGGACATCTGTGTTAGTCTATACGACACCACCTCCAATAATGGATTCAGGCAAATCAACTTTGCGGCGGGGCTGAATTGGAGATCTCCTGACCAATCAACCGTCAACCAGAATGACCATATTGCGATCGACGCTAGACACTCCTCTAGTAGTATGGATGTCCGAATTTTCGATGCCCCGACATCGACTCGGACCATTACCTTGTTATATCCAAAGTACGCTTGCAGATACCCCGAACACCGCCAAGACAAGCTAATATTGTGCGGAAGTTCGACGTCGGACGGTTACAATCCAATCTTTTTCCGATCGAGTCTTCCTTAATTTCTTAAAATGTCCTACGCCGCCATCATCATGTATCGAAGACCAGTTACAACATTGCCAATAAGATATCATACATATGTAGATGACGCCTCTGATGTGTTGGGTTTCAATCGGCTAACACAACAAAGTCCCTGGTTTGGCGATAAGTGCCGGCAAGCACTAAGCAAGATGCTTACAAAACGGCGCTACATAGAAGGAATAGAGTTGTTCACGAGCTCTACGAGAGACGCACACCGGTTTCTCAGGAGGAAAAAGAAGGAAATTGAGAGATCCTGCTTCAAGAATGTATTTTGAAGTTATAGCAAAAGGAATAATAAATCACACATGCTACGGACACAAACACCGAACCAAAGCCTGTACATACGAACAAGGGAACATAGTAGTCACAGTCAATGCTCAGGATGTGGAAAGAGTATTTTTGTAGACTGTTTATCGGCGCTGCGATGACAAGCCAAATACCGTTGTCAGGCTGAATAAACCTTTCAACTTAGACAATGTAGACCAATTCGTCCACCCGACCTGGATGAAGGGAACTTAGCCATATCTGAGCTTAAGTTTAATAAAGCTGCTGGAGTGGACGGCCTGACTGACGAGCTCTTCAAAGCGGCAGACGATCACTTGGTAAGGAGCATACACCAACTCATCTGTAAAATATGGTCGGATGAAAGTCGGATGCCCAGTGAGTGTAACCTCAGAATTGTTTGTCTGATCCTTAAGAAAGGAGACCCTATGAACTGCACCAACTACAGAGGCATCAACATAGCCTACAAGATCCTATCGGCCGTATTGTGTCAAAGCCAGTTTGGCTTTAGACCAGAAAGTATTCACACTACGGGAGATCTTGGAAAAAAACCCATGAACTATAAATCCACACACCACGCACCGATTCATCGATTTTCAGGCACCGTACTCGTATGAGAGCATCTACAGAGACGAGCTATACAGGGCAATGTTCCTGCCAAACTCGTCCGCTTATGCAGGATGACGATGAAGATTGTACACGGCACCATCAAGGTCGGGAAAGAACTCACCGAGACCTTTAATATCAAAAAAAGATTTAAACAAGGCGGTGCGCTATCATGCGATTTCTCTGACATCATTTTTGAAAGAATAGTGCAAGACTCACGCGCCTACACAAGATGCAGAATCTTTCAAAAGTCCCGTTTGCATAGACGATGAGTGAAGGCGAAGATACAACGATGAACTATATGGACTCTACAGCGGCATCGAGTTAGCCAGAAGAGTGAATGTCCAGACATTGAGGCGGCTGGGTCAAGTAGAGCAAATGGTCACCAATGCTTCGGTCCGAATAGTCTTCGAATCCGCCCCCGAGGGACAGCCCTGGAAAGGAAGATCACGACTCAGGTGGAAGCGGACTTCATGCAAGATCGAGCTGGCTGAAGACGCTTGTTAGTTGAGCCCCAGATCCACCCCGGATTAGAGCGCCACCTAAATCAACTAACACTTAATTCAATTTAAGACGAAGGTGAACAATTATTATTAGACTAAATTATGAAATGGACATCAGGAATACTAGGATGGATGACGTCCTTGCTCGGCGCAAGTAAATGTATAGTCCAGGTCCAACCCAAAACGCGCTAACCGCTTAGGTTTGCTGGATCATTCTAATGATGACTATTATTGAGATCGTTGGAATATACTCGTATCAATAGATTTGTATGATGAACCCTTGATATCACAAAATTGTTAACCTTGATCTTAATTAGGCAGGGACCCTGGACCAAGGTCACGTCCTCCTCGTCTTTTGCAGGTCAGCGAATAATGATGGCGTTAAACTATTTTTGAGTGGCACGCGCTCCTGATGTACTTCTGCAGATATCTCAGATGCTGCAACAACGTCGAAGTATTATGAGGAAATTCAACTGCATTCGCAACAAACCGTCAGAATCTTTGCCAATCGCGTTAACGACCTAAGTACGAAGATTAGTGGCATCAATGCCAAGAAACTGTGTGAATGCTCTAAAGCGCAGGCAGCTGTAGAAGTGGAAAACGATTGCTGCACTAGAATTGGGCTTTCAGTCAGCCTTCTCAAAACTGAGGTTGCTACCGTAAAAACAAGAAAGTAGCTCTCTGGTGTGATTCATCGCCATCCCTTTAACGAGTGTAGTTAAGCGTCATTCTGTATAACAGATTTTTTTTGGACTAAAAATGTCATGTTGAAAGGTTCTAATGAGCTGTCAGCTTTCTGGCAGTGGAAAGGAGCTTTCGGCAAGACGTGGGGCCACCAAAGAAGCCGCATGGCTATGATAAGACCAATTATATTCTAGGAGTAGGTTGAATGGTGGAACAAGTTTTAACGAATATAGGTTACTTCTGCTTTTACCAGACTCCAAAGAACGGTCTGTCCCGGCTGCATGGAAGCTTACTTAATCACTCCCGGCTCTGTTCTAGACCTGATGAATTTGCTTTCGCCTTGATATTAATTTCAGCAGCAGTCTTAAAGCCATCCCCAATTTAGGGGGAGTGTAATCTTTGATTCAATAAGCCCTGGAGTTTTGTGACTTTGTGCTCCGACGGTCTTTTGATCCGGTCTTATGGACATGCCGCCTGATGTAGTGATACCAAAACTCCTGTTGATAAGAAATCGGCTTTCCTTTCCTGTGCCCAGGAATGATTTCGGTCAGAATCAGAAACCGGTTCAGCATATGACACTGGACTCTTTCTGGACGGCTTGCGTTTGTTTCCAAGCGGAGATCTACGAGTACGCAATCCTGCTGGCAACGAACTACAATATATTTTGAAGAATCTGTGGAGGGTTCGTAGCATTTGCAACTGTAGCGACGACTTCCAAGCTGGTTCAAGAATGCAAGACTTCGATGAATACTTCTTCACAAAGTCCTAAGGCACAATCACAATTGCGGCAAATGAAATCGACTGCCTGCGTCCTCCCATAATTCAGATGGCATGACTCTAAAGATCTCATCATCTAAAGAGGTCATTAACTTTCCTTCTGTCTACCAGTTGGGAAGACTGTAGACTCACTGGCATCATAGCTACGCTTTCGTTGAGAACGTACAGGTGATGGGCATAAGTGCCACACAATCCTGCAAAACCGGCTTTAAGAGTGGTAACGACACCGACATCGTGGAGCACTATTTCCATGCGTATCCAGCAAACGCATCAGGGTGAAGGTACTCGGCCAGAGGTTCTGAGTGCTGGAACCGTAGGTGCTTGCATTCTCGAACTAGGTTGGCCGTAGTGAAGGGGTTCAGGAAGGCTTTAAGTGCAACTTGACTGCTTCTTACACCGATTATCCATAATACTGTGCATTGTCATCACTATTGTGTATATCTCCGTTTCGAGTGGAAGAGAGTTCTGATAGACATCAACGCCGCATCCTAAATAAGTGTTGGTGCATTAGAACCAGGCTATATTCCTTGCTTGGCTCAGATTATCTTCCAAACCACTTCTTGGCACAGGGAAAGTGCCTATAAGACTACCAGACGCAAGCAGTGTCTTCTAATCAGAGGTCCCGGCTGTCCTCAGGTCGGCTGAGTTAGTACAGATGAGATCGGTATCTACATCGGTAGCCCGGCCGCACTCAGGGCAATGGAATCAACCAACGTCAACTCTGATACAATCCGGGGCTGTCGCACAGTGCTCAAGGTTTGCATAGTGAGGGGCATTATTGGCGAAAAAATGACAAAAACTGCCAACCTAAGGTGGTCAAAACTCAAGTCATAAAGGACACAGGGTATCCTTGGCTCTTTGACCACTTTCTGGCAGACGATCTAGGAAGTTAATAAAATTAAACAGGGACTACTTAAGACAGAAATAGGAATGCTGACAGGGAACTGTCTCCTGCGGCAACATACAATGGAACTTAAATTGTCAGATACGGATTTTTGCAGATTCTCTGGTGATCTGTAAGCTGTTGAGGACACTGTGTGAATGCGAGGCAATATCACGTAGTCGAAGAAAATTTTTTTGGGAAACACTTTTTCGCGAACCTAGAGGAAATAGACGGCACGAGCTGCAAAGCCCTTCTTGGCATTTCCAGAGAAATTGGGTGTTTCACCAGGGCGATTGTTCAGGTTTTTGCCAACTGAAGACAAATTCAACTGGTTCCACAGGGATCGCAATGGGTCCGTTTTGGTGCCTGGTGTCTGTGCGATGGCATATCCATCACATGCCTGTTTAACCTAACCTAACCTAATCGAGTATTTTTTCAGGAACATGAGTTCTGGCGTCATACCGGATCAGGCTAAAGAGACAGTCGGCGCGCAAGGTGTGTGTTGTACCAAAGAACAGGTCTTTTTAACCGGAAATGACTTTAAGAGTCCGGTCTAGGATATATGTAAGTATCAAGCAAAATTTATCACGGGGGTGAGAGGGTGAGCCACTATTCAGCCGAGACAGACCGTTCCTTGGAGTCTGGTAAAATCAGAAGTGACGGATTTTCGTGAGAGTTTTTCCCACCAGACCACCGGCTCATTGGATACAATTGTCCTTATCACAACCATGCAGATCAAAAGGACCCTTCTTGATGACAATGTCTTGTTGAAAGCTCATTTACATTATCAGAAGGCGCCTTAGAGGCTTTCGATGTGACGTGCTTAGTCCAAGAAGTTTATTTATCCAGGATGACACCCAAATACTTAGCTTCGTTGATTAAACGGATGGTGATGCCCTTTAAGATTAGTTAGTCCTGTCAGCTTCCTCCATCGTGTTGCTAGAACAATCTCAGTTTTGTGAGGATTGACTGGAAGCACATTTCTAGTGCACCAATCGTCTATTACGTCTAGGATTTCGTGTTAGAGACGACACAGTGGCTAGGCATGAGACAGCAGACAATACACATACATCATCAGCATACCTGGGTATGCCTGGACGTAGACGTTGGAGCCACTGAAAGCGTTAAGTAATAAGTCGACCAATATACACCATTGCAGAGGATAGGATGATTCACTATTTTGACTGGGGCCTCCAGAATCCGTGTTCGGCCGCGATCGAGAAGGCTACATATGGATTGTTGGAATTGTGAGTACCACCTAGAGTATAGGTCCTTTGAGTTAGCTCCATACGTTTAAATATTTTACGTACAGCTTGGACGTCTTTCGCTTGCAGTTCGATATCTAACCTGGGTTCTGTCTAGAACCTTAAGATCTTTGTCCCTAAAGGTCTGGCCAGCCAAAGAAAAGAAGGCGCTTTCACGGCTTTGCGGACGATGAAAATCTTAGAACTCATTACTCGCTAGACAAGCTTGTGTCTGTCTTCCCAGCGAAGATATATGCAGTCCTAATGGCAATGAACTATATTGTGAGGAACAGGTGAAGGGGACCAAGTGTTCGAGTACCGCCTGCTGGGGCTTTCATTGCTAATGAGCATAGCCGTACACCAAATAAGCAGATCAAACAAATGCCTTCGGAAGTCACTAACAAATCAGCGGCTTGACAGGTAAGACTGTTTACTACGAAGCACTGCATCTTTGTTGAGCGTTTAGCACGGTGGGTACAAGGCACTAATGAGTTGGGTTCTGGTACTTTCACACCGAATCTTAAACTCCTCTTTCTTCGAAAGACTGTGGGATCTTTGCATGAGTGCTCTGCAGGAAAATCAGTTGTGTTCCATGGGATCCACTGACATGCTTCCTACTTACGAAGCTACCTAAGGACGCAGGCAAAATGTGAGGCCAAACTATACAGAAGACGAATCCCACTCGCTCTTTGAATGTGTAGGTTATTTGCTTTTGTAAGGAGCAACCAGAAGTCGTTAATGGTAAAGGATCTACCAAAGGAAAGGTAAGGTTGAGTACATAGACTCCAAGCACTTAGCCACTAATAATGTCAGTTCATTAAAATGAATTTCAAGATGAGATACTTTTCGCACAAAGGATCCCTAAGGTGTTTCACTCCTTCACACGTTGCTGTGGTTTTGCTATATCTGGATGGCAACCTTCTATTCTCTGAATCAACCATGACCTACTTCTTGAGTGAAACTAATTACGAGTACCTTCCCGGCAAAACCACCTGTCGTTGAGATAGAAAAAATAAAACAATCAAAGTAACTGAGATGAGTTTATTCAATTTTTGCAAAATAAAGAGACGCGGTTTCAGTTTATTGTCCTCTCGCAAGATGGTTCGTCAAAGGTCTCGTAAAACAGTCGAGGAGTTGTACACTGCAGTTCCTCCAACACCCTCTTTGGCCACTACTCGCTTTGATGAGAATTTCTTTCAAAATTCCAAAAACAAAAACAACAAACCTTCTGAAAGAGCGGAGCTCAGCAACATCAATAGCTCGGCATGTCGTGGAAAGTCTCGGGGTCCTCGAACAGCATTGGGGGGAGCAGAGAAAAAGGACGAAAAAACCTTGATGAATGCCGAGAAACTTCTAACAAAGGGTCCCGACGAGCGTAAGTCTTTTGTGGTCACCAATTTGGATAATAAGAACATCATGAGCTACGTGGAGGAAACTGAAAAGGATGAGGACACTGAGGAGTTCTTTGAGTTGGTCGAAAAGACTGTGGAGAATGCTGTTGGGGTTGGTAAAGTCGCTTTAATCAGCTGAGCCTTTCATTTCTGTTTTTTTTTTTTTTCTAGAAAACTCTAACTGAAATCTTAAATCGAAACTTTAGAGAAATCAGCTCAAAAATGGACGAACTCCGGGAACAGTTGCGTTCTAATGAAGAAAAGCTCGAGAAGATCCAAACCGAAATGAAAAATAGTAAGTAGTAATTGATAGATTTTTTTAAAAGATCCCCCTAACCGGGAAATAGCTCATAAAACCTTGGAAACACTTCCAGAGATTGTTCATTACGGTGAAGAGAATTCAAGACACTTCCGTTACTTGTGTATGAAATCGGAGTATGACAAGATGTTCTACCAGCATCAGAATATGATGGCATCAATGCCAGTGGATGCTCGACCAAACATAGTCAGTCCATATTCGCAACAATTTACTCCACCTGCACAGATGGTACCTCAGCCAGTCCAACAACAGTCAACACAGCAGCAGCAATTTCAAGGATCTGCTGCTCATTGCTCACCGAAAACGTCAAAACCTTCCACATTGCCACGACCGTCGGGGCAATGCCATTGCCATAACTCGGGTGCTGGTGATTCCAACAGTAATGACAATTCCAAGACAAGCATAAATTCTCAGTCCTCAGAGATGGGCCTTAAAGAAGTCAAGGACCTTCTGAGCCAATTGCAGAAGTTTTATGAAAATCAACAGCCTCACGAGAAGAAGACCAGAAAGGAGGTGAACAACGATGTTACTTTGAATATTGATGACGACAGCGGTGATAATGACGGAGAAGATGACAGCTCTGATGACATGTCCACACCGAGTGATGAGGAAAAGATGGGCGCCTCTTAAGGCGGACAATCTATTTTTTAGTAATTTTTTTCTTTTTAATAAAATCAACGGAATCGTTGCTCATATTTTTAAAAAAGGTCCTCCTCTACTCCGACGTCCTGTTGGACCGGATTCGAAGAAACTTTAGGCTGGAGCTTAACACTGTAACACCTTCTTCCCCAAACTCCGTTTGTAGAGGTGGACAAAAATCACTCGCATAACTATTCTTTGGGAAGTAGTCAGGGGCAGTTTGGTTCTTCGATGTTTCAGTAGGAGTGCGGCGATAAGGGTCTTGTGGGAGAGCCTTTCTAATTCAAAGGAACCCAATTTCAGATTGATTACATTGCTGACCATTGCCTGCAGGCCACTATATTTCTATAGCGAAGTCCAAAAAAGACTCACAAGAGCTTAACAGAACTTTCCAGATCGAAGTCCTTTAAGCTCCCAAGGCATCTTTCAAGGATCAAATAAAAGCCTTTAGGACATCACAATGAAAACCCTGTTTCGACCAAGCATGTACTATGTACATCTGTATGGAACTGCCTAAATCCAGTGAAACAAAAAGAAGGGTAAGAACAGCTGGTGAGCTCTACAAGCAGAGAGACGAAATGAAGACCGCACAGTCCGTGAAATAGAGGTCTGCCATTACTGAAATGACGTTCTAGCATTTTTCCAAAATTTAAAAAGAACATGACAGGGCTTCAAAGCCCGGACAGTCGGGGTGCTGGAGTCAATTTATTCAAGGTGACGCGGCTATCTATACTGGGTGATGATTTGTGCCCCTCCTTGTTGTCAACTTTTTGTCCGTCTTTCCTTCGTTGACCGCTAAACCCATCATTGAGGCTTCTGCTTCAATAGACATCAACACTCCTTTGACAGCTCGTTACGTTCTTCTCATTATGTCAATGTCATCTGCGAATGCGAGTAACTGAAGAGTCTTCTGTAATACTTATGATGCCCCAACGGCGTCAACGGATGGAGACAAAGACAAACTAGATGACAGATAGACAGCTGTCACAAAATGGGGTGCGTTCATTAATATGCGATGTTGTAGCGCTTTCTTTTGTTCGTCATTCTTGGTCTCTACAAGGCTTCCCCCCTTGTGAGAGCAAAACGCGAAGGTAGTTTTCTTGTCCTCCTAGACCTTGTTGTTAGACATGAATCTTGCGTGATGGTTATAGTTGCGAACATAAACATGCGACATAAATTCCCATGGGATAAAAATAGGCTTCGAGGTACGGCTCGAGTACGTTGGTGCAAGTTGTGAAGAGTGCCTCTCGAACCTTTTACGAAGCCGCTACGGTTCATTTGGAGTAGTTCCTGCTTCAAACAAATCTCCTGGAAGGCGTGATTCAGTGCCGAACATCAGCTTTGCAGGTGTGGGGCCGGATTGGTTGACCATTGAACGAAACAGGGAGTGAAGTCACCCAACTGTCAGGGTAGTGTGTAGTAAGTGCTGCTTTTAGTGGCCGATGCCAGAGCTCCACCAACCCTTTAAACTGAGGATGGTAAGCCGTAGTGCGAATGCGTTCACAGCCGAGAATTTGAGAAAGGCGATGCAAATTGGGGGCCTTGATTTGCGGTCAGGCGCAGAGGACAGCCGAATCGTGGCACCCAGTTAAAGAGGAATGCATCAGCAACCGGAGTAGCCATGGTGTCAGCTATTGGAATGGCTTTCGGCCAGCGTGTTGCATGTAAGTAGGTAACTGAACCCATTGCAGGTTTACAGCTGCTGCGAACATTTTGCTTCGCTGTCAGTTGTTCATACTTTCCGATGTCCACTTTCATTGGTGGCCAGAAGAAACGAAGGGCGATAATTTTACGTGAGGCTCCTACTCCTGGGTGGCTGAGGTTGTGAACGGTTTCGAAAGCGGTTCGCCTGAATGCCTTAGATATATAAGGGTGAGCTCGTCCGGAAGTTGTTTCACAGACCACCTCTGTTTCGGTATCAGGTAGAACAATGTTAGTGAAATTTATGTGACTTACCGAATTCAACTTTTCCAGCTCTAGGTCTGTCTTTTGTGCCTTGGTTATGGCATTGTAGTCCATGATTATCGGGTTGTCAATAGCTGCAATACGGGCGAGTGCATCTGTTGCTGCGTTCTCAGATCGGTGGAAAATTGAGAAATGAGTTCCAAATATCGTTGTAGTTGTGATGTATCTGATGTTGATGACGTGTTGGGAATAGCGAATGTGAGTGGCTACAAGACTGTCCCTCGATAAAGTGCCGAAAGTACTCGATTGCCAGCTTAATTGCTAACAGCTCACGATCGAAAATGCTGCATTTCTGTTGCCTCGCAGATAATGCTTTGGAAAAGAATCCGAGGGGTTTAGTTTTCCGTCAGTCATGAGGCGTAACTCGGAGTGTGGGAGGGAATGTGCCAATGGGAAAGCTGCTAGGCAAGATGGTGTCCAGTTTAGTGGTGTATTGTCCTTTTTCTTTGAGCCATGAAGCAGGTAGGTGCTTGGTCTGACACAGCATTTGGCATGCTAAACCTGAACAAGTTGAGTGCACCGAGGAAGCAACGAAGTTCAGTGACAGTTTTAGGCTTTGAAAATTCTGCCATTGATTTGACAGAGTCTTGTGGCCTCATCCGCTTGATACCAGAGGAATGTTATTACTTGCTTTCCGAATTCACACTTGTCTCTATTTGGGGTAATGCCGTTTTGGTCGAGACGTTTGAAAATGTCCTCTAGTTACTTCACGTGTTCTTTATGTGAGTTTGACACCGAATACAGCGTCGATGAGGCGCAGTTGGGATTGGCCTGCGTCATCCGCTCAAACTCGTATATCCCAAAAGGGGTTATAATTGCGGTTTTCGAACGTCCCCTGGTGCCATGGGGATTTGGTCATACGCACGGACCACTTTGAGGCAAGTAAAGATTGACTAACTTTGTAATTTCGTAAGACGTGACAGAGGATACCTGTCGGGGAATATTACGGCGTTGAGGCGTCTGTAGTCACCGCAAGGTCGAATTGTCTTTCTTTATGACGATGTGGAGCCGTCATGTCATCATTCACCATGCGTTGGAACTCTGCTTTAGCCAGTATGTAGTACTTGGGTGGAATTGGTCTCCCACAACAGTATTCCGGCGCACTAGATGTTTCCAGGTGATGAAGCACTGAATGGCGTTGTATTCGGAGTGCAGAGAGCGGAAGAGTGATGGCAGGGTACCGCCGAAGCAGGCTTGTGTAGACGTAATTGTGGTTGATGGCATTTAACGAGACCTCCTCTGATGACGTGAGAAGATGTGAGGTACTGCAGTTGGAACCTTGGTCTACGAGTCGGCGGCTACGAAGATTGGCAAGTAGTCGGAAAAAACTAAAAAAATCTGCTCCCAACATTGAGAGTCGGATTGCTGCACGGGTGAAGGTCCAAAGGAGAGTCTCATACCAAAGTCAAGTGTTTTTATACCAAAAGTGCTATTTTGCAACCTCGCTATGATTTTAACGGAGAAAGTAGACATGGAAGCTCCGATATCTATAAGAGAACGGTGGCCAGAAATGTTGTCGTGAATAACGAGGCGATTTGTTTTACCAGCAACTGTGGAGGCCTCAAGTAAAATTCTTGGTGAGCGCTTCCCTGTTTGGAACCTCGGTGGAACCAACAGTGACCGGGAGTGGTGTTGCGTTGACTGCCTTCTGACTTTTGACGACCGCTCGCTGTTGACTGAAGAGTGGATTTTGATTGTTGCTTGACTTTCTCCTCTATCGCGCATAACCTCTGGAGGATGCTTTTTATATTTGCGCTACTAGAATTTTAGGTGAAGAAGAGTGGTTCACGATTTTATCGGCCAGCTCAGCAAGAGTATTAAGGTCGCCTGCGACAGATGCGAGTACCACCCTCACATGCGAAGAAAAACGAGATAACCACTTGACTGGAATGACTATGTCTGGGGTACCTGAAGATCCGGTGAGGTCGCGGATGCACCGAAGAAGCTGAGAGTGCTGTCAGTCGCCTAGACTGAATCCTTTTATGAGGCGTAGCATTCGTTGTTCCTCATTTTCTTCATACACCTTTACGAGCCTTTCTTTGACCTTAATATATTTGTTGGTCATTTACGGAGTCGGAAGTCGTATTGAGAAATAATGGGCCAAAATATGATCTAGAAAAGTAATGCAGCCGCCTCTTTACGGAAAAATTGCAAAACAGCTAGCCTCCGTCATCATAAGTTTGACAGAAGAGGAAACTGTTTGCGCTTATGTCGTAATAATTAGGTTGAAATTTGGCAACGTTATGCTCTGATACCCAAACTAAAAAAGCTGTATGTAAGTAATCTGGTATCTTGTGGTGAAGACATAGCTCTGAAACCTGTTCAATAACCCTGCCAATTTCGTTTATGGTGATTATAAAAAGAAGAGGACCTAAATGGATGCCTTGTGGAACACCAGAGTTGATTAAAAAAGGGGCTGAGACGGTGGATCTCAAACTAACACTATTTTATCGGTAAAATGGTCAGATGGGGGCCTGATAAGAATTTATCATTTTAAGTTATTGTAACTGCTCCTCGATGCGAGTAGGATCAAGGGATCGATAGAGAAAGGAGATAAAGACGAAGTTAAGTAGGTGATTTCGGTACGAAAGGGTAATCGACATATGATTGGAGATTCTACTAACTTGACTTAGACTGAAGTCTGTCATTCGATCGAAGAGTCATTCTTTAGTCGAATTGAATTGATGTAATACGATGGATCAACTGATGGAGTCCACTTGAGTTGAGGTAATCCACCTAGCCGCCGAAGAAAAGGATATCGTGAAGGGAGTCAGATAAGTAAATTACTTCGATTATTTTGGAAGGAAGAATATTGCAATTCAAAACATATAGCGACTGTTGCGAATGGCCAGACTTCTCGACGGGGAGATTCAACCTTAGGGTGGGTAGGACCGTCATCATCGGTTGCGCTGAAGGTCTGAGAATACCGTCGCGTTCTATTTTTTGGGGATGCGTATTGAAAATTTTGTGGCACCTGGAGATGTTTCAGTGGCTGGTTGTGTGGTAAGGAGTCCGTTTTGTTGAATAGAAATCGTGACGCTTGTTTGGTTTAGATAAGCAGGAAAACGACGTACATGTATGCACACGTATTCTCGTATATTTCGTATCAATGGTTTGTCATGTTAGTTTGAATGTAGGTTACAAGAAAGGATCAATAATGGAGGTAGAGGAGGAATAGATTGTAAGGGAAAGTGTATAAGTAGTGGTGTTGGATGGGGGATCGGACTAAACGTGAGAAGTGTTGTTGAAAATATTGAAGTTTCCGAAGTTAGAATACTCAGGTCGAGTTTTGAAGTCGAACTGAACATAGCGTTAGTGCAGAGGATGTACACCAAAGCTAGAGTACGAAGATTGTTCAATTGCAACTCCTTGAAAGGCCTCTTTTCATGTAGCACTCGAATGGGGGAGCAAGTTGATTGTATGAGCTGAGATCAACAATAGATCTCATATTTTTGGAGCAGTATCTTGTGTCAACCAGATGCCTTTGCGGACGTTGCGATGTACTTATTTACTTAGGTGGCGCTACAGTGAGGGGCGAAACTAACTCGGCCTCAACTAACAAGCTGAAGTTATTCCGGTCTTTAGTTAACTGCGCGCTCCAAGTCGACTGACGACCCCTTCTACTTGTGCGCGCCACCTAAGGTGAAGTCTTCCTCTACTGGGTTGATTCGAAGACTTTGTGGGCCGGAGCATTGGCGTCCAATCGCCCTACATGTCCTAGCCGTCTCAGGCGACTGATCTGCAGTTTTCTGACTCGGTCGATGTTGCTGTACAGTTCGTATAGTTAGAGGTTGAATCTTCTCCTCCAAAGCCTGTCAACACAAACGGGACCGAATATTTTTTGAAGGATTTTTCTCACGGATAGCATCATCCACTTTTGATAGAGTCCATTCTTCATCGCCATGAAGTAGGACTGTGATATGGCCTTACTACTCAACTTCCTTCCTACCCCACAGAAACAGCGGCTGGCAAGAGTGATTGTTCGTTTTATTTCTGCTAAGATATTGCTATCAGAATTTATAGCAGTCGACGTTGTTTGTCCTTTCTTGTAGACAGCATATATTGTTTTGTGACAGCCCGCTGTTTTCTCTCAATTATGTCGATGTCATCGGTGTACGCTAGTAGTTGCATAGACCTTAGAAAGATTGCACCTCCAGTGTTCACTTGTGACTTTCGCACAATTCCTTCAAGTATAATGTTAAAGAAGTCACATGACAGCGCGTCACCTTGTCTAAAGCCTTTTCTGAGATCAAAGGGCTCGGTTAAGTCATTACCGACCTCGACGGAGCAGCGAGCGTTCTCAATCGTAATCCTACCCAGACGGACGAGTTTCGCAGGGATGTCTAAACTTGACAATGCTCTGTATAGTTACAAATGTTGTTATATGCAGCCTTAAAACCAATGAAAAGATAGACTTCTTGAGTTTTTTCCAGGATCTCCCGGAGTGTGAAGATTTGGTCGATTGTGGACTTTCCTGGTCTGAGACCGTACTGGTTAGGAGCAATCAGGTTATTGTCGAAGGTTTCTAGTCTATCTGACGACGGGATGTCGAGGTTGTTGGCCGTTATACAGTCTCCAGAAAAGGTTTTTCCATATTCCCAGCACCGACTGTGACCCCACTACAAGGTTTCGTTCTTCATCTCTACAGGCATCTGTACGGGTCTTCCTAACTTGGCTCGTCCTGCCGCAAAGCCAATAAGCCTAAGTCCGTTGCCAAATTTGGTGTCGTATAGGCTATGCTTACAGCTGTAGGCAAAGAAGCTCTCTTTTATTATTCCGGCGTACATTGCTCTTATGTCTTGTCGAGGAGGAACATCCTTTGGTGGCGTTGACCTTGTCTTCCGTAGGAACATGGGAGCACATTAGGCTGATGTTAGCGAATTCAGCGTTGATGCGGATTGTCAAAAAACATTCGCTCACGTGACGTTTAAGAACTTGCCAAAGATGTTGCGATGTGGTAAGTTCGATTTCGATCTTGTTGTCATACATACCTACGTACGTACCTACGTCCAGCTATATTTCCAAGGTAATCCTAGAGATGTAGCACCGGTTCTGTTTCTTACTATACAAATTCATTTTGTCCTTGTGCCACACATCACTGTTTCGATTCTTTCAAACAAGTGGAACCGTAATTTAGTTTCACATTTTCTCTTACAATTTCGACTTTATCTACCCCTGGAGGCAGTCCTCAGCTCATTTCTATTTTAAGTAGCTCGGCAATCAAATTAAATCGACCTCCGGGTATTGGTTTATTAGAAATTTGCATCTGACTGTTTACGAGTACTGGAAATGCAAATGCGTCAGCCACAACATACTATAAAATTATACGTACCTATATCCACCACCATAATCCATAATCCAATCCAATAATCTGGCACATGTGTCCTGGCAATACAAGAACTATTGCACTGATATCAATAAACGACAAGAGGCAATCAATTTTGTTGTTCACTCCATAGTTTTCCATGGTCCTGATCCACAGGACACAGGACACAGGACACAGAACAATAGACAATTGCGCTGGTTAGCTGTTCCAACTATAGTCCTGGCAGTCGATAAAACTGTTTTATTTGACTGTGACTGTGACTGTACTGTTTTCGTGGTATTTCACACTAAAAAAGATTGAATGGTGAGCTTTGTTACACATAAACAATCATATCCAGCGAATGATTGACACACGTGCAACGCTTGACATTTTACTCGCAACCAAAAAGGGCTGATATGGATTTGTGGGAACTGGAAATGACCAGAACGTGGCAGGGAGGGAGCTGTAAGATTAAAATTCAAAAATAGTTGGAAACTATGTATTGTAAATACAATGGAATATGGTCGGCCCTTTGCGACCTTTTGCATTGCAAATATGCATCGAGATAGCAAGTTCTCCTGATGGGTGTTGGCGGTGGACGTGATGAAAAAAGGACACTATGGCTTTGTTATTGTAATGCCAAGCTTCCTTCAACACACTCGGACTCATACTCGTACATGCCTTATGAATCCGCTGACGTTATTATCACTAACTCTAGTCACACACAATGGGGTAGCATGGACACAACCTCTCCACGTGAGTCCTTTTTCCAAAGGCTGTGCATAAAAAATGATTTTGTGTGGTTTTAGATAAGTTTTATTTTATGTGTGTACTAAAACAGTTATAACAGATGTTCAAAGTGTCTTCCTTGGTTCTGTATGCATGCTAGAGCCCATTTTTGGATTTCACTTTTGATGACGCCTCCAGAATATGCTCTTCCCATTCTCTTCGGTGCTATTTTGTGACGTGTTCTTGATGTTCTAAATATTGAACTTCCATTGCTCAGTCCATAAACGTAAATAATGTCTGCGTATTCTTGGTTTGTAAATGCAGATAATTCAAATAGAGTTTCTAAGCAACTGTAACCTTGGCGTAGAAAATTAAACTGATGAATTAATTTTGGCACCACCAATCCTGGTTTCGCAATCTGCCGACTAGAGAGCGCTAACTCCAACTTGGCATCATGTGAATGTCATGCCTTTGACGTTGACATTCCTTTCTTCTTCTTTTGGCTGTCATCATGAAGGGACGCGTTCCATGATGCAAATGTAGGGCAGTGATGCAATGCATTACGTTCCAAAACGCATTGTGAATGAATCAGATGCACATACATCGCATCGTGAATAACCATGATGCAAACGACATATCTAAATCGTTTTTCTTTACCGCAACAACACAAATAATTGCGCGCAAAAAGAAAGAAATAACATATGTACATAAAAGAAATTATGAATTCGCCACAGGACACGAAAGTACATATTTCTTAATTGTTTAAAATATCCAATTTTATAAAGTACTTTGCAGAAACAAAAAGTGGACGCACAATTGCAGCTTGAGCAGGATCTGCAATCAAAAAAAAAAAAAATAAAAAATTTATGTGGGCGATCGTTCTGGAAGAGATTAAAAAAATAGATCCTGGTTTTACTTTTATGTTACTGTAACCTACAGAAGGATTAAGGACAGAAATCGCCAGTCGGGAGAAGGAGCAACTTCGTGGAAATATTTTGACCAGTTAGATCATCAGTTTGGTAAAAAACACTCCATTACGGTCCCCGAACAAAATCTAGGAGCTTCTTTGGACGATGAAGAGGACAATGACCCTGATGATCCTGATCCACCCAATGTGGAGCGACCAAGAAAAAAACAGAAGACTGCTGAGTTATTAGACTTTCTCAAATCAGAATCGGAGAAGGATCTGGAGTGCTTAAAGCAATTGATGGACATTGAGGAAGCTAGACTCAGAATCGACCAGGAGAGAATTGAAGAGATGAAGGACTTAAAAAATCTTCTCAAATTATTAATTGATTAAAAGTGTGGTTAGAATTTTACTTTATAGGAACAATTTTCTTATAAAGTAAAATCTAGCCAAGGTGTAAAGTTAACTGAATTTTTTGTTTTTATTGGGTCTACAAGTAAGTTTCCAGCGTTTTTTTTGCCAAAATTTAAAGTTTTATTATGAAAACATAGTTACAATGCTTTATTCAAAGTATCGTCCATCGGAAGCTACAACTTTCCCCCCATCTTTCTGGCAATTTATGAATTCCGGACCAAAAAACTTTCTCGTCTTTCGAGCCCAAGAACGTATAGAGCCAATTTTTGATTTCCTCTACAGAGCTGAAGCGTATTCCCATAAGAGCGTTCTCCAACGAACGAAACAAGTGGTAGTCAAAGCCAAGTCTGGACTGTAAGGCGGGTGAGGCAGAATTTCCCATCCACTATTTGCCAAATAGTTTTTCACCGAAACCGCAACATGTGGCCGAGCGTTGTCGTGATGAAAAATGACGGACTCATGCCTGGTCTCATATTCTGGCCGTTTTTCTTTCAATGCCCGCTTCAAACGAATTAGTTGGGTTCGATATAATGGTTCTTTGATGGTTTCACCACTCGGAAGCAGTTCGTAGTATACGACACCCTTTTGATCCCACCATATGCAGAGCATGACCTTATTCACCTGAATATTTCGTTTCCACGTCGATTGGGCGGGCTCGCCGGGCTTTGTATACGATTTTCAGCGTTTAGGATTATCATAATAAATCCATTTCTCCTCACCAGTGACAATACGATGCAGTAACATTTCGGACATACAAAATCGCCGTTCGACGTCTCTTGGCTTCAATTCGTACGGCACCCAGTTTCCAACCTTTTGAATGAATCCCAGGCGCAAGGAAACGGCTTGTTGGGTGACGCCCAATGATGCAACAAGTTCTTCTTGAATCTGACACGGATCCTCATCCAGTAAAGCGTCCAATTCCTCGTCTTCAAAACTTTTCGGCTTTCCGGGGCGATCTTTGTCTTCAACTCCAAAATCACCACTTTTGAACCATTTGAACCACTCGCGGCACGTCGATTCACCAACACATTCCGTCCCATAAGTTTCCGAAAGCAAACGATAGGCCTCAGCCGCACTTTTCTTCATATTAAAGAATAAAAGCAGCGCTTCCCGCAAATGACGTTTATTTGGCTGGAAACTTGCCATGATTTTGCTCGATAAAATGTACGATACCGATAGAACTGCTCAAATATAACTCTGCAAAGTTGTTGACAGATACAAAACCTACAAATAAAACACATGGGGTGTGACATTTCTGCCCGGGATCCACTGGTGGCGCCATCTCTGACAAACGCTGGAAACTTACTACAAGACCCAATAATTTAAATTTTTAACCCGGAAAAGGTTTTTTTTGTTTATTTTTTTAAATAAACAAATAACATTGTATTATAACTACTAGTTTTATAATCTTTTATTTGTATTATCTTTATAGGTACATTTCAGGCCGAAAATAGTGTGGTAAGTCGTTCCCTTTTAAGTCTTGCTTCGTTGGTTATAATTCGATTTTCATGAACCATCTCTACTTCTCGTAAAGAAGCACAATCCTGAACGTACTGCGAATAATCAGGCTTTTCATACATAATAATTAAATTGTGAAGAATAGCACACGCCAAGACGATTTGCTTCACTATCGCAACTTGATATACAAGAACATAATCCAATATTCCAAACTTATTTTTTAAGATCCCAAATGCTTGCTCAATAATCACACGTGTTGATTAATGGCAGTCATTGAAGAGCTTCTGTTCTGATGTTAAATGGCCGTTGTCTCTCCATGGGACCATAAGATGTGTCTCCAATGGGTAGGCTGAATCCCCAAGTAGGTGGTAGTCTACTGGAATTTTGATTTTGTGACTTGCAATACCTTTTTGCAATGGGCTATTACGCCAGACAGTGGCGTACATAGTTGCTGTCACATACCCCCTATTGAAATAGAAAAAAATAAAGCTGTATTTATGATTATATACCTGCATGACTATAGAATAACATTTGTGTCTGCTGTAGTAACTTCGAGAATCTTCATTTGGTGCCGGAATTTCAAAATGGGTTCCATACAGGCAACCCAAAACAAAAGGGAATGGATTACCACGCTTTTTCTCAAATTCTTCTGCAATTTTTTTCTGAAATTCTTGACTTTCGGGCCATTTTATTAACATCTTCTTTAACTTTGAAATAAGCATTAATGTCTTTTTAAATAACCTATAAACAGTTCCTCTGCCTATTCCAAATTTATCAGAAATCTCACGAAAACAATCCTGATTGCTTAGTTTCCATAAAGTCACATAAAGACAAAGTTCGAAAGAATACATTGGTCTACCGATTCCTGAAGCTTTGTACATTGGTCGCAGCATTCTTTTGAGCACTTTAAAAAATAAATATGCATTGATTATGTAGTCTGAATGCACATAAATAAAAAAATCATTTCAGTTACCAGAAAGGTTCTTCTTTTCATGCGAAAATACATCGTCAGGATATGATTTTATAATTTTTAAACAATTTTTGCACTTAGGAATTTTTCTGTTTGCGTTGACAAATGAAGAAATTACAGAAATTTTCTGACTGAATTGTTTCCTTTTTAGAGTTAAGATATGTTTAAATATATTTACATTGTATGATGAGTATAAATTGTTTATTAGATTATTTAAAATTATGGTTTTTATTAAATTTGAGCTCATTATTGCTTTAAAAAAAAAAAAAAACAACTTTTGCAAGTAAAATTTTGTGATCAATCACAATCTACATCATGTCATTCCCAAACGTCAAAAATTGCAAAGCATCACAAGCATCATGAAAGCATCCTGCAGTCACAATGCGCATTTTTGTGACGTTTTGGAATTCAGCCAATTTTTTAAGTCTAAGATTTTTCTTTTATTTTCAAGCAGCCCCGAATGTAGTCAGCCAGCAATTATTCAACAAGCGGATTCTCTGGAAGATTTTCCAAAATTCTACGCTCTGGCAGGCAATATCAGCAATCAGAAAACAATACAGACGGTCGTATGAGAGAATCGGAAGATACAACTGCTGTCAGTAACATCGTTATGAATGTGACCTCGAGGATTAAAAACGGCGATGGAGGCCAGAGCACCACCGCTTCAGGGACGGCGAATGGCTGCAATGGACTACAACTATTAGCAAAATTCTCTAGATATAAAACTATCATCAGAGCTGATCTTTGGTGGAATCTTTTGAAGTGATAACACGTGACAAGAAGGAGCGATAACACATGGATGAAGAACGCATTTTCGAACTGATGGCTTATCTGGTGGATGATGCACTTAACTCGCTTGCATCAAATGTAACACCACACATGTCGACTCTCACTTGGGCAGCAGTACGTAGGCCACTTATTTCACGATTCGGGCTAGCGGTTGCCAATCTTTTTGCCGAAGCTCAACATAATTTTTTTAAGATTTCAGAGACCGTTACAACCGACTACGAGCATAAAATGCGCCTTCTGCGACACGTGCAACTGTCACATGACGATGTCGTCGCTCAGGTAACAGAAGGCAGCCTTAATGTTATCGCGGTTTCCTATTGTGTGCGAAACCAAAAACAGCGATCGATTGCACTTCAACTGGAAACAACAGTCCAACGACAGTCAACTTCCCAACTGAAGCCACAAACGATCTCACAAAAGCAGCGAGAAATTGTACTAAACACTCAAAGCAATTTCAGACAACGGCACACACACAAACCTCCAAGTCCATGTCGTCATCTTGCGCAATCAGAGGAAACGCAGTGGCACTGGAATCGGGAGTATCCACGAAGAAGACTACAAACTGATCGACAGGGAATAACCTCAACAATACCCAGCACTCGGTAAAGTAAAACTTACCTAACCCACCAACACGGGCAATTGTCGACTCCGGCAGTACCATCGAGGTCGCCAACTCATCACTTGCCGAACACCTAAATCTAAAGCCAGAAAGAACCCGTATCCAACTATTACCATAACGCACGTAAACGGCAACACAAAAAGCGACCCTTACACTTCATCTCATAATTGACTCAACAACTCGCGGAGTCACAGCCCATATTTTAGAAAACTCCTCTCACGACTTCATTATCGGCCTCAGCACAGATAGGTTGTTTGGTCTTAAACTTGATTTCTCGCGCAATTTAGTTCAGAGCACTGACCTCATCGACTAGGGTCCACACATATGTATAACAGCATCGCCACTTGCTCCAATCGGGACTCAGATTCAAGAGATATTGCATGATTTCGGGCAACGAGATTGTCTGTCACCACAACAACAGCGCATTGCCCAACGTCTATACCACCATTCAGATAATGAACATAAGAAAATTAGACACCAGATCACATCTGTCCTTCAGAAAGAATTCATCCGGTGGTCCACCTCGCCATGGGCTTCCCCGATCACACTCGTTCCTAAATAAGGCGGGACTCGTCGACTTTGCATTGACTACCGTCGAATGAATGTACCATGTACCATCGATGAAAGCGAACTTATTCCCCGCATACAGGATGTCATCGATCAATTGTCAACCTCGCGCGTCGTTTCAATTTTCAATATGGCATGGGGCTACTGGCATATCGCGCTGGGTAACGATTCCATCGAAAAGACGTCATTCATAACATCAGATGGGCAGTTTGAATGGCTGGTACTACCATTTGGCCTCAAGAATACTCCCCGCACTTTTCAGCGAATTGTTTATCAGATTCTCGGAGAGTTGATCAACAACGGCGTCATTGCATATTTAGACGATATCATCGTCTACAGCCAACCATCTACGAGAAATCTTTTAGCGGCCCACTAAGGCAAATGTCAGACTCAGGTTTCAAAAGTGCTCCACCGACAAAACTTACAGCAGTCAAGGAATACGAAGCTCCTAGAGATGTGCAATCACTCCAGCGCTTTCGTGACCTAGCAAATTATTGCACAATATCTGAACCTCTTACTCGGTTGACAAAGAAGAATTTAAATTTCGAGTGGGACTTACGAGTACAGCAGCAGCAATCATTTGATGCTCACAACAACACCAGTTATCGCCATCTTTGGAGGCGATCGACCCGTCTTTCTTTACACGGATGCTAGCACCATTGGAGCAATCCTTATGCAATCCGGAGATGATGGGTAGAAGCGAGTAGTAGCATGCCATTCACGACGCCTTAGTACTCACGAACAGCGATGTTTTGCAGTTGTTGACGCAATGGAACATTTCCATATGTACATTCATGGCCGGCATGTCGACATCTATATGGATCACTCCGCACTATGGTGGCTTTTCCGATGGTGAGTTCGCCTTTCTGTTTACACGTATAACATACACCATAGACTTGGAAAACTAAACGCAGCTGGGGATGCCTTATCCCGACAACAAATTTCATTGCTCATTGAAACAGCTGTACTCAAGCGTGCTCAGGAGCAAAATCCTTCAAATGGCTGTACTGTCACGAGAGATACTCGTGGCTTTGGAGTTCATCGACATCAAGGTATAACGCAATACGTTGTTTCACAGAAATCCCTGCTCAAGGCTCTACTACACTATCAGGACGAATATGGTCATCCGGAAATAGCTACAACTAAACAACCTTTTCCTGGAAATTACTGGTTTAAAATCAGTGACTGACGATGTGCATAATTGTGCAACCTGTCAATTGGTTAAGCTGAGCAACCGTCCAGCACTCGACTCGGTTCAATTGAAATCAGCTCCGGAAGCACCCAACAAGGTCTGGACGACTGACACCATAGTCATGGTCACGTCATATTCTGACACCGATGAAAAGGAACTATAGGAACCCAGCGCAATACGAGTAACACCTAAATCCAAGTCCCCAGCAATATCTGCGCTACTACGTCACCCTATAATCCAGAGGCGAATGGTTTATGTGAGACAGATATTGTTCGAGGATTACGCTTAGCAGTCACCAATTCACCAGGAAAAAGATGGATGGAACTACTACCACAAGTGGTTTTGAATTAAAACCGCACTTCACGTAGCTCAACTGGGTTCTCACCACAATTCCTACAGTTTGGTATGTCTTCAGCTGGAGCGTTGGTGTTCATTCGCTCTACATGTCCCAGCCATCTCAAACGTCCAATGTGCAGTTTTTGACCAGGTCGATGTCGCTGTAAATCTCGTAAAGTTCATCGTTGAACGGTCTTCTCCATCAAAACGACCAAGGATATTGTCGTTTTCATTCGCATTAGAAATGGTCCATTCTTCGGAACCATAGAGCAGGACTGGGATTACTTGGGTCCTATATTGAGTTTCCTTGATTGTTCGGGAGAGGGCCTTACTACACAGTTGCCTCCTCAGCCCAAAGAAACAGCAATTGGTAAGCGCTATTCTTCGTTTGGTTTCTGAAGGCATGTCGTTTTCAGATGATGGCAGAGCCGAGGTAGAGAAAGTCCCTTACTTCCTCAAAGTTATAGCTGCCGATTCTGACATTCTGGCCGATTCACCGATGTTGGATGTCCTTTTTTGTTGACAGCATATGCTTTGCTTTGCCCTTGTTCACCGCTAGACACATTTTTGCCGCTTCTGCTCCTATACTCTAAGATGCAGCAGTAACAGCTCGCTGTGTTCTACCAATAATATCAATAGTCGGCGTATGCAAGCAATTGAACAGACTTTGGCTTAATTCTGTCAAACATGATGTTGCAGAAGTCACTTAACAGCGCGTCTCCTTGCCTAAATCGTTTTTTGACATCAAAGGTCTCGCTTAGGTCGTTACTGACCTTCATGCAGCAGCGAGCTTCATCCTGCACAAGCGGACGAGTTTGCCAGGGATGCAAAATTTAGACATGGCTCTGTATAGCTCTCTATAGATGCTGTCATATGCGGCTTTAAAATCGATAAAAAGGTGGTGAGTATCGATCTGAACTACTTGGATTTTATCCAGAAATCTGCAGTAGCGTGAATATTTGGTCAATTGTGGACTTACCCGGCCTAAACAGCCGCTGATAGGGTACAACCAGATCATTGCCAAATGGTTAGTCGCACGGCAAACAAGATCTTATATGCGATGTTTAGGTTCGCTCTGCCTGAAAGCGGAATTTGTGTCGTCTTCACCGTTTAGCAGTCTGCAGAAATGGTTTTGCCACATCCTCAGCATCGAGTGTGACTTTACTACAAGGTTTCCTTGTTCATCTCTACAGGTTCCCGTTCGGGTCTTATTACCCTGGCACGTTGTTTTTACCTTTTGGTAAAACTTCCGAATATTATTCCTGGAGTAGCGCCACTCTATTTACTCGATTGCGCGCTTCTCATGCTCTTTCTTTTTTCTTCCCTCCTCTTTTGCTCGTAGGCTCACGAGTCGCCCTCCACTCTTCATCAAACCAGGAGTTTCGTGGTGGTGGGCGGTTGAAACACAGCACTTCAGTTGCGGCATTTCTTATGGCTTCTCGACATCTAAGCCAGTGGTCTTCAGCACTTGATGCTGGCTGCAAAAGAACTTCTTGAGAGGTTGAGGGATACACGATCGGCAAACATTCTGGCGGCTTCTTGCGATTGCAACTGCTCAACGTTAAATCTCCTCATAGTATTTTCCCGTGGTTGTGGCGTCTGAGATATCCGTAGACGCACCTTGGCTGCAACTAGGTAGTGGTCCGAGTCTATGTTGGCCGCTCGGACTTTTAGAATACTTGAGAACGGCCTTACGTCGATTGCAACATGATGAATCTGGTTGACAGTTTGCTGATCTGGTGTTTGCCAATTTTGGCATTAAAGTCGCTTAGGACGATTTTATCGTCATACATCCAACATTGCTCGTAGGTTTCGTCGAGGAGCTCGTAGAAACTTTCTTTGGTAGCATCGTCCTTTTCTTCTGTTGATGCGTGAGCGCATATAATGCTGATGTCGTTGATATCTGCTTTATAACAGTCTAAGGCCACCGCTATTTGTTCGGCTGCACGCGGCCTGTTTAAGGTCCGAAACGTCGGCCCTTATTGTGGGTTCATCCGCCACCAACTCTTTTCCAACACCCTGAATTAGTGTTGGAGATCCCAATAGATCTGGTATTCAAGTACGTTGATGCACTAGTTCGACCTAACTGGATCCCATCTTTAGAACTCTTCCGCTGCCGGCCGGAAACAGGAGAAAGTGCCTTAATGAAATGGAACAGACCCCTCTCTCTCACCTTCCACAGAGGTTAGTTACCCCACCACCAGTCGATGTTCAAGGCACCCAGCTGTCACCACGTTAAGGTGAGTAGTTGGAGTTGATGGTGTGAGGCTAAAGTGAAAGCGGTTGAGTTCTCATATATGGTAATCGCATTCCCCACCCTACATAAGGAGCAACATGACCTAATTACCAGTAATCAGACTTGAGTATTGGCGACCTTGCTGCGTGAAAGATTGCTGAAAACCACCTGTCACGACACAGGTTACCGCCAAATTACATCAGACCGTACATCGTCCTTCGCTCAGTTGTATCCGAAATATTCCATACCCGCCGCAAGTTCCTTTCCAGAGTCAGTATCTACATAGGTATCGTACTAGATAGTTAACTGGGCTGGAATTTCAATATTGAGGAACGTGTAAAGAAAGCAATGCTAGTAGTCGTATATTTGAGAGAAGGGCGGACCTAACCCAAGGACTATCCTAAAGACGTAATCGGCTATCGTCAGACCCGTGACCAGTTAGTAATGATAGTTTTCCCAATTATTCTGTTACACCAGCTGTCAAAATATCCAGTAAGGTTTGCCATTTCATCGTGCATTGTTTTATGCTTGTTGAACGTGCGGAAAGTATTAAAAAATATCAAAAAAGTTCGGCTCAGTTGTAAATACGCAACGTGACTTTCGTCGTGAGGTCGGTTGTCATCATGTCTTCAGTGTGCAGGCAATTCGTCGCACGGTGGAAAAGTTTGAGCGTGACTACACTCTTTTAGATCTTAAACCACCACTCAGACAGAGACTGGTGCGAAATGAAGAAAACAATATCCGCCGTAGCGGCCAATATTGAAGAGGACCAAGAAATGTCGATTCGGTCACGATTAGCTGAATCGAACATCGCCAGAGAGTCAACCCGGCTTATTTTGCTGTTGGATTTGGGTCTACGAGTACATTAATATAAAATTGTGCTGATGCAAGAATTGATGCCGAACGACCATAGACATATTGGACAAAGTCATAAAAAATTGCACCGACCGCTTGGAGCACTGCTAGCGAGGCCGAGGCGGCCATTTAAGTGATGTGCTATTCCACACATAATGGCATGAAGGTAGCTTCAAAATAGAGCCAAGATCAATTTTATATCTCTCATCGTTGTTGTTTCATTTGAATTTTCTTTCCTATCGTTGGTCACCCTTAAGTTACTGACAAAAGCACAAAGACTGCATGTATTGGTACAATACCTGCCAGACGTCAATGGCGGGACTAGCCACTATCTTGGTCTCTTGCCCCGCATGCAACAAGTATGGGCACAACATTGGACTCAATGCAATTCCTTACACCTCATTATTGACTCTGGGTGGTAGAGCGTCTGAAACATAAGTAAAAATGCAGCCAAAATCGATATTGCTACACAGTATATCCGGCAATAGCTGTGTGAAAAGTGTGCAGCTCAGGTAAAAGACAATTTCTTATCGGCCAAGAACTAGTCTGAGTAGATTCAATCATTACAACGACAAGTCTCAATAGGAGTTGTTAGGCAACACAACATCTCGCGTGCCTGACGCAAAGATCGGTCCATCCAATGGTCTTTAATTATATTCAGCGGCTCAGGGTTAGTAAGCAAATTATTGGAAATCGGCATAGTACACGACTTAATGCAACCGCGATCTATGTATATGTGGAGCTCTGATATCCATTATATTTGCACTCCAAAATCCACCTTGACTTTGGCATCGATATCGGCAACGCGATGACTACTCAACCTTGTGTCCATTTATCCTTTCCTTAGTCAGCAAATTACTTTCGGCCCATCCAATCGGAATGCCTTTTCCATTCCAAATACCTCTTCCACAGAGATGTCACATTCAATGACAAAGATCGGAAGATGCTGTCTGCTCAAAATCATTCGCTTGCCAGCCTGATCAAAGTCATCGACGCTATTAAATTTCGCAAGTCCATCGCGGACGCATGTAAACAAATGCCTTTTACGTAGGCGGTGACAGCTTGAAGTTCACGTCCCCAGAATTGAGTTGTCGCCCCGAGCAATGCTTCCACGAGCATTAAATGCGCGCGAATTAAAGTTGTACGCTCGGTTGCATTTGCGAGTCAGTTTTGATTAAGATTGTGCACTCGAGTGGTGCACCTTGCGTCAGCTCTTGTCTTGACATACGGTCGGTTGGGTGGGACAGGAACTCCATGAAATACGGGTACGAGGTAGCATCAGGAACTCGATTTTAATGGACAAATGTAAGTATAACGGTGTGTAGCACACATGGTGGCTAAATGGATTTTAACGGAAAAAAATGTATGAAGTCTCTTGGTCAAGGAGACGTTACCGCGGGGAGACTAATGAAGTGATGCGCAGTGATGGATGTTTACGGCCCACGTAATTTGGGGTGCTTTTACAAATGGGCTTACGCGTTTCGGTGGAGCCAGATACAATTTTCGGAGTAGATGGATGCAATTTGGGCGATCCGTGGAATGATTTATTGATATTGGATGGTAGTGGCGTAGCCAGAGGATTGAGGTGGACTTTGTTAATGGAAGGGGCTGGGTGATGGTCGATTTTTGTTGGCTCTCTTGATAAATGGTTAGCTGATTGGGATGCAGGGTAAAGTATAATAATTATTGGGTTGGTCTGCTGTATAGGTGGTGGTCGTAATTGTTAGTTGTGAAAATCTGTTGTTGTTGTTGTTGTTGCTGTGCAGCAAATGAGGCAACTTGTCTTTAGATTCATGCTGTGATAGTGAATGAAGACGAAATTCAAATTCATCTTTTGTACATGTTGTACAAGCTTGAGTTGTTCTTAAATACTCCGTTACCCTCACTCTATCACTGGTTAGATCTTATGAAACCACAATCACGTTTCTGTGCCTGATTTTCAATTGAAATCCTTTCAATAGCGTGATTCGTGTCACGGAACCCAGTGTGCCGGGACGATGAAAACCAGAATAGGATGCTGGGGACCAAGAACATGCTGATATGCGGACTCCTTGTACGATGATGAACCCCAGATGAAAAGTATCAGAGCATAACAAAAAGATGCAGATCAACGTACAATATAGCAGCGCACAGCATCAGCAAAAAGATAAAACTCATTCATGACCACATACGAGTAGAACCGCAATTGGAGGTCAAAAGGAAGCTGATCCAAAGGTTACCAATATACAGCAAAACAATGACTGCTCCCTTGGCTTCCCCGTCAGCCAACGTACGGTTCCAGCTTTCAGAGTCAGATGGCTCCAATGACTTGATTTAGTCAGATCTATCCAACGGCGATGCCATATGAGCAAGGCGTCTATCATGTACTCTACCCATCTGGACAAACGATTGACTAAGCACCAAATTTAGAATGTGCGAGCAAGCTTACTGGACACAAGTGAGAACACCTGTCTTCCTAAGTTCAGTACCACGTTACCACCTCTGCTGAAGGTAATTGGCTCTATTATGATTCAGAAACCAAGCCCTGGCTGATATCAGTGAATTTACAGGCCACGCATAGCTGAAAGTGATGACATTCCAAGTTATCTACACCCTGAATGACTCGAACTGCAACCAACTTCAGACTGCTATAATTTCCAAACCGTTCATGACAGTGAGCTCAAATTTTGACACATGACAGATAATTTTATTATTTACAAGCCCTTTCAACGATTTGCGTCTCAGTTGTGTTGACAAATTTTTATCCGCCATGGAATTCAAACGTTATAGTGTGATTGCTTTATATTTGGCTGGAAAACCACAAGTAGCTATCGCTAGAGCACTCCAGCACCTCAACGTGAATAAATCATTTGTGTCTCGAACCATAGCTCGTTATCGTGATACTGGTAGCGTTGGAAAACGCCATGGAGGTGGTCATAAAAAAATAGCAACATCGGCAGAAATGGTTCGGAAAGTGAAGGCTCGAATTGAGCGAAATCCGCGTCGAAGTGGAAGAAAAATGCCTCGTGAGCTCAACATATCGTTGGAATGGATGCAACACATACTGAAAAATAAGCTTGGGCTCAAGCCATTGAAGTTCCAAAAAGCACACGATCTTACACTGCAACAGAAAAAAGTTAGAGTCGAAAGAGCGAAGGAGTTGCTACGCTTGCACGAAAGTGGTGAGTTGCCGAATTTGGTTTTCTCTGATGAGTCGCCCTTTGTTACAGAGCAATATGTCAACAAACAAAATGACCGAGTTTACTTGCCAGAGAGGTCCTTCGAAAATTTACACCTTCGGACGGCCAGCACCGATGGTGATGGTTTGGGCCGCCATAACCGCCGATGGTCGCTATCCGCTCGTATTTTTGGAGCGTGGCGTCAAAATTAATGCGATCGTATACCGTGAAACTGCCTTAGAGGCAGTATTGAAGCCTTGGGGAAACAATCATTTCGGTCGGAGACCGTGGACATGTCAACAAGACTGCACCGTCTCCCAAAGCGCGCGTCAACCAAGATTGGTTAAAAAACAATGTTCCACACTTCATTTCTTCGACACAATGGATTGCAAACTCTCCGGATGCAAATCCGTTGGATTTCTCCGTCTGGGGTATTTTAAAGGCGAAGGTTGGCACTAAAAAATACCAAAGTTTGGACCACCTCAAACAAGCGTTCACCAAAACTCGGATCCTTGCATCTGAAATATGCCCCGTCATGACGCCAGCAAACAGTTTATAACCTTTGGTACTAAGTGACAGCACGGAAATCGCTGACTTCTTGGAAATGGTGAAACGAATTCGTTTGGTCGACTAAACGCAGTCGACTTTGTATTCTCGAACTAACTTGGAGGTCGTGAGGGTGTGTAACAAGGCTTTAAGGCTCTCGCTATAAATGCTTGGCGAATGACTAACAAAGGCCTCGTAGGAGCAGCATCTCCCGATGGGTGGCTGGTCCGCTAAATAGCGGGTAAGGGCCACTGCAGTCGACAACCTAGCAGGCTTGAATAAGGACAACGATTGAATTCTGGAACGTTATGACCTTCCTCGACTCACTCCAGAAAGGCCCTCATAACACCAGATTCCTCCAGCTGGAACACGAGTTCACACGATATACATAATATCGACATCCTGCGACAGAGTGGGATAAGATGGTTCGTTGCTGGAGAATATCGGCCCCCAACAGCTGCAGAGGTCTGGAGTAGGATTGATGCTAACTCCAGTTGCACGAAGAAGCATCACAATTACCGGACATTGACGGCTAGATTCCAGAGTAGAGTAAGATAGGTCACTATCATACAGTGTTATGCCCCAGCTAAAGACGCGGCTGAGGATGAAAAGGACGATTGAGCGCCCCCCACAATTAAATGTCAAATGGGGACATCGTAGTGGTGAGTGGTGATGGGGGATTTCAGTGACAAAGTAGGGAGCAACAGCACTATGCTTAAACACGTGATGAGAGTTCACCGCCTTGGAGAATAGAATGGCAACGGTGAGCGGTTTGTGGACTTCTGCGATACCAATCGGGCAGTCATTGGAGGTACGCTGTTTAAGCGTAACACCTGCCACAAGATCAGCTGGCTCTCAACTGACAGGCAGCGGACATCCAACCAGATAGATCACATTGCGATCAGCCGTTGCTTTAGAAATTGTCTTTTAGAACGCGATTACCATCTTATGTTAACTCATATACGCCTTCGCACTGCATCCATAAAAAGCAACCGCTCAAACTTACTCAAAATATCCAGGTTCAATAGCGACAGGCTCAGGGATCCGCAAGTACGCCAACGATTCAAGGACCAACTTGCCTTAAAAGCACAAGCAGTCAGTGTGGACGACCGCTGGAATGCTGTGGAAAATGTGTTTGCAACTGGGGTAACCACTTGTGTCGGTAAAAGGCAGCAAAGTCACCGCACGTGGCTTTCGGCTGAAACCTAGAGACGGATCGATGAGCCTACAGCAATCCAAGCTCGGATTGCAGCCACCCCAGCAGTAGAGATAACTTCAATATCGAAGAAGGAAGTGCAACGTAGTATAAGATGTGACAAAGGTCAATACAACGACACACTGGCTTCAAGGGCGGAAGAAGCAGTAAACAGGGGCGGCAGTAGGGCTGTCTACAAAATCATCTAGTGAAAAGTGTAGATGGTGGATGAGGAACAACTCACTAAATGTTATGGTCTTAAACCGCTTAGACGATGGCGCTATGATCGCGACAAATTCCAGTAAAACCGAAATAATGGCAGCAATCAGGTCCCTCAAGAAAAAAAAGGCGGTGGGTATTGTTGGCACCCTTGCCGAACTATACGAAGAGGGACCAAATACATCGGCTGATCTACCACAGTCGCTCATATACAGAGCGTGGGACAGTGAAAAATAGCTCATTTTGTCGAGCCAACACCACCTTTCGGGAGATCCTCGTTCACCAATGCCATTATTCATATATCGGCCGCAGTCACCATCCGTAATGAGGGTGCATTACTTTCATCCACAAAACTGGTGATTTCTCAAAGTTGCGTTGTCGTAAGCACCTTCAATGTTGATGAAAATATTCGGCGCTTGCTCCTTCTTATAGAGTACGTCTTCAATTCTGCCCACCAGATTTTTAAGCTCATTCTACGTATCTACTGCGTTGATAGGCATAAGGGCTACTTTTACTGTTCGCTAGGGGTTCGGTATGGATGCTACTGTGAAGATTCTCTTCAGGATTTCTGGCAGTTTGCATAACTTTGTGTAGCATAACGTGATATATGCCAGCATTGCCATACGACTTGAAGCGATCAAAGGAAGCAACAGCATGTTTAATGGCCTCATCCGTTCAATTGATGAGGTATACCAACTACGACGTGTTGTGTTATTCAGCTCACTAGCAGCTTCGTTGATTAGAGCTAGTTGGGAGCTGGTTCCGATTACGTTACCAGGGAAGTGAGACTCAGGCATGACGGTCTCTGCTTTCGATTCAGTATGGGTACCGTCAAATTTTCTGAATGGTTCCAGGCTGGTTGATCTTCCCCTTTTGAGGACTTTGATCAGCCTACTGTTCGAACTTCGCAAAAAACTTGAAACACTTTTGCTTTGATCTGTAAAGATTCCAATCTTCCTCCAAATTAGTCTTAAGTGACCTATTTAGAAATTTTCTGAATTCTTTACGAAGAGACTAAAGGTCTGCGTTCCACCAAGGAATGGACGCTCTGTAGGATTGTTTACTGACTTGACATGCCATTTGGAAACACTTGGCGATCAGTGTTCTGCGCATTAGCATCGCAGCATATGATAAGTTCCATCTTCCCATAGTCACAACATTCAATGAGCTCCGCTAGGGTCCTGGTGGTGGTGGCAGTAACGAATCGTAGGGGAAATAAGCAGACACAACGACGAAATTATGCCATTTTCCATTCATTTCGTAGCTTATGTCTGCAGCAACTAAATCTTGGTTACAAAATTGCACAAGTTTAGATGGTGAGCCAAGTTCTTGGCCTTTCCTATCGCTCGTCATAAAGTGGTGTGAAGTTCCTTAAACATCCGAAACCACAGATGCTTTTGTTCCACACCCATGGTTCCTGCATGGATACTATGTGCGGTTTTGTGTTCAACATGGAAAGCCTCCTACATAGGGATGCAATAGCAGGGTTGATTTGAATACACATGTACTGGGATGGTTGCCTCCTATCCGCACTCATTTGGAAACAAAGTGAAAATTAACCCTTCCATTGCGTGAGTCATACCTAGACTTAATGGTCTAGAGAAGAGCCGTCCTTGTTTTCCCGATTCTTTCTCTTCCTGTTAGAGTAGATTTTAGTGTCAAGTCCAGGGTTCTGAGTATGAAGACGCGTCAAAAGATCTACCGTTTCTCTGAGTTGCCCCGAAACCCAGAAGATGGCTCGCGTTAGTTTCGGCTGTCTGTAAACCTCGAAGGCCTTGGTTTCGAGTAATGGGAGCTTCGGCACAGATTTGTTTAGTCCACTGCGTGGAGCAGTTTACTCTAAGAGTTCCGTTCTCCATATCGTAGCCCTCTACTTAAACGCAAACATTCTCTGCTTTGGCTAGTTCCCACAGTTTATCGATACAGTGTTTGCACTCAGCATCGTTCAGACTGTTGTCATTGTCAGCCTTCCCAATTCGAAGCGTCAGAGAGAAGATAGCAGCATCTTTGTCGGTGTGCTAATCTCGTCCCCTTGGCAATCAGGGGTTGTTTTGGAGGTTACTTTTCCAGCGACGTCGAAATTCCGTCCGGCAGAGCTGTTCGTTGCGGCATCGGTTTCAGCCGGATCTTGTGCGCTGGGCACGCCACCACCAGAGTTGTTTTTCAGCGGGGATTTTACCGCCTTGGCCGACTTCCGTCGATAAGAGCTACGACATTTGTTGGTTGTAGCACTGGCCTCGTTTGGACTTCGCGTACGTGTTAAACCACAGCTGGTTTTATTTTTAACAGTGGATTTGACCACTTCATGCGATTTCCGTCCACCGGAGCTGCAGTCTTTGTTGATTGCAGAGCCAGTTTCATCCGGACATCGTGCGCGGAAAGACCCATCGACAGGAATTCTGGAAACTTTCTTCCTCAAAATTAAGGTTGTTTTCTTAATGAGATTGAGGAAGTTGACTGGTCTGATTCATCTAGTGCTTTAAGTCATCGCCATCTGTTTCTCCACCGAATTTGGGTGTAATCCTGGATAACAATCTTTTTTGGGCTAACATTGTCACGTCAAAGCCTAAAATTCGCTATTGCTAAATGAGCCTTTGGCAAGACATGGGGCTTGTCACCGAAGAGGGTCCTCTGTATGTATTACGATAGCATCGTTGGATGTGAGGAAGATATTGTTCCCGCACAGTTTTCATCTTTTGATAACTCTTCCACACCTGCTGAATCTTGTAAACTGCTGCTTGTTTACTCTTAAACTCAAGTCGCAACCGAATCGAACGGAAAAATGATTGAATCCTTGTTACACTCTTGTGTTCAATCTTTTTTTGTCTTTTCGTTCTTCAAAACTTCGTAAGTCAAGACGCGGAATTTTCGTCGAAGCACAACCGATTTGGAATACCTCTGCATGATTATTGCCTTTTCGTGGCGCAACTTAGCTTCGGCCTTTAGTGATCGTATTACAGGGGCAGCTTGTTCCAACTTTCTGGCAAATCTGATTCACTTAATCCATCGCTGTACAAACGCAACTCTGTCATGGTAAATGCGGAAATATTGTCTAACTGCGATGCCAGTCTTAATTGCACGGTACCAGCGCTGAATGTACAACGCTCTCTATACTGTAAGAAGGTAATGTTTATGCATTAAATATCTGCGAATGTAGATCGTCTCGCAAAGATCTACAGCCAGATTGTTGAACGCATAATCAAACTCATCCAAGAAGTTTTGCTTGTGCGTAAGAATATATCCCAAGCGCTTCAAGTCTCGAGTTATGTCACAAATATTTGCCAGTAATTCGGAAAAGAATTTCAACAGAATCTCTCTGGCTTCCTTGTAAGGAGACTTTTTCCCAAACAAACTGGGAGGAATAAAACTTTCTGCAGAGTGAACTCCTCAATCTGATCAGCATACTCATCGGAGAGAGTGTATGCCTTTGAATACTTTTGTTCGAGGAATTTGTCTTTGAACAAGCGATTGACAATGAATGTGCTCAACCCAACAATATCAGAACATGAGTGGAGATGTATCTTCTCAGCAAACACAACTTCCAGACCAAGTCGCAGCCACAGCGGATTAAAGCAAAGCATCGACGTCGTCTAAATGCAGGTTTCTATCTGTTCTGATTCGTAAGGCGTTTTTGTGAACATAAACAACAACTTTGGAACAGGGAACATGCATCTCTTCACTCATAAAGAATCGATTGGCCTCTTGCTTTAAGCCCTCCAAACGGTATTTTGTGAGATAATTCATTGACTGTTCTTCCTTAGCGCGGCGCCAAAATCAAATCCTTGTTTCGAACTTCATTGGATAGTCGACTTACGTAGATCTTTCGATTGCAGTTGGGATCGAGATCGGCTGGGATGGTCACCAATGCATTTAACCACTTCTTAAAGGCAATCTGATGTTTATCTACTGCACGTTCATCCAAGTACTTACATAGTGGAAGCTAGAAAAAGATCTCTGGAGGTAGTAGCCGCGAAAGGATCTGGATTGATGTACGACTGTATGTACAACTCGGAGTCGTACAACTTGACGATAGGTTCGTCTTTAATTTTTCGTGGGGTCATTGGTTTCTTCACGAGCGATAGCGTTCTTGCGAGTTTGAGCTTCTTCGGTTGCGCTTGGGGCCATTGCCCTCCATTGCTCAGAATTCACACTCTAGATTCGCCTGGGGAATCTAACGGGAGGAAGTCTCGATAACGCTTATTGCCGCTTACCTTAACTGGACTTTGCTGTAGTTTTTTAGCTGATTTTGGCGGTGTGGCTTTTCGAATGCGTGGGACCGACTGCGACGGACTGCCCTTTCGAGATTTTTTACCAATTTCATGCAAATTAAAACGACTTGACTATTCGAATCATCTGAATCATCCAAGCAAATAACTTTGGGTTTGAGAAGGGTCTTCATATCGGCGGTGGATGTAACAGCCATTACGACGTGGACTCTGTTCGATGCATCGAATAGTCTCCATTCCATTCAGATTCGGCATTGATCCCTGAATAGGAAACTTCGACGAGGGAGACTTTAATGACGTAACGGTGTGCCAATTAATTGTATGTCACGTTTGAGTTGCTCATCGATTTTAGAAATCTCATAGGTTTTTTGTAAAGCATGACCATCTTCCTCCTCGATCATGGAAAGAGGTCGTGACACTGCTGGAGTTAGGGTGGCAGTTTTATTGAATACAACTTTCTCAGAAGCTGCCTCACGACTCTCATGAGACTCGCTGAATGACTCAGATTTATCTAGAACTTTCAGATCGAAAGTTTTATTGCTGAGGAACAAAACGGACTGTTCTACATCCGGTTCAGACCGAAGATTCCACAGCGACTGGAAGACATCGTGGACGTATTTCTCGAATTAGATTTGTCTCATCAACATCTAATTCAGTCACAGCTTTGTTTTTACTTATTATCCCAGTAAGAGGCTGAGAGAATATTTGCTGGAGTTTCTGGACTTACGTTCTCTTTCAGCAGATGCGGTGATACTGCAAATCGAAGGAAATTGTATGACACCACTGTCAGGATCCGGTTGAATACGATTTCGGGTATATTTCTTTCAAACAATGTTGAGACTTGCTTTTTTTGTTTTTGCTTCTTTGGCACAGGCGACATTCTATTAGTCTTTTGAGCTTTGCAGCTTAGAGATTGTCGATTTCGACGTGGCTGTGAGCTCGACTTTGTATTAGTTGAAGATTTGAGTTTGAGACTTTTGGTATGACTAGGTACCGAAGAGATTGTTGGAAAACGTTTTACAGTCTTAGAGTTCTGTTTAGTGCTGATGGACTTCAAGATAACCATAATGCCTTTGCGAAAGTTTCTATTATCTGTCGGTTGTAGGGCTTCTTTGCATGCAATCGCCATAAGCGGGCTTCGACCATTTCTTGCTCTGCCGGTACGGTATTAGTTGTCCAATCAATAGTAACATTATGCTCAATTGGTTCCCTGGAAGGATTGTATATTCTCAATATTCGCTTGGCAGTCTTTGCAACTGGGACAGCTTTAAAGGTGACTATTGCCTTGGATGAGAACGCAGCCATAACAACGCTAGTGGATTCCTTGCCTTCGAGGTGCTTCCCTATCAGTCGCGACGGCGTTAAAGGCACTTATTTTCCTCTTGGATTCAAAACCAGATTAAACAAAAAAAAAACATGGCTATGATAAAGCCCAAGGATATTCATACCAAGGACTGCACTCTCAAAGCCATCTCATCTTCCGTTTAAGCAGAATTGGTCAGCATGGACTGCAGTTCTGATTACATTGCGTCGCTTTCGATTATATTCCTCTGGACATGTCGTCTAATTCAATGACACCAGAACTCCTTTTGAAATCGACTTTCCCTGTGTTCTTTCCCTGAATCGTTTTAGCCATAATATGAGGTAGGAACGGAATGTAGTCGCCGATTTAAGATGCAAGGCTGGTGTCTTTTCGGAGGACGATAACATTCGATTTTATTCTTCTAAGCTAGGCATACGCAATCCCGAAGGTAATGGACTATATTGTGAAGAATCGGTAGATGGTCCGAAGTATCTGTAACTCAGCAGCAGCTGAACATTCTCGCCATTTGCAGTCTAGCGCAAAAATGCAAGACTTCACTGAACGCAGTCGGAAGATTTAATTCACAGTGAAAAATGGAATCGGCTGTAAACTGGTGCGTCTTCGGATAGCGCTTCTATTGTCAGTTGGGTTGCATATGACCATGACCGCGGTTGGCATGACTCTCTGCTGGCAGACCAAACAATTCCTTTCCGATGTATCTTTGAGTTCAGCTACCCTCCTGTAACCATTCTACCTAATTGCAGACTGCTTATTAGCGTCGTGGCAAGCACCTAAATGCGCTGGGAATAAGTGGCACAACATCCCGCTACGCTTGCTGTGAGAGTAACGCCGATACCGCGATTTATATGTCCTGCATCTATAGTGTATGAAAGAAGACAAGAAGACATGTGAGAAAAACGCTGGGACAAAGAAAGATGCGGATGTATTTGCTTCAAGGTCGAATATATATTCCGCCTTTCCCAAGGGGGGAAAATGAGTTTTACTTAAAAAAAAATGTCTTTCCACAGGCTTTTCACTAGTGATAGCACTGCGGCAATATTTGGAAGCCTATTAACCAATCACTTAAAGTTATTGATCGATTCCAATAAACTTCAATCACTCAATGTCTTAACTGATTTCCCAGTTAATCTGCGAATCGATGCCAGCGAAATCCCTCTGCAAGCTGTCCTTTCCACCGCAATCGATTTTTCCCTGCTAAGCACTTACTTAACCACAGCTCCCCAGATAGGGGATATCAAATTCATTGCCATTACCATTTGCCATCAAATTTCTGCGTACATGTAATATCCCAGAGGGATTTGCTTAATGCGCACATCCTTAAGTTTATTAATATCCTCGGCCAAGCACCGAGCTGGATACGAGCATAAATCTCCGACAATTCATTAAAACAATGAAACGGATTGAATTGCGTCTACAGCTGGCCTAAATACCCAGTATCCAGTAGTACGAGTATCCAAGAAGGTCCATCATCAGTAGTATTGTTCAGTTTTCAGTCAAGAAATGAGGGCTTCCCCAGTTGGGTAGGTTGTTGACAGGGATATCTCCTTCAAGTCATTGTGTATCCGTACGAGTATATGACAGATATTGACAGAAACATTATTGCTTAGCTATGGAAAGGCATGGGTCTAAGTTGTTTTTTTTTTTATTTTTCTCCTGGTGCCATGTGTCGTTATGATCGAATCTGTTGAATCATAACCAGCGGTATCCTCGCGTTCTTAATTGTTGTTTCATCGTCCTTCCTTGAGGGCGTTTAATTAAAACGGCCCGCGTGCTATCCGTGGGATTTGCTTTCAATCTCTGGATTTGGAAAATAAATCACGGAACCCAGTCAAGCTATAAATTTTAATTTTTCCCCGAATTCCGCTTTTCATCTCTGGGGAGGAAGAATCCTCCTTCAGTCAAGTGGTGGTTTCCTTTAAATGATTCTTCCTTGGACGTACTTCCTTTGGAATGTTTTTGGTTCGTGGTGTCTGTAAAGGATGTCATTTGCCGTGGAAGCAAAATGATAATCTTCTGGTGACAATGTTGAATATTTGATAAACACTTTGCTTTATGGAGCAGAAAGTGACACATTAAACGTAATGTTGTGTCCTCAAATGCTGGACGCTGAGATAGTCGCTATGGCATGAGTTCAGTTATGAAGGTTAATGAACCCATTTTTGAAGATACGTATATGGCGTAGTCGTTAGCGTTCATCTGTTTGGTTGTTTGAGTGAATATTACAATCTGTGTCTGTTGATTTGTGAGTTTTTGAAACGGAGATTGTTGAGAAGTGGGTGTTGGTGGTGGTTTTGTACGAAGAAAAGCTGAAGAGGATTTAAGACTTCAGTTCCTTGTCTCGTGTGAGGGTAAGCGATGATTCAATAGCGGGATGGCCGAAAACATTAGTGCGGTATATGGGGAACCTTCTGAAGGTACGACGCTTAGTTGGAAGTCAGTATTGCATATCCTGATAAACGGTGAAAAGAAATGAACATTTTTGTACCATGCGTCTCTCAAGGGTATCAGCTGGAATGTACCCACTTTCGTCATGGATTAGTCAATAATAAACGGCTAATTAAGAGGCTTGAGGCAGACCATGTAGAGCGAGTACAAGATTATCAAGGAAACATCATTATGGACGGAGAGCAGATTGCGTAGCATATGAATAACGTTCAAAAATGGCATCAAGAGGACACGGATTGAAGCAAAAGAGTAGAAGTAGCTGATGCCGATTTCAAAGAGTCGCCCTATAGGAACTTCTGCGAAAAGGTAGAAAAGCAAAGTGAAACCAGCAGACTGGTCAAGGTCCTTAAAATTATCTCTTTTCATCAGCCTGGCTAGAAAATCCAAAGCTGGAACTGTCAGTCTCATGCTCGAAACGTATTCCATAAGTGATTAACTCGTATTAGAGCCTACTGTTCCTATCACTAGAACTGCTTGTATCTGTTATTGACCGTGTTGACGGATGAGGCTATTAAATACGCTGCTGCGTCATTTGATGCGTTTATGCCACTTGGCAGCGATGGTATGTATTTAGATATTCGGCAAAGGGCTTTAGATCGGATGCTGTCAACTTTGAAAAAAACTTCACTACTAGTTTGGAACTCAAAATAAAAAACCCTCGCCAAGAGCTTCGAATCAGTCAGTCAGTCTGACTCCAATATTGACTAGAATGGAGAGAATGCAACAGCTCCACGCTCACAAACATTTTTTACACACGCATCCTTTTTCAAACATGCAACATGCCTACCAACACGGAAGATCTTGCGAGACGGACTTTCAAAATCTAGTGGACAGAACTTTTGACAGCCATGTATAACGTAAAAGCAATGCTGGTGAATAGCATCCTGATTGCTGGTGTTGACTGTTGTCAATATGTGATGGCCGGCTCCTTCTTCACGATTTTCCGCAAGGCACCATTTTGTCTTATTTGCTATGTTGCATGTTGATCCACTCACTGCTTAACACTCTCAATAGTTCCTATCTTTGTGCTCAGGCATATGCAGATGAAGTAGCTCTACTGTGTGTTGAATCGTGTCGAGCAATTGTCTGCTCTGAAGCGTGGGCCTAGCCCCAGATGTAATCGACGAATGGTGCACTAGAAATGAGCTTTCAGTCAATCGTCTTACAACTAACTTTGTTCTCTTTAAGGGAAGGAGGAAGCTGACTAATCTTAAAGGCATCACCATCCGGTTCACCAATAAGTATTTGGACTTAACGTGTGACTTCAAAAACCTCTAGCAAGCTGTCGGCTAATTTTCATAATTAGAGCGCATTCAAGGGGTTTTTAGTGCCCGTAAAACATTTGCTCACAGCGCGGGCGAAGGAAAGTTAGGGAGGAAAGAAAGGGAGATACCCATGCACGTTGGTTTTGAATGTTTGCAGGTTATAATGACTAGGGAATAAAAAGCTCGGCAGGGCATTCCATAAGCGAGTTGTACGGCTTAGGAAAGATATAATAGAAACGATATTTTAGAGTACGCCGAAAGTGGGCTTGAGGGTTAACTGATGAGAATTCATAAAGAGACCGGTGTTACTGTTGAACGTTTGAATGAATTGGCAATTTCAATGGAGCGCTGGTAGTGAAAATAGCGATAGAACAAAGTGAAACATGAGACATTTCATCGGTGTTCGAGTGTGCCAATTGATTTAGTGACATAAGCATCACTTATGAGTCTTATCGCACGGTTTTGAATAATATCTAGCAGGTGCCGAGATGTTTTAAGATCTCCTAACCAGATATGAACATTGTACCAAGTTCGGGCGGATGAATGCCTTATATTGTACATTGAGGCCAGATAAGAGGGGTGAAGTATTTCTTCCATTGCTTGAGGAAACCTAGATATTTCGTAACATTTTGACGACATCAAATATGTGGTCATTCCAATGTAGGCTTTCATTGACACACATTCCGAGAATAGAAAGTTGTTCGGTTTCAACTGGGTGTTTAAATGTCGCTTTAACGACATCAGACAGCATTGTATTTTGGAAGCAATCAATTCCCCATTTAGTAATGCTGTCTACCATATATCGATATTTAATGAGCTTAGCATACGCTGTCATTCCCGTTCTACAGCCGATGAGCAGGGATGTGAGTCCGGGAACGAATATAAAAAGGAGAGAGTACCGTCGTCAGCAAAGGAATATATTGGACAGACCATAGACGGTTTATGAAGATATAAAATAGTGTCGGGGAGAGAAAGGAGTCCTGGGGCACACCAGTACTTATTTTGTGGGCATCAGACTTGAAACCATCCAAGATCAGTTGAATTGAACGTTGCGAAAGGTAATTTCTAATCCATTAAAAAAGAGAGTCGACGATCCCAAATACACGTATTTTCGACAAAAGAGCATGATACCAAACTTTGTCAAAAGCGCCCTAGAATTCCAGGAATACATTTACGTTACTAAACCACAACCTACACAATTCAACCACTCTACTCGGGGGACTGCCGTTAGGTATTACTTCGCAAGGCTGGTTAGCAAGTCAAGCTATTCGTATTGTGTCACCTGCATCGGAGATTTATGTAGCTTCTGAGGCTTCTGCTGTTGCCTTTCTATTCTCTGCAGCTCATTTTGTAGAATTGTTATAAAAATAGATATTTCCGCTCAATTTTCCTCCGACTGCGAGATGTTATCAAGGATTAGTGATGGGCTGGGCAGAGTAGCTCTCCATGCCCTAAAGCGTGGGCAACAAAATACGACGTGTTCCGTATCTTCATCTTCATTTGGGTATTCGGGGTAAGATGTTGAGCTGTCGTGCCCAAAACGGTGAATATACATGCGATAACCACTGTAGCCAGGCAGGACAGGTTGCAGTCACCAAGTTTACGTTCTGCCCAGTCATGGATTGTCGGTATAAGTTTGTGTGTCCATCTGTTATCCTCTTAATTCCATTGGCATCGTATTGGCTTAAGGCTCTTCTGTTGAATATTCTCAACATTTCATCGGATGGGAACCATTCCGGCTATAATAAAGCAATAAAGGCGCCCTCGTCTGCTATGGTTCGAAGGCCGCTGATTGTCCGTACCGCACAGAGAATGTACGTTGACGATAGTCTCGTTTTAGTCTCCGTCGTCATCAGTGTGACAACTCTGGAGAGTAGGATCCTTTTTGCCAATTCAGATCCACCTATGTTAGGTAGTATGCACGAGAGAGCTCGCTGAATTCCGATGTTTTTATGGTTAAGTAGTCCACGTGTGCTTTGAATCGTAATCTGTCGTCCAGCATCACTCCAACGTATTTAACCGCTTCTTTGGACCCGATTGTTTGGTTACCAACCTGGAAGTTGGTGGACTTTAACGTTTTTCGACTGGGTATGAGAGCTGCTTTTGTTTTATGGTCGGCTAGTTATAGACTGACAATTGCTTCGTTTGTAGCGGATTCAACTGTACGAATCTGTGGGCCCCCGCTCAATTATCAAGGCTTCCACCATCAATGACGTTGTCTAATAAAAAGCGGCGGCAGAGCACATTACTGGTCTTATCGTAAACATCTTCAGATGACGCCATCGAAGGTTGCTACGATTTGATCAGTTACACGTTGCCGGTCATAGGTCTTGGAGTCATTGGAGTCAGGAGTCCCCCGGATTTCGGTCCGGGCCTGACTTATTGAGGTATGGTGGCTGTGGTTTAAATCCAAAGTCGCGGGAATTGTCTTCTTGTTGGTTTGACCCAATGTAGAGTTGCAATAAGTACTGGGTGCTGTGACCCTAAGAGCAGTAAGAGGTTTTAGGTCGGCCTCGACTCCTACCAAGGGTGGAACTTGTGCCTCCAACACAGTTACGAATTGGTATCAAAGTTATTGGCGGAGAGCGATGGCAAGGCGTATCCTTGCTCCCATGGATGTATGGGCATCCCTTAAACTTAAGTCTACACGACAGGTGTTTACGTTAAAATTCAGAGACTACCTGTACGAATCTGTTTACCTACTATCACGACGGGAATGTCGTCGGCGAATCCAATTACCGTCACTCTCATAGGCGACGCCAATTGTAGGACTCCGTCGTACATGATGTTCTACAATAACGGCCCTAACACCAATCCCCGTGGAACTCCGGCAGTGACGTTGTAGTATTCTTCACCTCCATCTGTATTTTATCTCAATTTCCTGTTGTTGAATTAGCTATAAGCAGCAAATACTATGGTTTATCTATCCCGTCGAGTGATCTTGTAATGAACGACCAGTTCGGCGAGTTATAACTATTTTTCACGTCCAGCGTTATCGCTGCACAGTACTTCTTTGTACCGTAAAGTCACCCTTGGCCTCCGATGCCGCCTTTTGCGATATCAACTACTGTTCTTATGGCAGCAACAGTAGATCACATTTTTCTAAATCCAAATTGGTAGTCTGAGAGGACTCCTCTTTCGTCTACCATAACGAGTAACCTATTGTGGATTATCTTCTCGAGGGTCTTTCCCATGGTGTCCAATAGGCATATTGGGCGATAGGACGATTGTTTTCCTGGAGGCGTCTTTCCTTTTGGTAGCAGGACCAGATGTTGCACTTTCCACTTTTCTGGAAACGATCCTTCTTCGAGGAACTTCTGCGGCGTCTGGTCTCTTTTTTATAGCCGCTTTCATTGTCTTGTTCGGTATGCCGTCGGGTCCGAGCGCCTTGTTATCGCCTCTCTTGTTGCATGACTGGAGCAGCTCATCCTGGGTAATTAGTGGAATGTCCACTGCTCTGAACTCTCTTACGCCATTGAGCATAGTAGCTGGTATTTGGGGGCATATTTTCCCTCTCAACTGTCGATTTCAGCATTATTGGACATGTTATTGGAGGGGTTCTGTATCACTTCAGTTTGGTCATTACCAATTTGCCTCCTCACAGAGGCGTTTAAAGCTCGCGGTCTTTTTCTCCTTGAAGGCTCTATTTAAATTGCGCCTTGCCAGTTTAAAGATATCCTGGCATTGTTGGAAGTCTGGTCTCCTTCTGGAACTCTGGACTTTGATTCGGGCTTGTAGGCATCTTACCCGAAGCGTCTTTATTACATCGTTCCACCAGTAACGCGGTGGTGCCGGATGCATCGCCCGCAATGGCGATCGTATTTGTGAGGTGATGTTAGCGGGTCTCCGCTGTTTAACTTAGGTTCAACATCTCTTCGAATGTTACCTTATCCAATGTACTGTCGTTCCCTTTTGGACCCGTAAGTTTTGGGAGCACGACTGGTTTTCATCCTTTTATTTTCAATTCTATCATTTAGAGGTCACTATAGGCAAGCTTGTAAATAGTCCCCCACATTCATCAAAAAGTTATCAGTACAATTGTAAAGGAAAGCCCATAATTCTCCGCTGTTGTTCTTTCGCCCCATGCGCCTGCAAGAAGGTTTAATTGCAGTAAAAGGAAGGTTTAATGCAGTAAATGACAGTAAAAGGACATACAAGAACTATTCGTAGACTCTTTGTACGAGTACTCTGTTCCGACCGAAAAAATAGCAGAAGCGACATCAAACAGTTCCGAATCGACATCTGCAAGCCGGAAATATCTTCCGACATTTAAGAGAGAGAGACTTCAGGTTTAAGCCCTTATTGCTAGAACCGCGGCATCTCCGCCTAAATTGAAAGAATTTCAGGCGTAAAGTATGGCTTGCATAAAGCTTGCATCTTTTCCTTCAAAACAGCGTCATCCTACAGTAAGCACAGGGACTGACGAAGCTTACAACAGGATGCCATGCATGAGATAAAAAAAACTCCCGAGTGGTACTTCCTGCCCTATTCCACAGTTCCAGAACGATATTACCGGAAATATGTCAGAAACTCGTATATCGTTACTTTCCAACAAAACTTATGAGACATCTTGGGAGCTACATGACCTAGAAACCCAAAAAATTTTTCAAGAAAATACATTCTCGTGCATTACGTAATCACTTATTGAACTTCGCAAATTAATTGCACCAGGTTGTTAGGACACACGAGCATTTCATATTCAATCATGTCTGTGTATCATATATTCGCCGCACTTGTATCCTGTTCCAGGAAAAACGTGCACTGCATCGACAAGTCGAAAACGTGACAATGCCTTACAATGCTCCACTCCTTTCAAGTGATTTCCTCTCTTATTGTTTCACCTTCGTTACCTCTACTTATACTCTACCATGACTTCCTGCCTTGTAAAAACACATGTACGAGTATATCCTTTTTGTGTTTTGTTTTTCCAATTTTACCATCGAAACCACTCCGAGAAGAGCTTAAAACGGCATCAATCCTCGTCGATAAGGCACTAAATTTTAATTAAACAAAAATATCTACAAAGAACCAAAATTGTATCCTTTTAAGAGCAACTCTCCTGACAACCCAAACTCGAAGACTGACAGTCTATCCAGCAGGTCCTTCAAGCAGTCGGTGTCATGTGTCATTCGTTTAAATTGCACTTCCATGGCGCATGCAATTAAAGGATTTCGTTTGGAAAATATTGACGAAAACTTTAATTGCTTCTGCGACAGCAACAAGGACCTCCGATTAAAATGCAACAAAGTGTCAAAAATATTCGCATTGGAGCGTCCTTCATTGATTATCCTCGCATGTGAATGCAGATACTCGTTCATGTGAGATATGAGTGCTACGAATTATACGAGTATGAGTGTACCATATCCTCGTTTGGGGGCTACATCATATCCTGATTTACATAACCGAATCCAAGGCACTTGTTATCGTTGTCGTCAGTTTTAATGCCTGTCGCCTGGATATGCGATTACCCTTGCCGTGCGGTGGGTTTTGTGTGTTTGCTTTGCCTGCACTTAATTGCATTTGATGTAGTGTGTGTGTGCTTAAGCCTGCCACAAAGTCTTTAGTGGAGGTCTTGGTCCTATTTCGTGCGTGATTATGCTTTTTTTGGGCGGATGAGAGGATGCTGATAAATAGTGGCGTCAGGATTATTACTTTAGTGCGGCTTTTGGATTTTAGTTTTTGTCCTTTTGCCTGGTGTGTTTGCTGGAGTGTGGTGAGCCTGAATGCTCCCATGAGCCATTATTGGTTCTTCCAGGTCGATGAGTTTTTGGTTCAGTGGTATCCCATAATTATGTGTGTCAACCACATTACGAATAGGTCAAGTTTGATGTAATGTGACTTGAGTGGCACTGCCTACTGAACTGGGGTGCTGGTTGATTTTATTAGAGATGGTCTTCAGGAAGATTAAGGAGATATGGAGGTAATATGACAGAGAAAGTAGGTGGTTTTTTGGGTCAAGTATTGCAAGATTCAATCACAGTGTGTGGGTGTTGCACGACTAAGGTAGCCACTGACCGCCGTCAACTTGGAGATGATCAGAAATAGAAATACACATCAACTGTGGTTCTTGTACTTGTTTGAGGTAGTACTTTCTGGGATATGATTGAACGTCGGGGGCTGATGAAATCATGCGTTGAAATCAATGGTGTGGCAACAATCAGCATGATAGATACTCAATGTGATCTTTCAACTTACTTTGGAGTTCAGATAGTGTCAAATGAACTCCTTATTGGGTCAGCGATACCTCTCATATCCCCGAAGTTGTCTATCGACTTCAATTCTGCATGTTCAATTCTTTTTTGGAATCCCACTGTTGTGAAGTAACAAAAAAGGCTCAGATAAGGGCAGGCACACTGCTATAAGGTGGGGTACAAAGCGTAATTCAGTCAACAAAATACCATCCTCACCTGCACGTGGTGTACCCTGCTTCAGACCAACGAGGCTCTGGTGACCGAGTAGGGGCGGTATAACCCCCAACCTGTAGGGATTAGATAGAAGCCGTAGACCGGAACACTAGCGGCTCAAATATTTGAACCTGCCTTAGGCACCAATGCCCTAGGCATTAAGACCGAGTCCAGTAAGGTCTTAGTTATGGCATACTGGAAACAACGATTTGGATTTTGGACAAGGGCTGACGTTTGTAATATTCTGTTACTCGAGTAAGCTGGAGTGAATTCCGGTTGAAACGGCTTTCAGGCTAATGCTACACACGCACCCCTCCCGTTAAAACCTTCGCAGAACTCAAAGAACGTTCAATGTTACGTCACCATTAAGTTGATGGTGTAGGTATAGATGTAATATTCCTGTTTAGCACAGATTTGGCTCTGGCACAGGACCCCATAAGGGCCTGTGTCAACCCTCGCATGGATTCACTGCTTGCATAGAATTTTCCAAAGATACGCGACCGGAAACGGACAAAACAAAAGAAGGAGAAGGCGCAAAGAAACGTGCCAAGTAGTCATCATCGAGGAACCAGCCTGGACTAAAGTAACCAAAAATACCACCAGGAAGAAAGTAGTCGTAGAGAAAGCCAAACCTGACGCAATTGTAATTGAGTCCAAGAGAAAAGCCACATACGCGGAAATATTCCGTGACATAAAAGCAGATCCCAAACTAAAACAAGTTGGTAAATCAGTGTCGAGGATCAGAAGGACACACAAGGGAGAACTGCTAGCACAGCTCAGGAATACCGCCAGCAAGGCCGAGGACGTAAAGGCCGGAATAAGCAAAGCTCTAGGACAAAAGACAGAGGTCCGAGCCCTTATACAACGCATTACTATTGAATGCAAAGACATGGATGAAGTTACGTCAAAGGAGGAAGTCTGTGAAGCAATCAGAAAGCACTTCGGATTCGAACAGATAACGATTTCCGACATCAAATCGCTACGAAAGACGTATGGATACACACAGAGTGCACTAATTAGCCTCGCTGTGGGAATCGGAAAAAAGATGCTGGAAGCAGGAAGACTAAAGGTAGGCTGGCTAAACCGCCGTGTCCGCCAAAAAAAGATGCAAAAGAAGTGTTTCAAATGCCTAGAATTTGGACATATAGCAAGCATATGTGAATGCCTAGAAGACAGCTCCAAACTATGCAGGAGATGCGGCACAGAAGGCCACATAGCAAAAAATTGCAGCGAGTAGCCGTCATACATGTTCTGCGGGCAGTGGAAAGTGCCCAGTCTTTAAGAAAGCCATGACTAGCATACAATGATGAAGGTCATACAAATAAATCATAATCACTGTGAGATAGCTCAGGATATCCTGAAACAAACAGATGAGAAAGCGGATGTGGTCCTGATAAGCGAACCATATAAAACTCTCGACAGCAGTATCTGGGTATGCGACAAGACAAAGCATGCCGCAATATGGATATGCGGGAACCACGCTTTTCAAGACATCGAAGGTGATGCGGGAGGATTTATATGCGCAAAATTAAACAGCATCAACTTCTCCAGCTGCTACGCACGGCCTAGTTGGACACTCAACCAATACCAAGCAATGCTGGACAGGTTGATGAACAATGCACAACACAAAACTGATGTTTTCATTGGATGAGACTTCAATGCTTGCGCTACGGAATGGGGCAGTAGGCTCACAAACGAAAGGGGACGTACACTCCTTGAAGCATTTGCATCTCTAAGCATAGGCTTATCAAATAGAGGAAGTAGCAACACATTTCGCAAAGCAGGAACGGGATCAATCATCGACCTAACCTTTGCGAGTCACTTTATCTTACGCAATATGAGCTGGCGCGTCAGCGAAGAGTACAGCCATAGCGACCACCAGGCGATCATATTCAAGATCGAAAAAACCAAAGAACCCCGCTGCGACAAAAAATTAGGGGCCCACAATGGAAGGACAGCCTTTTCGACAAGGATACATTCGAGGAGATGCTGAAGAGCTCTACCACAGATACAAACGGATCAGCCGAAATCTTGTCGCATCAACTTACATAAAATATCGTAGCGGCTTGTGGTGCGGCAATGCCCAGGAAAACAGCAAATCGAAGAGCCGCCCCATGCTACTGGTGGAACGATGAAATAAAAATACTCAGGGCAAAGTGTTTAAAAGCTAGACTTAAAATCCAAAGGTCTAGAGGGAGAGATGATTTTCAATAACACCTAGAAAGCTTTAAACAGGCAAGACGGGAGTTTACAAAGGCGACCAAAGAGAGCAAATCAAGATGCTTCAAACGTATATGCGACGAAGCAGACATCAACCCATGGGGCACGGCCTACAGAATGGTTATGACAAAACTGAAATTCTACTTCACAAATAACGTGCCCAAAAATGCTGATAACCATAGTGGTGCACTTGTTCCCCAAAAGGTTACACAATCGTCCGGGAAACAGAAGTAGGACATATCCCAGCCGTTACACTAGAAGAACTGCAGAGAGCTCTTAATCGAATAGAAGACAAAAAGGCGCCTAGACCCGATGATATTCCGAACACAGCATTAAAGGCTGCTGCTGAAATAAAACCAGATCTTTTCATCGCAACATTGCAAAAGTGTCTCGAGGAGGGAGTGTTCTCAGAACCATGAAAGTTGCAACACTTAGTGCTACTACCTAAAGGAAATAAACCACCAGGAGAACCATCGTCATATCACCCAATATGTCTTCTAGACACAATGGGAAAGATTCTTGAGCGTATAATATACGACAGACTGCTGACTGTAGCAAAGGAGAAGGGAGCCCTCTCAAACCACCAGTTTGGATTTCAAAAGTCACGGTCGATGCTATCCAATCCAAACAGTAGTCGACATTGCGTCTGAAGCCATAGAAGGGCATTCTTGGAGGTGGGGCTCAAAATAGCACTGTGCGGTGGTGACACCAGACGTCAAAAACGCGTTCAACATTGCCGACTGGTCCCAAATAAGGCGATCACTTGCAAGGATGGGAACACCCTACTACCTGCTAAAGATAATCGCCAACTATTTCACGAACTGGAAGTTACGGTATAACACGGATGAAGGGGTTAAATACTACACCATCTCCGCTGGGGTACCGCAAGGATCAGTGTTAGGTCCACTCCTGTGGATCCTAATGTATTTCGGAGGCTGCCCGAAGGAGTTAGTATCATCGGATTCGCCGACGATGTAGCTATCGTGGTCATCGCAAGACACACCCATGAAACCGAGTCAACCATAAACGCAGCCATTGTCTAAATAAAGTTCGAATCTGCGGGTCGCCGTTCTTATTACGAGCAGGAAAACCGTCGAACATATCAATATTCAAGTCGGTAACCAGAACACCCGATTAAAGGAAGCGGTAAAGTGTCTAGGAGTGATGTTAGACAACCGCCTGCTGTTCAATCAACATGTGGACTACGTGAGGAAAAAAGCGTCAGCGCTACAAGCGGCACTCTCCAGAATACTGCTGAACGTTGGCGGACCTGGATACGCAAAAACGGTCCTCCTAGCTAAAGTGGTCAGCTCGGTTATTCTATACGCGGCACCAGTCTGGGCAGATACGCTGAGAAGGAAAGAAACAGGCCGGAAACTGTCAGCGGTATACCGACTCGTTACACTAAGGACGATCTCGGACGATTCCCATCGACATCCTCGCGGACGAGATGAGCAGAATTTACTGCAGGAAAACCTCAATGCCAACTGAAGCCAAGGCAATAAGGAGATTGAAAGAGGTAGAAAGGATACGTTCTATATCCCTATGGCAATCTCGATGGGATAATGCCACAAAGTACAGATGGACTCATACCTTGATTCCAAAAATTATCGATGTATGGATAAACAGAGCGAGCCTAAGGAAACTGCAACTATCACCTTACGCAGTTCATCTCTGGTTATGGCGGATACCAAAAGTATCTATACATATTTGGCCATAACAACTGCCCCTTTTGTCCCGAGTGTCCAAATCAGGAGGAGGACGTAAAGCATGCAGTTTTCCTTGGCGGACGCGGAATGGAGAGAAAATCTCCCAGACCCCCCCGAGGTAATTAAGAGAATGCGGATTTGTAAAAACTGTGCAGACCGAGCCACGGAGAATAGAGGCCGAAAGAACAGCGACAGAACCAGCCGAACAAATAGAAACACCGGAGTAGCGGCAGTTCCGCGGTGAGAGTGGTAGAAGTGTGCAGGGTGTGGTTTAGGACATAGGCGCGAGGAAAATGGAGAATAATATCCTGTGAATCGTTCATGTTGGTAACACGGGTTATGAGTATCTTGAAGAAGATTCCACATCCATTGGCGCAAACCATAAAAAAAACGCGATCTAGCGAAAAGAGCACGATAAATGCGACAGACACTATGGTGAAAGCTCCGGAGAACAGAAATAGTATCTACTTGTATTATGCTGCGAATTTGTTGTACGAGTAAGTGGCAGACTAAGTAAAATAAGGGAAGCTTGTCAAAGGTTGCCAACATTACGACATGACGATGTTTCCAAAGAATGTTTCTACGACATACTCCAAAAAATTTACGAGCAATGTCCAAAATCTAACCTTATGCAATTGTCCTAGCTCAGTTTTACTCCACAATAGGAAGAGCCGTAAACCATAGACTGCATGGCACCACGTCTGGAAACGGTTTCTCCATCTCCAGGCACATGGCGGTCACCTGAACATCAAAGCGTTACCCAAATTGATAATATCGATCGACGCAAGAGAATCGTCTAGTCCTACAAATGTCCGAAAGTTTCGAGTGGCGGAACTAAGGCTACCACTTTGTAGCTAAGATACGTCTACGGACACTACGGCCATAAAAAGAGGTACTGTGAGGAGATTGAAAGGTCTTTGTGGATGGCGTATCTCTCAACCTCTCCAACTTTACAGCTTACATCAAATTCTGAAGGCCATCGTAGGGAAAAAAAATTCGCCTACGGAGCAGTACTGCATAGAGGCATATCGACTTATTTGGAGGAAAGAGAAAGACCACAAGGAGGGCATGATCAAGGAAATAGAGAGGTGCTACTCCAGGAACCATGTTCGAAAGTCTTACTAAAAACTAAAAAGAACTTGTCAAGGCAATGCTACCCGAATAAAGGTCAGATGAACAAGGAAACTTTGTACGGAGATGCTAACCTAAATTCCGTTGTCAAAATAGACAATTCATAATGGATAAGGAAAGTCAAATGATCTGTCCATCTGACCAAAATGAAGTGAGAACGCCATATCCAATCTTAAGAATAACAAGGCTGTTGGAACGGACAGCCCAACTGACGAACTACTTAAGGCAGTGGAAGATGACTTGGGATAGAGTAAGATTTGGTCGGCAGAAAGCATGCCTTTGACAATTATAGAGGTATGAGTCTCCTTAACATCGCATATATGATCTCATTTGTCGTCTTATGTGAACGTCTGAAACGATAAGTGCGGTTTTAGGCCCGATAGGACAACAATCGACCAAATATTCACATTTCGACACAGCCCGGAAAAAACTCAAGCGATCCGAATCGATACACAGCACCTCTTTATCGATTATATATATACATGGCAGGACCTATAAGCACGATCTATACGGAGCCATGTATAGCCTTGGTATTCCTGCCGAACAATTGCAGAATGATAATGGAGATGACGCTCGATTCGAAGAAAGCGATGCTTCGCCATGTGATTTTGCCAGCATAGTTCTTGAAAAAATTGCGAAACTCCTAAGCCAACTCCACAGGCAGCATCTTTCAAAAGTCTGTTCAGTTACTCGCATACGCAGACGACATTGACAAAATGAGGAACTGAATGAGCTATCAATGGATTGCTTGCGAATATTGAAGCAGAAGCGAAAAAGTGGTCAATGAAAGGAGAACAAAATACACGCTGTTAACAAAGGTGGACATACAACATGGACAAAAAGACTTTATACAGGACCCCGATCATCTCAGGCTTGATTTACCGCGCAGATGCTTGAACAATGACGAAAGCTGATGAGAATGTTCTCGGGCGTTCTTTCGGGTAACAACAGCTTTGTGGGATGTACTCGTACCGATGGCTGAGATGGCTAGGTCAACTTGAACGCATAGACACCAGCTCCCAACCCAGAGGTTAGCCCAACGCAGAGAGAAAGACCACTCTAGTTAAGGTGGCATGTTAGCTGAGACCCTGGTCTACCTTGGACTGTAGGCAGGTAAGAGTGGCTATTGAAAATACCGACCCACTTAGGCCTATTGGTTCATTGTGATGCCACGTGGATCTATGATCCTCTCACTAATGGAACCAGTTCGAGCTTATTATGAAGCGTATGAGACTGTTTACGTCTATATTTTTTAGATCGTTTAGGTCGTTGTAGAAGAAAGCTCCTAAGTGAAGTTTTCTTCTCTGGGAGAGAGCTGGACATGTACAGAGTAGGTGGAGGATTGTCTCCTCCTCTTCCTCGTCCATGCAGCTTCTGCAGACAACGTTTGTAAAGGCGCCAAACCTTCTTGCGTGCTGGCATATGAGGTAGTGTCCAGTGATGATATCTATGATGGCGCTGAGATGTTTCTTATTTAGAAGGATCAGACACTTAGAGCGATTCAGATCCAGTTTTGGCCAGATCTGTTTGGTCGCTGGACATGTTGGTTCAACAGTCCACCTAAGGTCTGTTCTTTTATTGGCCTCCAGCTTTAGTGTTAGTTTGCACGCAGCGATTGGTATACCTATGCTACCCTTTTCCGGTAGAATAGGTAGAGTAGTTCCAATTTGGGCGAGTTCATCGGCTCTGCAGTTCCCTGGAATGTCTCTGTGCCCCTGTACCCAAAAAAGGTGAAGGTTGAACTGCTATGCCATCTCCATAAGAGATGATCGGCATTCAAAGGCGGTTTTAGAATTAGTGAGACCGAGTCCAGGAACTTAATAGCGGCCTGACTATCCGAAAAGATGCGGATATCCTTCAGCCAGGACAGAGCTTCTTTAATCGCCAAAATTTCCGCCTGGAACACGCTACAGTGATTTGGAGGACGGAAAGAGAGGCTTAGATTTAGCTGATCTGAGAAAACACAGCCACCAACTCTGCCATCGGTTTTAGATCCATCTGTGTAGAGATGGATTGACATGCCCTCCATGAAAGCATCTTCCTACCAGAAGGATCTATAGGGGAATCTTACATTGAAGTTTTTGTCAAACCAAAGTTCAAGTATGGTGTAATCGATGTTCTCGGTGAGGATTCCTAATGTATTAAGAATGCTAGCGCTGCCAAATGGATTATTTGTCCACTGTTTAGTCGCTTTATGGCACCTGCTGAAAATATCGAGGGTGTCAAATGAAACAGGATGTCTAAAGCCGAAGAGGGGGTAGAACACAATGCTCTGCTTAGTTTGCTGCAGTTGACTGCATTGTGTAAGGCCGTCCACCAGACGATCACCCGTAAGTGAGTACCGGTCTTACGCTCGAGATGTATAGCTAGTGGGTTATGCGAGGTTGAAGGCCCCATTTGTTCCCAATGGCTTTTTCGCAAGAGAGTAAAGCTTAAATGTTAGGTTTCCAGTTTAGTTTCTTGTCAGAAATGAGACCCAGATATTTTGCTGTATCGGAAAATACTAAACTGGTACTGTTTATTGAAGGAGGGTTTATTGTTGGAATTTTGTATTTCCTGGAAAAAAGGACAAGATCAGTTCTATGGGGGTTTATTCCCAATCCACAGCGATCTGCAAAACGGGCTAATCTATTGAGAGGAGTTTTTTAATGGTATTAAGATGCTTACCTTAGACGGCTATAGTAAGGTCATCCGCATAGGCAGCCACTTTGTTACCACCCGATTCCAGGTATACGAATATAAGCAGTTCGTTGACACCTAAGTTCGAGAGATGGCATGAAAGGTCACCGCCTTGCGGCGTACCTTTGCTGACACGTTTTTAGCAGAAGTCTCACCCAGTTTGGAGTTGATTATCCTGCTTTTTAGCATAAGACTGATCAACTCCCCAAGTGAGTCGTCTACCTGCAGAGTTGACAGCGCAGTCGTGAATGCGGATATGTTGACGTTGTTAAAAGCACCATCTATGTCCACTAAAGCAACCATTGTGTTCAATGTGGCTAGTCAGTGAATGCAGAGCCGTTTCCACCAACTTTCCTTTACAGTAGGCAGGTTGAGCAGTTGATAAAAGTCTTGGATCAATCTTAGCTCGTAAAATATATGGATATCAATCAGTCGTTCTAGAGTTTTCAGAAGGAAAGTTCATAGACTTATAGGTCTGAGGTCTTTTGGGACAACATGAGAACATTTTCCGGCTTTGGGAATGAAAACTACATTGACTTCTCTCCATGACAGAGGAATGTGGATAAGTTCTACACAGCTCCTTAAAATATTTTCTAGCGCAGACAGAATAATATATGAGGACCTCTGTAGCTCGGCAGGTATTATACTGTCCGGACCAGCAGATTTGTATGGTTTGAAGCTATGCAGCGCCAAAGCAGTTTGTCTCTTGTGATCAGACCATAAATTTTGGTCCCGGTTGGAGTAGGCCTGTTTGGGTTGCTACTGGCCGCGAATTGGGAGCTACCTTGAAAGCGGGTGTCCAGTACCAGGTTGAGTAATTTATCACTTGAGGTTGTCCAAAAGCCATCGGTTATTTTTTCAAAGAGCTGGGCATCATAAGATTTCATTGGCAGAGAGGTTTCCGTGATTTTGTCACAGAAAGACTTCCAGGATTGTCGCTTTGACTTCCTCAGTTCCTTTTTATATAATTTGAGGGATTCTTTGTATGAGTCCCAGTCAGTCACTTTTCTTGTGCTTTTTGCTAAGTTGAAAAGTTTTCTGCAAGTGTTTCTGAGCAGTCCCAGCGCTGATGTCCACCAATGTGACTCTAAGTTGAATAAGAGGGCTGGAAGCGGCCATAACCTGATTGAGAGCTAGAATGAATTCCCTGACTTCCATGTCAAGCTCATTGGTGTCACGCGTGTCACGCGGGGAACTTAATAGTTCAAAGGATAGCGTTTCTGACAGTATTCCTCTGTATTTTGGCCAATCAGCTTTCCGGTAGTTCCGGAATGCTGGGTGACTGTGAGGAGTATCATTCAGGCTGAATTGGATGTATCTGTGGTCTGAAAAAGAGTGTTCAGATGATACCACCCAGTTATGGGCATTTGAGTGATGTTGTCGGGGACAAGAGTTATATCTTGCACTTAATGTCGGTTTCTAATTATAAAAGCGGACTCATTGCCATTGTTGCAAATAAAGAGGTTAGTACTTATAATATAGTCAAAAAGTGACTCACTTCTATCATCGATGTCGGTACTGCCTCATACCGTATGATGAGCATTAGCGTCGCATTCGATGATGAGGCCAGTTTTTTGCCTTTCAGCCTCCAGTTCCACCCTTTCTAGGTTATCTCCAGGGAGAGGGCCCACATAATCATGGCCAAGGTCTGATCTTACCTTTGTCTCTTGTATAGAGCTTAGCGTATACGGGTGTCCTAAGTCCACGAGCCATGCCTTCTACGATCCATGGTTTCTGGGTTAGGATAATGTCTTCTGCGTTATTTGAAGAATGAGTGCAGAATGAGTGCGGCCGAAGCCTTTTTTGAGTGATGGAGATTAATCTGGAGAAACCGTATCATTGCTACAGTTTTCCAGAGTAGCCTCCACCACGGTGTTGTTGAGATTCTCCAATTCTGAGGATTTGCCCAAGAGCTCATCTTCCTCTGATCGAATATGACCTCTTTTTGGCTTCGTCGCTATCCATTTACGGAAATGATATCGACGCTTCAGAAACTGAGGTTGTGTTTGGTGGTGTCTCCGTTAAAGGAAGAGGATGCTGCATATCAGTATCCAGCTCATCCTTTTTGTAGACCCTTAGGTGAATTGACTCAAGGGTTAAGGGACTCCTTATTGATCACGATCAACGCGCATCTATAAGAACCCCTTAGTCCCTCCAGTTTCGCGGCTTTCCAGTCATGAGTCAGAAGGATCGGGTTACTGAGCTTGATGATTTTCAGAATGCTTTCTTGGGAGGAGGGTTCGGCTGGGATCCAGGTACGAGTTCGAGGTCTGTTAGGTATGTCCTCCTTAGATACGACCTCGAGTTTTGCACCTGGCCAAATCTCTCCGCTTGTTTGGTGGTCCGGGGTTTTCCCGCATGATGGCCAAGAAGTTGCTCGAAAGCCACCGATCAGGTGTTATAGAACCGTCGGTGTCATTCTTATCGATTACCGCGATTATTATTGCGTCCTTTAGGACTTCACTGAACGACTTCTGTAATGTGCTGTTGAATTGCCCAGGGGTTTTGGCGCCATGGTTTTGGGTCTTTTGGAAACTGGAACGGTTTCCTCCAACAGCTTCTGGCGCTTGGAGGAGTCTTTAGGTGTTTTGGGAGCAGTGGAAGCAGTGGGCCATCCGTCTTTTAGGATGTTGTTAGCCCACTCAATATTGCTCTCTATGTCCGCACTTCTCTCAACCTCCGGAATGGATCCGAAGGTTTTGATGATGCGTGAAGCATTTCGGCGTCTTAGGTAGAGCGCCTTAGATGGAGTTTGCCAATGCGGCTGAGCTCCAGATTCCTCCTTGGGGAGAGGAGTTTTGGTAGCAGCGACAAGTCCGTGGCCTGCCAGAAACTTGCTGCTGCTAGGAGTTGAGGAAGTTATAGGACCATGGCTTGCCACAGTCCTACCACTCCCTGAAGATTTCTTTTTAGGCTCGTTGCGCTTGCCTTTAGAGGATGGTGCATCATGGCCTGCCACAGTTTTACCTTCTCTCGACAATGCAGAATCCTTGCCGGTAATCGGTGCAGTCACTATTCTACCGGCCTCGGGTTTTGTCTTGCTTAAGTTTTCCATAATGTGGTCCCACGAGTAGTGGAGAGATCCGCTGTACACAGATGAGGCTAGCTAATCCGGAGGTCGCCAGATAACACCGTGCAAAATTCAAGCGTTTTTTACGATTTTTTAATTTTTTCACGACTCGCTTTCGAACTTGGCAACCAGGCTTCGCTAACTCTATTTTTTGAAACTTTTAGACCATAAGTAATATGTTGTGATATTGAGGGGGTCTGAGACATCCCATGGCGATTTATTGGCCATCCTCGGGATATAAGAGTCATTTTAGATGAGTTCTTCTACATCTGCACCCCGTAAGAGTCTCTAGTGGGACAGAACTTTCAATTCCAAACAGAGAACCAGGTCAAATTGTAGCACTTAAAAATACTCCACAGACCCGATTCCGACCACTAATGTTCTGCACTGTATTTAGGTCCGCCCTTCCTAAAACCGTTTTTAATTACAACCAACTGCGTGTTCATATTTCACTGGGAATATGCTCTTTGAAAATCCACAAATTGCACAAGTACAAATCCTCTTGGCACAATTCCAAGAAGCTACTTCCAAAAGTCACAAAATCACAACATCTCAAAGTCGAACAATGTGAATGTTCAGTCCATATTTAAGGATACAAATGACCACAAGCCATTACATAGAGAAGATTACCTCCATCCTTAACCTCAATTTATAGTTTAACATATACAGAGGACGAACTTCCAACAGAGCCAAAGATCCATGCTGTAGTAGCTGGTAGTTGCAGTCAGTTCACAACACCCATCCCTCAGATGCACACTCTGCTTCGACAGCATTTCTAACTGGAAGGACCCATTAAAGTGGTTTGCCTTTTGATAAAATAATTGCCAACATTGATGACTGGCAGCATCAGCATCAGCATCAGTAGCGACACCAGCATAAGTTCCAACATTATGATGATGCTCATCGAACAGCAGTCAGAGGAATAATGAGGTTCCTTTCAGTGAAACGACAACACATCGTCGTTGGTCCTTTGAAAGGATCCCACATCACCATGTAAATTGCTTAATGAAATGTGAGACTCAATTTCGTTTAATTGATGTTTTACGCTTTAAAAAAAATCGAAAGGATGTGCGTGTTTGGTACGAGCATATAGTCAGTGTTGGCTCCTTTCTGGAAGCAAAGTCAATTACCCCAAAATGATGAGGTGGCATTCGGAGTAGTACTCAGGGATGGTGTTGATGGTTTCGGTAGAGTTGTTTTGCAGAATCTCATCATTGGGGCAGATTTTGCGTTCAATTAAATATTTGAGAATATTTAACTCGCATCTTTAGGTATTCAAATAGCTTTAACGGGTTTAAGAGTTTGTGAAACAAGGTATCGGGATTACAGCGAGGGATGAGCTTCTTAATGAGCATTTCACTTGGCAATATGATTGGCCCAATCCTTGGATAAGAGAAGGAGTTTTGAATAGATTCTTCAAGCTCAATTACATTTCCTTCAGTAAAGCTCACGTGAAGTGGCATTCACCAGCTTGCTATCGAGTTCCATTGCGCCTTGGAGCATTTCTCAGATTCTCAGGAGCATTGAACTGGAGGTCTGTTTAATTGAAATTGTGATACGTACACAGGCTTCTGGTTCTACTCGAAATTCGAAACTCAGGAGTGCAAGAATATCAAGAGCTAATTACATATTTTAGCTTTGGGCTGCCTCGACTACGAATCTCAGATTAATCCCAGACAGTTTTCAGTCTCTAAAGTCTCTTCTTTGGAGGTAGCAGGCATCTAAGGAAATGCTGACAGCTAGCAGCTTTGGTATTTCAGTAAATCTTAATGGTTCTTCCTCCACTTTGTTTCTGAGAAATTCCTTGTCTGCCGACATTTTGTCACATTCCAGACTCTCGGGGGTAACCTAGTTCTTTACTTCAGATGGAAAGGTGGGAAAAAAATCAAAGTGTCGTTTTTTCTTCTTTCGTTTTCCATTCTTTGGCTGCCATACCATAGCAGTAAGGATCAAGAAGCAAAGATCTTACGATTGTAGAGAGAAACAGGTGAGGGGCTAACGTCGAATTAAGCACAGAAGACGCCCAAACTAGACGTTCAATAGCCAAACAGTATAAAAAGGTCCTCAAAGGATTATAAGATATGTCAGGTGGCACTCGGAATAGCAACAGTGGTCCCGTGGTCTTACCGATAGCGCCTGAAAAACGGATTCTGGAGGCCCCAGCGAACACAAAGGAATACCACGCTGCTTTAGTCGCTGCTTTATGCGCTGGTGATGGTTCCTGCGGATTGGTCTGAAACTGAAACAGGCTCTGCCTGTTACGGTTGTACTCTATCAAAATAGACGAGTGATTGGTCCAAGTGCTGTTTTTGACGGCTTGTCTCGGAAAACCTAAACGGCCGAACGCGTTCCAGAAGAGAAACACTCTTCTCTGAAAGACTACTGTCTAAGGGCTCTTTAAATTGAAACTACAGGACCAAGAGGAGGAATCTGTTTCGCACTCTCTTTGTCGATAGATTTTTCCCCGCACAAAGCGTATATGAAACCGCAGCTGCAAATAGCAAAGACTGCGGTGCTAATGGACAGAAATTGAATGAGGCTACACCGAGCAAGGGCCGTAATTCTGGTACACAAAGTTGGTTGGTGCAGTCAAACCCACCCTGGGGAACAACTCTGGTGGTGACCTTCCTCTCACAAAATAAAATCCAACTGAAACCGGTTTCGCTGCATCCAGCAATAATTAAATTCGGGTGGACCGAGCTTGGATGTCGCGAAGAGGACAAAACCGGCGTACTACAGGTACGCAGGATGCCGCTTTCACCTCAAAAGTTTTCAAAAACCTGTGGTGTCAATGGGAACCCTTCCAAAACGGAACTGGTTCTTTTTACTAGAAAGCACAAGATACTGCAATTCAGACTCCCAAAACTCAAATACCAGTCAGAGCTCTTCGTCTTTCTTTTGCTCGACCCACTCTATCGCACTTCTTGAATGGGGTGATATCTGCTTTAATGCAGTCGAGGGCCTCCGTAAAATCTTTGGCTTCACGCAATCTCTTCAAACTTCGAACATACTATGTACAGATTCAACGCGTCGTCGTTGTCATTTTTTCATTTTCCTGGATCGACTTGGACTTTTGAAGCCACCGTTGATTTAATGATGCGGATTCAACCAGCCGGGTCCGCTTATATCCATGCTTCTACACTACAGAGCAGGACTGGTATGTTTATGGACTTATATGGAGTCTGCATACTCTTCTTTAGTGGAACTGTTAATTTTTATTGCGGACAAGATCTGATTATCGGAATGAAGGGATCTGCTGAAGTAGAAAATGTCTCTAACTACTTTAAGGTTATAGCTGCCTATTCGTATAAATTGGACAGAAACAATTCATCGATATTGCCGATTCCTGCATGCTAAGTGCATATTTTTGTTTTTTGTTTTTTTATTAAACGCGCGCTCAAGGGATTTGTGGATCCTGAAAATGTTTGTACGCACCGCGGCGAAGGAAATTTAGAGAGGAAGAAAAGAGAGGTGCCGATGTCCATTGGTCTTAAATGTTTGCTCGTTATGGCAACTTAGCGAGATGGGTGTTACGGTTGAAAGTTTGAATGGGTTTAATGCTACTGGCGATTTCAATGGAGCACTGGTGGTGGAAATAGCGTTAAAACAAAGTGAGACAGGAGACATTACGTCGGTGTTCGTGGGTGTCAATTGTCTGACTGAGATTGGTATCACTTGTCTAGCAGATGCAGAGCGGTTTTAGGAGCACCTGATCAGATGAGTGCATTGTACTCCAAAATTGACGTCAGATCAGAAGGGGTGAAGTATGTCTTACATCGTTTGAGGAAACCTAGACATTTCGAATATGTGGTCATTGCATCGTAGGTTGTCATTGACACACATACCGATAGTGGAAAGTTTTTCGGTTTCGACGATGCAAGTGCCACCCATGGATAATGGCTGGGTGTTTAAATTTCGCTTTAACGACAGCAGGCAGCAGTGTATTTTGGAAGCATTAAACTCTACTCTGTTAGTGGTTCCCCAATTAGTTATGCTGGTAATATCAGATGTTAATGAGCTTAACTTACGCTGCCGTTCTCGTTCTACAGCCGAAGAGCATTGGCGTGAGTCCGGGAACGAATATGAAAAGCAGAGAGTACTGTCGTCTGCAAAGAAGTTTATTGGATTAGAGGTAGCAGACAAGAGATCGTTGATGAAAATTAAACAGAGTGGCGGAGACAGAAAAGAGCCCTGGGGCACACCAGCATTTATTTTGTGAACATCAGACTTGGAACCGTCCAAGACACCTTGAATTGAACGTTCGGAAAGGTAATTTCTAATCCATTGAAGAAGAGAGTTATCGATCCCAAAAGCACGCATTTTCGACAAAAGAGGCTAATATCAAACTGATGTACGCTTTGGTTCCACTTTTCGGTGAGACATGCCATCAAATCCCCAATGGACCTGCTGCTCCGAAACCCGTGCTGCCGGTCATTGAGAAGTTTTAGCGATTCAAGATATATCATGAGCTGACGGTTTATCAGCATTTCCATGACCTTGAAAAGAAGGGACGTAAGTGCAATGGGTCTGTAGCAAGAGAAAGAAGAAGATTCGCCTTTTTTAGGGACGGGCTGGAAAAATGCTGTTTTTCATTTGCTCGGAGAGTCCTAAAGAGTAGGATTGATGAAAAAGCTTACGCAGTGGTTTTGCCAGGGTGGAAGAACACTTCTTCAGAAGGAGGGGAGATATACCATCTGGACCAGAGGCTTTGTGTATGCTAAGATCTTTAAGTGCTCTTGCTACTACATGAGTGCGAAAGTGTATTGGTCCAATTGAAGATTCGACGCACTCAAGTGTAGGTGGGGACAAAGCATAATCTGCGAGTATTGAGCTGGCCGCAAAGTGTGCGACGAGCAGATTGGTCTTCCGAAAAGTTGACAGCTGGAATATCATTGTAAATGAGCGGATAGAGGATGAGGCAGAATTTCTAATGCTTTCGACGAACGACCAAAAATTGTTAGTACCTTTGGGACATTGCAATATTTTTTGCCTCAGTTTTTGGTCGTATTGGAATTTCACACGCTTGAGAAAGACGTTGCAGTCATTTCTGGCTCGTTTGAACTTTTTTCGGTTTTCCTCTGTCGGGTTGGTCTTGTAGGACCGAAAAAACAATTCTCTAACCCTGACAGCCTCTTTACAGCTCGAGTCGTACCATGCCTTTTCTTTTGGTTTGATACTCTTCATCCGATGAGGGATAAAGCATCTCATTTCAAAGAGAATAGTTTCTGTGACCATGTCAGCAGCGGCATCGACGTTGTTATCGAGGAAACATAATGACCAGTTAAAATTCCTAAAGAAATTGTTAAGTCCGCTCTAATTGGGTTTCTCGTATTGCCATACGGTTCTTTTAGGAATTTTGCTCTGTGTGGTCAGTATACGAGAATTTAGCTGATATAAGGCAATAGTCCGATGAGCATAGAGGGGAGATTACATCAACGGTGTACTTATCAGGGTGAGAAGTTAAAAACAAATCCAGGGTGTTGGCGGTATGACTATCAACGTCTAGTATTCGCGTGGGCTCATTTACAAGCTGCATCAAGTTGTTTTCCGCAGCGAAGGTCTTACCACATCGTCATTCGGGTGTTGTCTGTCCAGAATGTCGAAGCCAACCAGAATTGTGTATATTGAAATCGCCCGTAATCACGATTTCAGTATGAGGATACAGGGATACAATTCTTTGAATGGAATCAGACAGCGCATCAAACTCGTGGAAGGTCGAGTTGCTGTCCAGTTTGGGGCTTCTTGCTTACGGAGATTGAGTTTTAACCACATGAAGTTGGATTTCGGATTGACGTTTGGTAAACTACGTTACTACAAACGTAAATGGCGATCCCGCGGTGAGAAAGGAATTGTGGCACTAGTTCGTAGGAAGGAAGCTTCAGATCAGAGGGATCTAAGAGGTGTGGGCGGGGATCTACCTGTGTTTCACTAAGAGCCAAAACTGGTCAGTCAGTTTAAATACATTTTTATTTTCTTAATTAATTTACTCTTACATGCTAGACAAAAAAATGCTTAAAAATTAGCTTAAATAACTTACAAATAATCTTATACTAACTTAATGGCCCCATGCGGGTACTCTAAGTTAAACCTAACACTTAAACTAAGTCTTTCGACGTATATTACAGTTTATCTTTAATTTTATATTTACTTTACAACTAAAACTAAGAAAATAGATTTTAAGCAAAAAACTTAGTATATGGACATAGTATTATAAAAACCTAAAACTAAAAACTTACAGACTACTTAAAAATATATCTTAATCTGCTTAACCTACTTACATCTAATACGTACATATATATATATATATATATATATACACATAATGCATATATACTTAATATATATATATATATATAATATTTCTTTTTGTTATTTTTTATTTTTATTTATTTTTTTATTTTTTTTTTGTTTTTATATATCTTTTTTTCCTAAAAACTAACTTATACCTACTTAAAACTACGTAAGCCGGCCATGGCTAAAAAACAAAAACTTAGGCTGACCGACGTTGCTTACATAAAGCTACCTATTACTTGAAGAATTCGATGACGAACCCTCGCCTCCTTCAAATAGCCACCAAAATTGTTGGTGCTGCCGAGCAGCATCCCTCATGTCGCGACTCCCTACCGCCCTACTGAACCGGAGACGCTCCGCACTGCCATGTGCGACGTCTCTGCCGCAGTTGAGTCGCCTGTCCGCAGCTGTTCGAGCAACGTGGAAGATTAGGGGCACAGCCAATCTGTCCTGGATCAGACCTTTGCTATCAAGGTAGAGGAACGCTTCTGGAGGAACATAGCCGTCAAAGCGAACTCTCTCATGATACATATAATTAGGGTAATACGCCCCAGAGATCAGGTTGTTCGACGATGTCATTGCTCTTGCAATGTGCCTTCGAGTCAACTTAATAACAAAACTGTCCACTCTTATCAGGTTCGCCGTATTGTACAAGACCTCATTGCGATAGAATTTTATGTACTCAGATTCTGGTGTTCTGTATAACCGAAGACAAGCCCTAAGGCAAGCCCTCTCAAACACCCGAATCTTTTCCAATAAACTTGCACTCACGTTGAACCACACCGGACATCCAAATACAAGCATGGGCCTGATAAGGGCCATGTAGCAGATCACCTTCACCCACGCATCGAGTTGGCTGTTGTAAAACAGTCTCCTTGTAAGGGCAAAAGCACCTCTGGCTCTGGCCAGAGCAACATCTATATGTTTGTTAAAATACAGATATTGGTCTAGCCAGATCCCAAGGTATCTGACTACATTTTGACAAGCAAGTGGCTGTCCATGTTGTCCGACGATAGAGAACTTTCGCCAATTCTTTCTGGTATCCCTAGAGGCCCCAGACAATGGCGTTCTAAACAGAATGGTTTCCGACTTCTGAAAGTTGATTTTCAACTTCCAGTCATCGCAATATTGTTTAATTTTGTCGAAGTCACGTTGCAAAAGTGTATTAATGACCGTCTGCGTACGCTATGGCATGGTGAAGTGAACCTATCAGATCACTTGTGTAAATGTTGAATAGGATCGGCGAATTTACCGCACCTTGTTGCGGACTGTTTTTAATGTTAAATGTTCCAGCAGAGGTCACATCGCCATTCTTCACGATGAACTGTCTACTGGAGAGCATATCAAAAAGAATATACAGCAGTGGTTTACTAATGCCCAACCTGTCCAGCTTGAAGGAGAGTCCCTCTAACCATACGGTATCGAAGGCCTTTTCCAAGTCAATCAGGCAGGCACCAGTGCACTGTTTTTTGCCTTTGTTCCATTGGATATCAGAAACTAGTTTAGACGCAGCATGAATGATATCATGCCCCGCCTTGAAACCGAATTGATTATCCGGAACTATATGTTTGTCCTCAACCCACTTAGTCAGGACTCTATTGATCACCTTCTCGAAAACTTTACTGATGTTTGGAAGAAGACTGATCGAGCGGAGATTCGCCGGATTGGAAGTATCTTTATTCCTTTTGGGAATGGGATGTACCACCGCAGTTTTCCAATGCGCTGGATAATGTGCATTATTCATTGCATTATTAAACAGGGTGGTATAAATGTCCACCGCTTCTAGTGGGATATGTCGAAGCACAATATTCGGTATTTCATCGGTTCCCACTTATTTCTTACTTCTAAGCGATTCGAAGATCGTTTGGAGTTCTTCCTTCGAAATGAACGGTGGTAATACCCTTTCGTTGGTGATGACGTTATTTGCCATGTTCTTGTCACTAAACTGGGTGAAACCCGAGCTCTCGAATCGCCAATTCGCAATTTCATTTCGAAGGCAGGAATTGTGCACAAGGACTCGACTCTCCAGGTCGTGGTTCGGGCCAATGATGTCATTCGCCTTGTACACTTCCTGGAAAGTCGCTCCTATAGCCTCTACCTGCTCCTGCGGATCCTCGATCACAAAGAAGTTGTCATCATCAACGGCCTCACTTGGATCAATGCCTGCTGCTACAAGTATTTGTTCGTTGTTCGTCGTTCGGGCGATTCTAAGACATGGAAGGTCGTTCTGATTATTTCTCCGAAATATTTTATTTATTTGCGTTAACATATTCGGGTTGCTGGTGTTTACAGCCCGAATTTTGTTGTTCCAATACAAACTTACAGAATTTCTGTAATTTTCTTTTATTAATGTTTGCAGGTTTTTAATCGACGACTTCAATGTCATGATCTCCGGGTTATGTCTGTCAGTGAACTGTCTGTACAAGGTTTTTAGTCTTGGCAGCAGTCTACTTTTATGTCGGTGCAGTGCGTCAATAGTTGCGTTGCGGAATAAGTCTTCTTCGTCAGTGTGTTGATACCGAGGTATCGTTTTGTCCATTGTTCGTTTGATTGTCTCGTCCATTAGTCTTAGATATCTGTCAATCTCGTCGTTTGACAGATTTCTATTGGACGGTAGGTAGAGCGAATTCGAGGAGAGTGTTCTCGTCAGCGTTCTGGAGAAGTGTGTCCAACGCACCCTACTATAATTGTAGGAATACCTTTGAACAAACTCTTCCAATTCCGCAGTTTCGTTGGGAACAGTTATTTCGGTGCTGAGACCGCAATGGTCACTGTCATACACGAAAGTGCGTAGACAGTTTGTAGTTTGTTGGTTAGTGCATGTCAGTTGTATTCGTGAGTCGAACAGTAGAAGATCCAAATAGGACCCGTGTCTGGGAAACGACGGACTATCCGTCGCCTTAAGCCCGAGTCGATACATTATGCTGTGTTGACCCCACCAATTGAACAGTAGGTTCCCTCTAGTATTTGGTATACTCGTATTATTCCCCTAATCACTATGTTTGGCGTTGAAATCTCCACCGATAATAAAATAGTTGTCTTCCAATTCTAGCCTAAGGAATCGAAAAAGTGTCTCGAGCTCTGCGATGAATAAGGTGGATTGAGTAGCCTTAGGTGCATAGACAGCCACCATGTATAACCGCTTTCCACTACGGAGAGGGATGTACATGACGCATGCTTCCAGCACCTGGAACCTACGTTCTACACGACTGTATACTCTTTTGAAACACAGTCCCTTTCTTACCAAGATCGCAACGCCTCCTCCTTGAATGGAATTGGGTCGGTTTCTTCGTAATATTTCATACCTTCTGTGCCTCATCTTGTGTCAGGAGCTTGGTCTTTAAACAACTGAAACAGTGCGGCTCTTCGTTCGAACCTAATCAGTGAATTACCATTCACTGCAAGGACCTTCGGAGCCAAAACTGGTGGTCTGTACTTATGGACGTACGCAGAAAAGTGATTACTTTGTAGCCCGCGTATATTCGCTACGTCCACCTTGAATTTGCTTGTCGTAACCACAAATAAACACAGAAAACATAAACACAAACGATGCGACGCAAGGCTGCGAGGTGAAAATTCAGACGTTGGTTTACGGAATCAAATTGTCCATACAAGTAGTAAGTAAGAGATGGTTGCGTTCCGTCAATGACTCTAATGTTATCAATATAAGGAAGTAGTAGCACATACTTAACTTAAGGTCGGGCTACAGTCCAACCTTGCACATACTCTTGAGAAAATTGCGCCTCTTGTGTTGGCCCCAATTTTGCACATTTTCTCTAGTACTAGTCAGATGCTAGCGCTGTCGCCTTGTCTAAGTCCTTCTTGACATTAAAAGTGTCGGTGAGAATGCTTCTAGAAGAAGCAGGTATCTTTGGCATCGTTTGGAGCTTCTGTTGGGTTGTGGGTGCATACTAGGCTGGCGGTTCCGAGTTTGCTGTGGCAAGCTCCGTAGTGTGCATATCCGCCCGTGCTGTATACAAACATTTTAAGGGTACCCAAAATCCCTTGAGTGCGCGCTAATTATAAAAAAAAAATATATAAAACAACTTTCCATCCACCGGTCTAACCCGACACTTATATCTGCTTCATATCAATTTAGTTGGTCGGTGCAGATCTGAACGTTGTTATCCTTTACTTTCACTTTAAAGGGTCAGAACTCGGTGCACAATACTCTTTCAGCAACCAAATAGGGTAATACAGGCTGTCGCTGACCCGTTTCATCCGAAGCCATCTCTTCTTCAGCATTCTGATTAGTCCTGAACAATTCATATTAACTTCAGCTCGAAATACGTTGAAGTAGCTCATGTTGGAAATCTGCCATGCTAACTGTTGACGCCTATACTGCCTCCTTCAAGATTCTGTCATTTCTGCCTGGACGTCTTAGACTTGTGTACTATTTTCTCCTGCGCTTATAAGTTTGCGCAAGCTAAAGCCAGATGGATGAGATCGGTACCCGATGGCTACCACGAGGTTACATCATTTGCCCTAGGGGCTTAGAAAGATAGGTCTAAAAAAAATTTATTAAGTTGACCAAAATCCGTTGGCAAGATATGAATATTCAGCAGCCATTTGGCCAGCATCCACCAAAAGATCACCTTTTATCGGCTTGCAAGTACTAGAACTTACTTCATATCCGCATTCGATAGAGCTGGTAGAGGGCCAAAAGCAAGAGTCTGCTCGGATCTTAAACTGACTTAAAGCGCGTCTTAAAGAACACATAATATGACAGGTTATCGACATCACACACGCACCGAATATATCGTACATCCGCCTAGTTCCAACACACGCTTTATTTACTTTCCGATTGACTTGACTACCTTTCCATGGTAGAAGACAACTATTTCCTCCCTAAAAATAGGTGATAAATATTTTTGTTTACCCATAACATCCCCATTCAACCACCATTCCATCCCATCGATCGATTATTTGAAGAAGAAAGTCAGCTTTTATCTGCGGGTAATGACGTCTAATCCCTATACGAATACCAATTCGTAAACATCCCTCAGTTGCTCCTGTTTAACGTCTCTGCAATTTATGCCACAAATAGACAATCACACTACGGAATACCGCAACACCAGAGAAACTAGGTCAAATTCCGAATGGCTTCATTCTCTTTTAACCCCCATTCACCACCGCCGCCATCAACACCATCCCCCTTGAAAGGATTATTCACACAAAGCAAAAACACCAGAGCACAGTTCAAACAACTATCCCTCTCAAATCGACCCGTAAACCCTGTTCACTACCCCCATCGTGTCATCGTCGCTGTAATCGACACCATCATCGACACGGCAACAGGTTGGATTGAAGCATACAATTTTCTTCTCAAGTATTTATGGACATCCCCAGACACATTTCGTTTTGTATTGTACTTCAAGTTTCCGTTGATGTGTTTACATTTCCACCCTTGTCAACTTCAACCTCGCCCCTTCCCATGGATAATAGCCGTTCACCTGGCATAGGACAAATATAGACTCAGTCGCACAATCAATTTTGACAAGCAACCCAGGGTCAGGGTAGTTATGGAACTGTCTGTGTCCGTTCGTCCATTCTGGACGACCCCATCACCCACAACCATGGTATGCCATAAATCTCTGCCTAATTTGGATTTTATGATCGCACGCCAGAGGCGAAACTTTTTCGAGATATGAAAATTGTATTTTTAGGATTCAGATACAACTTTTCGCTTTTACTTATGCCACGTGGATTGTGCTCGCGGGGGAACTTGGGGGTTGGTGATTCGGATGTAAAAGCCCAGAAGTGGTGCGCTTGTTCGTTGGAAATGACAAAAGTTTACTCGCAACTCTGGCGACAAAGTCACAAATTTAACAAATTTAAACAATTACGCGTCACGGAAGTGCACGTTTCCAATTGGTTTTACCCAGGAAGAAAAATTCAAATGACGCATGCAACAGGTGGATGGGTACAGAGATACATCCCCGACCAGTCTGATTCCACACATATGACGGCCGGCAAAGTGGTGAGAGTAATTAATTTTCGCTTCCACTCAATCTGTGGAGAGAGTGGTGAAGGTCGGTGTTTTCTTGAATTCACACTTATGGTGGCGGCGTGCTTAGATACATTTTTCTAACGCGACTAAGTGGACTCGTAACTGAAGTAGATACTTTCTAGGGGTGGCCTGCTTAGGAGCAAATAGCCATAGATTAAAACATCTCATGGAGCCGGCCGGCTTTTTGTAGCCTGTTTCACCGGGGTACGAATGATAATCTAAAATTAAGAGAACAGAATACAATTTGTTGCCAGAGATGGTTTAATGTTTGGAGAGTGAATTGATGTGGAAACAGAAAGAGAGTTGTTGTATCTAGACACATGTTGTATAACAGTTTAAGCACTTTGCTGAGCATACATGATGAATCAATTGAATGTCAGGGCCAGCAAGATGTTGGCATCCGACTCCCTAATTTTATGCGCTGGACTTAGTGAACTCAGATATCTCCGGGTCATCAGTTGTGCCATTTATGCTGAAGTAAAAGGGCGATTGGATCTCTTTTTGTACCTTAGTGAATGTATGCGAAGGGAAGAGAAAAACAAGAGTGGAGTGCGATGAGCATTAAGGCCATCATATTAATGTTTTGTCCGGACATCAGGAAGGATTTAAGGTTAGTTACCTCAACGCAAGAAGCCTTAATACGAGTATGTAAAGGGTGTTTTTTTTTAGAGGTATACAAATTCAATATGAAATAAAGCACTCGAACCTAATGTTCATGTCTATGATATTACCTCTATTTAATAGATAATTTTATGCCATTAATGTCTAAATATGATATCGGGCATATGCGCGCCACGGCTAGCTCGAATGAAGCACAATCGCGAAGTCCAATTTTCGACAACTTTTTCGAACAACTGGAGCGGCGTACGAGTATCAGCAATAACACGGCGAATCTTGAATTCCAAATCGTCAAACGTCTCTGGTTTATCGGACTGGACTAGTGACTTCACATACCGCGAAAGAAAGTGATCTAAAGGTGTGAGATCACAGGATCGTGGAGGCCAGTTCACAGGTCCATTACGTGAAATTATGCGCTCAGCAAATGTTTCCCCCAATAAATTCATGGTGTCGCGCGCCGTGTGGCATGTTGCGCCATCTTGTTGAAACCAAAGCTCTGTCACGTTAAAGCCATTTAACTGAGGAACAAAGAAGTCAGAAATCATGTTTCTATAGCGCTCTTTATTGACGCTAACATTCTGGCCGGCATCGTCCGTAAAGAAATATGGGCCGACGATTCCACCAGCCCATAAGGCACACCAAACAGTGAGTTTCAATGGTTGCAAGGGCGTCTCGACAAAGGCTTCTGGGTTTTCTCCACTCCAAATTAGGCAATTTTGCTTGTTTACAATTTCAGAGCGACATATCAGAGCTACGGGATGACAACCGGAGATTAAAAGGCGAATTAGCGGACCTTCAACGTAAAGAACGGCTTCGTGACGTGATTGCCCGCGGGCATACTACGTAACCCAAACGAAAATATTGCCGCAACTCTAAATCATCAAATTTCACCGCATTTCGACGCTTCACGCCTAAAAACCAAGCCCACCGACGATCCGCTGCTTATCAGACTCTCTTCGCACACCGAGCAAAGTGCATTTCTTGGTGCATTTCGGGCAAAGAAAAACTTATAAACAGCTCTAAAACGACGACTGATGTTAACAACACCACCACTAACAGACGCATCTACATCAATGAGAGTTTAACGCTAGAGAATAGCTCATTATTGCGGCATACTCTGCGACTACGTAGAGAGGGCTTACTCTATTCTGTAAGAACGCGCAATGGACTGGTTTATGTGAAGAAAACTAAAGATGACACCGAAATAAAGATTCTGTCAACAACGAAATTCTCTTGAGGACTCTGCTTGCCTGCACACTCAAAGTTTGGGAGAGCTGAGGCACATTTCCGGAAACCGCACTCGATAGCGCGTAGGCATAGTAGAGGCTCTAGGACCCACAAGGGGATACAGAAACGAATGATGATGTAGTTTATGAATAGATTCTCCCTATAAGAAGCAAACGTGGAAAACTTCCAACAAAAAAAAAAAAAAAATACTTTTGCATAGAGAGATTTCCGTTTCACTGACCTAGACGAAGTTTAGGTAGGTAGAAATGTTGGGGCTAAGGTCAAGTGAGATGCCGAGATATTTAAAGCACCAGCTCATCCTTAAGAAGTCAGAAGAAAGTATGCCCGAAGCATGGAATCTCAGCGCCGTTGGTCCGATCCACAAAAAAGACGATCTTTTTACAACCCCAACTATAGGGGAATAAGTCTTCTAAATATCACCTCTGAGAACTTTTCTGTTATATGATATTATGTGAGCGTGTAAAATTATTCCTGAACAATCTAGTTGGTCTATAATACTGCGGTTTCAGCCCAGGAAAGTCCTCGATCGATCAAATACTCACATTATGGCAGACCTTGAAAAAGATCCGAGAATTTCAGATCGAAACTCAGCCTCTGTTTGTCAATTTTAAAGCCACCTAAGATGGGTTGAATTGGGGTGAACTATATAACACCATATCTAGTTTTGACATTCCTTCCAGGTCAGGTTGTCCAGGATGAATAAATCTTCATCAAAGCCGGTAATGATTTAACTGATACCTTCCATGTCAAGAAAGGTTTAAGACAAGGCGACACGCTGTCATGTGACTTTTTTAACATCACCGTAGAGAGAATCGTCTGAAGCTCACTGGCTAACAAAAGAAGCAAGATGTTTTTAAAGTCTGCACAATCACTCGCATATGCGGATGGCATTTCAATGAAGCTTTCGTGAGTATTGAATACGAAGCGACTAGAATAGGTCTGACGATATGCGAGAGCAAAACAAAGTACAGACTGTCATCAGAAATAGACGGGCGCCACCGACGAGTTGGCCTGAACGTCACCATTGGCGGTTATAACTTCGAGGTAGTTAAACACGACATTAGAGCAAAAATCAGACGCAGATTTACGCTTTGCAATTGCGGTTTCTCTGCGCTCAGAAAGCAATTGCGTAACACAGGCGTTCTTGCGTAGGACCAGGCTGGCTTTATACAAGACCCTTATCATCCCGGTGCTGCTCTATGGCGCAGAGACTTGGACCTTGTTAAAAGCAGATGAAGAAGTACTTGACCCTTTCGAAAGAAAGATATTGCGCGTGATTTTCGGTCCTGTTTGTATTTCCGGGGAAAAGATTCAACAACAAACTGTGCGGGCTGTAGAACAACATCGATTTAGTCAGACGTCTACGGATCCAATGCCTGAGATGACTTGGCCATGTTGGAAGATGGCGCAGTAGAAGACGAGTTCGTTTAAGGTGGCTCACGAAAGTGGAAGGAGACTTCACCCAACTTGGACTGTGGCATGGGAGGCAGCTGGCGGGGAAAACGTGCTAGGTGGAGATACCTGTTAGTTGGACCTCAGGCTTAATCCAGACTAAGTAAGTAAGTAATAGAAGGGGACGTTAGGCGGGACTCTGATACCCTAAATGTAAATAAATATAAGAATGAACCAGAAACTATTTGAGAATATGGACTCATTTCTCCATGATGACATTTTCCTATTTAATACGGACAAAGATAGGATTTTTGAAAACTTAGTACGTCTTTAACTCCAAAGAAAAAAAAACCAAACTCTAATAGTAGCAAGTTTATTTTTTGGGCTTAAGAGGGAGACGGTGGATGAATGATGGAAAATATCACTCGCAAACTCCTTCTACTTTTCGATTGAAGATCTGCTCACTTCCTCTAGTTGTTACTATTTTGTATCCCAAGAATGTTTGTTGATTGTTTACATTCTCCTTTCATTATTTGTTTTTGGCTTATACTGCAATGATACACTTAAATAATAATCTATCAACGTCTGTTGGTCGCAATGCGATCAATGATTAATATTTTGTCTAGGGCATGCCAAGAGTTTAAAATCTGCTACCTAAATGCTCGTAGTCTAAATCTAACCAATTTAGACTACACAAAGAATATTTTTGTTAATTCTACAGTCAATATTATTTGTATAACTGAAGCCTGGTTATGGTCTGACCCTGAATATGATGATGCCGTGGATCTTTTGTATGAAATACCGAAATATATTTCAGTATGCAGTATACTACAGTACTGCTCTCAAGTGTAGAGAGCTTAAGAAATCTAAAAGAAAAAATAGAATATCTTTTGCTGGATGTTAAGAATAACGCTGTTATTCTTTGGAGACATTCCTTTCCGCATTTCAGGAGTTTACTGCTTTATATGACCACATTGTAATCTGTGCTGATCTCAATATGATCTTTTAAAATGTGATTACAAAAGTCACTTACTCTTAGATTCTGCTGCTGCTTGTGGCTTGTCGATAGTTAACTCCTATGCTACACGTTTTGCCCCAGGTGTTCCCCCCCAGTCTTATTGATGTCCTTATGGTGTCCAATCGTCACAATGTTCTACTTCAAGATCAGTTGTCTCTAGCAGGGATATCTGACCATAATTTAAGTTTTTGTACATACAATATTCACTTTTCTCGGTCTCGGCTACCATTGTCGTTCCAGTTTAGAGATTTTTCCTCTGTGGACAACTATAACTTGCAATTGGATGCAAGCCAACTACCATGGCGTAATTCCTATTATGCCTCAAATGTCAACGATTAAGTCAATCATCTGCAAAGTCTACTACTGGACCTTTTTAATAGGCATGTTCCATTAAAAACAGTTGCCGTTCAAAACGGAAATTGCCCTTGGTTCAGGAGGGAGGTTCAAAATGCCATGAAAGCCCAGACAACTGGAAGTTGGCAAAAGTTATCCCTGTGCCGAAAATGCCTCGACCCTGATCGGCAAATGACTTTCGCCTAATTAGCATTTTACCGTGTCTATCGAAAGTCTTGGGGAAAATTCTTGCAAACCAATTCTCGAGTCACATCAATCAACATTGCTTGGTATCGTCAGTCCAATCTGGTTTCCAAGCTCATCATAGCTGCCCCACAGCCATGATTAAAATTCTGGATGATATTAGAATTAATTGTGATAGAGATCATCTAACGGTACTCTGTTTGCTGGACTTCTCCAAGGCTTTTGACAGAGTGGATCATAAAATATTATGTCAGAAGCTCAGACTGTATTTTGGTTTTAGCGAAAGGTCAGTGTGCCTGATGGGTAATTGCTTAGGTAATAGGTGCCAGAGAATTGTACATGATGGCAGATCCTCCAGTTTTGCTGCGTTACTTGCTGGAGTGCCACAAGGATCGATACTAGGACCAATTTTATTTTGTTTGTTAATCAATGACCTTCCAAAAGTATGCTCTAATGTAGCAGTTCATCTTTATGCTGATGATGCCCAAACCCATTTATCACGGCCTGTTGGTCTGATTGAGGATCTAATAGTTAGAATAAATGAAGATCTGTCAAAAATATACAACTGGTCACTACGTAATGGGCTTAATTTGAATCCAGACAAATCTCAGATGATACTGATTTCTAACAAACAGTGCGACACGAATGAACTACCACCAGTGTGCTAAAATAAAAGGCAACTCAAGTTCGTAAACGTTGTAAAAAATCTTAGTTTCAAAGAATAGGCATGGTACGACTCGAGCTGTAAAGAGCCTGTCAGGATTAGAGAAATGTTTTTTTGGTCCTGCAAGACCAACTCGACAGAGAAAAACCGAAAAAAGTTCAAACAACCCGGGATTGACTGCAATGTGCTGCTAAGAGAATATTAAGGTATCTTGAGGGTATACAAGGTATGCAAGGATTATGAACTTGCGTATCTCAAAACCGGAAATAATGTGATGAGATATATGGAATGCCGACTGGCTACGAGAGACATGACTGCAGATGTGTTAACGAAGGGAGATGGGCTAATTAGGAGATGGACCTAGGTCAGTGTCTTGCTTCCACTGGTATATTGCATATTGGTCGATTCAGTAATTCTAAAGTTAATGCTCAGGAGTTGTTTATAGAGCGTCTTGTCTACCAAGTGGAGGTAGACGACATCCGGATGATAATGGACTATATTCTGAAGCAAAAGCTTAGTTGCCATTAAGCACTTGGTGAACCCTCTCACGCGACCCTGAATTTTGTTTGGGATCCAAATTACAATAGGACCACGGGAAATGAGATCGCCAATGAACTTGCTAATTCATGAGCGTTTGTGAGCACCCTACGTTAGGACTGCCTGGGTCTTCGGTTAGAGCTTCATGTGAGCTCAACTGCAGATTCTCTAGGATGTTGGCATATCAAACGAATTCTTTCCGACCTCTGTAAGAGGTCAGCAACTTTTTTACTTTTTTACTATCCCTTTATGGAAAAAACTGTGAATTGGTTACCGGGATTCGTACTACAGGGTGGTACGCGTCAGTGTAGTACTCGTATGTATAACTAACACAAGATTCTGCGATTTTGGATATGAGACTGATGACGATACGGCGAATCACCATCACTTTGAATATTGTGCCAACGCTCGCATCAGGCTGCAGGTACTCGGTTCTAACGTGGCGCGTGCTGGTAGGGTAGACATTTCATCAATGAAGCACGTGCTCTCATCTTTCCAGTAAACGGACATGAAGGAGTACAATGGACTGGTTCTTTCCCTGTATGTTCTCTTCCAACAAAAAGGAAAAGTTTGATTTGCGTTAGAAAATTGGTCACGTTCTCGATGGACTGTCCTTTAGAGTAAGTGATTTTGTTATTCCTAAATTCGCCTTAGGGCGCTTTAATGTTAGATCCTTGGATTTGCCTTCACAGATGCCATCGCGATTGGATTAAAGTTGATAGCCTCAGGCCCTTTGATTGAGTTTGAATTTTGGGAACTACGTTAACATTTCGATAGAATTCTAAGGGTAAACCCAGTACTATGCTTGCTACAAGATTTTGAGCACGCTCCGGGAGGCTGGTTGTGAAGGAGGAAAATACATTTTGTCCAACATAATGGCTTCAAGGATTTCCCTATTATCTCTGAAAGACTTTATCCTTGAGAACATTTCAAATCCAACCCTGAAAGTTAAACTCAATTTCATCTTTTCATTTCCTACTTTAGTTGACTACATGCTGCTATGGTTGATGTTCATTTCACCGAATACTCGTAGTTTCTCGCAACATTTCTCCCTCGTTTCTGTTCTCTTGCAACACAAAGGAGACTCACTTGCAACACTTGGCCAGCAATAAACCCATCATCATCATCATCGTCCGTGGGCAACACTGAATACCATTCAACATTTTGGCCACTACCATTTCGTCAGAGCTCAACACACGGCCAATTGAAACAGTGCCAATGCCGGCTTCGTTTTTGTTCACAACACAACCCAAAAGCCAAGAGATGTGTATCTTTGTATCTTTTGCTAGTCCAACGTCCCGTTTAGTTCTTCATCGCATTGCAAAGTTGTAACATACACGCATCTGTGTGTCGTATAAATTCGCTTCCTTCGTTAATTTTACGAGTGCATGCGTCGCGTATCTTTAACAAAAAATAAAAAAAAAAAAAAAACTGCATCGAGCTACCAACGCTGCAGTAGATACATTTTTTTCGGACTTTTTTTCCGTTTTTCCCTCATTTTGTCCTTCACCCACACTGGGCGATCGGAAAACAATGAAAGTGCATAAATTCTGAAAAGTATCTATGAGATTGTCGGTTATAGAGTTTCGATTTTTTGTTAAATTTATTCTCTGGACGTGTTGTACGGATAGATAGTCCGTATGTACGTTTGAATCTAGATTCTGGAGCGTTGCACTTGTTTCGATGCAGGTAAGGTACGACATTCGGGTACTTGTACCTCTGGAGGCATTATACTATCGAAGCTCGTGACTTTGCGGATGCGAAGTACTCGTATTTCTCTGTATCACTGGATACCTCTGGGTATGCTCGTAATTCTGTATACTACTGGGTAAATCTGGGAGTATCTTTAGTGCGTGGAAGTTGCATTAGCTCTACATTGTGATGTGTATCTTAAAGTGCGCGATTTAAATGTTTAAAACAGCAACGATCCCCTGTCTCGGTACACGTACGGATACACACGAAAATTTCAATTAAAATCCGTTGATTGGAAAACGTAATTGCAAGTGATTTTGTCGGAATTTTTGATACAAAGTACACACGTTGTATACGTAACATGGCACTCCAATGAGTATTGGGTATCTCATGAATGTCAATGGGTTATTATCGGAGTATCTAAAGAATTTCTGAGTGTACGAATAATTCGTTGAATTTACATACAAAGTGCCGGTACCTGCACCCTACTGGGTAATTGAATAATCATCCTCCTTGCGGACAGGTGGATTGAGTTAGAGATCACACACGTGTATCGTGTATCGTGTATCTGTCGGATTTTATGTGAAATTTTTCCGGTTGCGGTTTGACAAATCAAAACGCGTCAAAGAGTGTCAAAATATCAGTGTATCGATTACCTTTGCGGTGGCGATAATTATTGTCGAAGGTGTTATTCGTGAAGTGTTGCTACATATGTTGTGAGTGACGGATATGAGTGACAACTTTAAAACGTTCAGGAGCTGCTTAAAGATACTCTTCTACATGTGGTGAGTTGAGCTAAATGTTTCACTTGAATTTTTTTCTTTTAATTCTGAACAGAAACTGATTAGTGGGGGATTTTCTTGTCAGTTTGTCAGCATTTGTCGTATCCCGATAGCGTAGGTCTTCTTTTTAAAGTCGCTTCGAAAATGGTGAGAAAATTCGAGACGAATACATAAATTATCGGGGGGTTGCCCAAGGCGACGATTTCTCTATTTTGGCAGACAGAAAGGATAGTGCTTTATCGTAAATGGCTGTCAGAGATAGGCAAGGATGGATGGAAATATGTGTCTATTCGGCTCTGATCCGTTTTGAGAAAGTGTAAATTTTCAATTTGGAAAATGGTTATATCGAATTACTGATAGAACTTTGAGGAGATATTTTATGTAAGATCCTTCTTGATTGAAGGGAGATTTCGAATTTTCAAAAGTGGGACATCGTAAATCTTTGCTGTGACTTGTCGGACGTGAAAAATGTGAGGGGGATTTTGAGATAAAGAAGATAGAGACGTTTGCAGAATGTCGTTGCAGAGGAGCTTCGAAGTGGATCAGATGGACATGTAGCATTTTTAAAGGCAGGGAGATTTGAATCTCAATTGATTTTGAATAATTTAAGTCTGTGAGTGAGTAGAAGTTAGTGACGTAGAGAGTCTAATTAAGTGAATATATTGCTCATGTAGAGCAGTATACCGAGGACTTGAAGGCGACTAACGATAGTCAATGTTACTAAACAAGGCATCGGAAGGCAACCTATTCTGAACCTTGACGAGATTGAAGGTTTTCTCCTGCTAGTAGTGATCGAGATGAGTGAGATTTGTTTTTCTTTTGGCTTTATGTCGGTATAGTGCACTATGAGTAAGTGGTTCGGTGGTAAGGCTGCTAGTGCACCAGCACCTACATTAGCAGCAAGTACCTACAGCATGATGTGAGTGTAGGCCGGACATTCTCAGAGGTGGTACTCCACGGTGACTTCATCATTTCGCAGCAAGCGTTGCAGGATTGCTATTGGGATAGCGTATATCTCCACTTCAAAGTCAGCGCGAGATGACATCAACACTCCAGGCGTGCTGTTTCAAACTACTTACTACAGTTCGGGGTGAATCTGGGCCTCAACTAACAAGCCTCTCCAGTTAGTCTGATCTTTAGTTAATTGCCTTCAGTTACGCATTCCAAGTCGGTTGAGATACACTTCTTCTTATGCGTGTCAACTAAGGTGAGGTCTTCTTTTGCTATGTAGTCCATCTGGGTTAGATTCGAAGATCCTACGGGACGGAGCATTGGTTTTCATTCACTCTACATGTCCTAGACATCTCAAGTGGCTGATGTGCAGTTTTCTGACTACGCCGATGTCGCTGTACAGCTCGTATCATTCGTTGTTTAATCTTCTCCACCAAAGCCCGTCAACAAGGCGGGACCGAATATTTTTCCAAGAATTTTTCGTCCGAAACGACTGAACATATCTTCATCCACTTTCAATTGAGTCCGTGTTGCAGCACCGTAGAGTAGGACTGGGATGCTAAAGGTCTTATGTAGAGTCTCCTTAATTTTGAGCAAAGAAACAGCGATTAGCACGAGTGATTCGTCGTTTCATTTCGGCAGAGGTGTTGTTGGCAGAGTTCACAGCAGATCCAAGATAGACAAAGTCCCTTACTGCATCGAAATTATAGCAGCTGACTGTGATGTTCTGTCCAATTCACCGATGTTGGGGACACACAATATTTGGTTTTGGCCTTATTTACAACTAAACCCGCTGAGTTCCGCGAATTAAGTCAATATCATCGGCGCACGCTAATAGTTGCACAGACTGTTCAAAGATTGTGCCTCCAGTGTTCACTTGTGAGCCCTGCACAATTATTTCAAGGAAGATGTCAAACAAGTCACATGATAGGGCGTCACCTTATCTTAAACTGTTTTTGGCATATCGGTTAAGTGGTTATCGACCTCGACGGAGCAGCGAGCGTTCTCAATCGACATTCTACACAGCTGGACGACTAGGCATGGCTCTATATAGCTCGTCTCTATAAATTTTGTCATATGTCGGCGTAAAACCAGTGAAAAGTGGAGGATATCGATTTGGACTTCTGGAGTGTTTGCCAGGATCTGCCGGAGTGTGAAGATTTGGTTGAATGTGGACTTTTCTGGCCTAAAGCCACATTGATAGGAGCCAATGAGGTTATTGACGAAGGGTTTCAGACGCTTACACAATACGGCAGATAAAAACTTGTATGCGATGTTGAGGAAACTTATGCTTCTATAGTTGGCGCAGTTGCCGGGTCTCCGATACTAAAATTCCATTTGTTTGACCAGATGCTCTCCATATAGCTTTGAATACCTCCGGCGGTAAGCCCTCAGGTCCAGCCGCTTTGTTGGGTATCAGCTTAGATAGAGCTTTCCTTATTTCGTGTTGGTCAAGTGGACGGACGGCTTGGCTATCATTGTAAGTTAAATGGTCTATTCGGCCTGACAGTGGAATATTGGTCTTCTTCGCTGTTATACAGTCTGCAGTCCATATTCAGCGACGGTGCCTCCACTACAATACAGGGTTTCCTTCCTTATCTCTACGGGCTTCTTTGAGGGTCTTCTTGCCTTGACATGTTCTTTTTACCTGTAGGTAAAATTTACATACGTTATTTCTGGAACGCAACCTCCCAATATATTCGATGCCGCGCTTCTCGTGCTCTTTTTTCTTCTTCTGGAGGAGCTGATGGTCTTCCCGTATCTTCTGCTCGTAGATCTCATGAGCGGCTCCCGTCCTTCGTTGCAGCGCCGCTTTATAGGCTTCTTACGTACTTGAAGGCATTTTCGATCATACCAGAGATTTCTATGTGGTGGGCGGTTGCAGCATTGCCCCTCGTCTTTGATACCTGATGCTGACGGCATAGGAGTTGTTCAGAGATTTCGGGATACGCGTTCGGCGAAAATTCTGGCAGTCTCTGGCGATTACAGCTTTTCAACGTTATATCTTCTCACAGTAGTTCTTCTCTGTTGGTGCGCTTGCAACTAAGTGGCGACCTGAGTTGATCTTGGCTGCCATTAACATTCGGACATCCAGTATACTGGAGGCATGTCAATCGCAATGTGACCAATATGATTTAGCGCTTCATGTTCATAGAGTTGAGAAAACCTCGAAGTCAATAAGCTTAGGGCCATTGCGAGACGTGGTGTCCTACTAATGATGTCCACTTCTCTTATTCTGACGTTAAAATCGCCTAGTACGTACATTGCTTATATGTCGGCATTAACGCATGTTAGGCTTATGTCAGCGAACTTAGACGCCATGCGGATTGTCATAAGATGTTCGCTCACGTGTCGTAAGCTTAAGACTTCTTGCCTAAGTCTGCCGCATATGGCAAATTCGCATTCGAATAAACGCTGTTTCTTTCCCTGTATACATGTACGAGTATCACAGTTCTTCATCGTCCCTATGCACAGCCCATCACATCGGACTTTCTGGATGGCGGTGATATGTGCGTGATAGCAGTCAAGTGCATATGCTAATTGTTCGGCTTCACGTTGCCTGTTGAGGGTCTGAACATTCCACGTGGAGGTCCGAAAGTCAATGCCATGTGGGAGTCATGTCATGTGGACATAAAAGTGGCGCTGCTGTGTCGATGCATGGCTTTCAGTTCTTCCTGTTGTCCTTCTCGTACTCCGAGTGGCTTTCAAAAAGGATCTCCAAGCAACCCCAGATCAGCTTGTTTATGGTGTACCAACTATTGCGTCCATAAAACCTAAAAAATTCAGCTCCAAACTCAGTGCAAGCCCTGCAAACACATTTTATAGACTTAACATCGCAAGAAATGTCTCGTCACGGTTTGTGTAGTTTTGTTTGTTTTATGCGGCTTAGGTCTCAGGCCATAGAACTTGGCTCATTCGTCGAGATTTAAAAGAGTGAACTAGGACTTTACCAACCCATGGAACCTATATCATCCGTCTACGCACTGGCTTTTCTATCCTACATTGAGAAATATTTCACAACTGTGGCCTGCCAGAAGAGGTGAAAATACTTACCCTTGAGGGCAAGCCAAAGTCAGCTTTGGAACCAGGAGCTATCCAAATGGAAAGAAGAGCTTGTGTCTCACAACTCGTTGATCGAAAAGAAGATGGAGGAAAACTTACGGTGAGCTGTTTTTCTTTTACCAACGCTCTCAACAAGAGACAGCTTTCTTCGCTTAAATGTAGTTCGAAGAATGTTAGCGGCAATAAAGGTGCTCAAAACGTAGCAGTAAGGGGACAAGCTACCGATTTTCATTACATCGAAATGGAGGTGACACCGCTGACGGCTACATCTTTACCGAGGGCGCTTGGTATTCCAACACTTATGACGCATCTCAATCTTTGCCCGGACGGCCATCTATTCCACCACGAACAACCGTCCGATAGCACCGGTTCATGGACAGGTTACCAACGCCAGTTTGATGTTGTCGCAAGGTGTGCCAGTTGGACAATTGAAGAAAACGCAAGCCTGTTGGTGATGCAGAAAAGGCCGCACTGGTGGACATCAGCACTCGGACTGCTTAGAAACATTTGCAGACAATTTTTCAACCTAGCGCAAGGAAAGCGACTGACTTTGACTGATACAAGGAATCCATCAAAATATATAAAAAAGAGGGAGTTCAAAGCGACAATCCTGGAGATCATTCTGTGACAAAATTACTGAAACCTCTGAGGCATCCCTGCTAAGAAAAATGGTCTCTACAAATCTTATGATGTCTTGGACAATCTCAAGTGATGAATCACTCAACCTGCTACTGGATACTCACTATTCGAGGCCAGTAGCAACCCAAAAAGGACTACTGCAACAAGAAACCAAGTGCTTTGAGCGCTGCATAGTTTCAGGTCCGGATGGTATAATACCTGCCAAGCCCTCAGATATTATCATGAGGAGCTGTATAGAACTAATCCACATTCCACTGTCATGGAAAGAAGTCAATGTAGTTTTTATTCCCAAAACCGGAAAATATTCTCATGGTGTCCCAAAGGACCTCAAGCCTATAACTCTGTCATCTTTCCTTCTGAAAACGAGCGAAAATTGACCCAAGACTTTTGTCAATGGCTCAACATGCCTCCTGTGAAGGAAAGTCTGTGGAAACGGCTCTGCACGCCTTGATTAGCCACATCGAATGATCCCTACAATATAAAGAGTACACAATGGTTGCTTTCCTGGACATAGAGGCGATGTTCGCAAGGCGATGTCATTTCTCATCTTCTCAGAACTCAGTGGTTAATGAACTGCTGATATACCTGGAAGAGGGTGGATGACGTTGCTATAGCCGTCTCAGGTAATATCATCAAAGCACTCCTTCAGTCAAATCTTCGTTTGTAACCGTTGTCAGCTGTAAGTCCGTTTTTATCCGAGAGCATTAGGTGGTTTGTAACATATGCCCAATCTCTTCCGTATAGGGACTGCGTTGGCCAGTATTATGCCACAGTAGAGTGAGCTCTTACTCATACAGTTACCGGTGACCACTACTGGGAAGTGTTGCGCTGCTGGCCCAATCCAAGCTATAGGACAGTCAGTAGTTTCCCGATCAATCGCCACGCAGGTCTGCTGTTCTGTTCTCTCCCAAACACTACTTCGTTTTGATTAGTGAAATGGGGTTGTGAGAATACATCACATGATAGGGGTGCTAAGAATAAAACATACGTGCTAAAAAAGCCCCAACTCAGCTGACACAGATTTCGGGAGTCTAGTAAGAGCAACAATGACATAGTTGCGTGAAAGGTTGTTCTAGCAAATAACTGGCTAGTAGGGTATAAATAGTTTTATTATATATATATAGATCTAGAGCATCCTGCTCGGTAACAAGTCTCACGTTCTATACACTGCCAAATAGCCAACAGCGCCGTTGTAGATTTTCGGCGTAACAAGTTTATCCAAGATGGCAGACAAATACTTTACTTCGTTGAAGAGGCGGATTAGGATCCTTTTAAAGAAGAGATGAGTTAGAGCAGCCAGTTTCCTTTGAGAGGATTGACTGAATATCCATTTCTAACGCAAGAATCGTGGATTACGTATATGTTTGCCTGCGCTTTAGAACAGTGATCATCGGCATATACCAGAATTATTAAGAGCATAGCATTGAGTCGACAAACATGCACCATAGCAAGAGAGACACGACGTCGTCTTGTGGGCAACCCCTGTTTACCCCGCCATTACATAGTGGCCGCAGTAAGCATCCACAATCAGGTCCTTATTCACCAGAATTGATTGCTTTCACAAAACTAATCATTCGTCCGCGACCTGTTATCTGGCTGAATTACGAGTACATATGCCGTCAAAAGTGTCGTTGACGAAAAGACCCTCAATATCGATGAAAATGCCCAGCTCGGTGCGCCTTCAATCCTGACCACCTGATTGTGAAGCACAATCCCGCAGAGTCTTGCGTATTGTTGGGTATATTGCATTTTAGACAAAGGCTGCGCTTAAGAAACGTTTTTGCACACCTGAAGGCGGCCAGACTATTAAGTCTGAAGTTTTTGGCGAGAGTGTAGTCCTCTTTTCAATGGCATTAATGCCATTGTAACCATGATAATTCACTTCAGAGTTGCCACCAACTGATCTATGCCTTTTTGTGGATAATTGGATATATGCCACGATGGCCTCATCTGTTACCGCAAACGATCATAGATATCAGCTAGTGGCGTTTTCTATTGCTCAGCACTTGTAGCATCAGTGATAGGATACCTGGTTGTCAGATGGTTCTGATCAGGTTACCTAGGAACTCAGTTCCTCAAGCAATGACATAAATTGTTTCTGTTTTTGACTTAGTGTAGATGCCATCAGATATAGATGACTTTGGCCAGCCTTCTGGTTTCGTTTTCGCAAAAGATCTCGTAGGATACGGACCAGATTTTTTTGCCTCGATCTGTACCGATAGCCATTATCCTCCAAGTTTTAGAGTTACTTAATGGAGTCACTGGAAATCTGCGTTCCACAATGAAACCGGCGATTTACAGGAGTTTTTCCTGGCTGGACACGCCAGTACAAAACATTTGGTGAGGGCGCCATTCAGATTCTGAATAGCTTCCTCTACTTTCTGTCTGAGTTCAGGCAGAGCATTGCCATACTTGCCGATCACCTCCTTAAAGCGTGTCCGGTTTGTTTTCTGCGAATTCTTTCTCGTCAACAAGGTCAAGACCTCGCATATGATTCTGGATTCGATGTACCTACCGCCTGACATGGAAGCCTCAGATTACTTTTTTTGCTGGTAATCTCCTTAGCGCACCTATTGGATAGCGTTACGTCGACTATTTGCTGTCCTGCATTCGCAACAAATGTTGTCTGAGGAACCAGATAGACGAACGTCTATTTAAAATCTAGGAGATGATTGCCTTTTACGTTCCGCTTGGTTGTAGAGAATTCAGAGGAATAGCATCGCAACTTGTGATAAGTCCCACTTTCCTTGGATCACAGTATTTAATGAGTTCAGCTACTGCCTTTGGTGGTGGCAATAGTACCAAATCATGGAAAAAGTAAGCTGACGCAAGGACGACCTATTGCCATTATCCATAAGTTTCATAACCTACAGTTGCAGCGGCAAAAGATTTGAGAGGAGCAAAACCGCTCAAGTGTATAGTAGTTGTTGCGGGTGAATTCGCCAAAGAAGTGCAAGTTCTCAGTTTTCCCTACCACTCGTCATAAAGTGGTGGGAAGCCAATTAAATATCCGCAACCACATATACGTTTTCTCGATAGCTATGGTTCCTGAATGGAACCACACCTCCTGCATAGGGCTACAGTGGCGGACTGGGAATTTTGCAGATTAATCTGAGTAAATGTATGAATAATTACGAGGCGAACGTGTCTTGTATACTCGTACATTTGGTAACTCTAATAGACCACATAATATAAATGAGCTAAAGATAGTAACGATTGTCAGTGAAAAACATTAGAAATTCTTCCTCATCCGACATCCCAATGCTCATTTACAATGACTCTCCATTTCTTTTTATAAAGTGCCATTTCGGCGACTACCCTTGAGCGCGTTGAATATTCAATGGGATCCATCTACTTTCGAATTCGTGTAGGAGCAAGAATATTCAAGGATTTTAATATTCACAAATGCGCTGGTTCATCTCACACCCGGTACTAGGTGGAGGTGTTCTTCAACACTGGCAATCCTGCCTTTTATGACTCTTATCAATTCGATATATTACAGCACTGGTCTAGTCCTCCCCAAAGAACAAAACGAATCTTCTACAGCTCAGAGGGTATCCTAATACTTCTCAATCACTGGCAGAACGATTTTTGTAGCAACATTTCCAGTTGTGAATTTTATGGTATGTTTCACCGAAAAGAGGAACCAAAGTCTACACGAATCTGGCGAAAGAAATGTTTGTTTTTCTGTCGGAACAGAGTACTCGTTCATTGTACACGAAAGCAAGATTGTTGTACTTGATATTGCAAAGGGCCTTTGAATGAGCCTGTCGTCAGGATCCTTTGTCGAGTATGCATCCCTTCGTTATCGACGAGACCCTTGTTTGATGGATTTTATATTACCTTTCGTTGCATTCAATCTATTCATGCAAATTATCTTAGATGGTTTCACTTCACATATCCGTAACTTAAATACTGATGTGCCCCAAGTCTCCGTTCTGTCTCCGATACTCTTTTTAATTGTCATAAACGACCACTTAATACTACCTCTTGTCCAGTATATTCTTTTGCTGAAGACAGTATTCCCTGTTTCTCATATTTGTTCGTAAAACGAGGACGGCAACGTATATTAACCTCATTCAATTCCGAATTAGGGAACCACCAATATAGCGAAATTTAAACACCCGACCAGTATCCATGAATAGCATCGACACCCCGCAAACCGAAAATTTTTAAATTCTCGATATATGCCTCAATGACAAGCTACGTTCGAATGACCACATATTTGGTGCTGTCAATAGCGCTGCGAAATGTCTAGATTATTTTAAGCTATATAAGAAGTACTATACTCTGTCGAATCAGGCCTTGTCGGTTATCCACTAAAAATTGGAGTACAACGTTTTGACTTCTGGTCAGGTGCTCCTTCAACCACTCTGTATAGGATTCAAAACCGTGAAATAAAACTCATAGATGAACCAATGTATCCCAGTCAATTGACACCTCCCAATACGGACATGCTTGTTCTGCTGATTTTCCAACAACTAGTGGCCCAACGAAATTTCCACTTTCAACCGTAAAATCCGTCTAGCTATGAATGCTCTCCATTTTACTCTCTAGCTCACCTTCGGATGTTCCTACCTTCAAAAATTGTGATTCGTTCCTATGCCATACAAATTACTTTGAAATGCCCTTCTTCGCTCTGTATTTAATATACATTATAACCTTCAAACATTCAAAACCAATGAACATCGGCATCTCTATTTCTTTCCTAAATTTTTCTCCATCGCGTCGTCCGATCTGTGTGCAAACATTTTAGGGGTGTTCATTACCCCTTGATTTGTTTACTAGTATTCAACTCATTTGAAGCTGAGGTCAATAAGTATTTTTCAGGATAAGTCAAGTCGTAGAAATAGAGATGGTGGCGGTTGAACCCAATGGGCCAAACCCGAATCCAATTTTCCACAATGTGTCTTAGAAGGCGCCTGGTCTTCTATGTTGGGAGTTGTGCATGCTGTTAACTACTTCGGGTAAGGATGGACTTATCGTCGATGATGATGCTAATCAGAGGAGATACTCGTAACGCCGTTTGCATTTGCACATTGGGTGCTTGGAAATTGATCAGAACACGTGGAGTCGACTAGTTTAGACTGCTATAAAGCAGATATTATAGCCATTTAGGAAGTACGGTTGAATGGCCGAGGTATAAGAAGGACCAATATCGACTGCATGTTGTAACAGACAGCAACAGCTTTGAGGTAATTAACGATTTTGCCTACATCGGCTCCGCTATTAACTCTGATCAAGAAACCTCATCAGAAACAAAGTTACAAATGGAGTTACAATTACCAATCGGCTATTGGATGGGGTTCTTGTCTTTTTTTGTGGAATTTTGAAGGACGTCACTTCTCAGTTTTGTGATGTAATTTTATTATAAAACAAATATTGTTTCAATTTGTTCTCCGTGGTCTGTCTGGAACGACCCTTTAAACTTACCTCCCTATCAGGACCGCCTCAAACTTCTCAATATGAACGTAGGAATACTGCTGACACTCTTTTCATTCATCGACTCCTCTTAGGTTCCATCGACTGCGTATCCATTTTGAACTCCATTTCCTTCAATATCAACCCCCGCAATCTACGTTGTCCTCATCTCTTCTATCTACCGGTCCACCGAACCTCTTATGGCTCCAACGAACCAATCTCCCGCATGCTCCGAAAGGTCAACTCACACCTCTCCCTTTTTGATTTCCACCTAAGCACTCCTCGTCTCAAACAAAATCTTCTCCATCACTCCCTTGGTTCCTAGCTCTCAAGTCTTTCTGTTAGTTTTTAGTCCTAGTTTTTAAGTTAGATTAGGCTTGGGGGCCACAGTCCCCACCAAAATTAAAAAATAAATTCAAAATCAAAGGCAGCAAGGTTGCCAACGCGTCAGTAACCAGTCACTCTGTCACCACAAAGCCCAAAAACTATAGCAAGCCCTCATCCTTCGCAGATGTAGTGAGAGACCAGCTTCAGGTCGTATTGATGGACGAACTCTCATCCTGGCTAAGTGGGCCAACCATATCCTGAACCAAACTGGACCTATGCCCGACTATATCTCTGAGGGGTCGTCAGAGTTTACCGGGTAATCAAGTGCATTGTTCAGTTTTCCAAGTAATGCCTGGGGGTGCCTTAATCTTAAAGTCGTCTGTGGGTCGTATTTGGTTGCTCAGGACAAAAATAGAGAGCGGAGAGACTCTACAATGTCTGAAGCTTCAGAACCCTGGCATGAACCTAATGGTTTATAAGGTTGAGGAGCCGCAAAAACACAGCCAAACTCTTCTGCTATCAGTAAATGAGGAGCGCCTTACGCAGCTGGGGAAAACCAATTTCAGGCTCAGGTTCGGTGTAAGGCTGGCCAAGCTGAAGATATTCAAACCAAAAAGCCCTCGATGACAAAAGCTGGAACAGCAACAATAGTATGCTCAGTGTCATACAATTAAATCTCCACCACTCGAAGTGTGCATCGGAGAAATTGTTAGCATTCCTTAGAGAGGAAGACTATGACATTGGCATCATCCACCAGCCCTGGGTCAGTGGATCGACTATTCTAGGACGTAACGATACCGGTAAGCCTAGAACCCATAAACTAATCAAGAAGCATATCAAAGCCTTTTCGCATCCCTGCAGGAATGATTTAACAGTTGTTCAAGTGGTGGGTATAGGCAAACAACAGCCCTACATAGCCTTTGCCTACACGGGCCTACGACAAACCATCACCGCCAGACAAAGCTCAGTATGTGTCGCATGTTCACGCCAAGAATGAGTTCCTGCTTTTGGCGTGTGATCCTAATGCAAGACACACATTATGGGGGAGAACTGAAATCTGAAATTGAAAGCTCGGCAACTTACTGCGGGTGAGAGGAAGTACTTGACATTGCATTAAGCAAAAACTCTTTGTTAAGAAATACTAAAGAAGTCATGGTGTGTACTCGTACTTATAAGACCAAAATCATCCCTGTCCCGGGCTATGGGGCAGAAGCACGGACTTGGATGAAGATATTCTTGGTCGTTTTGAATGCAAAATTCTCAAAGGATTTTTGATCCCGTTGATACTGACAGGCTTTAGAAGAAAAGGTATTACAGCGAAATCTACGTGCTGCATGGCTTAATCGACCTAAGATCGATATTAACACTCCGCCCCAAAGAGTCCTTGAATCTTACTCGGAGCGACGAAGCAATAGAGGAAGACCTCGTAATTGGAGACAGTTGGCCAAAGACCGCGGTTACTGTAGAAGTTTATTAGTTGAAGCCAAGGTGTAACCTGGGGTTTAGCGTCATCTAAGCAAATATTTGTTTGAACTGTGCTGACGGCATAACAGCTTTACATAACAGGATACCCTAAAGGCCAAATGAGATCTGTCATACCTTAGTGAGTATTGTAGATACCTTGAAGTGCAAACGGAATCCGCTCCTCATAGTACCGATGCAGAGTTCTTTTATAACTGGGGCACGTACAGACAGGCAGTACACTTCGCTGTCATAAAGCCGAAGTGTGTGCGATAGACCTTCACGCATGAAATCGACGGAACCTCTGTTTTCCGTGTTTACGGCTTGGTTAATTCTGGTCTTTTAGTCCTAGTTTGTCTATCCAGAATATTTTTTATTTCCTTTACAAAGAACATGCCAAAATATTTTCATTTCCAATCATCAATCGTCTAAAAATATTTAGCTACTCTTTCTGAACTTATGCTCATTGCCGATAGCGATCATCCAGTGATTGCGTGAACTTTCTCTTCTAAAGTCGTCGGTATAGTTCTGTACGGATACTAGAAACTCCTAGAATATCAAAATTCATTACTGACTTTGCAAAAAGTAACAAAAAACGTCTTTACCGGTCCAAAGAGAGTTTGCACAATGATGTTTTCGGCTGCTAAATTCCGGTTCGTCGGTGAATGCGTGATGACCAACGGGCTGTTGCTCTATTTTTTGTTAAAGTTTGTGTAGAGAAATTGTATACTAAAAAAAAGGGTCGGTTCTTTTTTAAAATTCGATTACCGGTATTGGGCGGTCATTGGTTTCGAATCGCATAGTCGGATCTAAGTGGCTGCAATGCCATCTGGTACACGCCGATGGGATACTCTTACCCGATCCGGTATCCTGAAAAAAAAGGGAAACCTAAAACTGACCAACTTAAACGAGATAATCCCATTCCGAACCTTCTTATAACAAAGCCCGACGGGTAAATTGATTTCGCCTCGCTTTCGTGAATCGAAAGTTGTTCCGATTGTCGTTGCCAGATTTGGGAGTTTTTGCATGCTCAACAGCATGAGTTCTGGCTCTTCACTATCAACACATTGCAATCCGAAGGGTTGACCATATTTCAGGAGTTGGTTTGTACGATCCTTTCCGTCGGTACTTCATATGATTATCCATATGAAAAATACAATAGATACGCGTACTTATACCCTTACCTGACGACAATGAATGAACTTCTGACACATGGATGCGAGGACGGAGCAATTGTCAGCTCACATTGATCACTAAGCTTCTGACTGTGATGGACTACTCGTTCATTGATGATAACTGATAGAGCCGACCTTACAGTCGATTTTTTGGCACACTTATTCCCACAACAAGAAATTATCTGCACAACAGCTCCGAAGCGAATGTGATCCGAGGGTGGATCGAGTTCCTTTTCTGCATGGAAATTCAAGAACAATTCACGAGTCTTTTCAATCAGGAGTTCGGAGTTCTTGCGCTTTTTAAGGAATTCCTTGATTTCGCCCTGAAAAACATCGAAATTTGTTCTCTTTGAAGGTTCGCTCAGTTGGACTTGAAATTTGGTTACCTCCTCCTGGCAAATGTCCTCAAACCAATTTCCAATGCGAACACTAGGCCTATAACGAACGGTTGAGATGGTGGTGCTCATTGTACTTTCGATTGAATGATAATTTAGGGGAAAAAAACGAAAAATACTTTTGAGAATGACGTCTAATGAGCTGATGTCTAGGATATAGCGATTAGAAGTTTGGTGAATACAGTCTCGTTGGTCGCTTTCCGGCTGATCCTACTGTACTCTTCGTTGGTTGTTTTGAGGGTTTCATGTCCTTGAGTTTACCTCGTTTTCTTGTTATTGTTTGTGACCTCGCCTGTACCGTCCAGAGACCTTTCGTCTATCCTTAAGATAACAAAGAATCCAATAAATCCAACTTGTACCTTGACTATCAGAAGGTGCCGAGAAAGTGGAGGATAAATGAGAAGGCAAACAGACGATAAGTGGAAAACGGAGTAGAAAATTTTTGCGTGATTTGCATGCAACAATCTGTCGATGGGAATGGATTTCACTACAAGAATGTAAAGCGGCCAAACGGCTGACGATCAAGTACAAGGACACTATATGTAACTAAGAAAAATCAAAATAATCTTGATCATCGGTCCTTGAAATGGCTACGTAACCAAATCCCGGAGCGACTAAACACTTTCCGTAACTGTCTCTGTTCACTACGTGACTAAGGCCATCGTCGGTTGGGATTATAGCGGTATGGCTTAAGGTGCTTAGAGTACCAGCAAGAAGGTCCAAAGGGATTTTCTCTTTTTAATGATGGCGGATGTGGCTGGTGTATTTCGGTCTCAATTTCACTGCGTAATATGTCCCAGGTTGCATGGCTAAGATGCATTCAACACTACCGACACTAGCTTCTTACTTATGTCTTATCTGAGCTTTCCCTACCTATACTTTAGTTCAGAGAACAGGTCTACCCTAGCTCCTACTATTTCCTGACCATCTACCCATCTACCTGATCTGATTCCCTATCGCGTTCTCTATCTTCCTTAGCTTAGAAGGAAAACGTTCTCTTCCATATCCAGTTTGATTACGAGATCTAGGTAGGTACTAGGTAGGTAGGTAAGTGGGTATTGGAAAGACCAGCACACTTATGCCTTTTGGCCAATTTTGATGCCACGTGGATCTGTGATCCTCCTCCTCATGGAACTAATTTGAACGTATGGTGAAACGTAGAAGACTGTTAACGTCTATATTCTTTAGATCGCTTAAGTCATTGTAGAAGAAAGATTCTAAGTGAAGTTTTCTTCTTTGGGAGAGAGCTGGACATGTACAGAGTATGTAGAGGAGTGTCTCTACGGAAATCCCTTGTAAAGATGCCAACCCTTCTGGCATGCTTGCCTATAAGGCAGTCTCTAGTGATAGCAGTAAGATGTTTCCTATTTAGACGGAGCGATTCAGGTCCAGCCTTCGATAGATATGTTTGGTCACTAGACATATTGGTCCAACAGTCCACCTAAGGTCTGTTCTTTTGTTAGCATCCAGCTTTAATATTGATTTGCACGTAGCGATTGGTGTATCTATGCTACCCTTTTCCGGTAGAATAGGTAGAGTGGTTCCAATTTTGGCGAGTTCATCGGTCTTACAATTCCCTGGAATGTCTCTGTGACCCGACACCAAACAAAGGTGAAGGTTGAACTGCTCTGCAATCTCCGTAAGAGATGATCGGCATCCAAGGGCCGTTTCAGAATTTAATAAGACTGAGTCCAGGGACTTGATAGCAGCCTGACTATCCGAAAAGATGCGGATATCCTTTGCAGATATCACGTTTTCCTTCAGCCAGGACAAAGTTTCTTTAATTGCCAAAATTTCCGCCTGGAACACGCTACAGTGATTTGGAAGACGGAAAGAGAGGCTTAGATTTAGCTTATCTGAGAAAACACCGCCACCAACTACGCTATCGGTTCTAGATCCATCTGTGTAGAGATGGATTGACTTGTCCTCCATGAAAGCATCTTCTTCCCAGAAGGATCTAGAGGGGAAGCTTACATGGAAGTCTTTGTCAAACTAAAGTTCAGGTATGGTGTAATCGATGTTCTCGATGAGGATTCCTAATGTGTTAAGAATGTTAGCGGGTCCATATGAATTATTTGTTCACTGTGTAGTCGCTTTAAGGCGAATAGCTACAGTCTGCGCGGAGGGAGTAGAACGAAGGGCTCCGCTTACGCATAAACCTGCTTTTCATTGGACTCTGTTTAGTTTGCTGCAGTCGACTGTGTTGTTTAAGGCCGTCCACCAGACGACAACCCCGTGGGTGAGTATCGGCCTTATGTCCGAGATGTGTAGCCAGTGGATTATACGGGGTTGAAGGCCCTATTTGCTCCCAATGGCTGTTTTGCAAGACAATAAAGCTACTGTAGCTTTCTGTACTCTTTCTTGAATGTTGAGTTTCTAGTTTAGTTTGTTGTCAGAAATGAGATCCAGATATTTCGCTGTATCGGAAAAGACTAAACTAAAACCGTTTATTGAGGGAGGGTATATTGGGTCTATAACTTAATTCGGTTTGCTAAGAGATGGCGTAACTTGTATTATTCCATTGGAACATGCGTTGGAAAGCTACTGTCATTGTACGTCATTTCAGTATATGTCATTCATTTGAAGCGTAAACAACAATAATTTTTTTTCACTCAAAAATGTCGAACTTTGTGCCTGAAAATGTGTGTTTGCGGGGAGTTCTTCTTCATGAAGAAAACTGCTGCCGAAAGTCATCGTATTTTGGTGGAAGTTTATGGTGAACATGCGCTAGCTGAGCGAACGTGCCAAAAGTGGTTTGCACGATTTAAAAGTGGTGATTTTGGCTTGGAAGACGATGAACGTCCTGGGCAGCCAAAAAAGTTTGAAGATGAAGAACTGGAAGCATTACTCTATGAAGATTGTTGCCAAACACAAGAAGAGCTCGCAGAATCTTTCCGTGTCACTCAAGCAGCCATTTCAAAATGTTTAAAAGCAGCTGCATATATTCAAAAGCAAGGAAATTGGGTTCCACATGAACTCAAGCCGAGAGACGTCGAAAGGCGGTTTTGCATGTCCGAAGTCCTGCTGGAACGCCACAAAAGGAAGTCATTTTTGCATCGGATTGTTACTGGTGATGAAAAATGGATCCATTACTACAATCCCAAGCGCAAAAAATCATATGTGAAACCCGGCCAACCAGCCAAATCAACGGCAAAGCCGAAAATCCATGGCGCGAAGGTAATGCTCTGTATTTGGTGGGATCAGATGGGTGTGCTGTATTATGAGCTGCTAAAACCGGGTGAAACCATCAATGGACAACGCTACCGAACACAATTAATCCGTTTGAAGAGAGCAGTGGCCGAAAAACGCCCGGAATATGCGACCAGACACGAGGCAATAATTTTCCACTTGTTCCGGTCGATGCAGAACGCCCTCACTGAAATACGGTTCACATCAGAGCAGAATATCAAAAATTGGCTTGATTCATTCTTAGCTGCCAAGCCGGCGCAGTTCTTTTGGGATGGGATCCACAAATTGCCAGAAAGATGGGAAAAAGTCATAGCTTCAGATGGGCAATACCTTGAATAATACTATTGCACGTGTTTTTCTTAAATAAACGTTCAAATTTAGAAAAAAATTACGAATTAAGTTATATACCCAATTTTGTATTTCCTGGACAAGAGGACACGATCAGTTTTATGGGGGTTTACTCCCAATGCACAGTGATCTGCCCAACGGGTTAATCTGTTAAGATTTAGCTGAAGGAGTTCCTTAACGGTATTAAGATGCTTAATTGAGACTGCAATAGCAACGTCAAAAGCATATGCAGTTTATTAACCTCTAGGTTCCAGAAAGAATACCGTCTTCCGGCGTACCTCAGCTGACACATCTTTTAGCAGAAGCCCCACCCAATTTGGGGTTGATTATCCTGCTATTTACTGTAGCATAGGACTGATCAATTTCCCAAGTCAGTCGTCTATCTGCACAGTTGACAGTGCGGTCGTAGTTACGGATATGTTGACGTTGTTAAATGCACCCTCTATGTCTAGGAAACCAACCATTGTTGTATATTGTAGAGATCGTTCGAAGTGGCTAGTCAGTGAATGCAGAGCCGCTTCCACCGACTTTCCTTTTCACTAGTCATGTTGAGCCGTTAACAAAAGTCTTGGATCAATTTTAGCTCGTATATGGATAACGGATATCAATCAATCCTTCTAGAGTTTTCAGAAGGAAAGATGATAGACTTATAGGTCTGAGGTCCTTTGGGAAAACTACATTAACTTCTCACCATGATAAGAGAATTTGGATCATTTCTACACAGCTCCTCATGATATTCACTAGCGTAGGCTGGATAATTAATCTAGAGAAACCGTATCATTGCTACAATTTTCCAAAGTAGCCTCCACCACGGTGCTGTTGAGATTCTCCGATTCTAAAGATGTGACCAAGAGCTCATCGTATAGGATCTCTTTTTAATTCGTCATCGGTTTCCACTGTCATTGACAGTGTCAGAATAGGAGACCGACGGCTTAATTGTCGCCTCGGATAAATTGGAGTAGCTGCTATCAATTTCTGGAAAGGATATCGGCGCTCCAAGATCTAAGGTTGAGTTTGAAGTTACAGTTACGGTTACAACTCACCCTTAGGTGAATTCACTCGAAACCGAACCGAATCATGCCTTTAGTCTGCGCTGGAGGGTTAAGGGATTTTTTATTGATCTCAATCAACGCATATCTATAGGGGCCCCTTAGTTCTTCAAGTTTCGCGACTTACCACACATGAGTCGGTAGCGTCGGTTTGCTGAGCCTGATGATCACCAGAATGCTTTCTGGGGAGGAGGGTTCGATTGGGATCCAGGTGCGGGCGGCTTCTAGGTCCTCCTTAGGCACGACTTCGAATTTTGCATCTGGACAAATCTCTCCTAATCCACCTATGGCTTTGGTCAAAAGATCAAGAGATCTTTGATTGGCACATGCGTCGCTTGTGGTGAGAGGTGGTCCGGGGTTATCCCTCATGATGACCAATAAGTTGCGCCAGAGCTTTAACTTGACCAATTGCCACTGTTCAGGTGTTATCGATCCGTCGGTGTTGTTTCTGTCGATCGTTACTATGTTTTTTAGACCTTTGCTAAAAAGTCTCAGAGATGTGCTGTTAGATGGCCCAGTAGTTTTGGTGTTATAAGTTTTGGGCCTTTAGGAAAACGGCACGGTCCGCACTTCTCTCATCCTCTGGAATGGATCTGGAGATTTTAATAATGCGTAAAGCATTTCGGCGTCTTATGTAGAGCGCCTTAGATGGAGCTTTCCTATGAGGCTGAGCCCCCGATTCCTGCTTAGGGGGAGAGGAGTTTTAGTAGCAGCGTCAAATCCATGGCCTGCGACAAACTTGCTGCTGCTAGGGGTGGAGGAATTGATAGGACCATCTTATCTTACTTATCACTCCTTGTAAATTTAGCTTTATGCTAGTGGCGATTGGCTTTAGAGGATGGTGCACCATCACCTGCCACTGTTTTACCTCCGCTCGACAATGCAGGAGCCTTGCCGGTAGTCGGTGCAGTCATCGTTCTACCGCCCGGTATTAAAGCAGTAATGAATAGATCCCACGAGTAGCGGAGAAAGGATGATTCATCTGTACTGAGATCCGCTGTATACAGATAAGGCTGGTTAATCCGGAGGTCATCAAGTGTATGGATACTTACGAGATCTAACATCGTCCTGATTCTCGACATGCCAATGCTGATGCAATTTCCAGGAGAATCTGTGGCGAATGCAAACATTGAACACCAAAGGAATTTAAAGAAAACGAGCGATGTGATATCCTAAACCTGAATCTAGGTGTAGCGAAAGTCATCAAGTGGCTAAAACAAGGAAAGCGACCCAATAAAGAAGACATTAAGCATGAAGGTCTCATTACAAAAAGTTTATGGGCTAGTCAATCGTATCTAGGAGAACAGAAGATGCTGCTGATTTTTCCCAGAAAGCTAAGACAAAAAATCTTTCAGCTCAAGCGGGGGCCATCTGGGAGAGGGCAAAACTCTAAGTAAAATTAGGGACAGGTACTTCTGGATTTTTCGGACAGTAAGCACCAAGATATGGTGCAAGGACTGCAAAGTTTGTCAAGTTCGAAGAGGCCCGTCTCAGCAAACCAGAAGCAAGCCTAAACCAAGCCTTCCCGAATACCCTTTCGAGAGGATTGCAGTCGATATCCTTGGTTCAATTCAGAATGTTTATCGGTGCCTAACTAAACAAAACAGCTGAGGTAATAGTCGAACAACTAATCCATAACGTTTTCTGCAGATTTGGAGTACCTACCTCATTTCATCCATTTCATCCTGATTAATTTTTTATTGTTTATCGCTCGGCTTTCTTAGGTTTGGGGGAAATTCTTTACAATACTATGGAACTCATACGTTGTCAGGATAACCGCCAAAATCGATGGTAATGTGAATAATTGCATTGGCATCGTTTCAGGGATGATTGCGTCTTGGTTGCCCCACCAGATGCTGACAGAATTTTTTCAACTTCAAAGGCACACACATCGTCGTTCTCATTTGTATAGCCTACGCTGATAGGTAGTTCATTAATTTAGATGTAAGGCGCAATGGTTGTTATGTAACGGTGACTTGCACACAGCTTTGCACGAGTCATGGGTAAAATGCTACTTGGGTTACCTTCCACCAGAATCATGATGCGATGCGGATAAAGCCACACAGTCAGTCCAATTTGCGCATAACTACGGCCTTTATAGCTCATTTTATGTAATCTGAATCGGGATTAAGTGGACAAGTGTCCGCGTCTTAAAAAGCCTGGTAACTCTGGTAACTGGTAAGGGATTCGTCACGACTTTTGCCATAACTTGGTGACCCATAGATCCATATTTCGTTCTACCAGCTCTGCTACTTCCGCTCTATTACCAGAGAGCTAACATATCTGAAACCATGAGATATTTCCCTTTGTTAGTCAAAAAGAAGACGAATACGCTGCCGCTGGAAATCTACTGCTGCTTTAGAAATATATCGTCACACTCGGTAAGAGATCAGCTATCAGTTCGTATCCATAGAGTCAATCCACTAAAAGAGTCTAATAGTGTTGATATTGCTCAACGCATTATGGCGATACTGAGATACGAAGCGCTCTAATTTTTTTTAACATATCCATCCACACCTTCACACGATTGTTAAGTTCGCTTATCGAATTCACAATACAGAAGGCCGTGGGTGTTGTAAAATACAGGTGTTCGCAAGACTTGCTGAATTTTTTTTTTTTTTAAAAACATGGTGACTCACCTGTAGTTCAATGGATTTTTATAAAAATTCCAACTTTTCCATTGCTTGGAACTAGTCACGTCTCCTTGTAAATTAAACACCCCATCCAGGCAATGGACAGCTCCTTAAGGCGACGTATTTCACTCCCCTAAACTCAACCACCAATCTCCTTGGCTCATTAGAATTCCTTTCCATGCGTTAGATGCATTAATTTCATTGACGTTCCTCCCAAATGGAGTTCTTCTTTCTTAGTGCATTCCGTCTATAAAACCAGCCCCATTATTAGATTGATGCATAGCCCAGTTCACTGTTGTAGGGTGCAAATATTAAAGCGCACTAACAACGATAAGCTGCAATAAATTGCAAGTAAAAACCAACCCAAAGACTGTTTTATTACCTCGGCTTCTAATATAGCGTCTAATACTTAATTTCCTTTTAATACGCCCACCATATGAGACTGCAAATTTGACTTAACATATTTACGAGCAATCATAACCTTAAGTCAACCTCGGAACGTACAGAAAATACAAATCAACCCTTCTGTCAGGAAATGTTTTCCCCCCCTAAAAACCAAGAAAGGGCAAAAAGAACATTAAAAGCCATCTAATCCTCCATCTGAATCAGACCCTTCTTCTAGCAGCCTAGATATTACAGATATTTGTGCCTAGTAAGCCCGGATAACCTTCGAAAGACATCAAAAAAATAAACAAGATTTAGGTCAACGTCCTTCCTCTAATGCCGCCATAAATTCTGAGCTCATAAATCGCCATCAAACATTTATCAATTGCACTGTGAGTTGGCAACTCGGCAATACCGTCATTGGACTCATATACCATACCCGTAGCCTGGATGAACTCGCCCCTTTAATGGAATCGCGTATTTATCTTTATTTCGTGCAGATACTTGTATGACTCTGATAAAAAAAAAAAAAAAAAAGCTTCAGATACTCAGATACAATTTGTCAGATTTTTACGACCATAAGCTGACACACGAGGTGCTGGGCTAACAAAAAACCGCGCAAACGATAAATTTGTACATAGCCCTGTGGGGCTTCTCCAGCCCTCTGTATTGACAATGCAATCCACTGCACTTGACTGCATTTGTTGTTGGCGGTTGGGTGGTGTGTGAGTTTGTCAACATGTACGGATACATCCAGAGGATCGAATCCAATCCAGTCCAGTCCATGGTCGCCTGTTGAATGTTGAATATTGAACGGAGAGTGTCAATACCGGCGGCGGCATTCGATTCGGTTGGATGAGAACGTCCAATTAATTACGCGGCGACCACAAATCGATTTGCGATTTTTTTTTTTGTCCTTCGCCCCCACCGTTACAGGGTGATCGGGGGGTGTTGTGGTGATAAATGTTAAATTCGCATAAATTCATTTTCGAAAATTGTTCCCGCAAAAGAAGATGAAGAAAAAAAAAATTGACAGACTCACTAACCCGGGTGTTTGTTTGGCAGCAATTTGCTGGAATTTTTACCCATCTGTCGGGCGGTTTTTTTTTTTTTTGTTAATTCGTTATGATTTTAAAATTGTGGTGGCTGGAAGCTATTTTTGAAGGCCTGATTGTTTTATGACAAACAGACGGGACGAGAAGGCGTAGAACACTATTTGCTTTCGATTATTTTGGGCAAACATCTGAATAAATACGAGGGGTGGTCTTGGGGAAGATGTAGAATTTTTCAGAGTAGGACCGGAGAGGGATATGAGGGAAGAGAATCACGCGTCGTGTCGATTCCGAATAATTCGGTGAACTATAATTTTGAATAATTTATGGGGCCGTTACGTTTAGGCGGATTTTAGTTGCGGCTTTGAAGTTGTTTGCTTACCCTTCAGGAGTCCCACATGACCGGGTTCGTGTTCGTTTTAATCACCACTTAGTTCATCTGATCAGTTTGCACATTTCACCTGACGGCGTGCCGTTCTTAATTTGATTATCTCGGTCATTTGATTATTTGGATAGTTTCAAGTGTAAACGACCGAGTGATCTATGTTGTGCCGATTGTGATGTTCAGATGTTTGATGACGTGTACACTTGGATGAGTACATCATGCTTGTTATTCCAGAGTTAATTGGCTGAACTCAGTAATTCAATGAATTGATTTATTCCAAGAGTAGACAGTCAACACAAGCAAAGCCTATTCATTTGATCAAGTCGTTCAGTTTACTAACCTCGAGAGAAGCCTCAATCTTAGTAACAGAAGGCTGTCGAACTGCTCCGTTGCAAAAAGAAAAATTGGTTGAGACCGGACTACACTCAATCTTACTTACTTACTTACTTAGATGGCACTACAGGGTAGAGCTCAGCTGATATGCCTATCCAGCTAGAGCTGCCTTCAGCTGCGGACACGAAGTTGACTTCCACTTGTGTACGAGTATGTCTATCGCGTAGTCCCTCAGGATTGGAGTCGAAAATTTCTCAGACCGGAGCGAAGGTGTCCATGCGTTTAAGGTGACCTAGGCATCTTATTCAAGCTCTCCGAACTTTTCTGGCGTGGTCGGCTTGCTGTACAGCTCGTATAGTTCGGTGTTGAAACGTTATATGCATTTTCCATTGACGCAAGCGGGGCCAGCAATTACCCGCAGTGTGTCTGAACCATATACTTTCGTACACTGGTACAAGTTGCTGTGCCGTAAAGCTTCCCGTGCTCTTTCTTCTTTCTTCTGAAGAGCCTATGTGCTTCCCTTTTTTCTGTTCATAGAGCTCGCGAGCCTCTATCGTCCTTTTCTGAAAAGTCGTTCAGTACATAGGATTTGCCTAACTGTATTCGTCATTGAACCAGGGGTTTTTTGTGTTGGGGCGGGATGAAACCCAGTACATTAGACGCGGCTTTTCTTATTACTCTATGGGCAGTGGACTTCAAGATGGATTAAGGGACCTTAACGAGTTTGACGCGCTGTCTGACTCCACCTAAAAAATTGTATTCCTGTATCCTCATAAATTCTGGTACACCGACCACACAGTTAGAGAAAGATTCCTAACACAGCCGTGTGGAAATACGGGAAAGTCAGTTGGAGCGGACTTAACAACTTCTTTAGAAATTTTAACTGGGCGTTTTATGTAATAGCGACCTGGATGCCGCTGCTGATATGACCACAGACACTATTCTGCTTGGAATGAGATCATGTATCCTTCATCGGATGAGCCAATGGAAAAAGCTGGGTACGACTCGAGCTTTAAGGAGGCTGTCAGAGATAGGGAACAGTTTTTGTCGGTGCTGCAGGACCAACCCGACAAAGAAAAACCGAAAAAAGTTCAAATAAGTCGGGAACGACTAAAAAGCCTTCCTCAAGCGTGTAAAATTTCAATAAGACCAAAAACTGAGGCAAAAAGTACTACATTGTCCCAAAGGCAGTAACAATTTCTGGTCGTTCATCAAAAATATTAGAAATTCTGTTTTGTCCTTCACCCCAACGCTAGCTTACAATGACATTCCAGCTGTCACCTCTTTGGACAAGACCAGTCTGCTTGCTGTAGACTCTGCGGCCAGTTCAACATTTCCAGATTCTGCTTTGTCCCGGTCTTCACTTGGTTGGTCGCATCTTCAGTGGAACGAATCCACTTTCGCACTCGTGTAGTAGCAAGAGTTCCTAAAGATCTTAACATGCACAGATCCGCTGATCGAGATGGTATATCTCCCCTTCCTCTGAAGATGTGTTCTTCCACGTTGGTAAAACCATTGCGTAAGCTTTTTCATCAAACCTACTCTTTAGGGCTTTTTCCGGGTAGATGGAAAACAGCATTTGTCCAGCCCGTCCATAAAAAAGGCAAATCTTCTTCTCTCCTCCGACCTACCCATTGCACATACCTCCCTTCTTTTCATGGTCACGGAGACGCTGATAAGCCGTCAGCTTATGAAATGTCTCGAAAACTTCTCAATGACCGGCAGTACGATTTTCGTAGCTCCAGGTTCACTGGTGATTTGATGGCATGTCTCACCGAAAAGTGGAACCAAAGCGTACATCAATCTGGCGAAAGCAAGATAGTTGCAGTTGATATTTCTAAGGCATTTGACAAAATTTGGCATCAGGCTCTTTTACCGCAAATGAGTGCATTTGGGATTGACGACTCCCTTCTTCAAGGTATCTTGGATGGTCTCAAGTCTGATATTCACGAAATAAATGCTGGTGTGCCCCAGGGCTCCGCTCTGTCTCCGACACTCTTTTTAATTTTCATCAACGATCCCTTGTCTGCTACTTCTAATTCAATATATTCCTTTCCTGTGGCAATACTCTCTGCTTTTCAAATTAGTTCCCTGACTCACGTCCCTGCTCTTCGTCCCTGGGACAGCAGCGTATGCTCAGCTCATTAAATTCTGATATAGAAAAGCATCACTAAATGGGGAACCACAAACAGAGTGGAAGTTAATGCTTCCAAACACAATGCTGTCTGTTGTCGTTGAAGCGTAATTTAAACTCCCACTCGCTTTAGGAGCCATCGGTTCCTCCTGAGGTACGGGCTGTCGAATTCGAGTACGGTGTCTCGCTTCTTCTATCCAGGAGATTTCCTAGAGAGTATGGGACCATTTGGAAGGTCATTATCGAGTACGTGCAGTACGAGTATTTACTGCAACTGTATTGCTCGAAGCTATTTCGTTTAAAGGAGGCGAGAGTGGTTGTGCTACTGATAAGGCTAGTCTCTCTATAAAGCTACGTTTGATCCTAAATCATATCGAGGCATCAGCCTTCTTCTCGTACTTGGTAATGTACTGGAAATCGTCGTGGTTAGGAGACTCTCAGATAGGATTGCCGAGCTGGAGCCTTCTATAGAATTTGGCTTCAAAAGGGCAGATGTGTCAAGGATGGTCCTTTATTAAAGACTGCGTCCAGAATAGCAGTGCCAAGCTTGCTTTAGACGTCTTTAGCGATTTTAAGGGCGCCTTGGATAATTTAAAGTGGCGAGGAATTCTCACCGGATGATCTGATTTTGTTTCTGGATGGCCAGTCTCGTGCTGAGCTGGAAAGAATAGGATCGAGAGAGCTACCAACTGTGGCGAAAGCGTAGGTATCAGCATATCTCGGGAGAAGACTGTGACAATACTGTGGCTCTTAGGGTTCCCAAAATACTCCTAAATGGTGTTGGCCTTAGGTACGTGACTGAGGTCAGGTATCTTGGGATAACGTTGGGTGAACGGATAAATTTCATTTCTCACCTCATGACTGCTGAGTTTGTAGGCCGGGTAAGGCGCGTTGACCGGCGACTAACTAGACATTCCCTTCGTATTGTATACGGTGGCCTCTTTGTTGCTTGCGCAACATTTGGGGCATTGGCTTGGTATGACAAGATAGTGTCTGAGGTGGATCGTCTTGAAAGTTTGGCTTGCCAGAGAGTGGTCTTACTTAGCTGGTTTCCAGTATGTCGACGGATGCATGCCAGGTATTGTTGGGAGTACCTCCCCCTCTTGACTAGAAGTGATCACCTTCAGAGTTGGAAAGGAACTCTCGTTGAATGTCGTTAGTTGGGTCTCATCCATGGATGTGGAAGATTTGTCTGCTAGGGAGTGTAAGGTCCTGCTTTCCGAATGCATCCGGTCTAGAAAAGTCAGGATTACTTACAACTTCCTGCAGGATCTGCCAACCTTGAGCGGGCTACCAGTCAGTTTGGGCTTTCTGTTAACCGGGCATGGGTCCTTGACGCCTTAGCGAGGTAGCAGGTGGCTCATGCAAAGTTCCAATTGAGGATTGGATGCAAGTTCTGTGCGTACGTCAAACCTACTCACATGCTAGGGATTTGCAAGTTGTAATGGTGAGACCTGTGATGTGAGCGGTGTTCTCGTTAAGAGAGCTAAATTCGAAAGAATTCTTAACTTTGGAAATGAGATTTCCCGTCAGAGATGCTATAGACAATTAGCGGCTGGAAATTCTCTACATAAAGACGTTGCACTACAGGCTGCCAGTTCTTAGGTATAAAGCGCGTCACTCGAAGGGACCGCAGCTATATTCTACTACCAATAGCGACCTGTTGAGGTAGGGTCCCTTGTGGGAGTATCGTGGTGGTTGTACCCAAATCGGGCGGAGGTTAAGACGGATTGGGGCTTGGACCTCCCATGGTTCAATATAGGTTGCAGCGTGCTATGGTTGGTGTTCCATCATTTGGTGGATATAGAACTGATCGATTTGCTTGATGGGAGCTGCATTACAACCGGATGCCTTGACCCATGGAATGCCTGAGGTATGAGATAGGTCTCGAACTTCGAATCTGGTACTGGTGGTCGTACTTATACTACTCGTAGGGAGCTGATCAACGCATTGTTTTGGTAACTTATACGAAGACGTATCGTAGAATTAGGCGTTCACGGCAGGTACCTACGTAAAACGCTGGTGACATTTGTAGCTATAGCACGGAAGCATGGACTTTATCTAAAGAAATGTTCCTTAGTTGCGTTGAGAAAAAAGTTCTTTGAACGATTTTCGGTCCCGTTTGCATAAACGGAGAAGCTATAGATTGAACTGGTGGGAGAAGAAGGAATCCATTGGCTCCAATGGCTAAGATATGTCGAGTAAATGATTACCTCAACTGCGAACCGAAATGGATTCGAATCCATTTCAGAGGGACGACACAATAAAGGTGGCGCACTCATACGAAAAGGGATTTCTGCTCACTTGACCAGTACATCTGTATTAGCGATGAGCACAAGATCGCGTTGAGTGCAGAGGACTGTAGCGCTATCTAAAGTAAGGCTGCTTTATTGTGGGCTTGGAACTCGCGTTGATAGTCGGAATAGTACTCATTTAGAGTGAGAGTCAGTGTTACAAGCTTAATCAGAAGGAATTACCGGCAACAGATAATGACAGCAAGTTCTATTGAAAAAGCTGTCAGATACTAGGTCTTAAAGGGATTTTCGAAGAGCAAATACTCGTAGCACTGTGTGCAATTAAAATAAAGTCGTAGGATTATGGTCCTGGCATGAAACATATACTCACTCAATAATATCTTCCAGATTTATCTTCAAGTTCAGGCAACTTTATCCTCAAATTCAGCAGAGCTCAACATAACCTTCTCCCGTTTATCCTCAAGTCTGGCCCTAGGTCAGGTAAATTTGTGTAACCTGTTTTGAGGATAAGCCCAGTAAGTCCCTTACGTATTACTCCATAATACTCCCTACAAATCAAAAGCTTACGTTGACCTCTTCAAAGTATTTTAAAAGCAGGACTTCATGTGTGAGTTGCCCCAATATATTCATACGAATAGACCGCAGAAGAATGTTGCAGATACGAGTACACATTGCCAAGGATAACCTCAAGAATTTATTCGAATTTTTCACAATCGATTACGTCAATCAATAAGCTTGAGACTAAACTACTATTGCTGCCGCGCTGTAAGGAAAGTAACCCAAAAACCGTCTGAGCAGGAGCACTGAAACATTAATAATAAGCACCTCGACTTAGTCCTTGGCTCTTATCCTTCTCCTGTGCAACTCAACCTGATCGGGGCTTTACTAAGTGGTTCACTGTACTGCGAAACTATACAAATTTGACGATGTGGAATTAAATTAAGAATACAGATACCAGATACAGAAAATTCACAAAATTCACCAGATTCTCCCAGGACTACCTCACCTTGAAGTCTGGCAGAATTCCTCCGGTCGTCCCCGTCTCCCCAAAAATCTGATTGTCTGACAATTAAGTTGTGCTCTACTAGGAGTGGGTGTCGAATTTCTTGGTGTTTGACTTTACACTCGGTCTTCTTTGGAAATAGTACTAACCTTGCATATGTGGGATGTTGGTGGAACTCTGAAGGAGTAAGGACTCTCTCCTGGATAAGTGGGTGTGGATATAAGTTGTGTAGGACTACCATAGGGAATAGGGATAAGAAAACAAGACCACATACGTGTTAGGGTTTAGGAGAATTCGTTTACTTCCCTTCGATAGCGGTATTGTTTCCCTACGCAGGATATGTGGGATATTACAGGGAGCTACAGCAAAGAAAAGCTGCCCATTGGGTTGATTAGAGTAATGAAGCACTCACATAATACTCACATAAGCAAGTGAATGAGGCAAATGATTTTAATGGATTTGAGGAGTGAAAAACACCCGGCAACCCGGGGTAAATTCTTAATCACATGAGAGGATGTTTGTGTAGTTTTAGTACTAGTACTCTGGAGTGTTTGTTTTTTGCGTTTTTACGGCTTTCAGACTGTGTTTACGTAGCTGGTTTTGACCTAGTTGAGTTGAAAGAGTTCCTTTTCCATGGAACTGTGGTTGTTGGTGAATTAAAATAGATTTGGTAAATTTACTTGTAAAGTTTGCCTTTTGAAGAAACTTGAGAGAATGTATATCTGACAGAAGGTGTAAGGTAAATGCTAGGGAAGAACTATGTAGTTTTGATAGCCCCGATAGTAAAAATAATTGAAGCAGAAGAAAATGGGGACGGTTATAGATAGACTAGACGTATACCCTCTACCAAGGTAGCTGGTTTCTATATCTTGGTATGGCAAATTGAAAATCAGGAATGACAAGCAACTGACAAATATGATTTGGATCACATTATAATCTTTCTGGTACTTCCATTGCCGGCAAATCAATCGCAGGTGACCGTGTTATGGTTAGACCATTCAAGAGCAGGACTTTTAGGTCCACAAGGTAGGGGAGATATACAAAATATGAGTTCCTAAGAAGGATCTTCCTCTATCCAATCAATCGTGACATCTAAAGTCAGCACTACGACACTGCTTGGAAGGACTAGAGTTGCTGACGAGTTCTACGAGCAGTAGAGATGAGCCGAACACAGCCTTATCAGGAGGAAAAAGAAGGAGCATGGGAAGCGCGTGGTCGAGGAAATTGAGAGACGCTACTCCAGAAATGAGATTCAGAAGTTTTACCAAAAGGTAGAACCAAAGCCTTTAGAGACGAACAAGGGAGCATCGTAGTAGAGTCGCAGTCGATGCAGAAGATTTGGAGAAAACATTTCTGTAGACTGTATGACGGCGATGACGAACCAAATACCGATGTCAGACAGAATGAACCTTTCAACCTGGACGACGTAGACCAACAATTCTATGCACCCGATCCGTCAAGTCAAGTCCAAAAAAGCTGCTGGAGTGGGCGGCCTGACTGCCGAGCTCTTCAAAGCGGCAGGCGATGACTTGGTAAGGATCATATCCCAACTCATCTGGCAAATATGATCGGACGAAAGTATGCTTGATAAACGGAAGCTAAGCATTGTTTATCCGGTCCTCAAGCAAGCAGACCCTATGCACTGCACCAACTACAGAGGCATCAGTCTTCTTAACATCGCCTACAAGATCATCTCTGCCGTATGTATGAATGGCTCAAGGAGTTCATCAGCAATCTGATTAACCCAGATCAGTATGGCTTTAGGCCAAGAAAGTCCATCATCGACCAAATATTCACAATGTCGATCTTGGGAAAAACCCATGACCTCCATATCGATACACACCACCTATTTACCGATTTTAAGGCCAGCTGTGACAGTATCTATAGAGACGAGCTATACAGGAGAATGTCTAGCTTTGGCATCCCTGCCAAACTCGTTCGTTTGTGCAGGATAACGATGGAGAGTGCAAGCTGCTTCATCAAAGACGGTAAAGAATTCACCGAGACCTTTGAAAGTCCGTTAAATTATTCGTACTTGCATACGTCGATGATATTGACATAATCGGAAGAAAGCAGTTTGATGTTAGTGCCGCTATAGCGAGCATCGAGACGTAAGCGGCGGAGATGAGTCAATGACGGCCAGACCAAGTGTTTGCTGTCAACAATAAAGAACACCCATCACCGATGTCTAGGACCGAACGTCACCTTCGACAGATATAAAAACTTTGTCTATCTAGGCTCCACTATTAATTCAGACAATGATACCAGCGCTGAGATCAAACGCAGAATAACTCTTGCCAATCGCTGTTTTTTTGGGTTAAGAAGGTTAGCAAGGTCCTCAATCTTGCAACGAAATTGGCCTTATATAAGACCTTAATAATCTCATTCCTGCTCTATGGCGCCAAGGCTTGGGGTTTATCAAAAATTGATGAGGGTAACTTGGCAGCCTTCAGAGGAAAATTTTTCGCGTAATTTTCGGTCCCGTCTGCATAGACAGTGAGTGGAGGAGGAAATACAATAATGAACTGCACGGGCTGTACAACGACATCGACATCGACTCGTGTCTAACGATGGACACGAATGCTCCGGTCCGAAACATATTTGAATCTACCCCGAGGGACCGTGACTCAGGTGGTCCATGCAATTGAAAAGTGACCTCAACCAACTTAGCGAGCGAAATTGGAAGCAGCTTACTAAAGATCGAGCTGGCTGGAGACGCTTGTTTGCTAAGGTCCAGGAGCACCTTAAGTAAGGTTATCGACTCACTTTCCAGATAGTCTCTTCAGACTGAGCCCACAACCAGCTCCTATCGAGGAAGCTTCACATTCAGCTGAGTAACCTTATACGACATAGCTAGTATTTGTCATTGGTTGTGGTGACGAATGAGGCCATTAAACATGCTGTTGCTTCCTTTGATGGCTTTAAGTTGTCTAGAACTTCATCTTAGCTCCCATCCTGCCACTAGTACATATAATGACTGAAGTTGTTCTTTTTCCGAGAAGGAAAAGCTTACTGCTGTGACTCTTCTAGTGCTTTAAAGCGCCACCTTCCGTTTCTCAAAGTATTTGGGTATAGTCCTGAATAACAAACTTTCTGGCAGTGCGAACGAGCTTTGGGCGAGATATGGGTCTTGTCATCGGGAAGGGTTCTTTGCAGCTACAGGGCTATGATAAGGCCAATTATATCTTATGCGTCGGTAATATGGTGAAGGTTCGGTTATATCAGGCTTCAAAGAACGGTCAGTTTTGGCTACAGGGGAGCCTTCCCTAGAACGTTTGGTTCTGATCTAGATGGACTGATGAATATGCATGCCCTTGATATTCATATGATGAGATATTCACTCTACATTTAAGGAGAAGTGGTCTTTGGTGCAAAGCTCACTGGAGCTTTGATTACCTTAGGCGCCGACTATCATTTAACTCTGGTCTTGTGGACATGCTGTCTGAAGCAATGACACCAGAATCTCTGCTGCGAAAAAAATTCAAACTTGAGGTTCCCTGTGCCGAAGAGTGGTTTGGGACAGAATTTGAGCCAGGAAATGAATGTATTCGGGTCGAATGTAGTCGGGTCGGCTTTAAATCCGAGTTAGTATGCGGCGCTGGAGGACGAAAACGTTAGATTTCACTCGTCGTTAGGAAAACTTTCGTCTATCTTCCAAGCGAAGATATGCGCAATTCTGATGGCAACGAACTATATTGTGAAAAACCAGTGGAGGGGGCGAAGGATTTACATCAACAGTGACAGCTAAGATGAGTCTTAAGCTTTGCTGAACCCTGTGGCCACTTCCCAGCTAGTTCGAGAGTTCAATACTTCTCTGAACCCAATAAAGAGGGATCATTGGAAGTGAGGCTCAGAAGAGTTTTCCAGGACTCGAACCTTGGTTAGAGTTGGCATTGATAGTTGGGCTTCATATGAGCATAACTTCAGATGGCTTGACTTTCCAGATTGCTGGCAAACCACGCGAATTCTTACCGACGTCATAGACTTTCCTGCTGTCCCGCAATAGGAAAGACTACAGACTGCTTACTGGCATCGTGATGAATCATTACCTAAGCATCTTGGTGTGCTGTGCATAAGTGAAACAACATCCTTCGACGCTTGCTATAAGAGTGGTGAAGACACCACGGAGTACTACCTCTGTGAGTGTCAGGCCTTCGCTCGCATAGAGCTTCAGGTACTCACAGCTGATGTGGTTGATGCTGGTAATGTAGGCACTTTATTAGATTTTTTTTTGTTTGTTGCTTATAATTAACGCGCACTCAAGGGATTGCGTACTTTCAAAATACTTGCACACAGCGCGGGCGAAGCAAACTTAGGGAGAAAAGAAAGAGAGATATTGATGCACGTTGGATTTAAATGTTTGCAGGTTGTAATGACTGGGAAATAAAGAGCTCGTCAGGGCATTCTTCAAGGGGAGAACCGTGATATTTCAGAGTACTCCGGAAGTGAGCTTCAGAGCATGCTGATGAGCACTCTTAGCCAGGCGGGTGTTACAAATGAAAGTTTGAAAGGGCGGAGTGTTACTGGCAATTTGAATGGAGCACTGGCGGTGAAAATGGTGATAGAACGAGGTTAGGCAGGAGACATAACGCTAGAGTTCGGGGGTGTCAATCGACTGAGTGACACTGTAGCGCTTGTTCATAATTCTACGAAAGACTGAGAAAGTTTTTTTTTTTTTTTTGTATATGGCGACTGTTTGGTGGCTAGAACATTCCACACTCAAATACCATTTCTCTGTAGCATTCACCGTAGTAGATGTTTGTCACAATTTTTCATCTAGATGTCTTCCAGCTATCTCGCTGGATTGTGGTATTATTCGAAAAATGATCTAGTGCTTAACGTCATTGTCTTTTTTTTTCATTTCGACCTATCTTAGGCTCCTAATTGCTTCCCAACACGGATCGGGTAATTAACACAATGCACCATACCCAAACATGAATTTCAGTCTCTTTCTTCGATACTTTGCTATCGACCCATCTCTACTTCAGCACTATGACCATCCATTCGTCGACTTCAGAATTGCATATGACACCGTGCAAAGAGACGAGCTATATAATGCCATGCCTAGTCTTGAAATCCATACCAAACTCGATATTTTGTCGACGATGACTATGGAGAATTGTCGCTCCTTCATTAAGGTCAACGATGAACTAACCGAGACCTTCAAAGTCGAGAACTATATTAGACAAGGTGATGCGTTGTCAGGTGGCTCTGTTAGCATCGCCCTTGTAAGAATCGTGCAAGACTCACTGGCCAATAAAAGATGCACGATCCAGAGCATTGGTCTACGTAGCTGTCTATGGATCCAAGTAAGAAGCTATTGACAATTCTCCTGAAGTACATGATAGGAATGCGACGTGTATCATGCTGTCAGCACTTAAGTATCTCCGGAGACTTTAATGCGGATCTATGTACTTGGGGTCAATTCGCGTTCCTTTCAATTCTCGTCTCCTCTGTTGAAATGCAAATCGTTAATTCAAGCAAACTTACATGCCTGGCTAAAGAACATACCTCTGACCTTCTGGACCTTGCTATTATTTCTGATCCGACACTGGTGTTTCTATTTGATCGACTGCCATCCTATTGGATCTTATTTTTAGCCATGATCTCCTTTTCTATACATATGACACCCAATTCGCAAACTCTGCTGTCCCCCTGTATGGTTTGCTTAAAAATTGTTCCTATATTGACTTTAATGCTCTTCAAAACGCTTCGATCGCTGTCCAACTTTCAGTCGCTTATTTACCAACTTCATCATTTATTTGTACCTATTTGTACTTTGTACTTGGTTTACCTCGGACGTAATTGAAGCTTTGAAAAGACGGAATAAAATGTCTAGCAAATGGAAGCACAAACCAACGAATGCGAATTGGCTTCGACATAAAAGTGTGCTTAACAGATCGTCTGTCACTATTCGGGATGTTAAAAAACCTTTTACGCCTCTAAGATAAACATACGAGTATCGCTGCCTCGAAAATTGCTATGGAACCGTTTGCGAGAAATCGGTGTCTATGCTGGCAATAAGGACGCAAAAAGTAATATCGATCCTGACGTGCTTAACAATTTTTTTCTGGGCACTGGTAATAACATTTCGTCTTTTGCCCCTGGGGAAGACCTTGCGTTAGCAATGCCGTGGAAAATCGCTAAAGTTTTACCCATTGCTAAAAGCGAGCGCAACAACTCCAGAGGATTTCTGGCCAAGTCAGTCTGGTTTCAGCGCTAACCATGGCAATAGTTAACATACTCTAAAAAAATTGGACAAAACTTCGTCACTAAATGTTTCTATGTCTACTGGATTTCTCAAAGGCCTTTGATAAGGTCAATCAAGAAATACGGTGTTGGAAACTGGAAAATATTTTCGGCTACAGTGACAGGCCTGTAAGACTAAATCGCAGTTTTCTCCCTGGAAGGATGCAACGAATTATATCCGGAGAAAAGTTTTCAGCTGTTAAAAATATTCTGAAAGGAGTACCTCAGGGATCGGTTTTGGCGCCGATTTTTATTCATAAATGACTTAGCATCTGCAAAAATTCTTCAATGTACTTCTATGCAGATGATGTTCAACTGACTCTACCAATAAAGGCTATGAAAGAACTGAGCTTTCGACTAAATGAAGATCTGAAACAAATACGCAGGTGGTCAGTATTAAGTGGTTTATACAATACAAGGTGGCAAAAAAGTTGTCACCCGATGTTTTTTGGCTGTAGTTTTTTTCATGAGTGAAAAACGTTGGTTCTACTTCTGGATTATGCTTATTTGATATCTTAAATATTTTTTTGTCAATTCAAGGAAATAATATCGGCTAAGTGGCCACCGTCAGAACTGATGACCATTCGGGCCCGATTTATGGCATTTTCCATTACTGCTGTCAGAACTTCCGGCGATAGGTCCTCGCATTCTTGGCGGATATTCTCTTTGAGGTCTTCAAGAGTCTGGGGCTTGTTGACATGGACCTGTGACTTCAAAAAACTCCACAAAAAGAAATCTGGAACGGTTATATCAGGCGATCTTGCCGGCCAGTGCAAATCGCCAAAACGAAAGATTATGCGACCCGGAAATACAGCCATCAGAATTTCGGTTGTGGCTCATGCAGTATGCGCCGTTGCTCCGTCCTGTTGGAACCACATGTTCTCCAGTCCCAATTCATCCAATTAAGGAAGGAGGAAGTCGTTGAGTATGCCTCTCGTTCGTCGTCCACAGTAGTCGTTTGGTCCACGGCGTTTTCGAAAAAAATAAGGCCCAATGACGCCTCCAGCGTAAACAGCACACCATGTAGTAACTTTTAGCGTGTGTAATAGCTCTTCATGGGTTATACGCTGATTTTCAGTGACCCAGAAGCGATGCCTATTCACATATCCACTGAGATGGAAATGGGCCTCGGCGCTCATGATGGTTTTCGATGAAAAGTTTTCTCCCTCCCACAGATGAGATATTCTCAGCAGAACGGCTGCTCCAGGGGCCGGCCAGACCTGGCAGCATTTCGTGTTGTCCCATACTCTTCTAGGCGAGCGGCTAAACGTCTCCGTCTAAATTCACACTGCGCCAACACTACCGACGAATTATTCCCCAAAAAACAAATATTCTGCGTTCTGTAGGAGTATGGCGATACGTGTCTTATTGACGTGTATTTTGTATCTGTATCTTCACAAAGTCAAAGCAGAATTTACATTTGCACCCGTTTGCAAAGATTATAGCGTCTTCCGATAGGGTGATGATTTTTGCGAAACCTAGGGCTTAAACCCAGAGAAATCGACGCTCCTTCCGATTTTCTATGGATCATTAGATCTCAATCCTCTGCCAGATATTTGGCTTTTGCAATACAAAACTAAAAAGCCATGACTTTTCAATAAGCTGCGATCTGGCGATCTTTACTCATACCATCGTGGTTATTGGCCGTATTTATGGGGGACTTTGAAAACCAAGGTTAACTGCTGGTTTTGCACCCACTGAAACTCCGCGAATCCTTGTAATGATCCTAGTTATACTTATAACCTACGCTGATATGTTTTACTGCACCGCGAATTTTAAAAGTGCAATCCTTCTATACTTCTCAACAACCTCACTTCAGGACTAATTTTATTATATTATACCGCTCTCATTTATCCTGACACACTTAAGCGGAAGGGGACGTCAATCAATTTTGACTATGTCACACAAGGTGGCTGGCGTATGATCGTGCTGGTTCGAGAGGCTTGTTGGTTGAGGCCCAGATCGATCCCGACTGTAATTAAATCAGTAGGTAAGCTGTAGCCTCAGTCACCTCAATGCGGGTGGGTGTTATTTGTGATACAGGTTTAAATTTACGGACTCATAGTGTTTCCATAATTAGCAAAGCTAGCAGTGTGCTCAGAACTGTTAAACGATGGTTTGAAGAATTCTCTGTTTATTCTCTCGTCACAGAATCCTTTTACATTACCTTTGATAGGTTACTTTATGAGTAGGCCAGCTAGGTATGGTCTCCTTGCTATAAAAACTACAATATACATATTACACGTCCTGAAACTGAACAATGCAGGCCCCTACTATTCGTGCTACGCGGGCTCCCATACAAAACATCACGAATCCGCCAATATTCTTTCTTTTTATCTACCAGTTCTTTGCCAGGAACATCGAATCATCCACACTTCTGCCGCAGGATCTGTTTAATATGAACACATGCAACTAAAGGTCCATCTGTTCTGTTCAGCCCAATTATCACTGACCGACATATTTCCTCAGATCATGATTGTGGGTATCTCAGCTTGAAAGACGGATGCAAGTTTTGCTAAGGAGGAGTATGAATATTGGTGTGGTTTGTTTCCAATAAGGAGCCGCTACGGGCCACATAAAATGCGGAAGCATTGCTCTTTTGCGAGGCAGTTCTCTGGCCGTGTCATTTCTCGAAATCATGCGATTTGACACCGTTCGACCTCCTCCTTTGGGCTCATATGAAAGAGATTTATGCCAACGCTGCCTATTTCAATATCGATGACAACCTTTCTTATATCTTCTAAATAGAAATCAGATTTGTTTTCATGACAAATCAAAAGGAAACTATTATTGGAAGACCATTTACGTTGTGCTTCTAAAAAGGGCTCTACAATCCAGAATAGAATTAGGCCTCAACCAGCAAACTTTTCTAAGCTGTTCGCCAGGCAGCGATGGATCACTGGATGCTGCTTGAAGTCAAGTTCGTTCTAAGTAGAGCACGTATATACTAGAACTCGCCTCACTCTGGACATCATATGGTGTTTCGATTACCCACATGAAGAATCTTCGGTCCAGAACGAGTCTATCCCAAATGTGCAAGTGAACTTAGTTGCGGGTCTCATCACTGATCTTGACTAGATTCAGTGCCAATTACCATTGCAACTTCAGTAGATATGTGACCAAAGACGGCTGGAAAATGTTTGCCGTTTCAATTCAACATTTACAAAATGAAATACGGCTTTTCACTGTTTCACAAACCTCATTAGAGTAAAGTAATAGTGTTCTGTGGTACACTATGCCGCACCGTGCCAATCTTCCATTTTCTGAAGTGTAACTGCTCTGAAAGGATGTAAAATATGATCTCTTACTTCATTTGGGTGAAGCGAATGCAGGTAGATAAATGCTAATCGAAAATCCTTGTCTGTCATATGTTATACGAAAATATGTCTCGTACGTCCCTGACTCACGACACCTTCAATGAGAACAATGCATGCGAATCGTCTCCTGGCCAAACTACTTCGTTGGCCAAGGAACTTGAAATGTATACAAATACTCATATCAAAACATTTCAGGAATGAATTTCATCAAATTTGACTGCGAAATATATCGCAATTACAATAACAAGTGTGAGATACTCGTACGTTGGCCGACTTTGATTGATTAACATGAATTGTTTATTGCTCTCTCTGATTGACTGAATATTTATGAATCGATATCATTTCTTGGAAAATCATCAAATTCGTATTCAGTTAGGGATGCGAGAACAATTTAAACAGACATACACCACCCTGTACCTTCATTCTTTTGAGCAATTTGAATCCCCAGCCAGATACTACGACCTCCTTCGAATGCAATAAACGAAAAGGTCGACAAACACATCCGTTGAGTAAATAATTTCTAAAAATAATTCAAAGCTCAGGACAATCTTCAATCCTCACTAGACAATGACATCTTGAAGCCCGAAAACCTTGAAAGTTCATAGATACCAATAAAAGCAAAAGGAAGAAACCCTCTGACAGCCTCTATCTACACCGTGGGAAATTTTTCGTCACTAGTCACGTTAACTTTTACACTCTGCAGTTGAATAAATTTCGAGACAGAAGCCATCTTTAAGCTAAAATATTGCTCACTTGAGGAGTCGAAAGAATTAAGTTTCATCCTTGCCCCGGGGTTGACAAGAGTCCCAGACAAAAGGAATTCTACCACCGCGTTGCTGTCCTCACAGGCGCAATAATTGATGAATCTCAAGAATGGAATTTGTAAAGGTTTCGACGAATTTTTCAATTAACTTATGGACTTCGGGACGGCGGAGGCGGGACAGTATTTTGCAGGCACTGATTTGGACTGTCCTTTTGGGTATTTGCGCAACTGGAGATAATTTGATTTCTTTCAACGCTCAGGTTTTTGTGATCAATTAGGTGATGAAAGGTAGAAGTGTTCATCTGATGGGGATACTTCAGCTGAGTAAAATATCTCGTGTTATCAAAAGCGACGCTCAAATATTTTGCCTGCATTCGAGACTAACTAGTGTTCGAGGTGACGAATTTAATTAGACAAATCTCATTGCATTCAAAGGTTTTTATTACGATATGTCGCCGGTCGTATATGGAGGGATTTTGTAACCAAGGCGCGATTCTATGAATTTCGGGGGACCAAATACCAGAAATGGTTCCAAACCATGCACTCTGTACAACAGCAGATTTTTCCAACACGTCTAAGTTCGCGGTATGCAAATTATAAAACCATCAACCAGATTGCTAGAGCCACTATGCCTTCAGTGTCCAGAAAATCCCACACATTTCGAGCGGGCAGCACAGACCCGGACCACTATCTACTCGTAATTGTGACCGTGTTGCTGGTATCAAGCTCGCCATCATTTAGAGCAGATACTGTAAAGATACAAGAGCTAATAAAAACCAGCCTGACCTCATTTATAGGTCTAAGGACGGGAAAAATGATTGTTCAGAGAATTTCGAAGGATTAAGCTACTACGGTGGAAATCGAACATTTGATGTATCCGATTTGCTGTGATTATTCGGACGAAAAAGGTGGACAGCTCTTAAATAACACGGGTTGGTATTGAATCGGATTTGGGAGAGAATTGTGGGACAGTCGATGTTGCCGGTTAAGAGTTTGTGGAAGAAGAGAATATCGGCGGACTCCCGACATTTTTCCAATGACAAGAGACCGAGTAGTCAGTCGTTCATAGACCTCCGCGGAGTGTAAACGTGTTTCGACTTGTAAGTGTGAAAGTGAGTCGCTTAAGTAAGACATTGTTCAACTTTCAGCTCCAATTAGCGCAGAGTGAGTGTGTTCGCTTGAGATTGCAAAGGTCGTGGGTTCGACTCCAAATAGTCGGCAGACAATTTTTTTTATTTTTTATTTTTTTATATAAAAATAAATATAAACTTAAAGTGCGGTATTTGATCAACATCACGTGATGGATTGTGGTGAGCGGTCCGCTATGCCTATAGCGGGATCTGCTGAAATGTCGGGTGAGGCTTCGAGTGGTTCGAACCAAACTCCAAAGCCAAAGAGAAGGAGGAAACTACCAACGGCAACTGTAAAGCTGCTTGGCGGCGGAGTGAGGGAAGGAAACAACTTCGCTTCATTGGCCGCAAGCGAATCGGATGATGAAGAGGAAGAGATGGAGGCCATTAGTAGTAGCATCAAAATGCTACAACAAAGAGTGCTGGCCATAAAAGAAAAGCAGATGGCAAGAAGGAAGAGGGAAGAGCAAGAGCAATCCCAACAACAGCAGCTTGCTCAAAAGCAGAAACAACAACAACACCAAGTAAATAAAGTAGCACAAGTGTTACAGCAACAAAATATTAAGAAACACCAGCAACAACAAGTGCAGCCACAAAAACGGCAACAGCATAAACAGCAGCAGCAGCAGCAACAACAACGGCAACAGCATAAGCAGCAGCAGCAGCAGCAACAACAACAGCAGCAGCACCAATAACAACAACAACAACAACAACAACAACAACAACAACAACAACAACAACAACAACAACAACAACAACAACAACAACAACAACAACAACAACAACAACAACAACAACAACAACAACAACAACAACAACAACAACAACAACAACAACAACAACAACAGCAGCAACAGCAGCAGCAGCAGCAGAAGAAGAAGGAGAAGGTGCCTCCTATCAACACCTATAAATTGGAGGTAAATGCTACCAAAGACCTGTGTAAGCTGGTCATTGGTAATAATTTTAATATTAAGAGATTGGGGAACGATCGCCATGCCATCCACTGTAATACAGTGGAGGGCTACGCGAAAGTGAAAGAGCTCCTAAAGGAGACGACGACGGAGCACTACTCTTTCACACCGAAGTGTGCAAAGCGGCAATCGATGTTGCTGAAGGGGTTGGAACCGTCTTCTGATCCTGAGGAGATCCTAGCACTGCTCAAAGAGAAGGAGTGCGAAGGACTCAAGTTCGTGGGGGTAAAGCCATTTGCCACAGCTAGAGCCAAGAGGGAGAAACGGAGTCTGCCGTTCTTCCTGGTGCAGCTCAGTCCCGAAAGCCGTCTGGATAGTCTAAGGAGTATCAATGTCCTAGACTACCAGGTGGTTCACTGGGAAAAATTAAAAAGGAGCGAAGGCGTTATACAATGCGTTCGCTGCCAGAGGTTCGGACACGCCGCGTCGAACTGCCAAATGCAGCCTCGATGCGTGAAGTGCGCAAAGAACCACAGTTCCGAGGAGTGTGCTCTGGGTAGGGACGGAGCATCCGATAGGATGCAGCTCTCGTGCGTATTATGTGGGAACGTGGGACACACCGCAAACTATCGGGGTTGTCCTAAGTTCGTTGATATTAAGAAAGCAAAACTGGCTCTGCAGCAGAAGGTGGAGGTCAAACGTTCACCTGCTAGGTTTCAAACACCAGCCGTCACGTCCCAAATTTCCTACGCCCAAATGGCGGCAGGTAGGGGGGGCTACGGTACAGCAAGCGACTGTTGCTTCTCCGGCGCCAATGCCGAGAACAACGGAAGCTGCACCCAACATGCTGGCCATCTTGCTCGCAATCCAAGGGCAGATGGCTCAGCTGCAAAAGCAGGTGCAAGAACAGGCCAAGCGGGTGGACCAGATCTACGCGCTGCTGCCGGGCCTAACGCAACACATGTCGTAATGGGTTCGCACATGGTGGAGCAATCTTTGAAGGCCCTTGCGGTGAATGTTAATTCACTGATTAGGATCGAACGAAGAGCTGCGATGTTTAAATTGCTACAAGACCAAACTCCTGATGTGCTTTTCGCTAGCGAAACCAAGCTAACCGATAAGCACAAACTGGAGTACAATAATTATATTGTTAGAAGAAGAAACCGGCCCCGATCCAAATATGGAGGCGGTGTCGCGATCTTCATTAAGCAAGGTGTAAAATTTCACAGAGTGTACAAGGGAGTGTTGCGTAGGTTCCGGGTGTTGGAGGCAGTCGTCATTTATATCCCGCTCCGCAGTGGAAAGCGGCTGTACTTGGCCTCTGTTTATGCACCTGAGGCTCCACAATCCACTTTATTCATTACAGAGCTCGACACGCTTTTTCGACTTCTGAGGCTGGAATCGGGGGAGAATTATTTTATAATCGGCGGGGACTTCAACGCTAAACACAGAGATTGGGGAAATAATTTGCCAAATACTAGAGGGAACCTACTACTCGATTGGTGGGGTCAGCACGATGTCATGTACAGACTCGGTCTTAAAGCGACGGATAACCCGTCGTTTCCCAGAGGCGGGTCTTATTTGGATCTACTGCTGTACGACGAACGTTTACGACTGACTGGTACGAATTTACAAATGCTAAACTGTCTGCGCACATTCGTGTATGACAGTGACCATTGCGGTTTTAGCACCGAAATTACAGTTCCCAACGAAATTGCGGAATTGGAGGAGTTTGTCCAAAGATATTCTTACAACTACAGTAAGACTCGATGGACACGCTTCTCCGCAACATTGACAAGAGCACTCGCCTCAAACACGCTCCACCGTCCACCGTCCAATAGGAATTTGTCAAACGAGGAGATCGACAATTACCTAAAACAGATGGACGAGACAATTAAACAAACTATGGACGCTACAATCCGCGCTATCGACATACGACTAACGAAGACCTGTTCCGTAATCCTACTATTGACGCACTGCACCGACAGAAAAGTAGACTTCTGTCAAGACTCAAAAACTTGTACAGACAGTTAACTGAGAGATAAGACCCGGAGATTAGGACACTGAAGGCGTCGATTAAAAATCTTCAAACGTTAATAAAAGAGAATTACAGAATTTCTGTAAGTTCGTATTGGAACAACAGGGTTCGGGCTGTAAACACCAGCAACCCGAATATGTTCCCGCAAATAAATAAACTATTTCGGAGAAAAAATCAAAACGACCTTCAGTGTCTTAAAATAGCCCGGACAACAGACAACGAACGGTTACTGACAATAGCAGGTATTGATCCAAATGAGGCCGCTGATGATGACGACTTCTTTGTTATCGAGGACCCACAGGAGAAGGTTGAGGCTATAGGGGCGACTTTCCAGAAAATATACAAGGCCACTGATACCATTGGCCCTAATTATGACCTGGACAGTCGCGTCTTGGTGCACGACTTCTACATTCGAAATGAAATAGGGAACTGGCGATCCGAAGGCTCTGGTTTCACCCGGTTCAGCGACGAAAATATGGCAAATAATGTCATTACTAGAGAGGGTGGCCTACCCCCGTTCATTTCGAAGGAAGAGCTCCATGAGATCTTCGACACAATCAGGGCTAAGAAATCAGTGGGGACCGATGGTATTCCGAACATCGTGCTTCGACATCTTCCTCTAAAAGCGGTGGACATTTACACCACCCTGTTTAATAATGCAATGAATAATGCACATTATCCAGCGCATTGGAAAACGGCGGTGGTGCAACCTATCCCCAAAAAGGGAAAGGATATATCCAACCCGGCGAATCTCCGGTCGATAAGTCTCCTTCCGAATATCAGTAAGGTTTTCGAGAAGGTGATCAATAGAGTCCTGACTAAGTGGGTTGAGGACAAACATATCGTTACGGATAATCAATTCGGTTTCAAGGCGGGGCATGATATCATTCATGCTGCGTCTAAACTGGTGTCCGATATCCAATGGAATAAAGGCAAAAACCAATGTACTGGTGCCTGCCTTGTTGACTTGGAGAAGGCCTTCGACACCGTATGGTTACAGGGTCTTTTCTATAAGCTGACTAGGCTGGGGATCAGTAAACCACTCTTGTACATTCTTTATAGTATGCTAACCAACAGACAGTTCATCGTGAAAAATGGTGATGTGACTTCTGTTGGAATATTTCAAATTAAAAATGGTCTTCAGCAAGGCGCGGTCAATTCGCCGATCCTCTTCAACATTTATACAAGCGATCTGATAGGTTCACTTCCCCATACTATTGCGTACGCAGACGATTTGATAGCGTACAGGACAGGTCCAAAAATCGAGGTCATTAATACTCTCTTGCAGCGTGACTTCGATAAGATAAGACGATTTTGCGATGACTGGAAGTTGAAAATCAACTTTCAGAAGTCGGAAACCATTCTCTTTAGGACGCTGTTGTCTGGAGCCTCTAGGGATACCAGGAAAAATTATCGTAAGTTCTCGATCATTGGACAACACGGACAGCCTCTTGCCTGTCGGAATGTAGTCAGATACCTTGGGATCTGGCTAGATCGGTTTCTGTATTTTGATAAAAATGTAGATGCTGCTCTGGCCAGAGCTAAAGGCGCTTTTGCCCTTACAAAGAGACTGTTTTATAGCAGCCAACTCGATGAGAGGGTAAAGGTAATCTGCTACATGGCCCTTATCAGGCCCATGCTGGTATTCGGGTGCCCTGTGTGGTTCAATGTGCGAGCAAGCTTAATGGAAAAGATTCGGGTGTTTGAGAGGGCTTGCCATAGGGCTTGCCTTCGCTTGTACAGAACACCAGAGTCGGAGTACAAAAAATTTTATCGTAATGAGGTCCTTTACAACAGGGCGAACCTAATGCGAGTGGACAACTTCGTAATTAAGCTGACTCGAAGGCACATTGCAAGAGCAATGAACTCGACGAATAACCTGATATCTGGGGCTTACTACCCCAATTACCTTTACCACGAGAGTGTGCGCTCTGACGGCTTCGTTCCACCGGAAGCATTCCTCTACCTGGATCAGATAGGGTTGATCCAGGATAGATCAGCGGTCCCGTTAATCTTCCATGTCGCTCGGAAAGCTGGGGACAGGCGACTCAACTACGGCAGAGACGTCGCACACGGCAGTGTGGATCGTCTCAGGTTCAGTAGGGCGGTGGGGAATCGCGATAAGAGGGATGTCGTTCGGCAGCACCAGCATTTCTGGTGGTTGAATGATGGAGAAGATGTTTCGTCGTCGTCGTTTCCGTCAATTACTGACCAGCCTCACTAATGGGGCAGAGCTGACAGATCTATTTGCTCTGAGAATAGCGATGGCCAGCTTACATAGGTTTAGGTTAGCATTTAAGAAATATATACATATATTAGTATATACAAAGGTATATACTAATATATGTATATAATTGTGTATTATATATATGTGTGTATATTGTGTATGTAGGTTAGGTTAGGTTAGGTATTTTAAGTTAGATATTAAGTTTTATAGAAAATTAAGTCCATATGCTAAGTTTTTGTTAACAATTTTTTTCTTAGCCTTAAGTATACAAGATATATATGTAAAAAAATAAATGTAAATAAAGTCGAAAGACATAAATACAAGAATTTAGAGTAGCTTAGAGTGTCTGTGTGGGGCCAGTAAGTTAGTATAAGATTGTTAAGTAATTTTAAGCTAGCATTTAAGCATTTTTTGTTAGTATGTAAGGGTTAATGATTAAGATAATAAAATGCATTTAAAACTAAAACTAGGAGACCGAGTAGTTTGAGTACATTAACATTGAGGTTCAATGTGTTCAGCCTATGGTAGCCCGCGTAATGCAAATCGTACAAATCTCCGTTGGACAGTTTCAATGCGCAGAATATGTAAATCGTAGTAAGGGGATCATATCTCGTTGGTAAAAACTTTCAATTTTATACGCAGGCTGTAATCTGTCAATTGAAACGAAAACTTGTTTGTCCTTAATTTCTAAAACAAAATAGCTACTCAATCGGCGAATTACTTTATACCCTCATAGGGTGGCGTAAATCAGCTCTTTGCCCTGTCGATTCTTACGAGTACGAAGGAGTGTTCGCAATTTTGTAGCGTTGAGCATATAAAAATGTCCCTATTCGTCGTTCGACTATCCGTTGGGACTAAATTATTCATTGCGGTACGTAGTCTTTCGACAAAAGAGTCACGTGTTTCCTTTCGTTTTTATGAGAATTTTCCCAGGTCATTTCAGGCTTTGCCCATATACCAATTCTGCGAGTGAATATTTTAAGTCTTCCTTGACTGCTGCTCGAATACCGAGCAGGACAATTGATAATTTGAAATACCAGTTGCATGTATTTCCCCTCGATCTCAATACAGTTTTTAGTTGCCGGTGGAAACGTTCTACCATTCCATTTGCCTGGGGATGATAGGGTGTTGTGTGAAATAGATGCGATTCAGGCACTTTGAGCAACCCATTAAATGCATAGCTTCGAATAGAATTGCGTCCCTTGATCAGTTGTGATCCTAAGCGGTACTCCAAATCGGGACAAGTAATTTTCGATGAAAACTCTAGCTGTGAGAGCGGAAATGCCATCTTGTGAAACGATCCACTATTGTCAAAAGTAAATGTAACCATTTGGTTCCGAAAGTGGTCCTACCAGGTCTAAGTGGACGTGTTCAAAACGTGCCGAAGGTAGGTTGGATTTCTGGCTGGCCAGGCATGATCTTGCCCAATTTGCGACGTCCTTGTTCATCATGGTCCAAAATTAGCGATGACAAAGAAGTTTTCTCGACGCCCGAAAGCTCAGGTGGGAAACTTTATGAAGAGAATCGAAAACTTTTCGTCGAAGGGGCTTTGGGACGAAGGGCTTGTCTCTGTCCGTTGAAATATCGCAAAAAATTTTGAACTCTGGAAAATTGAAACTTTTAATCTTGAATAATGTCGGCGACGACATTGTCTGGCCCTTTGATGTACTGGATATCAACGGTGAATTGGGAAATAAAATCTGACTGTCGCGTTTGGCGTGGACTTCTTTCTGTTTTGGAAGTCATGGCGTATGTGAGCAATTTGTGATCGGTGTAGACTTTTAACTCTTGCCCTTCTAGAAAATACCTAAAATGTTTTATAGCTAAATAAATGGTGAGTAATTCGCGTTCGAAAGCCGAGTATCTCGTTTCGCAGGTGAAAGCTTCTTTGAAAAAAATTAGAGGGGTTCCCACCTTTCGTTGGATTTTTGCTGTAAAACCACGGCATGGTTCGACGAGTCTGTGACAACGGAAAACTCGGCGTCGAGCCTCGGGTGTACCAAAAATACCACATTTGACAATTCGTGCTTGGTTTCTTCCAACGCCTGATTAAGTTCGTTGGACTAGGCGAGGGTTTTTCCAGATTGCAGTGGTGCCAATATATCTGCTAATTTAGGAATGAATCTATGATATTCCTTAAACGTTGCAATTGGTTGACAGAAGTAGGTCTGGGGTATCCCAGTATGGATTCGACCCGGTCTTTTGACGGAGATAAGCCACTGATGTTAATTTTGTGGCCGAGAAAATTAAGTTCTGGCACGCCAAAAATACATTTAGCTGTGTTTAAGGTAATTTCGTATTCAGAAACAATATTCTGAGGTGTTGCTTGAAATTAGAATGTCGTCTACGTATATGAATGCGAAATCGAGGTCTTGGCACACGGAGTTCATGAAGCGCTGAAAAGTTTGTGCGGCATTCCTTAAGTGGAAGGGCATTCCTCGGAACTCAAACAAACGGAAAGGTGTTGTGATGGCTGTTTGTGAACGTCCTCTGCGGCGACGGATATTAAGTGATTTTTGAAAAGATTTTGCATCCTTCGATGGTCATAGTGAAGTTTTCTCACCATATGAACTGGCCAGCACGGATCGAAATACAAGGAACTGTTTGCCAGCGTTCGAGCATGAGAGTGATCCCAAATGAGCAAACGCAGCTGGAGCAGCATGATCAAGTGTACTCATACGACTACCGTACGGTGGCCGTGCTTCTCCAGAATCTTAAAGGGTAATTTACGTTCGGAATTGATCCGCCGACAAACAGAAACTTGACAAACGAAGAAATCGAACACAATTTACTGACTATGCAAGACGTTGTCCAACGAACTATGGAGCACACTATCTATGGAGCACACTATCCCTCGCCAGGTCGAAAAGTAGAGAACTCCAACAATCAACACAATCAAAGTAGACTACTCTCGAGACCTAAGCAGCTATACAGACAGTTCACTGACAGAAACGACTCGGGAGTAAGGACACTAAAGTCACTGATCAAAAACCTATGACAATTAATTAAAGAAAAAGTCTGTAAGTGTGTACTGAGGCAATAAGATTCGGGCTATAAAATCCAGTAGTTTAAATATGTTCCCGCAGATGAATAAATTGTTCAGGAGGAAAGATCACAATGACATCCAGTGTGGCCGAATTCCACAAACGACTCACGCGACGGTCTTTTCGTGGTCGAAGACTCACAGGATAAAGTGGATTTGCTGGCAGATTTCTTCGAAGCCGTGTATACGGTGAACACTCGGGTTCACCATAAGCGCGACATTGCCAACAGAGCCCACGTAAGTCAATATTATCTGCGCAACGAACTTCAAAATTGGCGATCCGAGAATCAGGGTTTCATCTTATTCAGTGAAGAAAATGTGCAAAACCTTATCATCGCCGATGAACGAGCTTCCTCGCATTTGTTCGTGCGAACAGTTGAACTCCTGTGCATCTTTGAGTCTCTGAAAAACAAAAAGTCGTCGGGAGCAGATGGTATTCCAAACATCGTATTAAGACACCTGCCCTTGGAAGCAGTGGATATCTTTACTACGCTATTTAACAATGCGCTGAATAATGCATATTATCCGACGGATTGGAAAACAGCTGTGGTACACCCAATCCCGAAAAGGGATAAAATTAGAACTAACCCTGCTAATCTTCGGTCAATTAGTTTGCTTCCGAATATTAGAAAAGTATTCAAGAAAGTGGTAAATAGAGCGCTGTTAAAGCGGGTTGAGGAAAATAATGTAATTCCGGAAAATCAATTTGGTTTTAGGGCGAGGCATGACACTATTCATGCTGCTTCAAAGCTAGTCTCCGACATACAATGGAATAAAGGCAAGAACCAGTGTACGGGTGCTTGCCTCGTTGACTTTGAGAAGGCCTTCGACAGCGTTTGGTTAGAGGAGCTTTTCTATAAGTTGGCTAGGATGAGCATACCGAAACCTCTGCTGTATATGACTTACGACATGCTTATGGGAAAGAAGTTCGTTGTTAAATGCAACGTTATTTCGAGCAAGATCCTTGGCATTAAAAACGGCTTACAATAGGGGGTTGTGATTTCTCGGATACTATTTGACATATACACAAGTGATCTGGCAGGTTCCCTCAATCATGCCATAGCGTACGCAGGCGATTTAGTGTCGTACAGATCAGGTCCAAAAATCGAAGTTATCAATACTCTTCTCCAGAATGATTTCGATCATAGTAAGGCGCATTGCGGCGATTGGAAATTGAAAATCAATTTGCAGAAGTCGGAAACAATCTTGTTTAGAACTCCATTGAGATGGGCTTCTAGGGATACCAGATATAACTGGCGAAATTTGGCCATCATTGGACAGCACTGACTGCCATTAGCAGTATGAAGAAAGTATTTGTATTCCGATAAATATATAGATGCTTGTCTTGCTAGTGCCAAGAAGGCTTTAGCCCTGACAAGAAGGCTGTTTCACAGCAATCTTGTCTCCAGGGTGAAGGTCATTTGCTATGTGACTCTAATCAGGCCAGTCATCACGTAGGTTGTCCCGTGTGGTTCAGTGTAGCACCGTATAATTTGGAAAGGATTCGGGTGTTTGAAAGGCGTTGCCTTAGCACATACCTTGGCTGGTTCAGAACACCAGAATCAGAGTACAAAAAATATTATCCCAACAAAGCCGTTTACGATGGGGCTAATCTGAATAGGATTGACAATTTCCTGATTAAGGTGATTCGAAGACACGATGCAAGGGCAATGATCAACGATAATAGCCTGATATTTGGGGCTCATTACCCCAATGAAATGTCAGGCTATAACTTGTACACGTTAGCGCTGTCCTACTTCACCTCGCTGCTATCTAAACTTCAATCTGACTGTTCCTACAGAACTCATAACTTCCGGATAGAAGCTATTCAACGCAGGTTTTTACGATTTGCTAGCGATGTGAGTCAAAACTTACCACCATACGCTGATCGGCTGAAACTTATAATTTTACAAGCCGGAACGTTGCCAATATTCTTTTAACACCAATGGACCCAATCTTAGGTCTGTGCCGCTTTTGCGGCTCAATCTTCACAGAACGAATTACGGACACCTGGAGCCAATGCTATAGAATGGTTCGTGAAGTTAACGAAATTCTGCCTCTCTTCGACTACCACCTCAGCAAACTGTCCTTCAAGAACATTCTTATATCCGCCTATGCCTCACGTCCTAACTTTCTTTAACCACACCCACCCTGTGAAATTGTTATTTTTAGGAATATGCTTGAAAAAATCTATCCGTTGATCAGGACCTTAAATTCGTTGAGATTAGGTCTTCATATGAGCGCAATAGCAGATGGCATGACTACCCAGGTTCCCAGCAGACCAATCGAATGCTTTCCGACGTCTTTATGAGTTAAGCGGCCTTCCTGCGGTTCTTCAGTAAGAAAGACTGGTGCACTACCTCTGTGAATGTCCGGCTTATGCTCGCATCAGGCTACAAGTACTCGAAGTTGACGTGATGCGTTCTGGCACTAGAGTCAAGCATTTATCGTGAATACCTGTTGTGGAGCCTTTATTTCACGGGATGCCCATACATCCATGGGAGCAAGGAAACGCCTTGAAATCGCTCTCCGTCAATTCACTTTGATACCAAAGCAGAAGTTTGTTGGAGGTACAAGTTCAACCCTTGGTATGGGTCGAAGCCGATCTAAAACCTCTGGCTGATCTTAGGGACACAGCACCAGGGTTCTAATATCGTAGGCAATTTATCACGGAGATTCCATTAAAAGGGATTTTAGAGTGTTCTGATCCGCAAAACAGAAAAAAAAGCTTGGAGTTGATTCCGGGAGGCATATTATCCCAGGTTGCACGCTTTATGTAAAGGCAACTCATTTTGAAAGTGATTCCAGTGGTTGCGCACCAGGAATTGGAATAGCCTTCATCTGGCACCTCTAGGACTACATAGTATTCTGATGCGTCTTCACCTCTTTTCACCATAAAAAGCTATCTGCGGCTGTTAAGATACCTCGCCCATTGCCCCATTTCCGCCACCAACCACTCACTGTTTATTTACATTCCATTTGGGTGTCTGAATCCCGGCAATCGAATCGAAATTTGCGTTTCCAGCTTAATAATGATGATGGAGTCATTACTGGCGGCCCTGGCTGATGAGAGTGGATGATGAATTGCATTGACGACGAGATGACGAACAAACAAATACGAGACTTCTCCCCCTGTCCCAAAATATCCACTGCAACGCATGAGTTCAATTCAATTTAAAAAGAAAAAATTTAAATTAAAATTCAATTCAAAAATGCACCTCCATTGTTTGGATGCAGCCACACGAGTACACTTGCTGATGCGCACCTTTTGTTGGTTTCTTCTCCCAGGGATGGCATGAGGGAGTGGTGGAAGGCAATCTTGTTTTTGTTTTTTTGTTTGTTTATACGAATACTCGTATATCTGTCAAGAGAAACTCTGATCCACCAGCAACGGTTATTATGGCTTTGCGTGATAAGATGCGGGTTAAGCTTCATTATACCTACGGATGCGAGTATCCACATATGTTTGTAGATACGTGCCACAGAACATATGCTGTCTCTAAAAAAAAACAAAAAAAAAAAAAAACAAAAAAATGTAAGCGACGACAGGGCTAGTAAGTAGGTAGGTGACCTCTGCATTGTTAATCTCACATCAGCGCATGATATTGTCTTTCAAGTGAAGGGAAAGTTAATGCAGGAGCCAGAGATATAATTTTTGTTTTACGGCGTTTTTAATCCCACTTAAGGCATTCATGTGCAAGTGAATGACTTTTCACTGAAAGGCAATTATGGGGGGACTAGATCCACCAAGAGGGTAATCAAAAGTTAAATGGAGTGGATTCATTCCGTAAACAGACGGTAAGAGATGTGTCAACAAAATTGTTTTCTCGTTTAGTTGGCATAATAATTATGACGGGATCTTATCGTTGAACAGTGGCACGTGAGGCTTACGTTCGGGTACTAGCGCCACATGACCCACATGTTGAAGAACAACGAATTGCCTGTAAGATGGTTGTGTTAGTTTGTAACGACTAGGAACTCAGTTAATTTAGATTAAGAGGTTATCCATCGTATTCACCAAGATGCTTTCCGACGAAGTTTCCCGTCAAATTTGAAAACATTCAGCGATATTCGTTGTCGTGAGTAGGAGGTGAATACCGTCTTTTTGTTTGTACTCAGGTGCCTTTATTTGGTCAACTTGGTTAGTTTAACCAAAGACCCTTCCATCACATGTCAGATAGATGGAGCTTATCTTCCGCTGACACAATTAGTAAAGACTATATCGTCAGCGAAAGCTGTAACGTCCCCGTTTTTCTATGTAGAGTTTTATTGCATGAGGGGTACCAGTTTTAGTGACAATCCTATGCGGTCCACAGCCGAACACCGCCAAAGCTAAGTGGTACTCCCCTACGTCTTAGTTTAAACAGCAAACTGAGGTGGAATCCAAATGTTGCAGAACAAACTGAAAAGTTGTCTTCCACTCCAGCAAAAATGTTGTAGGCACAAGTTGGGGTCTGCAATCAAAAGTCGAGTATTAGCCTTACAAGAGTCGCTAGATCTATCCTCACGTATGGTAAAGCCGTCTAGTGGACTACACTGGATATAAGGACCAGCATCAACTTGCTGGAAGAAAATGCAACGATCGCTTTGCAGAAGCAATTGCGGTCCTCCAGTCTACTTCATTTGCTATACTTAAACGCTTTCGACATTCAGCTTGGCCTTACTATGCCCTCTGATCCGGAGATAATCAGGCGGCGCGCGAAAGTGGATGGGGATCTCAACCAACTTGAAGTGCGCAATTGGAGGCAGTCAGCCAAAGACCGTGCTAATTGGAGAGGCTTATTGGTTGAGGCCCAGGTCCACTCCGGACCGTAGCGCACCCTAAGTAAGTGAGTAATCATCGCCTCCAACCCCAATGGGTCAAAATACTGAAATTGACACCAAAACAGGCTTCAATCATCTGGTTCCGAAAAGGAACGACTGGAAACATAGAATAGTAATTTTTAGGAAAACCATTTTAATGTTGACAGCTGGCTCTAAAAATGCCGAAGGGTTTGGCGTGAAAATATTTTCTAAAGAGCTCTGCAAGGATAAAGAGACAGAAACACCACTTAAACATTTACAAACAACGCATTCAATCTACTACACGTATACAAGATAGCGCAAAAGTCATCAATCTATCGGAAGATCACTATGCTCCTAAAGAACGCGGAATAATTGTTACGACTTTTTTGCGAAATAATTCGTCGTTGATATTGACGCAGCGTGAATTTCGGCGCAGATTTTCTGGTCGTCTGACACCAACTGTGCAAACACTATTAAATCGCCTAATTTAACCGTTCCAGACTTGTTTTTGTGGGGATTTTTAAAGTCGTGAGTCTATGTCAACAAGCCTCAGACTCTTGAAGCCCTCAAAGAGAATATCCGTCAAGAATGCGAAGACCTATCGCCGGAAGTTCTAGCAGAATGATGGAAAATGCAACTAATCGGGCCCGAACGGTCATCAATTATAGCGTCGGCCACTTAGCCGATATCATTTTCTCAACTTAGTGGAAAAAAATTTAAGACATCAAGTGAACATAATCCAAAAACAGAACTAATGTTTTCCATTCATAAAAAAATGACGGTCAAAGAACACCGGGTGACAACTTTTGCGCCACCTTGTATACACCGCTATATATCAGGCCGCTTCTTGATTCAGCCCGAATCTAGTAACTCCGGCAATATTCAGATCCGTTACTTCGAAAACTATTAAATTGAGGGCGCGGTTAAAGACTGCCGCATGACATTGTTTGGGGTTCCGGGATACTTAGACTTCATAGGGAATAGCGCGACTTATGAATTTGGTCTCTAGGGCTAAATGGTAGGCATCTTGTCAACATTAAGTCAGGAATGTCGTACGCCAAACAAATGTCACATGCTCAAGTGCTCTTCAGGGTTAGTCGTATGTAGATGTTCTTAACGAAATACCTGTTGTAATATATATGTAATATATAATTATATCATATTGGTACTGTGCTGTACGCGTTGGTATAGACAGCCAAAAAAGAGAGGTTAACGTGTTAATAGGGGACTTGCGCAGCGATTGTTCGGGAAACTGCTGACTGTCCTATAATTTGGATTGGGCAGCGCAACAAGGCGAGTAGTATCATACTGGGCTACGCCATCATAGGGCTCACAAAACTATACAGAAGAATAGCCTCGGATAAAAGCGAATTCACTGTTGACGACCCTTCGGAGATCTTCGGATCTGGACGTGGTATGTTCGGACTCTTAACAGGAAACGTGCAGCCGAGCAATTAGCAGAGGCCCCTGACTGGCATCACGCAGATATCACCACCATCCAGGAAGTGCAATGGGATGGGACAGACATAAGGAGGATGAACAACTGAGATATATAAGTCTACAGTGATTGCTATAGAGTAAAGCAACAGTCCGAATTTGCCATATGCGGCAGGCTTAGGCAAGAAATCTTGTGCCTCCGACATGTGACAATCCGCATCAAGGCCGAATTCGCTTACATAAGCCTACTATGCACTCATACCCCAACGAAAAGCAAGACATATCCTCGGCAAGACATATGAGCAATGTCCGAAGTATAACAATTTTAACGCACTAAGTGGTTTTAACGCCAGGATTAGGTAAGGAGGGCATCTTTTGTAGGACTATTGGTAAACATAATCTACACGACACCACGTCCAGCAACGGACTTAGACTTACTGACATTGGGGTGGGGCGAAATATCACTATACCAAGAAGTTGGTTTCACTATACACAAGGGGACATGGCTGTCTCCGGATCATGAAATGCTAAATCAAATTGATCACATTGCGATAGACGCAAGGCATGCCTCCAGTATTGTGGTGGTCCGAACTTTCCAGACCACATTGACACGGATCACTATCTTGTTGGTGTGAATGCGGATTTTCCAAGCGCCAGAATAAAGAAGAACTACTGTGAGAAGATGTAACGCAGAAAAGTTGCAACCGCATTAGGCCGCCAGAATCTTTGCCGAACGCACATCCCGAAACCCCTCGTCAACTCCTATGCCGTCAGCATCAAGTTCCAAAGACAAGTGGCAACGCTATAAATTAGCCATCAGAAACGCCACAACTGATTTGCTGAGTTTCATCCAGCCACCACCAAGAAATCGCTGGTTTGATGAAGAATGACGGCAAGTACATGCAGCTAAACAGGAAGCATACAAAGCAGGACTTCATCGAAGGACGAGAACCGCTCGAGAGCTCTACGAACAACAAGGACAAGAAGAACATTGGTTTCTCAAGAAGTGGAAAAATGAGCGCGCAATCGAAGATATTGAAAGGTTGTACTCCAGGAATAACCTACGGAGGCTTTACCAACAGGTTAAAAGAACGTGTCTAGGTAAGAAGACCCGTACAGAAACCTGTAGAGATTAGGAAAGAAGCCTTGTAATTGAGTCGCCGTCGGTATTGAGAATATGGAAAAACTTTTTCTGCTGACTTCTTCCCTCCACTTGAAAGAAACGAAGTTAGGACAAAAAACTCTAAGCTTAAATACAATAAACCAGCTGGACCTGACAGCTTACTGGTCGAGGCATTCAAAGCTGCTGGAAACTACTTTATGGAGAGCGTGCACTTACTCATTTCTCAGATCTGGTCAGAGGAATGCATGGCTGATGAATATAATTTCAGCATCCTATGTCTGACCCGAAAACAAGAACACCCCCTCAACTGCTCTAACTATGCAGGTATAAGACTCCTCAACATCGGATACCAGATCTTATATGCCATATTGTGTGAACTTCTGAATCCCTTCGCCAATAACGTGATTGGTTCCTTATCAGTGCGGATACAGGCCAGGAAAGTCCACAGTCGACCAAATTTTCTTACTCCGGCAGATCCTGGAAGAAATTCAAGAAGTCCAAATCTATACCCACCATCCATCGATATAGTAATCACCTCTGAGTTGATGCACATTTGTGTTCGTTTCACAGCATTTTGGTTCCAAATAGCTGATTTCTGCTTCAATGTTGGCTTTCAAGGCTTGCAAGGTCTGTGGTTTGTTGTGGTAAACGCGAGATGTCAAACCAGTTCACATCGCCAGAACGGGGGACCCAATTCTGCAACTTGCGAAAAAAAAAAACATCTTTCTGTAGCGCTAACCAATCACAGTTTGCACTTTATAAGGGAACATGTTCAGGTTTTTCACTAAAACGCACCGCAAGGACCTTCTGTTGATCCCAAAATATGTGCATCGTTGTCTCGTAGATATTTGTGTACTCTTTCGGGTTTCCTCGACCGCGTAGTGATATTCTCCATCGAACGAGCAATACGGTGCCGGCCACTTCTTGTGACAAGTCTAATGGACCTAGTTTGCATGAGGTGCTCTGATAAACGCATAATTGTTCGCGCACATGGTGCAGGACGACTACGACTACGAATTTCACACTGCGTTGAAACAATAGACCGAAAATTGATCAAATAAACAGATAAAGTAATTAACACAAAAACATTTGCAAAAATTATGGTACATTCACATTATGACATTACTTTTGCCCACCTTGTATATGAAATCAACAAGAATTGACACGCAACTTCGACGGATTGGACGGAGCATCATAGTCAAGAGCTATAATTCCGAGGCAGTAAGGGACTTTGTCTACCTTGGCTTGGCTATCAATTCTGCCAACAACACGTAAGCAGAAATAAAACGAAGAATCGCTCTTCCCAAACGCTGTTTCTTTGGACTAAGAAGGCGATTGAGTAGTAAGGCCAAATATCGAAAAATTGAGGAGACTCTATATGAGACCTTGATCATCCCAGTCCAAATTTGTGGCGCTGAAGTATGGACTCTATTGACAGCAGGTGAAAATGTCCTCGGTAATTTCGGGATAAAAATCCTTCGAAAAATATTCGGTCCCATCTTGTTGATGGGCTTTGGAGGTGAAGATTAAACGACGAACGATACGAGCTATACAGCGCCATCGACCTAGTCAGAAAACTACGCATTGTTGCCTGAGTTGGCTAGGACATGTATAGTGAAGCAACACCAATGCTCCGGCTTGTAGAGTCTTCGAAACTAACCCGGAGGGACAATGCAGTACAACAAAACCTCATCTTAGGTGGCACGTATAAGTAGTAGGTGACCTCAACTGGGTTGGAGTGAGCAACTGGAATCAGTTCGCTAAAGACCGTGTTCACTCTAGAGGCTTCACTCCGAATTGTAGCACCGCTTAACTAAGTAAGTCGGATATCAGCTGCCAAATCCTTTGCACTCTTTTAAAAAAGTTTCAACTTAGCGAAATGGTATGGGACCTTTAGCGAATCATGAGACAAATCTAATTCCATAGATCGAACTGTCGTCGTGGAACTCTATCGGTAAACCCGTCCTATAAACGACCCACTTATACTTTGTATGGCATGGAGCAGAAGGATTAGAAATCATATCAACCTGCTGCTATATTTCTTTGATGCCAGGTGGGCAGAGTCTTAAGATCACGTACGTTTCACCTAGATACTCTCAGTCAGGAGGTGACTATAGACTCCATAAAGAGGACCTTCACTAACTCGCTTTCCATAAGGGTTACTGAAAATGTCTATGGTCCGACGGTCTGGTTTTGGCATATTCTACACATTGCAGCTTCTTGTTCTCTGCATCTTTAGCTACCCACATCGTGCTTATGGTATTTCCACACAGAGTGCCTAAGACCTCGAAAAGAATTCCAGCTGCAGAAACGGCAACAAAGGTCGACTGACCGTAGTTCATGCTGTGCTTATAGAAAACCTAATTACGCTGCTAGCAGGCGCTCTTATAAGAGTACATCCATTTCGATTCGATATCAACTTCGGGTAGCTGGGAAAAGGTGCGGCCATTTTGCTGAAAGGACGGTTGATATTGATCTTGGAGCCTTCCTGATATCAAAGGTTGGCAAACTATCCACTAAGCGTCCCATAAGCCACCCATCCATCATCGAGTTCGGCTTTAAATCGCAGGGATTCATAGAATGTCATTTGGAACTACCCCTTCCCTGCTAACAACAAAGTCCAGGGACACTAATTCCAAATTCTAACCTTATCTCGCCCGGAGATGTTTGCCAGCGAAATTGCAATTAAAACTTAAAATTCGTTTTAATTATCGCACCCACTCTGGCCCACGCCCAAAATCCACCTTCTGGCTGTTTTGAATAAAAATTTATTTCCATCTTCTGAATGGTCCTCGTTAATCCTTCGTCAAACGCTACACTTCTATTTATCTTCTTATCTTCCGACAGAACGAATTCAATTTAATGAAGGCTATTAGCACCTGGACTGTGATCCAACCAACCGTCTGACAAAGGAATGCTGCCATCAAGTTTTCGCCGTAAACAGCACCGAACTCGAAAAGCAGCAAGGACACGCTTTTCAACCTGAACTCGTAAACAATTGTCAGAAATCCTAGAAAGGGTTAATTTTTTGAATAAAGGTTCTGCGCTCTGATTCCTTGTGCCTTCTGGTGGGTCTAGGTGGGTTAGTGTGAAATTTTCAGTTTTAATTGACGCAGCCTTTTGAGCTGTGCTTCAGTGCTCCCATTAAGCTGTACACATCAGTCACAACCACTTACCACAGGCAGACGACTCTTGTGTCATTCCTCGGCGGTGACATCTTGTGAAATGTTTCTTCACTCTCCAGATCTCTGAACCACAACGACTCAACGAGCAACAGCGTGGAAAAGTGTCAATGGGATGGCAGTTAGTGAGTGGTACACAGCGTGGGGTTGTTGATTGTATCGACCGAACCCCTAGGAGGTGACACAAATCCGACACGAGAATCCTTTTGCCAATGACCTACATGAGGGCAATGTACGAGTACTACACGTATGGTGAACCACAACCACTAAGCTCGTTGGTCGTATCATAGTTTCACTGGGGGGGATGCAAATTTCGCCGAATACGAAACTAGACAACCCCCTCGGGGTTGTAAATTTGGCGAAACAAAAATCGTGTTGAACTTAATATTCCTTCGAGTGAAATTGGAAATAGCAATTAAGTGCTAACAGGAATCGGCGTGTCTAAGTCGGGAGTCGAATTCTTCGGGGCTACGTACAGACGACGACGTCTGTTTGGGGAAAACTTTTCAAATCTAAGTCGACTCAATGAGCAGGAGTTGTTGTTCGAGTTTCAAAGTTTTTTTTCCTACGTGTCGATTAAAAAGGAAAATTAAATCCTCGAGGAAGGAAAGTTCCCATGAAGTGTGTTTCCAGGGATCCGAAGGATGTGGGTTAGTGACATTAAGACTTGGGAATATTGTTTTCAAATAAGTTAAGGGTAGGAGGGAGTGTTTTCCTTGGGAAATATGGTCGGGGAATGATTTTTGGAGACTCAGGAGGACGGAATGGGATTTGGTCGGGTTTATTTAGGCATTTGCCCTTCATTTTGTGAGAATTGCCTTGAGAGGTTGAGGCCATGAATTTTTATTTGGATAATCCAATTCGAGTAGAACGAAACAGCATTTTTCGATTTTGAAGGAGTATACACCGTTAAATAGGGTCGGGAAAAAGTATGCCTGATGGTTGAAGTTCAGGATAGTCTTCCAAGTCCTGGCATATTCACCAATTTTATTTGAAATATCGTGCCCTTGCTCTAGATTCATTGCCATGAGATTCCAGCCTTTGACTTTATAGATGGAACGGGTGCTGTTTGAATAGAATTAAGGTCTAGAGTAAGTAAGTCCTAGCTAAAGATGTGGGTAAAATCCCATAGCAAGCTCTATGACTAGAATTTATGTTTGTGTCATCACAGGGATGACCCTGACAAGTTCGTCGGCACCAGGATATATTGAAATAAGTCGTGGTACAAGCCACTTGCCTGGAGAACATAGTTCATCCGCCACAACTACCAAGGCTCCTACTTTAATAGTTTTTGATGATGATGATGAGTCTTGAAATCATTAGAGATTTTCGTATGACCTCTTGAGCTAGGATCTTCCTGGTATTTGGCGTAGTTGATCCTTAATCCACCAAAGAACGGGTTGAATATGGTTCATGAACTATTACTAAAGCGTCACCAACCATAAACTAGCCTGGAGGAACATTTCAAGATCGCTTGAGTCATTCAGGAGAGAGTATATGAGACTTCCACTTGGCCAGGAAAGACGGAATTTACTTTTATGTGAGAGCAGCATCTCGTATAACTCTCTTGATGTGGAACTTAGCTAACTCAACAGCCCCAAAATTAGTCGATGCGGGAGGGTTGAATGAACATTTCGTCCCGTCATTGGCAAGCAGATCTACTGAGGATTTGATGTTGTTAAAGGTAGAATTACGCTGCTCCACATCAACGTCAACAAAATTAGTCTCACAGTCACTTTTACTTACTTACTTCGGTCCTCGGACTTATTATATCCGTGATGTTCCTCTTGTGGTGCATAGGGCCTTCACTATTTCTACCCGTCATAGTGAAATAAATTTGTAAAGTGAATCTGAAGTTTGACTCGCAGTTTTATTTTTTTTCGTTTGTGGTAGCGAAAATTCTTTCGCATGTTTAACTTTTCTCTGATCGTTCTCTCCACAATTCGTCGAATCTGAAACATTGGTCCTTCACAGCCGGATTAAAAAAAAAAAAAAAAAAAAAAATTGTTGATTGATTTGAATGTGATTTGTGATTTGAATCATTTATAAACCTTTTTGTGACGAGTTGTGTTCTAATCAAAAAACTTTCAAGAGTGATTTGTAATTGGTGACTTATTGAGCAATTTATTTTGAGTATATCTGTGCTTATAATTGATTATCGCAAAATTATGAATCAATTAAAACGCGTTCGTGGTAATATAAAAGGTCGGTTGACTCGGGCTGCATCGTATGCAGACAGCATCGCTCCGAATACTTCTTTGGAACTTTTAGAAATTAAATTAAATAAGCTCAATGAAACGTGGTCAGAATTTACAACGCATCATCAAGATATACTTAAAATTGCCGCGGATGACGATGAGTACAATGAATTCGAAGCTGAGTTCGTTGAATATGAAGAACGGTTCTTCAATGCGCATCCGAGTTTTTCTAAGTTCATTCGTGAAAAACAAACTGTTGAACAAACAAAAGAAGAATCAACTTTTGAGAAACTTGCGTCGCAGCAATCTTCGTTTCTAGAAAAGCTTTCGACAACATCACCTAATACTCATTTGCCAAAACTCACTATTTCGCCTTTCTCAGGAAACTATAAAGATTGGCCTTCGTTTCGCGATTCGTTTACGGGTGTAATTGACAATAAACCCTTTCTCACAACTACACAAAGGTTTCAGTATCTGAAATCATTTTTACGTGATGATGCTGAAAATCTCATAAAACACCTGCCGATTTCCGATGCGAACTATTTAGAAGCGTGGGATCTTTTAGAGAAACGTTACGATCGGTCTCATTTAATCGTTGCATCATTTATTCAAACGTTCTTGTCACTTCCATCTGCAACTGATGGGAACGTTCAAACGCTACGCAAGATTTCCGACGGTGCAGATGAGGTAATTCGTGGTCTCAACGCGCTTGATCCAAATAGTCGCGACCCATGGTTAATTCTTTTGCTTCTCAAAAAATTGGACAATGAAACAAGCCAAAACTGGGCACAGCACGTCGGTTCGCGAGATGATTGTACGTTCGACGAGCTCTTAAAATTTTTACAATCTCGATGTGATGCACTTTAGTCCTGTCATGCATTAACTCGCCCTATAACGTCGCGTAACAAACAACAGTCGCAGTTTCGGACTCATTTTGCATCTGAATCTCCGCAATCATCAGTGAAGTGTCCTCAATGTGAAAGTAGTCATATTCTACCACAATGTCCCATGTTTATCTCACTTAACATTAACTCGCGTCGGAATCTCGTTAAAGAAAAATCCCTGTGTTTTAATTGTCTTCGTGCAGGACATTCAGCAAATAAATGCCGATCATCGTTCCGCTGTCGTGTGTGCAAATCGCGTCACCATTCCCTTGTGCATCCTACTGAACAGAATACCAATTTGTGTCTTTCTTCATCTACTGTGAACTCTTCGTCGTGTCAAAACCGAACTCCACAGGCTGTTAACTCCTCGTCGAATCAAAATCATCCGCCGGTGCCCTCCTGGTCGACAGCTTTGCCTCCACCGATAGTCAATAACCATTCGCTCGATGATGGTTTTTCAAAGCGAACAATTTTGCCAACCATATTGGCTAATGTAAAGGACATACAGGGTAAGACAATAAGTTGCAGAATTCTTATAGATTACGGATCCCAAGTCTCATTTGTCGTCGAATCTTTTGCTCAGAGATTAGGAATCCCTAGAAGACATGCTCGTATCCCCATTCTAGGTGTCTCATCCACGGACGCAGGTAACACTCGCGGTTGCATATCGTTCACAACAAATTCCCGCGTAACGGATACCAACCTTGTGGTGGATGCATTCGTTTTAAAAAAATTAACGTCCAATCTACCTTCACACGAGTTTGATTGTTCAAATTGGTCTCACCTACGCAATATTGAATTAGCAGATCCAACTTTTAATACCCCAGGTCCTATTGATCTTCTTCTTGGTGCTGATAAAATGTGGTGCATTTTCAATGGAGAGCAAATTCAGGGAAAGAATGGACTACCAATTGCTCAAAGTACGTCATTTGGTTGGGTTGTTACAGGTGAGTTGTTGGAAGGTCATTTTCCAAATCATGTCGCGCTATCCTCCTTTCATTCTGTTCTTGATGTCGACTCACTTCTTCAAAAATTCTGGGAGCTCGATGAAGTAGCACCCCCAATCGACAACGTAAATTTTCAGGATGCAGCAGAACAACATTTTCAAAAGACCTATTCGCGTTCGTTAGATGGAAGATATATCGTTGAACTACCCTTTGATCATCCAAATCCTGTCTTTGGTAACTCCCTGGATTTAGCAATTCGTCGGTTACACTCTATGGAACGGCGCTTCCAAAAGGATTTGAACTTATACGAATCCTACTCCAAGTTCATAAAGGAATATGAAGACTTAGGTCATATGGTCCGCATTCCATCAGATCAAATTGAATCAGGTACTGGACAGATTTTTTATTTACCACACCACGCAGTATTAAAACCCGACAGTACGACTACAAAACTGCGCGTGGTATTCGATGGGTCTGCAAAGGATTCACTTGGGAGTTCTCTTAACAGCAAACTTCTTATTGGCCCACCAATTCAGCGGAATTTAATTGGAGTTTGTTTACGTTTCCGTCAGCACAAATATGTTTTTACTGCAGACTTCGTTAAGATGTTTCGGCAGATCTTGGTAGCTGATCATCATACCGATTATCAACGGATCGTTTGGCGTGAGAAACCCTCGGACGAAATCATACATTTTAGGCTTAGCACAGTTACCTATGGTACGGCATCAGCTCCGTTTCTATCCGTTCGTGTCGGCTTGGACTATCAGCAAAAGTATCCGAATGCTGCTCGCGTTCTTCTCAACGATGTGTACGTCGATGACATCATGACTGGGGCAAACTCTGTTGATGACGTAATTAAACTCCAATCGGACTTGGTTTCGTTACTATCGATTGCAAAATTTCAATTACGAAAATATAATTCGAACTGTTGGCCCTTGCTTGCTCGCTTACCCAAAGAGGATTGTGAATTTCCTTGGGTTGAATTTCAACATTTTTCAGACTCTCTGATTAAGGTGCTCGGGATGCACTGGAGTCCTACATCCGATGTTTACTCATTTCGATTGTCTAATTTTCGATTTTGTACTACGCCCACTAGGCGAACCTTGCTATCGGAAGTAGCTAGCATATTTTACCCATTAGGATTCCTAGCTCCATCTGTTATTTTATTCAAAATTCTTTTTCAGGAGCTTTGGTCGTCAGCGCTGAACCTCTCCTGGGACGATCCACTACCATCAAATTTGGCTGATCGTTGGATATGTTATCAACGAGAGTTACACCATTTTGATAGGATCCGTGTACCGCGAAATATTTTACAATCATGTGAGGAGGTTGAGGTACATGGGTTCTCGGATGCTTCAACGGTAGCCTACGGTGCTGTAGTCTACGCTCGCTGTAAAATTGCTGATGACAAATTTAAGGTCATTTTGGTTGCCGCAAAAACTAAAGTTGCTCCGCTTAAACCAGTGTCTATTCCTCGGTTGGAACTCTGCGGTGCACTGCTTCTAACGCGACTAATCGAAACCATCACAACTTCGTTGCCAATCACTCTCAAAGTATCTGCATGGTGCGATTCGCAAATCGTACTTCACTGGCTGACATCACCACCCCGTCGCTGGACTACATTTGTCGCAAACCGCACATCTGCTATATTGGAGAAAATTCCGCGATATGCGTGGAATCATATCACTTCCGAATTTAATCCAGCAGATTGTGCTTCTCGTGGAGTACTACCGTCTCAACTCATCGATCACCATGTCTGGTGGACAGGTCCCTATTGGCTGTCTCTTTCACGGGAACTTTGGCCTACATCAAAGTCCTCCGAGTCACAGCCAGATGATGAAATGATCTCCATTGAAGAAAGACAACCTCCCAAACATGTCCTAAAAACAACAACAGACACGGATACTATAAATCGTCTTATCTCTAAAATTTCGTCGTGGTCACGCTTGCTTCGAATATTCGCCTATTGTCGTCGGTTTATCAATAATTGTCGGAAAAGAACACTCGGTAAATCATCAAGCGGTCATGGAATCTCCTTAAATGAATACCAAATCTCGAGGATTTTTGTTATCAGACACATCCAACACCAAACATTCGCGAGCGATATTTCTTCGCTTACAAACAACCAGGATTTGGTTAGCAAGTCCAAACTCAAAAAATATACACCTTTTCTCGATGCTGATGGTCTGTTACGCGTTGGTGGTCGAATCAAGCACGCTAACGTTTCCTATAATATGGAACATCCTGTCATTTTACCTAATTGTCATGTATCTTCTATTATAGTTGATGAAATTCACAGAAAGCATTTCCATCCTGGATTTGCCGAGACATTTGCTATTGTTCGTCAGCAATATTGGATCCTTGACAGCCGCAATTTAATACGCAAACTGGTACACCAATGTAAATCGTGTTTCTTGCAACGAAAGGCCACTACTTCGCAGCTCATGGGAGACCTGCCACAGTCCAGGGTCACACAAGGTCGTCCGTTTATCAACACTGGGTGCGATTACGCGGGTCCATTCACCATTAAGCTTTCACGTGGGCGAAATCCTAAATTTTCCAAGGCGTATGTGGCACTTTTCATTTCTGCTTTTCGTCGGTTCATGTCAAGACGTGGGAAATGCTCCAACATCTACACAGACAACGGAACGAACTTCCAAGGAGCTCGCAGATGTCTCAACGAGATGCAAACACTAGTGATGTCTGAAGCTCATAACGCTGATATAGCTGCTGCTCTAGCCTCGGATGGAATCAAATGGCATTTCAACCCTCCTGCCGCTCCACACTTTGGTGGTTTATGGGAGGCCGGAATTAAATCGGTCAAATCGCATCTACGACGGGTAATAGGATCCTCGATTCTAACCTTTGAGGAATTCTACACTGTGCTGAGCCAAATTGAAGCAATATTGAACTCACGTCCTCTTTTTATTGTACCTGATGATGAATTAAATCCATTAACTCCAGCCCATTTTTTAATAGGAGAACCGTACACTGCCGTTCCAGAGCCCAATTACCACCAAACGCCACAAAATCGACTGAGTCACTGGAATCATTTGCAATCCATGGTCCAAGGATTTTGGAAACGCTGGCATGTGGAGTATCTTACTACCCTACAAGAACGTCCTAAGTGGCAGATAACGACTCCAGGGGTGAAGATTGGTGACGTTGTGGTCCTTAAGGAACCAAATCTTCCTCCAACACGTTGGATTCTTGGCCGAGTCGAGGCAGTTCATCCAGGTCCGGACAACCTGATACGTGTTGCAACAGTAAAAACGAAGCATGGCAGTTTCACACGACCAATCGCAAAACTTGCCGTACTACCATCGTCCTGAAACTAGTCCAGGGGGGCCGGGATGTTCAAGACATAGTCAACCATAGATTTGTTATTATGTTGTTATATTATTATATTGTTATATTCTTTATGTATTAATTGTTCACAATCAAGTTATTATTTGTTAATGTTATCTTTTCCCTGACTCACTGTATTTCTTGCATATTAAACTGTATGTATTTATTAATTTCTTGTTTGGTTGGTTCTACAACAACAGTGCAACAGAATGCAGATCGAACCATAGATCGCACCACCCATCACCTCATTATCATATTGTTGTTGTAATTACTACGCACAATGCATAGTGCGTGTGCATGGGTGGGTTAGATGGTGGCAAAATCGTTTTAGCCGAGACACTCGTGAATTGTACTCGCAGAAGTAAGGTGAAATAAATTTGTAAAGTGAATCTGAAGTTTGACTCGCAGTTTAGCAGTTCTGACTCGCAGTTCGTTTGTGGTAGCGAAAATTCTTTCGCATGTTTAACTTTTCTCTGATCGTTCGCTCCACAATTCGTCGAATCTGAAACAGTATGGTCTCTGGAGGAGTATCTTTTCTTTTTCAGTTGTGCTGATTCCTCTTCGACCGTTCTTCGCAAAGTACTTCTAGGTCGCCCCACTCGTCTGCCTCTCTGCGTGGGAGGGTTCCTTTGCATCGCAATACACTCGTGATCTTTACGAAGCGTATACCCAATTGACTGCTACTTACGTCTTCGTATGATAGAGCCAATGGGTTCCTCACCTCACCAATTTCATCACTAGAGATACTGTTGGACCAGAAAATCCTCAAGATGTTTCGCATTCACGAACGTTTACAGCTTTCCTGTAACAGCGGGTGTGACTTTCCAAGTGCTGCACCCATAAAGAAGCACGGATTCAACATTGGAGCGGAACAGTCGCAGCTTGGTCTTTAGGCTGGTAGGGTTATTTCTCGTTGCTGGCTGCCTATTATTGAAATGGAACTACGCCTGCCTTGAAGAGATTCAGTATTTGGGTGATTTTGTTCTTATTCTTCGTGATATGAGTAGATGAAGACGTACATAAGTGCTTTGCTTGATAACTTCTTTGGCCTTAGGACAAAGATGACCTTCGTCTAGTGACGATTGAAGAAGAACATTATTTGCAAGATACGAGCACATAGCTGGACTGCCGTTTATTGAAATTCCACCAGATCTAAATCTTCAAGCCATAAGATTCTCTGAAAGTCCCACTGGTCGCGATGAGCCTGAATTTGCCTAAACATTTTCTTGGCGTCAGATGAGAGAGCAAACTGAAATCAGGCTTCATAAAACCTTACATTTTCTAGCGAGCAGCTTGTGTTTACTCGGTACAGAATACGAACCTACTGTTATGAACTCAGGTCACGATGCAAATATTGTTTTTGATCCAGGAACCCCTAAGTAGACCCTATTTAACGTGTAGCGTTAACGCCTTAAGCATAATATCTGCTGAGCTACAAATGTTCTCAGATATTCCACTGTCATGGAGAGAAGTCAATGAAGTTTTCATTCCCAAAGCCGGAAAATGTCCTCATGTTTTCCCAAAGAACCTCAGACCTATAAGTCTATCATCTTTCCTTCAGAAAACTGATTGATATCCATATACGAGCTAAAATTGATCCAAGACTTTTGTCAACGGCTCAACATGCCTACTGTAAAGGAAAGTCGGTGGAAACGGCTGTGCATTCCCTGACTAGCCACATCGAACCGTCCCTACAATATAAAGAGTACACAATTGTTGCTTTCCTGGACATAGAGGGTGCCTTTAACAACATCAACACATCCGCAATCACGACTACGCTGTCAACTCTGCAGATACAGGACTCACTTTGGGAGTTGATCAGTCTTATGCTAAAAAGTAACCTGTAACTCCAAACTGGGTGAGACTTCTGCTAAAGGATGTCTCGGCAGAGGTACGCTGCAAGGCGTTCCCCCCTTCTCTGCAACTTAGTGGTCAATGAACTGCTGATATACCTGCTAGCGAGTGGTAGCAGGGTGATTGCCTATGCGGATGACTATAGCCATCTCAGGTAGGCATCTTAATACTATCAAAGAACTCCTTTAGGCAGATCTCTGTGGATTGGGAATAAACCCCCATAAAACTGATCTTGTTCTCTTTTCCAGGAAATACAAAATTCCAACTACAGACCCTCCTTCAATAAACGGTACCAGTTTAGTATTTTCCGATACAGCGAAATATCCGGGTCTCATTTCTGACAAGAAACTAAACTGGAAACCTAACATTCGAGTTTTATTCTCTTGCGAAAAAGCTATTGGGAACACATGGGGCCTTTAACCTTGCATAACCCACTGGCTATTCATTTGGTCATAAGACCGGTACTCACTTACGGGGTGGTCGTCTGATGGACGGCCTTTGTTCTCTTCGCGGGGAACGTCGAGAAATTATGCTGGAGATGGCGTCTCAGCAATAGTGAATAGATGATTCACTTCACGGTTAATTATCTTAAAAAATGGAAATAAAATACGGTGACGTTTCTTGAACGTTATAAAATTGGCTTTATTTAAATTCAAAGGTCTTAATTCGAATAAGTTCAAATTATTTTACTCCTTGCAAGAAACCTCGGTGGTATTATGTATTTACCACCTCAGCTGTAAATCATATGGTCATTGAACTTGACCGTGAAAATGTTTACTTTGGTGTTGGGGTTATATAAACATGATTTTCTTACAACTACTACATATTTATTTATACCATTTAGGTAGCTCACACTGTGCGAGAGTGAGTACGCATATGTTGCGAATTGGCTTGGTCTCCTTCGGATACAATTCGCCCGATTTCCATTGTAATTAGTGCGACTGGTTAGGACAGTGCCCTTGATTGTGAAGAGATCATCCTCATGTGATGGAAAAGAGCCCGATGGTGCATCGCCAATTTGTCATCGGGCGCATTTGACATTTCGCTTAAGGTTTTGTTCTCTGTATCCTCGGTCAATTGTTTACGGCGTCGCATTCCGTGGAAATCCTTAAGTTTTGTGTTGGGAAACCAACATGCTCCCGGCCTCCAGTTTTGGTGCATTGTGATGTCTCCTGTGCGAGTTGTTGGCGTCCTTTCTTCTTGGTGAATTGCTTCTGTGATGTTGTTGGATGGTTTCGTTCTCACAGCCACTTCCTCATCCGCATTTTTGAGGTTAGGTGCATATGGCCATGAAAAAAATAAAGCGAGGCATTAGTTTGTAAAGATTTAAAATGCAAATTATTTAAAAGATAAAAAATATCAATTGCACTGAAAGTAATGGATTGAGGTGAAGTCTAACCCGATGGTTATAAAGGTGAGTTGACTTTTATTATTTTGATGGTTTATTTTCGTTCTAAGGGGTTCAGGGGTGCGTTTTTTTATGTTTATAGTCTCGGATTAGGGGGGTGAGTCCATTTATTTTGATATATTGTATATTTATATATGTATATAGTTTTTTAATTTGATATTGGCAAAGGGGATATTTTTGCGATCGGTCGTTTCATTATCGAATTTTGTGTTTTAATGGTCACCACGCGCGTTAGACCGTCCGATCCCGGGTGTAGATCGATGACTCGCGCGAGCAGTCATTCGGATGGGGGAAGGTTGTCTTCCTTAACGAGAACAATATCTCCCATATTTATATTACATTGCTTTTGCAACCATTTTGGGCGCTGTTGAAGTAGGTGGAGATAGGATGTGCTCCATTGCTTCCAAAATTCCTGCATGAGACGCTGCAGGTATCTCCATCTGTCCAAGTTATTTATGTTCTTTTCCGTTAAGTTCCTGTCTGGCAGCATTCGCAGTGGTGTCCCAATGAGGAAATGCCCTGGGGTTAACACAGTCAGATCGTCGGGGTCTGACGTCATTGGACATAATGGCCTAGAATTCAGGCATGCCTCGATCTGTGCCAGCAGTGTCGCATATTCCTCGAAAGTTAATCTTGAAGATGAAATTATCCGTTTTAAGTGGTGTTTGATTGATTTAACACCAGCCTCCCACAGACCTCCAAAATGTGGCGATGACGGAGGATTGAAATGCCATGTCGTTTGATACGATGCAAGCTTTGTTGCAACTTCAGTTGACCATTCAGACGTTATGAATTTGCTGTCCTTCCTCAGCTCATTGTTAGCGCCCTTGAAGTTGGTACCACAGTCGCTGAACACATTCGCACAATTTCCTCGTCTAGCCACAAATCGCTTAAAGGCTGCGATGAATGCTGCTGCGCTTAAATCGCTGACTAACTCAATGTGGATTGCCTTTGTCGCAAGACAGATAAAAATGCCAATATATCCTTTGGTCATCCTGTTGCATCTTCCCTTCCACATTTTAATTTCGACAGGTCCAGCATAGTCAACGCCTGTGTTGTGAAATGGTCGCGACACACTTACGCGCTCCAATGGAAGATTTCCCATTAACTGCTCCTGCATTTTCGCGTTGTAGCGATGACACCGAACGCATTTATGAATTGTTGACTTGACAAGACCCTTTAACTTCGTTATCCAATAAATGCTTCGGATATCAGCCATCATCATCTGCTGACCACCATGCAGGGTTCGTTGATGGGCATCTGCTACCAGCAATTTTGAGAAGTAGTGGCTTTCTTTCAGTATTATTGGGTGTCGTTGCTGAAACGGGAGTGGTGAATTTGATAATCTGCCCCCAACACGAAGAATTTCTCTCTCGTCAAGAAAGGGGTTAAGGGTTTTAAGTGAACTTGTTCTTGGTATGGGTCGATTGACCTTCAGGGCGTTAATCTCTTCTTTAAATAGCTCCCTTTGTACAATTTTAATAAGCTGATAGTGAGATGACATCAGTTCATCTGCAGTGATTGGATAAGTATCCAGTGGCCTTCTTCCTTGCTTATTTCGAACGTTTTCAAGGTATCGTCGCCAAATTGCCGTGCTGCGTACTAATCGTTTAAGAGTAGAACAATTTTGAAAAAATGTATTAGCGATTGTAGTGCAGAAGCACTGCCTTGCTTCCTTTCTTGTTTCCTCTTCTGTTTCCAATAGATTTGTTGTTGGTAAAGTACTCGATACAAAACCCTTGAGAAACTGTGGACCATGCCACCACAGTTTGCTGCCGATCAACTCTTCGGGAGACAGTCCCCGAGACCCGAGGTCCGCTGGATTATCTTTGCTGCCTACATGTCGCCAGATATCTTTGTTTGTGAGCGTTTGAATTTCAGTGATCCTATTGGCTACAAATGTGGTGCGAGTGGCTGGATTTCCTTTTATCCATGCCAAGGTTATCATGGAATCCGACCACGCAAATATCTCCAGTTTTTGGAATTGCATGGCAGTTGACATTCTATTCAGGAGCTTTGACAGTAATAATGCAGCACAGAGTTCCAGTCGTGGTAAGGATATATTTTTTACTGGAGCCACTCTGGTTTTCGATGCCAATAAGTGTATTCTCTCCTGTCCATTTGATATCACTCGTGCGTATGTGACTGCTGCATATGCTTTCTCTGATGCATCACTAAAACCGTGGAGTTCGACTTGTGATGATTCTTCACTTGCTATCCAACGAGGAATCTCCAGCCTGTTTAGTTTTTGAAGACCAGCTCGGAGTTCTACCCACGGTCCTTCTATGTCCATTGATATGTTGGAGTCCCAGGACAATGCATTGACCCAAAGCTGCTGCAAAATCAGTTTTGCTTTGATGACGCACGGTGAAATCCATCCCAGAGGATCAAACAGGCGTGCTATATCGGCAAGTACTGACCGTTTTGTGTGTTTATTTGCCTTAGGTATATTTATTTTAAATGTAAATGTATCCTTTGCAGGATGCCATTGGATGCCTAACGTCTTAATAGCATCCTGTGTATCAAATTTTAAAGGTAGATCCACTTCTCTTTTCCTTTCAGGTATCTGTTCTAAAATTGTTGTTGAGTTGCTGGCCCATTTGCGCAACGGAAAACCAGCAGACTTCAATGTCGATATAACATCAGATTGTATCTTGATGGCATCTTCTTCGTCGTCTGCTCCATATATGAAGTCGTCTACATAAAAGCCCTCCATGATTGCTTTCGTTACATGAGGCTTCGAATTTTCGTCGTCCATCGCTAGCTGCTGCAAGGTCCGTACAGCTAGATATGGGGCTGACGCTGTTCCGAATGTTACTGTGTTGAGAGCATACGTCCTTATGCGTTCGTCGCTTCTTGACCGCCACAGAATGAGCTGGTAAGGAGTATCCTCTTGTGCTATCCATATCTGTCGATACATCATACTGATGTCCGCTGCGAATACCACTTTAAACTTCCTCCACTGCGCTATTAGATCAATAATATCCACCTGCAATCGTGGACCAACCATGAGGTGATCATTTAATGAAATTCCCGTGGATGTTAGGCAGGACGCATCAAAGACTACTCGAAGTTTGGTTGTCGAGCTTGATTCTTTAAATACAGCGTGGTGAGGAAGGAAATAATGGCCTCCATTCTCCAGGTCGACATCTGTTGTAACTTCTGTCATATGTTTGAATATATCGTATTCATTAATGCAAGATGTGTATGCTTGCTTAAGTTTCTCGTTTGAGTTGAGGCGTTTTTCAACTTGGAAGAATCTTGCTATAGCTGCCCTTTTGGAGTTGCCAAGGTTGGGTCGCATATTATTTTTAAACGGTAGCCTTACCTCATATCTACCATCTTCTCTTCGCCTTGTTGTGTTTTGATAATGTAGCTGACATTTCTCTTCTTCTTGTGTTAGCTTGCGTGTCTCCATATCCTCTTCTATCTCCCAAAATTTCCTGAGTTGTGCATTTGTTGTAATGTGGTGGTTTCGTACTGTCACTAAAGTCAACGATGGATTTATGCCAGCTGCTCCGGTTAAGATCCATCCTAGCTCTGTTTGTTGTGCGACTGGGGAGCCATTTTGTCCTGGAATTAAACCTTCAAGGATAATAGCCGCATAAACATCGGCACCTAAAAGCATATCAATCTTCCCGGGATTAAAGAAGGATGGATCTGCCAATGGCAGATTCGCCAAATGACTCCAAGAAGATGTCGACAGGTGATGTGTTGGTAACATAGAGGTCAATTGGGAGAAGACAAACGCTCTAACATCAAGACAAAAGGAGGGACTGTTGAATGAAAATAGAGTTAGATCAACCATAAAGTTTGAGGTACCTGTTGACATTTGCCCTAAACCCTTTACATCCGCAAATGTTTTCTGTTTTCTTAAGTTAAGAAGCTGTGCAATATTTTCGGTTACGAATGTGGCTTCCGATCCCGGATCTATCAATGCCCTAACAACGTGGGGTACTCCATTTGCAGTAAAAACCTTAAGTAATGCAGTTGCTAACAGAGCTTTGGATTTCGTTTGGTTGAGAAAGGAATTAACGTTACCGGTCAATGTTGATGGATTGATTTGCCCATCGTTCTGTCCATTTTGCGAATTACTCTGGTTGGAGTTCGGATTCTGGTGGAGTTTTGGGTTGGTGAAATTTGAGTAAGTCGAAGTACCATTTTGTGCATTGCTCCATTGATTCGATGGGATGAAATGATTCGGATTACAATGCGGCGTGAAGTTTGATGTTGATACACTATTTTGTCCATTGCTGCTAACCTTTGGGGGACTGTATTGGTTTGGGTTTTGAATCAAGTGAGTGTTGTATTCAGTGTGATTCTGCGCTTGAAAGGCTGCTGCGTGAGGATAATTTTGGTGATTATTACCATTATAGGCGTTTTGGGACTCAAAATGTAAAAGAGTGTGGTGTTTTTGACCACATTTTTGGCAACGATTGCTGCTCTTACAACTAGAAGAATGGTGATCGTATCCCAAACAATTTGAGCAGATATTATTTGCCCTTACTACTTCGATACGTACCTTAACGTTCATTTTTAAAAATTGTTTGCATTGTCGTATTCCATGCGATGCCTTACAAAGACGGCATGAGAATTTCTTTGTCTCATAAGACGATTTTATATAACAAGCCGATGGCGTGGCCCTTTTGAATGGATTAAATGAATTGTTTTGGTGCCTTGCAGTTTCATTTGAGTCCAGAATGTTTTCAAGGCAACTGAATCTTCCCTCGATAAACTTGGCAAATGATTTCCACTCTGGAAGACATTTAGAACTGCCGAGCTTGTCTTCCCAATCCTTTTGTGTTTGGAGAGGAAGTTTGTGATAAATTACATATATGAGAATAGCATCCCAACTTTCGACAGCTATTCCCATATTGGAAAGTGCATGAATGCAGTTTATGCTTGTATCATGCAATGATTTTAAAGCATCAGCGGATTCATGGGTGAGTTTTTTTTGCTCCATCAATACCCTTAATTGCTTATTTACCAATTTTCGTTTATTTTGATAACGCTCTTTTAATATTTCCCATGCCGCAGCATAGTTTTTACCATCTGCTTCAACTAACAAATGTTGTATCAGCAGCGCAGCATTGTCTGTGACATGGGTTTTGAGAAATTGTAATTTTTGTGTGTCAGATAATTCAATGTTCTGATCAACCATGCTTTCGAACAAGTTGTGAAATTCATACCATTCATCTAACGAGCCCGAGAATTTTTTAATTTGAATTGGTGGTAACCGAATGTCACACACCGAAGTTTTGGTGGCGTTTAACCGCGAAACTTCTAGATTTGCATTATTTTCATGTGCAAATTTGTCGAGATGGTCATTTAATGTACCCGTAAATGAAAAATAAATGCGTTTAATTTTTGCAAATATTTCAGCATTAAAGTAAGCGTCTTTAAGGGGATCAGACGAACTGTTAACGATCGCCTCATGATCTTTCTTCGCACGTTTGAAGCATTCATCACTATCGGTTATACACGCGATCATGTATCCCCTTGACTTTTGCGCTTCACTTCCGTTCTTGAATTCGTCGAAATCGGTTTCAATTTCTTTTAACGTTAGCTCTTGTCGCTCGATTATTTTAGCTAATTTCGCGTTTGCCATTTTGACTTCACTAGGCGTTTTTTTTTTTTTTAATTAAATGTTATTTGGTAATGATTTAAATTCATTTAGCTATGATTTATTATACAATAATATATGCAAATATGTATTTAGCAATAAGGTGTAAATAAAGGAATAATATTCCTACCTTAGTTTGCTTTTGCAACTGCAACTTCAGTGCGTGTTAGTATCAGTTGCAGTTGCAGAAGGCTTTGTGATGCACAGTTCCTTGCTGTTATTTCTGGCCGCTTGTAGATTGTTGTACAGCTTCCTTTGTAGAACTTGCTGACTGTTATCCGATGGACACAGGTTTTGTCGACTCGTTGGGTTTGGGTGTTGCGTGGCTTAGATTGCTTTTGCAACACAGTTCCTTGCTGTGATTCTAGCCGTAATACCGGTTACAGACCACCTTGATTTCGTGGATCCGTTGGAACCGGGATTCGTCGTCTCGTTGGGTACTGTTGCCTGATGATTTGGCTGTTATTTTTAGATTATTGGTCCGGTTTCACACTGACCCACAGTACACTTTCAATGTCTTTTTTTTTTTCTTTTTATGTTGGTGGTACTTTCCACTGAAACTAACTACTTTTATTTAAATTAATTTAATTTTTTATCGCGGTTTCTTTTAAAAGGCTTGAAGGACCATGTTCTCTTCGCGGGGAACGTCGAGAAATTATGCACGGTTAATTATCTTAAAAAATGGAAATAAAATACGGTGACGTTTCTTGAACGTTATAAAATTGGCTTTATTTAAATTCAAAGGTCTTAATTCGAATAAGTTCAAATTATTTTACTCCTTGCAAGAAACCTCGGTGGTATTATGTATTTACCACCTCAGCTGTAAATCATATGGTCATTGAACTTGACCGTGAAAATGTTTACTTTGGTGTTGGGGTTATATAAACATGATTTTCTTACAACTACTACATATTTATTTATACCATTTAGGTAGCTCACACTGTGCGAGAGTGAGTACGCATATGTTGCGAATTGGCTTGGTCTCCTTCGGATACAATTCGCCCGATTTCCATTGTAATTAGTGCGACTGGTTAGGACAGTGCCCTTGATTGTGAAGAGATCATCCTCATGTGATGGAAAAGAGCCCGATGGTGCATCGCCAATTTGTCATCGGGCGCATTTGACATTTCGCTTAAGGTTTTGTTCTCTGTATCCTCGGTCAATTGTTTACGGCGTCGCATTCCGTGGAAATCCTTAAGTTTTGTGTTGGGAAACCAACAGCCTTAGAAAGTGCAATCAACTCCATTAAACTAATCTGAGGCGGACTGTTGAACCAACATGTCTTGCGACCAAACAGATCTGGCCCAAAATGAATCTGAATCGCTCTAAGTGTCTGTTCCTTCTAAATAAAAAACATCTCTGCGCCATCATAGGTGTCATCACTGGACACTGCCTCATAAGCCAGCACACAAGAAGGCTTGGCGCCTTTACAAACGATTTCTGGAGAAGTTGCATGGACGAGGAAGAAGAGGAGACAATCCTCCACCTACTGTGTACATGTCCAGCTCTCTCCCAGAGAAGAAAACTTCACTTAGGAGCTTTCTTCTACATCGACCTAAACGATCTAAAAAATAGAGACGTAAACAGTTTCCTACGCTTCATCATAAGCTCAAACTGGTTCCATTAGTGAGAGGATCATAGATCCACGTGGCATCACAATGAGCCCATAGGCCTAAGTGGGTTGGTATTTTCAACAGCCACTCTTACCTACCCTACCTTACCTACCCATTGTAAATAGAACCAAGTTTATTCCTTGGCTGAACTGAGAAGTTGACTGAAACTGAGAACGTCGTTAATTGTTAATTGTTAATCGTTAATTGTCAGTGCAGCTAATTGTTCTTTCAACATTAATTGTTGTTCTACATTTCAAATAAAATCATTTTACTTGTAACATTGAGTTACTTTTAAAGAAGTGGAATGATTAGCAACTAATTATTTAATTGTAATTGCAATTAAAAGTCAATCAAATTAGTTATAATTGTTAATTATTAGTTTTAACAATTATTTTTCTAGTTCTCTTACTATTGACTCCGCTTTCGTAATCATCGTTTCATAGTAATGACTTTAGACTTAAGATTCGTCAGGACCAAGATCACTGGACATTTGAAGATGCATAGTTTTAGCCGTGATGTTGCCATGTTCATAGAATCTTAAAAGCTTGCCGGGAAAAAATTAATCCACGATCTGAAAAGCATTGTAAATAATACAGAATTGCTAATATCAGAAAACGTGAACAATTTAATTACGTTTGACAAAAACTTTAAGGACACCCATCGCACAAGTAGGAATCCCAGTTTTCCCCATTTTCCACAATATTTCGTCACATCTCGTGTTCAAAATTGCTTATATAGATTTCACTGGAATTCCGACAGGATAAATTCTTTGCCCTCACACGGGAAAAACACCCGTCCTTATCAAAGTCATTCTTCTGAATTTAATTTTGATATACGAGTAAGAGAATTTTAAAGGCAGCCACTTGCTTTCAATAAATCCTTAAAGGGCTCCTTAAACCGTCAGTGTTTACACGCATTTACGAAGGAATAAACCAATTTTCCGCCTACCGGAAAAGAAAATAATTTTCTGGAAGATCCCGGAAGAATAAACCTATTTAAAGGACTTCCAAGTTCTGAGTACTTTCAGGAAGGGGAAGATGATAAATCTCTGGGTTCATTAATCATTTTCCTTTTTCCTTGAACGCCTTGCCACCAATGAATAACGCAGCCGCCCATTTTAACCATAACCCTTATCACCTGTGCTTAGGTTTCAGTAACGAACTGCGGCTATCCTTGAATCCAAGTGTTTTTATTTATTTTTTTTTTTTTTTTTGTTGAAAAGGATTCCGAGTCAGGAGTCGTTTCTTAAATCGTTTTGCTTAGACTGTTCATACTTTCCCGGAAGAATAATTTGAATTCAACTGAATCAGGAAATATCCGTGCTCATCTTCAACCTCTAACTAGAACGGGGGACTTGCCGATTGAGATTTTGTGAACAAGGACTAAGTAGTCTAGTGAATGGAGGACATTTATCAATTTGAAAAGGGGAGGGTTGAATTTGAATGAAATTTTGAACTAATCAGATGTTAGGGGTAGAAAAACGGGGCGATATCCAATGAGCCAATTCAGTAAGGGACGGGTTCGAGTTATCTTTTTGGAGAAGTTTTACAAGAATTTACTCGTAAATGTCAAGAACTCTGTATCTGAAGTGATATATGAATATGGAGCCCTAAAATGTCAGAGAATGAGATATTTTGGAGGAACATTGAAGAAGAGCATACGAATGGGGGTACAAGTAGTGGATTACGGATGATCTTTGGAATATACTCGTATTTTGTTATTTAACTAGATACCCTAGACTAGGGTTCATTAATCAGGATAAATAGGCTTCTCCTCTGCAGATGCTACTTTATGTGGATAAATGAAGGAAATTGGCTCTGGATTTTAATAGGAAAAAGCAATTGAACTGTCTGCTTAGTGTTTGTGGAAAATGCAGTTCTAAATGGCTCCTTGGTATGATAAGAATACACCGGGTCCCAAATTTGTAACAGAAAGAGTTGAACCCACGATGGCTTGGCTCTAAGTTAATAAGATTTGAAGCCACAGAGTCCAACATTAACACTAAATGAAAATGAGAAAGATGGTCATTCACTCCCAGGTGAGCGCTACAGGGGAATCCTTTTACTCAAAGGAATTCACGATGATAGCCCGTCTGGACTTATGAGGTACCTCAGGTAGACCGAAGTGCGATTATATTATATTGCGATGAACTGCGGCTCTGGCAAAGAAGTTCAGGAAATCCGTAGTCAGACGATGAATGCCGGTCCACGTTTGCAACCGCACTAGGCATGTCATCCCATGTCTCACATGATTGCATGGATTAGGAAAAGGATTGCTGTGGATAATACCAAGATTGGTCTCAGAAGCTCACATAGGAAAGATGTTATAGGGGATTTTAAGAAGACTTAATCCGCTATAATTGGCCCAGTCAAAAGGGTCTACTTTCGTGTGCGTTATGAAACGATGTTGAGACCGCTCTGCGTGTGATCCCTCTGACTATTCGCAAAAAGGTCATCTCCAACTGCTCTAAATAGCACCGTCTGCGCCCGCAGCTCTGTTAGTCTTTAGCTTCGATATTGTTATCTCAAGTTCGTCTAGGTCAGGGGAACGGAATTCTCTGCCGTCTTCGTCCGGATGAATAGTCCATTCTGCCTGACAGCGGTAATTTAACCATCATCGTCAGTATACAGTCTGCAGCAGTAGTCTTGTCATATTCTCAGCAGGAACTGGTTGTTGTCCATGTTCACCTTTGTAGGCTTCTATTCTGGCCTCCCGTCACAACTGGAGTCATTTCTGGAGGAACATCACATCATTTCCTTAATCGCTTCTTATGTTCTTGCTTTTTCTTTCTGTGTAGCCTGTGCCCATCTATGTCCCATCTTTTCTGCTATCAGATTTCATGAGCATCTCAAGCCCAACGATGCAGCGCAGCTTAATATGCTTCTTGTTAGGCTGTACTATGCGTACCTGCCTTCAGAGGTTTCTTTGGGGCGACACTAGAAGCAACTTTTGTGATGGCTCGTTGACAACATTCCCATTGACCTTGGTGTATGGGGGCTAGGATATTTTGGTCTCTTGTGATTCCAGCATTTAATCGTCGAACTTTGGTGCTCTTATTTATCTTCGCTGTGTCTTTGATATCGGCTTTCGTATCCTGGCTAAAATAAGCAGCAACTTTTCACGTCTAACCAAAAGGGACGATTTCAGCGTCGGACGGTTGCACCTATGATAGCGAACGGAAGTGAAATGGGACCTCAATCAGCTTGGAGTACTGCATAAGAGGTAGCGAGAGATCCTGGTAGCTGAAGAGGCTTACTGGCTATGTCCCAGATTCACTCCGGGATGTAGCGCCATCTGAATAAGTTAACATGCCCAAGTATGTGCCAACATGTTCTGAATGGAAAGAGGAATTTGAAAAATCTGAAGTCAACGCGTTCAAAAGGTGCTACTACAGGCAGCAATGACGTTCGGAAATTTTACCAGAAGCCAAAGGTTGGTTAAGGTTGTCCCAACCTTTCTGAAGTTCGTAGAAGTTCCGAGTGGTCCACGTTCACGTGCGGAACTCTTGAAGTCAAAAGGATTTCTTGATAAATTTCTCAAGGTCGGTGATCTTCATAAAGGACGAGATCATTTAGATCTCGAAAAGGCGGATTGCCCAATTATTCCATTGTGATGCATGCCAAGACAGGGAAGTTGCAAAGGAAGGCGCCAACGACTTCTCTTCCTCTTTATACCTTGGAACTCGTTGTGAAGAGTACTTAATCGCTGCGTATGACTTCCACTGATATGCATAGTGCTTAGCTCTCCTCATGCGACGAATGTTAACGACAGCCGGAACATACCCTTCAGACAAAGAACTAGCTCTTTGTACTCCTTGCAAGTTCCTTTTAATGGAATCTCAGTGATAAATTGCCTACAATACCAGAATCCTTGTGCTGTGACACTAACATCAGCCAGAGCTTTTAAATCGGCTTCGACCCATACCAAGGGTGGAACTTGTGCCTCCAACACAAGTTCTGCTTTGGTATTAAAGTGAATTGATTGAGATTACAAGGCGTATCCTTGCTCCCATGGATGTATGGGAACTTAGTAGCAGAACCGATCACGTCATTGCCGAGTATCTGCAGTCTGATGCGAGCATAAGCCGGACATTCAGAGAAGTAGTGGTCCGCAATGTCGTCATAACTTTCACAGCAAGCTTCACATTATGTTGTATCACTTATGCCCAGCACATTTAAGAGCTTAGCAAAAGTATATTGCCCTGTCACGATGCCAGTAAGCAGTCTGCAGGCTTTCTTACTAAATCTCAGCAGCGGGGCCACTGACCCCTTAGAGGCGTTGGGAAGCTCGTATGAAACCAGATTGTCAATAAAAGCTCTAACCAAAGATGCAGGCAGCCCTAACCTAGGTTCGGATTCTTAAAAACTCATCTGAGCCTAGCCCAGCATGTTCATCGGCGATTTGATTTCTCGTGATCCTATTGTGAACCCAAACAAGACTCAGCGGGTTTAGCCTACCAAGTGTGTTCAATGAAATCTCGCATCATTGAACTAGCTTGGAAGTTGTGAGAGGATTCAGACCTGTCGCTACGGATGCAATTCTTCATAACATAGTTCAGTCTCATCAGTATTGCGTATAGTTATCTCCGCTAAATCATTACCCTAACAAGAAGTAATATGGAATGATGTCGTCCTTCAAAAAGATACTAGCGCCGCATCCTAATTTGGTTTTAGAATCATCCGTGAATACCCGATTACATTATTTTCCTGGCTCAGATTCTGGTCGGAACCATTCCTAGGCACAGGGAAAATCGATTTCGTATTCTTTTCGCAATAGGAGTCTTAGGGTCATAGCATCAGATGGCATGCCCATAAGACCAGAGTCAAAAGACAGTTGGTGCGTAATGTCATCAAAAATCCAGGGCGTATTGCACCAAAGGCCACCACCTTTTAAACCAAAAATGGCTTTGAGAGCGCTCCTGACATGAATATTAAGGGAAAAATACACTAGTACGTCTAGAGCAGAACCAGGCGCGATGGACCGTTCTGTTGAGACTGGTGAAAGAAACAGTGACGTATTTTCACCTTATCATAGCCGGACCCTTCTTGGTTCCAAGCCTATGCATTCCTTCCTATAAGCTCCTTTAAAATGCAGGAAGACCGACAATACCTTGAAGATTTTCGAAGCGAAATATTTAGTCTAAAGAAATTTGTTATCCAGAATGACACCCAATTACTAAGCTCTGACGACGCTGAACTAATTAGAAGCTAAATCTAAGGATCCATGGCTTATCTACTGCTTATTTCAAAAAGATTTTGACAAACCAGTATGGGCTATGGGGTTTAGAACTGATTGTACTCTTAAGGAGTTGCTTGATTTCTTACAAGCTAGAAGTTATTGCCTCGAAGTATGTTTTCCAGCACCTGAGTCTGCCTTTTTGAAACAAAACAACAAGGTTCAAAAAAGCTTCTGGTCACACAAGGTTGAAACCAACACAGAGCGTCCAAAGGGCAGAGACGACCACCAAGTTTTCTATTGTAAATCTTTTACTTCGCTAGGTTGTGAAGCTCGTCATGTTTTGTTTCAGTCCAGGACATATGGTATATCAAATAGATGTCGCTCTCATTTGCGCTGCAAGAAGTGCCAGAAGAGGCACAGCACTTTGGTTCGTGTGGTTGGACACGGAACCGCAAGTCCCTTTTATTACAGAGCCGGTCGTCCAACTTTTAATATTATTGTCGAAACCATCGCGGACTCATATAATGGGCGTTGCATCCACTTCTGGAAGCATTACCAATTATGTCGTTACCCTCAATTTATCTTCTCGTTTCGACATGAACAACATTGATATTGGTTGCTACGTCATCTCTAGATTGACATCGTAAATTCCACTTGTCTATCTCCCCCATGTGAACACTAACGCTCACCTGTCGCTTGGATTAGCTGATCCTAGTTTCAATAAGCCAGGTCCTATCATCTATTTGATTTTCGAAATCAAATAGTATTGATCTCCCCAATCGTGTGTCAACTATTTCTGTGTGGGCGATGGCATGCAGTGTAGATCAGTAGCGCTCCTTCGTTATCCAGGAAGTAAGGACTTTTTGTACACAGCTTGACTTCTCGCAAAAATCCTTGGCGCTTCGAAGAAGTTTACTGTGGGCCTATTCCGTCCCAACTCACCATCGTGCTTCTAATGGACGTTACATCGTGGAGCTGCCATTTAAACTTAATTCTACTACGACTCTGTAATTCTTTTGGCATTGCTATTAGTCGCTTTCCATCTATGGAACATAGGTTATCTTCTAATCCTGATCTCAAGAACCAATATACTCGTTTTTTGAAGGAATATCTTGCACTAGGCCATTTGGCGGAAATACCACAGCATGAAATTGCTCAACTACCCCCTCCAGGTGTTATTATTTACCTCATCATGCGGTTACAAAAAGCAATAGTAGTACCACTAAGCTAGGGGTGGTATTTGACGGTTCAGCAAAACATCATCATTCCGAAGCATCTTCTCTAAACGAGCTTCTTCTTTTTGGACCCACTATTCAACGCGAAATTTTTGCTATTTGTCTTCGAAGTCGTCGTCATGACTTTGTTATGTCGGGGGATATAGAAAAATTCTTTCGTCAAATTTTGGTTGCTTCAAAACACACAAACTTCCAATGAATGCTTTGGCGTTCTTCTCCAGACGTTGCTGACGGTTACCTATGGTACGCCGGCGGCACCAGATTGTGCTAAAACTCACCTCCGAGCCTCCAATGTCATTCTCAACGACTTCCACGTAGATGAAGCAGCTTCCGTAGATGAAGTCACATATCTTCGGAATGAACTGGCGGACCTATTCCGATTAGGTGGGTTCAACCTCCGAAAATGGACCACAATTTGCTGGTAATTTTAACATTCTTTGCCAGAGGAGCATCGTAGAACGTAAGCAGTCGAGCGTGGTTAGAGTACTCGGTCTTCAATTGTGTAGTCTAGTGTTGTATGTCGTATAAAGTAGTACTTCCCCATGCACAAAACGTCGTATCCTTTCGGAAGTCTCTCACGTGTTTGACTATTTAGAATTTCTTACTCCAATAGTCGTCGCTATCAATATATTGTTCCAGGATTAATGGCGAGAAAAACTAAGTTGGGACGAGAACGCTCCTGAAGCGCATCGCTGGACTTCCATTCGTTATGATCTGCACATGGTCGATCTGATATCGATTCCGAGAGTCATATGGAAGAACTAACGCAATTGGAAACCATACCAATTCTGCGATGCGTCGTCAGACGCCTATGCAATTCTTGTTTACTACCGGAGTATAAACGCCGCCATTGTAGCCGCTAAAAGTAGGCTTGCTCCTATTAAAGTTTTGTCACTTCCAAAGCCTGAGCTTACTGGAGCGCGTCTGCTTACTCGACTCCTAAGAATTAAACTACTCGTATCTTTACAGAAAAACGATCATCGACTTTTTGGATGGACGGATTCCTCGATAGAACTACATTGGTTATCTGCTCCTCCCAACGAATGGTCTGTATTCGTTGGTAGTCGGAGGTCGGAGATCCAATCTTTCATAACATTAAGATGCCAGCAAATTTAGCTGACAACGGAGATCCAGTGGAACGGACCATCGTGGTTGAAAAGACAACCTACTCTGTGGCCGATATCATGGTATAGAATGGACTTCATTCTATAGGACTTGGAGGAACGAAACTCGTATATCTATGGGTTCGTTTAGAATGCTCATATTAAAAACAATCGGAAGTCTTACCTTTACTTGTAGCTACTGCCAGGCAATCTAATTCTAACGGCCGAAATTCCATCCTTGGTCGACTTCAACATCCCGTATGATATAATACTAGGTGGCGCACCCTATCGGAAGATGGTATAATTTTTGCATTTTGCAATTGTCGTACGTCAATCATATTTGACATTTGTCAACGAGACAGCTGCAGTATGCAAACAGACAAGCAATGGAGCGCTATACTCCGCAAGAGCATGGAGTAGTTGTGTCGATGTTTTTAACCAATAATCGGTCGGTGGTGTTAGCGAAGGGTGAATTTCGAGGTCGATTTCCTAATCGTGTCGCGCCAACTGGGCAAACATTCCGGCGCTTAGATACTCGACTCGAACAGAGTGGAACCACAGGAGACCATGCAGGATGTGGCCGCCTGCGGACTGGTCGTTTGGCCGAGATTGTCGCGGCTGTGGCTGCCGATGTCACTGAGAACGAAGAAACATCACCAGACGGACGTTACAGCGAATTTTAGTGAAAGACATGTTCCCGTACAAAGTGCAAACAGTGCATCAGTTAATGCCTCCTGACCGTCAGTCGCGTGTGAATTACTCTAAAGCCATCCTCAATCTCAACAACGAAGAGGACGATTTTGTGTCGAATATCATCATGAGCGACGAGGCGCATTTCCACTTAAGCGGTTACGCCAATAAGCAAAATCTTCGTTTCTGGGGAACTGAAAATCCGCCTGTGATGCACGAAGAGCCATTACATCCACTCAAAGGCACTGTGTGGTGCGGCGTTTACGCGGAAGGAGTGATTGGGCCGTATTTTTTTGAAGTCGCGGATTTGTGCCAACAAGCCTCAGACACTCGCACCCCTTAAGGAGAATATTCGACAGGAATGCAAACAGTTATTACCGGAAATCTTGCGGAAAGTCATGGAAAATGCGATAAAACAAGCACAAATGTGTATCAATACTGACGGCAGCCACTTGGCGGATATTATTTTTTCCACTTAACTGAAACAATTGTAAAGGTCCAAGTTAAGATTTCCATCACTCAAAATAATTTTTTTTTATTTAGTAAAAAAGTAATTCGAAAACAAAATTGGATGATTAATTTTGCGCCGGAGAGGGAGGACTGGGAAAAAAGTGCAATAATCAGGTCAAATGAAATTGCAATTTTCACTGATAGCTCGAAAAGAGAGGAGGGAAGCGGTTCTGATATCTTTTCAGAAGACCCAGAACTAAGAGTGCCTATAACGGACGTTGGCAGTGTCTTCCAATCAGAGGTTCTGTATCCGAAAGAGATGTCGCTATCTACATCGATTAACCGGCCACTCTCAAGGTAATAGAATCAGCCAACGTCAACTCTGATACAGTCAGGGACTGTCGCACAGTGCTCAATGCACTATGCAGCCAGAACCGGGTAAGACTGTGCTGGGTGCCACTACACTGCGGTAATAAAGGAAATCAACAAACGGAAGAGCTTGCAAGAAAAGGAGGGCTACTCGACAATAGTGAGGTTGCGAATATCAAACAACGCCTTTGCCTAGTAAGGGGCACTATCGAGGAAGAAATCACAAAGACTACCAACCTAAAGTGGTCAGGGTATCCAAGGTTCTCTGTCCACTTTTTAAGGCAAAGATCTAGGGAGTTAATAAAATTAAACAGGGATAAGCTTAGGACAGTAATGGGAACCCTGACAGGACACTGTCTCCTCCGGAAACACGCAAAGAGACTGTCAGATACGAATATTTGCAGATTCTACGGTGATCTGCAAGCTGTTGAGGACATAACACACATACTGTGTGAATGCGAGGCGATATCGGCTAATAGACGAAAACTTTTAAGGAAACACTTTTTCGAAGACCTAGAGGAAATAGACGGCACAAACTTCAAAGGCCTTCTTGGCTTTTGCAGCGAAATTGGGTGTTTCACCAGAGAGATTGCTTAGGTTTTTGCCAATTGAAGACAAATTGAAGTGGTTCGAAAGGGATCGCGATGGGCCCGTTTTGGTGCCAGGTGTCTGTGTGATGGCATATCCATCTTACTCCTGTGTTCAATTTTCCTTATTCAACTCCGAGATAAAACTACTAAGCAGAGGTAAAGAATTGCCTTCAAAAAATAAGCTTTTATCCCTTGCTCCGTTTCTAGATCAATCGAATGTCCTTTGTGTCGGTGGACGTATACAGAACTCTAATTTATTGAACAATGCGAAACGTCTAATAATCTAGTGAAAATCATATCCTATTGCTGAACTTTTAGCTGGTTGTTGTATGAACCTTGCTCTTCAAACTTCTTGAAATTAAAAATATTGCTCCAGTTCTAGCCTGTTGGGTGTTAGAGTGCTTATGATGCCGCTGCATTTTCCATCTCCATGGCTCAGTTTCAAAATAATCAGCGCCAATAAATGCTCTCTCCGTTTTCCAATGCAAGCTTTTCCAGCTAGCCTGCAACTGGCAAAAGACACATTTATCATTCAGAGCCTTAAAAAGGTCAACACATATTTGTGGTACAACCAAAGCTTCTATTTCAACTGCTTCTCGATGGTCATATTGATTCCTCAAATGAATTTTCGCTTTTGAAAACATTTTCTGGGGGGGAATCGAAGCTGCACTGAAAGGAGCGACGGCCATTTGTACTCCACCTGCTGCTGAGAGTTCTAATTCCTTTGCTGTACTCTCACAAATGTAGGTATCCACTTTGCACTTCTGTATTTTTGAACGAATGTCTAATGTCAATCCTAATTTTCAGCAGTTCTGCTTAAAGCAACTTCACTGAAGGTGTCTTCTACAACTTTATATGCCTTTAGCAGAGAGCCTTCTCGCAATAGTCAACCAAACACATTGTTTTGTCGTCGATCCGCGATTATCAAACTCTCTACCAGACAGTGCGCGCCTTAAATCTGGGATAAACCTGAATCAGGGACGTCGGAATGTAATAAAAAGCACCCAAGCCGAGGTTTATCTCTTCAAATATACCCAAAGGTCCTTTTTTTTCTTCTCTGATGTTCTTTTATGACAAATGGGTTACAGCTAAGCAAATTTCTCTTGGTCAAACGGCGATGATTATCCCAGAGCGAATTATGTACATATTCCCTCTAAACGATGCTGTTTCTTTGTATTTTTCTCAAAATGTTTTCACAAAATGCTCGTACTTCTTCCTTTCCTTCCTTTCCAAGTCTGACTTTAACTTTAACTCTAACCTCTTAACCCAGAAACCCACTGAACTGGTGTTCCAACTTACTAGCAACAGTTTACGAGTATTTTACCATAATCACACCAAAAACCAAGTACCATCTGTAAGTTCACCACACCATACGTACGATTGTATCTGTAACTCTTGAACTGTAACCAAACTCTCGTTTAAATTAGATTAAGTACTGCTCGTGCTTAAGCTGCTTTCTCTGGTCCCTCAAACTATCCTCTTCAAAAACTACTTTTCTACTATTTCAGTGCTTTAACTAGAAAACTACTGTCCATGTAGTCGGGTGTAGTCAATCTCCCTCCTACCCCCCATTCCCACATATCTGTACAAATTCCATTTGATGATTATCACTGTTCCATCTTATCCCTTGGAGACCCGAAATTCCATACTGAAACCGTAAAATCCTCCCCGAACTATCAGTACGAGGATATTGGAAAAGTTTTTCTGGTCAAAAATTCTCGCAATCTCTCAAAAAGTAATATGTGTGGGGTATTTCTGTTGTACGTAGATGGTGTTGTTCAATGCTCAGTTGCAAATACTCGTAAACGGGAATGAGAGGACATCAATTTTTCAATCAAAAGAGGGAAAGTTAGTCTGTCATCGAGTTGCTGTTTCTGTTGGTGTCCAGTGTCCAGTGTCCAGTGTCCAGTGTCCAGTGCCCAGTGTCCAGTGTCCAATGTCCTATGTGCTATGTCCACTTCCTATCCCTTTTATTTCGTGTCAACAGTCGTTGGCAGTTTTATTTAAAATGAATCTGACCTTCCATTTATTGTGCGTATCTTTTGTGCTTATCCCAGAAGCTATCCGTCACTTGGTCATTGGAGATTGTACATTACACTCCGTCATACGAGCTCAGATGCCCAGATAAACAGTTACATACCTGAATGCTTTTGGGGAAGTCTGCTTACCAACGAGGTTGGTGTATTTCACCAGCTGTTATCGCCATCGGTGAAGCTATTAAAAAGATTTACGAGTACGTATGTATCTGTTGGTACGGTGAATCCATTTGAAGAAAACCCTTCTGGGAATCAACATTTCTGCCTGGAAATATCCCATCTCCTGGTAGAATGGACGCAAACAAGCGAGAAGGAGGGTATTTAGCGTTGGGATGTCCTGATAAGAAAAGTCTTTAGTGTGATTCAATCGCATGGATAATTAAATATTAGAAGGAGTGCGTCGTAAGGATTTCAAATTCAAGCTGCTGGTGACACAAATTGATTTCGACGAAGAGTTGAACTTCATGCAGAAGATTACTGACCTCCCAATCTGGACAATTGGATGCGACTACATCAGTTGAGTGGTATGGATAGCCATAGTTACACCGAAAATAACTTTGGATTATGTAGTTGCCTCAGGCGATTGATCGGTGGAACTGATTAAGCGGAACATAAACTCTTACGATCTTTTTTTATGCTCCAACAGAGACCGCCTTTGATTAGTAGTTTTTTTGCGGATTTTAACGATTTTATCTTCAGCTCCGACTCTGCTCCTCTGGAAGTGATGAAGTTGGTTTTCATCGCTCGCCTGGCCTAAAGGCAGCATCGAAATTTATCTGTGAAATGCAATTCAGTCGGCATGGGCTGTCTGCTGGACCCAAGTGCAAGATGGGATCATCGAGGGCAGACATCTGCTTTATCTTTTATGAAAAAATGCAAACTTCAATTTACGCCTTAATGCTAAATGGCTATGTTACAACCTGTTGCTGCAAAATGTTTGGTGTGAAATTGCGGCCTTTTAAAGTCAATTTGTACGGTTGGGTCGAAGTAGGAAATGATGAGAGGAATTGCAAATGTCCCTCATCCGAAGACCTGTACAGGTCCACCTTGTTTTTCAAAGAACTTGCTTTAAGAGGACATATGTCATAGTTCAGCTACTAGATTGAGGCAACAGAGTCACTGTGCATTTAAGTTAAGGTGTGCGTGCATATTTTGTGGACCCTCAGCTTGTGAACGAATGTCTACGAATACTGTGACCTAAAATCCTAGAAATGCTAGCATTTAGTGTGATAGACAGGCTAATAGACATTTTATGGAAGTCTGTGTGCAAACTTCCACAGTAGAGACTCTCACCCTAGTCGCCAGTAAGAACAGATAACCGTCGATCAAAGAAATTTCTGTTGTGACAAAATGATATCCTACACTCGGCTTAGACCGTAAAAAACTGCTCCTTCATGTGTAATGGTTTCGCAGTGGCGAATGACCCATCATGCCTTCTGGATACTACCCTATAGTGACTGCACAAAGTGCGCCATCTTTTATATCGGTATGTAAACACTGAATAACTTTGACATTTATCCACCGACCATGGTACAATTTTGACCATCCATCGCTTCATACCGAAACAACGCGCCGAAATAGTGCCGCTGTACATTGAAAATAGTCGTTCAGCTGTGTTAACTCAACGTGCATATCGTCGAAAATATCGTGGCCAACAAGCACCGTCTGTCAACACTATTCATCGTTTGGTGTCGAATTTTGTTGAGCACGGGGCAGTGAGAGATCATCAACATGCCGTTCATCAACGCCCAAAACGTTCCAGTAAACTGGTTGAAGCGGTAAGGAAGAGGGTTCCCGTCAGTGCAATCACTTTGCTGCGCATTTTGAAGGGCGATTTGCATTTGTTTCCGAATAAAGTGCAATTGACTCAAAGAATATTGCCGAGAGACCGTCCACGTCACTTGGAGTACGACCGAACAGTCGTTCGACACTGAATCTGACTTTTGGAAGCAAATTTTGATGACCGACGAGGCCGATTTCACACTTTCTTTCGCCGTTAACAAGGAAAATTGCAGCATTTGTGACTATTTGGGCAGGCGTTTGCACTAAAACCATCATTGGGCCATTGTTATTCAGAGGAGCCGAATTAGTCGATGGGAATCGATATCGGTGGATGTTGGCTCAATATGTTTGCCCACAAATCTGTGAAGGTATGGACGGTTACTGGTTTCAACATGACGGTGCGCCATGCCACACCGTAAATCAAACGATGCAGTTTCTGTAACGAAAATTCCCTGGATGTGTGTTGTCAAAAAATGGTGACATTGACCATCCAGATCTCCAGATTTGACCCCTCCGGACTGCCTTTTGTGAGGTTGTGTCTCAGACAATTGACGAGCTTAAGGCAAACATTCATGCCGAAATCATCGCTATACCGCCTGAGATACTCAAAAAAGTGACGGGAAACGCAACAAAAAGGGCACAATTTGCCTTATTTCCCGTTGTATTCAAAAATTGGTCCAAATAAATTGTATAGGACCAAATTAAATAAAAAGTACCTCACATTTGGACATCGGTTGTTTCTTTTTTAAAGTTATTCAATAGTCACATATCGACATAAAAAATGGCGCATCCTGTATGTGTGGAACTGAATACTCGAAACAGCGCAAGCTCAGCATGGGAAACTTCGGGACGCATATTCCAGAAAAGGCACCACTTCTTGACTTGATAAATAAGTGTCCTCAGATGTCCAACAAGAGGTCCTCAGAAGCGTCCGTTTAAGTTATTTCAAAATATTCGAAGCTCAGGTCAGTAAGGAACCTTCAAGGCTGAGGCAGGGTCTTGAAAAATGTGATGATGATGGTGGCGGAGATGCTCTTGATTTGCGAACTGCAGAGCTTGCGTCCCCTAAGTAGGTTACTGGCATCGACGAATTCGGCGTTTTGTTCTAGGAGAACAAACTAAGGATCTGGCCCTCCAAATTGAGAGCCAGATGTGTCGGAATAACTTCCCTACCACGGAAAAACCAACAAATTCCAAAACAACAACTCATTTGGATGACCTGTTGGCGACCTCAGCAAAAGATACAGGAACAACATCCTTCGGAACTGCATGTGGAATTTGTAATCAAAATATAGTAAATAGAGTTTAGTAGTTCCTTTGTAAACCACACTTTACCTATTTAATTTAGAGACTAGCGGAGATTGGTTTTATTTAATTTCTCTTACAAATGCTCGGACCCTTAAAAAGCCACTCTTAGAAGAATAATAAGTAGAGCCTCTTGATGAAACGGTGCGGATTTGTCATAAACGATCAACCCAGACAAGAAGTTTTGAGCTTCCGACATGTGAGCGAGGGTCTTATGACAATCCGCATCGAGGCTAAATTCGCTAATATAAGCCTAATATGCACTCATGTGATACGAAAGAGAAGAACTACGCCATTAAACAATGTTTCTATGAGCTTCTCGACAATGCTCTAAGTATGACACAGAGAACATTTTAGTAGGACAGTCAGTAAGTATAGCCTCCACGACTCCAAGTCTGGCAACGGGCTTAGGCTTATTGATCTTACTTGGAAGGAATTGTCAATGCAGCAAGTTTCTGGTTTTCTCAATATACACAGGGGGACATGGCATTTTCCGGATCATGAAACACTGAACTAAATTGCTCGTTATGCGATCGATGTAAAGTATGCCTCTAGTATTCCGGGCGCCTGAACCTTCCGGGCAGCTCACATTTACTCGGATAAGATAAGCTACAACCGCAAAAGACCCCCAGAATCTTCGTCTAGCGCGTTTCCAGAAGTCCTTCAACGACTCCTATGCCACCAGCATCACGTGCCATCACAGACGACGCAACTAATCAGCTGGGTTTGATCCGAGCATCAGCAAGATATCTCCGGTTTTATGGAGAATGCCAGCAAGCACCTGCATTATAATAATAAGCATACAAAGCGGCGCTACTACGAAGGACGAGAGCCGCTCGTGAGCTCTACGAGCATAAGATACGGAAAGAACATCGGCTTCTCCAGAAGAAGAAAACAGAGCTCAAGGCGATCGAAGATAATGAGGTTGGTCAAATTCATTACGAGAGTATCCCTATACCTATAGTTACACGCAAAGAATTCCTTTAAGCTTGTAAAAAGGTGAGCAACAAAAAAACGCCCGGAATGCATGGCATTCCAAATAAAGCCTTAACTATCGCTATTAAAGAATGACCGGAATTATTTGTCGAAATGTTTAACGCGGCTTTTCAAGAGGAGTTTATCTGACCCTTTGAAGCGTCAACAGCTATTGCTTTTACCAAAGGCAAAAGAGAACTCAAATGATGGTTCGCCCTATTTTTTGCTTGACACGGTCGGAAAAATTCTTAAGCGTATCATTTAAACTAGAGCTCTATCGGAGCACAAATAAAGTTTTCGTAAGACACAGTCAACAATGGACGCAATAAATTCGATAATAACTAAAGCCCCGAAACGCAATACAGGGCAGGGACTGGAAAGGAAGTACCAAGAAATACTGCGGCACAAGAACCCTGGACGAGAAGAACGTGTCTAACTCGGCGAACTGGGAACAAATTATGTGCAATCTTTATCGAATTGAAATAACGAACTATGATATTTCCGTAAAATGATAACGAGCTATTCCTTGAATAGAACCCTTCTCAATAATTCTGGCGATTTAGTCAACGAGTACGAAGTTACTATCGGTGTGCCACAAGGCTCGGTGTTGGGCACTCTACTATGAAACACTGTATAGGATGAATTCTTTCCAAGCAAATCGTTGATTGTTGGATTTGCAGATGACAACGCTGGAGCAAGTCCAGCTCTAAAACAACGAAACAATCGCAAACGTACGTGGCTGGTTAACTAACAATAGCTAGCAGCTTCCCGATCATAAAACTGAAGCTGTACCTACTGCGGGTAGTAAAATTCGCGAAACGATAATGAGTAGAGTTAGAGGGCATGAAATTGTTTCTCAACCGTTTCTCAAGTGCCTCAGATTTGTGATTAACAGTCGTCGAAGTTTTAAACGCCACCTAGAGCGGATATGTGAAAATTCATCGAAAAGTGGAAGTGCACTTAAAGGGCTTCTTACGAGTTCTATATTCATGTACACAGCGGAAATATGGTCAAATGGCGCAAAGATTAAGTCTTACCATGCCCACCGGCTTAGAGCAATGAAGGATGCCAGCGCGTTTAGGGCTGCGCGACGAAAAACAAATACGATAAAAAATAAAGCAACAGCAGTGTTCTGGCTTTATTTTGAATCTACGTTCATGCCATTATGTGTGGAATAGCACGTAATTCAAATGGTCGCCTCGACTTCGCTGGCACTGTTTCAAGCAGCTGGTCCAATTTTTTATAATTCGGTCCAATATGTGCGGCGTTATTCCGGCAATAGCGTGTCGAATGTTGGTCTCGAGCTCATCCAAAGCGGTTGGCTTGTTAACGTAGACTAAGAACTTGACCAGAGAAAATATCAAATGGTCGCAGCGCCCAATTGATGAACGATGAACGCTGGCCGTGAGATGAACCAACCTCCAAATTTCTCCTTCACAACTTCGAGCGTTGCGTCGCTTGTATGTCATTTAGCGCCGTCTTGTTGGAACGACAGTTCGGATATATCGATGTTGTCGAGCTCTGATAACCAAAAGTCGGTTAGCATCGCTCTATACCTGGGACTAATGACTGTAACCGTGTCTCCTTCCTCATTTCGAATGCAATAAGGTCCGATGATGCCGCCATGCCAAAAACCGCACCAAACAGTCAATCTTGGTTGATGCATTTTGCTTGGCCGAACACTTACGGATTGTGTTCGGTCCAACAATGGCAATTTTGCTTGTTGACATAGCCGCTAACCCAAAAGTGGGCCTTGTCCGAGAAGATGATTTTTTGGCCAAAATCCGGATCTCCGGCCAACATTTAGAGTGCCCAATTAGCGAACTCACAGCATTGTCTGTGGTCGCCCGGCTTCAATTCTTACGTTAATACAATCTTATACCGATGTAGGCCCAAATCCAACTGCGAAATAAGCCGGGTAAACCCTCTGGCCATGCCCAATTCAGCTGATCGGCAACTAGGGCGGGTATGTTTTCTTCATTTCGCAGCAATCTCTGTCTGGTTGATGGCTTAAGATCCAAAAAAGTGTAATCACGAACAAACTTTTTCACGGTGCGACGAATTGAATTGCCTGCAGACCGGAGCCATGATGACAACCGACCTTACGACGAAATTCACGATGCGTATTTAGAACTCAGTCGGAATTTCGTTTTAATAATTTCCGCACGTTCGGTAAGCGTAAAACGATGCACGATGAAATGGCAGACCTTACCGAATATTTTGACAGCTGGATGTCATTGATAACTTTGACAGCTGCTGAAACAGATCAATTGGAAAAACTACAACGTCATTGCTATCTGGTCATCAATAGAACATCTCCTTATACCGAGGATCCATATGTGGATTAATCGAAATAAGGGCGAAACAAACTTCTATTTGACTCAGTTTTTGATGGATTATGTTGGATTATGGCTGTTTCAAGGAATATCTGTTTAAACGCAATGTCTCGAAAAATGTGGAACACTTGTTTTTTCATTATCCACGGTAATACTCTCGATAATATGCTTCAAACCGAGGAAAACTGGATCCTTGTTAGCAATATAGGAGTGCATGTATTCAGGGACCTTACACAGTTAGAACATCAAATAATCGAATCGTAAAGAGTAAGCTCAGTCGGAAAGAATACGACACTACCAACACGGGCGTCGGTCCATTGGTGGCTCATACAAAGTTCCCACCTTCCGATGCAAAAAAAAACAAAACAACAGCAACAGTCGGTGAAACTTCTTCTGCAGACTATAATAACGGCGACGAAGACTAACATCCCGCCGTCAGGTAGAACAGACCACCTAACTTATAGTCAGCATTTCCGTCCACCTGACCAAATCGATATGGATGGGATAGGAATATGTAAGCTGAAGTCCGTCGAAGCAGCTGAACCTGATGGCTTACCGGCCGAGGTATTCAAAGCTGCTGGAACTGATTTTGTAAAGAGCATACACAAACTCATTTTCCAGATCTGGTCAAAAGAGTGTATGCCTGATGAATGGAATCTTAGCACCGTTTGCCCGATCCATAGAAAAAGAGGCGCCTTGTACTGGGTCAACTATACCAGCTGCACATGAGCCACCTCAACATCGCACCCAGATCTTGTCTGCATTATTGTCTGAACGTCTCAAACCCATCAACAATCTGGTTGACCCCAATCAATGGTTTCGGCGCAGGCAAGTCTACAATCGTTTTAGTATTGAAGCCGAAGCTCCCAAAATGCGTTGTGGGGTGAATGAGGGCAAAATCAAGGATATGCTGTCAACAAGAAGGGACACACAATGTCGACGAATTGGATATAACGCCCCGGTTTTGAAGTACCTATTGTCAACTCTGCCAATAATAATATGGCGTAGGTATAAGACGAAATCATTCTTCCCAAGAGCAAGGTCCTTTTCTGAACAATTAAGGGGACCCCATATAAGAACTTGACCTCCCAGTACTACTTTATGGCCCTGAAGCATGAACTCTATTGAAAACGGATTACGTACTATATTCTTTGTAAGCTTTTCGGAACCATTTGTGTTGATAGGCTTTGGAAGAGGAGATTCAACGACGTACCGCTACACCGACCTAATAAAGGGCGAATGGACACAAATTCTCCGTCCCACAAAGTCGTCAAATCTAAGCCCGAGCGACAACGCGACAACGCAGTAGACCTCAGGTGTCGCGCACAAGTAACTGAGAAGCTCAAACGACTTGAAGTGCGCAACTGAAAAGAGTTAGCTAGGGATCTATAGACTGGCTTGTTAGTTGTGTCTCAGCTTCACCCCGAATTGTAGCGCCACCTACATAAGTGAGTATGGTCAATTCTATCGTAAGTCAGTGGCTGTTAATCTGAAAACCTTATGCCTTAAGGTCATCTAGTCATCTGGCCCTGACTGTTATCAAATTACGCCACTGAAAAGACGAAGTCTATTTAGTAGATCAAAGTACCGATCAAAGCTTTTACTTTTCGCCTCTAGCCTATGTAGTAGAGCCTTTGAACTGTGAGATCATTTAGTAAGAAAGCAGTTCGGTAGATATCCAAATACCCCCATTATGACTTCCAAGATTGGCTCTAAGAATGAAAGTCTAATTCGCATTTCTAGTAAATAACTGCTCTTGCATTCCAGCTCCCATCCAAATGAAAATAATTTACCCAACAATGCAATAAAAACTTCACCTCATAATTGCTCCGCCGACTGATGAATATTAACAGCCGGGGACACCGGTAAAATACTGCCGAAAACAATTTCCAAATGTGATGCTAAGAAACTCCACCGGACTGTCCTTTCCCCATAAAAAGGAAAAAAAGAAATAATAAAACCGACTACACTTCTACATTTGCTAATGGCCATGTTCCTGTCTACAACCGCTGTAGTGTAATTTGTTAGATGCTCCCTTCCTCAAAATAGACTGCCGCGAAAAGATACGAATTGTGGCGATGTAGATACCGACGCAACATGGTAAATACGACACACCATCCGAAATGCCAAACTGTGTAGTCGTGCCGGCTGTCTATGTAGCAGACGTACACGGGTCCTGCTAAACGAATAAATTATCTTAATGGACAGACTATGCGTCCATTAACTCTCTCAGAAGTCAGAACGTCGGAACATGCATTCTGCGGAACACTTTTAAGTATTTCTGTCACGTTGATCCCATTTTTATGCGGCGCTATGAAATGTATCTTTTCCGAAGTAAAATGACGAAACAACAAACAAAATCAGCGACAAGAGGTGGAAGCGATTTCTATTTTGGTATGCGTCTTTGAAATACAATTTTGAGTGACACGGAGACCACCAATGAGGACGGATTAATGTAGACGGCCTCAAATTCAAAAAAATAAGGTCGAAAACGCAATTTTCTAACACATCTTACAGTCAACACTGGCACCGGAGGCCTACTTAAGATACATCATATTCAAATGACAATACTTTACCAGCATTTGAACCAAATCGTCCACCAACACCCCCGTCCAACTGCAAACAAACAAGCCTCATCTAAAAGATTTTCCAAGGATCTCGTATAATCCTCCGGCAAATCCCTTCGAAAAACAATCAAAATCAACTCGTCTTTGTTAATTTTCCAGCATAATAAATTTAATTCTCAGTACTCGTACTTTCAACTTTCAAGACATCAGGAATAATTAAATTACACTTAGATGTCTGCCAGGATAAACTAGACAGTCACAGTGAAGACTTTCGAAGGAGCCTCTTTCTGTGGTGTTCCCATGAATAATTTTATATGCGCGACAATCCCGGCAAAATAATTGAAAAGTTTGCCACGTAAAGTACCCGCAAACAAGTCGTCGACGATAAACGAGTTCGTGAGCAGTTTTTTCTTCATTTGTGCACTTTCAAGGATTAAGTGTAACGTCCTTACAGGTGTTGACACACCTTAAATCCAGTTCTAGGACTGTTGTATCTCGAAAACACACCGTCCTTGGAGAGAACGATTTCTTCAAAAATTCAATAGAAAATCTGATTTTTGACGGAGTTGACTGAGAAGGGGGGGCGTTGTTGTGAATAATCCTTTTGGTATTAAAAGGAAGTTACCCAACGGTGAATAATGATTTAATGAGTGAATATTTCAAGTATCCAATTTGGGGATAAATTTTTGGCGGAAAAGTTCTATTCCCAGCTCAAATTTATACTGTGAAGTGGATGAGAGCTCGTTTAATTGGATTAAGGATAAAGGAGGCAAATCGACCGAAAACTGGCAGTAGATTGAAGGAATGACATAGTTGAATGGATTTGAACTTGTAAATTAGTTTTAGGGATGAGATTTCAGGAAACATTCTTGGATTTCAAGGACGAACCGAAATTCGAGACAGCGATAAATACTCTCTGAAGATGGACTAGTTCCACATGGATTGCAGGAAGAGGGTAGATACTGACTGGCGTCAACTTGGCGGAACGTAACATTGTTACTGTGACTACAGGTCGGAGCTTTTGGGTTTCCATCCGGACACGAGTTGCTCAACTTATAAGCGTAAGTGTTGAACATTAACTATAAAGGCAACACCGGGCGAATTTCCTAGATGGAGTCAACGGTGGCTCCACAGCTTCAAACAGTAACAGAATATACACCTTGTCTAGGCTACTTCGACGCAGGCTGATAAGGCCTCCAAGAATAAGTCAGGTTCTAAGAAAAGAGATGAGTCCGGATAAGCCCTTGATGGCCCAATAGCAGCTCTCACATTCCCGAAGTAGTGAGATCGATGAAACCGAGCTCTCAACCTAGAGGATTCTACGAGTGCAACGGGACTGGTCCCCCCGATTGAGGGTTGTGTCGTCATGGTAACCTCCTTACCACGTAATAAGCAACTAGTTTTGCGGGAGCCGCAATCCGCGGATATTAAAAGGGTTCCTCCTTCCGATCATGACTCGGAAGGTTTACGGATTATGGATCGAAAGTATGTATATGGATCGTACGTAAACTGTCCATCCTGGTGCTTCTCAAAACAGTGATCCAGGAGATACGATGGATAGATCAGATAGGCAAAATTCTAGGCTGTGAGGTCACCACCAACAAAGTCCTACAATCCCTAGGACTAGTATCCCGACATCACCAAAGAGGTAGCCGAAACCAGTGTAGGCTACCAGGCACAACCGAAAAGAAATGCTCGCGTGCAGCGACGATAAAAGATGTCAGAAAATGCACATCTACCAGCAGTAAGAGAACATCCTTGAAGAAAACTATCAAGCGCAATCACCCAGGATACTGGAGAGTCTCGCCATGAGATCAGCTGCAGCTGGCCCTAAGTTCGCAACGCAGACTCTACGAAACAGGGACGGAAACCTGGTTACCGAAGTACAGGAAATAGTTAAGTAGGCAATACTCCAAGCAGCTATTTAATGGGCATCATGTAGAGCCATTGATAGGGCAAGAAGAGAACCTACTTCCAGTCATTGAAGAAGTCCTCCTTTCCGATATAGAACAAGTGGGCTCAGGTTGCCGGCGACGACTGGACTGTCAGCTCTATATGCCCCATCTTCAAGAAAGGTAATCATATGTCCTTTAAGAACTACCGAGTCATATCCCTTCGATATGTCGCATGTAAGTAAGATCCTATCTGACATATTGTTTAAGCGTGTCAAACCCTTCTGGAATACACTAATCGGCACGTATCAGTGTAGCTTCTGGTTCGGAAGATTGACAATCGATCAAACTTATGCAAATCCTGGAAAAGACCGACGAGTTTCAAGCCGATACTCGCCGTATCTTCATTGACTTCATGAAGTCTGACCACTTATCCAGCTGCGTCTCGCGATGCTGAATAACATACCGTGTTGCGGACTGATTTTTTCAATCTATTGCTGTAATAGATAGTGCGCTGGGCAAGTGTTTACAATGTAGGCACTATCTTCAAGGAAAATCTCCAGCTTCTGGGATCGGTCGTTCCCAACGCGCTGCCGTAGATGCTTTTACGCCAATTGAAGAACAAGCGTAAGGAGTTGGCCTTGAAGTGAATGAGGACCAGGTACATGTTTTCAACAGACAAAGATCTTTCCACCGTCTAGGACAACAGTAACTTCGAACTGATTATGAAGTTTGCCTACCTCAGAGAAAATATGAATTCCGTGAATGATCCCGCGAGGGCTTACCTTATGAAACCGCTGCTACTTAGGTTTGGCAAATCAAATGGGCTTAAAGCCTTTAATTTCGAAGACAAAATGCTTGCTCCGCAAAGTATTAGGCCTGCCAGTACTGCTATACGGAGACAAGTGCTACACGGTAAGTAGGAAAGCAGAGCAAATATTGAGCGCTTTCGAGAGCAGAAATTCTTCATCGAATATTTGGTCCCATTTGCGTGGGGGGGTTCGGAAAACTCTATGAGCTGTATCAAAGTGTGAATGAAGTTCAGAAAGACAAATCCCGTCGACTACACTGGTTCCGGCATGTAGAACAAATAGACAGGAATGCTTCAATAAAAAAGATCTTCGAATCACGTCTTGTCGTCGGTAGTTATGCTTACAAGAGACCAAACTGTTCAAGAAACCCACAATCCAGGACGCAGGCTGCCTCAATGGGGCTTGAAAAATTCCGAGTCATGGCAAGTAAGTTCATCAGAGATGAAGTCGAACAGCAGATTGGACCGTCCGGCTGCGTGCATATAAACTTTGCAATTCCAAATCAGCGTGGAAGTGGTGAGAGGGCTCACCAAGGCCTAAAAATGGAATTTGGCTGTCGCTAGATATGCTGTTGCTTCGGCAATCAGCGCTCCGTATATCTCCGCTTGGAAGACAGATAAAAGTCTTCTTAAAGAGGAGTGAAGTCTGCGGTTACCTTCCTCCAGAAAGATGTTAGCGCCGCATCCTAAATAGGTATTGGAGTCAAGAGGACCCTACTACATGCCCCAGACCAGTTAATTTACTGTTTTTGCAGCAACATGAGTTCTGGTGTCAGTGCATCAGCCGTCGTGCCCATGGGACCAGACTAAAAAGACAGTCGGCGTGCAAGGTGCGTGTTGTATCAAAGACCACTTCTTTTTAAACGGAAAATGATTTTGAGATCGGGACCGCTGTTAAAATATCAAGGGAGAAACATCATTGCATCTAGCCTAGAGCCAGGCGTGATAGGGTGAGCCCCCATGGAGTCTGATACAAACAATTCTTTGGAGTCTGATAATACGAACAGCAGCAGCGACGTATATTCGTGGGAGCTTTTTCCAGCAGACAATCGATGCATAAGATATAATTGGCCTTATCATTGCGATGTAGATCCAATGTACCCTTCTGGGTACCAAACTTCATGTCTTGCTGAAAGCTCATTTACATTGCCAGAAGGTAAACAGCGCCTTGGAGGCTTTTGAGACGTAACATATTTAGTCCAAAGAATTTTGTTATCCAGGATGAAACCCGAATACTAAGGTGTTAACACCTTTAGCACTGAATAATTCAGAGAAATCAGCTTCGCGCCTTCTTATAAAAAAACCTCAGTTTGAGAGGATTGACTACTCGTAAAAGCACCAATCGTCGATCATATCTGGGGCTAGACATTATCCAACAGACACCACAGCTACTTCATCTACATATGTATGCTTGAGCATAGATGCCAGAACCACCAAGAGCGCCATAACAGTGGAGACAGACTCTAGTTTACCACCGCCATTAGAATCCGCAGTCAGGGTCCTATTCACCAGCATTGCCCTAATCCAGAAAACTATTGATTCGTCTATGACGTGACAGGCTAGCTGAGAAGATTATTTTGAGAAGTGCGGCCATCAAGCCTATACCTTTTTGTAGCACAAGTGGATATATGCCATCGGTACTAGTCGGTTTGAAGCCATCAACGCATGGAGCAGTGCATTTGATAGCCACATTCGTAAGGATTCTATTTTTGCCCCAAATTAGTCTTAAGTGCATTGTTTTAGAAGTTTTCGGATTTTTTACGTACTCGCTGAGAATCTTCGTTCCACCATGGTATGGCAGGAGTACCTATCTGTTGTTACGCTCCTTGCTAAGGTTGTTGACGACACACGTCCATCCATATCCAGTTGGATTTCGGCGGACTCAGATTCAGGTCAGACAAGAGTATGAAATCGAACAGATGATTGCCTCTTACGTTGCATTTGCTTATTCCTGAACTTACTTAAGTTGGCGCTATAGCCCGGAGTGGACCTGGTCCTCAACCATAAAGCGTGTTCCAGCTAGCTGCCTCCAGTTTCGCACGTTGACTTAGTTGAGGTCCCCTTCGACTTACATTGATGATGACCATCCGCTGTACATGACCCAGCCATCTTTAGTAGTTGGACCTTCACTCTTGTGGTTAAGTCGTTGTCGCTGTATCCCCTCCTCCATTCATCGTCTATGCAGACCGGTCCGAAAATTTTTCTCTCAGAGCAATCAACATCACCTTCATTCAGTTTTGATAAAGTCCATGCCTCTGTGTCATAGCACAGGACTGGTATTGTTAGGGTCTTATATATTCGAGAGAGGGCTCTGCTAGTCAGCTAGTCTTCGACTGATGTCAGCGCCGCTGGTGTCGTTGTCTGAATTGACTGCAGAGCCTAGGCAGAGAAAGTCCTTAACTACCTCAAAGTTGTATGAATCGAGGATGGCGTTCTCTCCGAGACGTTGCGGTCGCCGTTGGGTATTCTTTCTTGTTGAAAACTTACACTTGGTCTTGCCCTCGTTAACCTTTAAACCTATCTTCGCTGCTTCCGCCTCAATACTCGACATAACGCTGCTTTCTTCCGATTATGTCAGTATGATCGTCGTATGTGAGTAACTGGACTGAGTTCTGAAAGATTGTGCCTCTTGTGTTGGCGCGTGGTTTTACACTATTCTTTCTAGAACAATGTGGAAGAAATCGCGTGACAGCGCGTCGCCTTGTCTAATTCCTCGGTGAGTTTTTCATCGACCTGCATGGCGCAGCGTGCATTCTCCATCGTCATCCTGCACAAACATTGACATTGACATTGCTCTGTACAGTTCGTCTCTACAGATGTTCTCATACGCGGCCTTAAAATCGATGAGTAGGTGGTGCATACCGTGAGCTCCAGCTCATGGATTTTTTTACAAGATCTGCTGTAGTGTGAATATTTGGTTGATGGTGAGCTTTCCTGGCCTGAAGCCACACTGATATGGGCGAATCAGGTTCTTGACGAATGGCTTCAGGCGGCAGATAAGATCTTGCAGGCGATGCTAAGAAGACTGAGCCTCTGTAGTTGGCGCAGTTCAGAGGGTCTCCTTTCATGAGGACCAGACAAACAATGCCGAGGTTCCATTCGTCGGGCTTTCGTCTGACCATATTTTACAGATGAGTTGGTGTATGCTTCTTTCCAAGTCATCGCCTGACCCTTTGAAGAGCTCGGCAGTCAGGACATCTGCCGCTAAGCAGCTTTGCTGGCTTAGTTATGGTATCTTCATCCAGGTCAGGTAAATTCTGCCTGACAGCGGTATTTGGTTCGTCATCGTCGTTATGCAGTCTGCAGAAAGCCTCTTTCCAAATCTTCAACATCGACTGCGACTCTACTACGAGTACTACGAGTATGTTCCCCTGTTCATCTCTACAGGCTTCGGTTCAGGGTTTGTGTCCGTGACATGTTTCGTTTTTACCTTTTGGTAAAACTTCCGAGTCTCATTCGTGGAGTACCATCTCTCAATTCCTCGGCCATGCTCCTTCTTTTTCCTCCTGAGAAGCCGCTGTTCGTGTTTCCTCTTCTGCTCGTAGAGCTCGTGAGCAGCTCTAATCCTTCTATGCAGCGACTTTTGTATGCATCTTGATTAGCTGTATGTGCTTGCTGGCACTCGTCGTCAAACCGGGGGTTTCGTTGTTATTGACGACTTTTTGGCAATAATGCCATTGGTCTTCGATACTAGATGCTGGCGACATGGTACCTCTTAAGAGATTAATGTAGACTCGATCGGTAAAGCATTTGGCGATCTTTTCTGATTGTAGCCGTCCGAAGTGGAACTTCCTCACAGTATTGGTATGCCTTTGAGATGTTCGAGTCGATGTTGACCCCTCGGAACGTTTGGACATCCAAAATAGCTTGCGTCGATCGCAATCTAGTCAACCTGGTTGAGGGTTGACTGACCAAGAGTTTTCGAAGTCCCCTTATGAATATCGAGATATGGGGACCGCGTGGTAACTACGAAAATGTTTCGCCCCGCCGCAAAGTCGATTAGCCTGAATCCGTTATCGGAAGTGGTGTCGCGTAGGCTACAACAGACGCGCTTTCCTCATAGCTAGGGCACTATTTGTAGATCTTGTCCAAGAGCTCGTAGAAGCTACATATCTTTGGTGTCGTCATCTTCATTCTCTGTGGTTTCATTCGCACATATAAGGCTAATGTTGGTAAATTTAGCCTTAATACGGATTGTTACGAGGCGCTCGTCAGCATGCCGGAAACTCAAGACTTCTTGCCTAAGTCTGCCTCTAACAACGAATCCTCATCCGAATAGGAGCTTCTTTTGTTGTCGATAACAATCGCTCTAGTTGCGGTCGCAGTTTTTCATCCTTTTTTAGTCCGGCTCATCCCATCGCATTTCTTGAATGGCGGATCGCACGTGGCCTCTTAAAGGAACTAACATTCGACCTAAAGTTCCGAAGTTAGTTGTCCTCGTTGCATTTCCTACTGCCTCACAATAGTTTCCCCTTAAGTCTCCTGACAAGATACGGTCTAATTCTGAATATTATCATCATGCATCATCCTCCTTCCGGCACTGAAAAAGTGCTGGAAAGGATTATGGTGCAAAGAATTCTTTAGAGTATGACTGAACCAAGTCCATTGAGGGTGCTTGGTCTTATGTTAAAGACTGCCCGAACAAGTATCGCCAAATGTGTCGTAGTCATCTTTACAGACTTCAAGGAGCCTTTGACAACTCAAGCTGGAGAAGTGTGTTTCTGAGGTTGCGACATCTCGGCTTCTGGGACATTGAGTTTTGAAAAAGCTTCTGGTAGAAGCGCACGCGATGCAAATGCTGCTGTAAATGAGTGCATGAGTGGATGTGGAGCGTGGATGCCCCCAGGGTTCCATTTGTGGTCCATTTATTTGGAATCTTAAGATTGACGCCCTGGTTGGCGGTGGACCTTCTACTCATTCTTGAAGCATGGTCTAGGAGCGTGCTGGTATAAATGGGGAATCCAGTTCTCCAAATTGTTGCGGACTGGAGTGACAGTGTGAGTGGAAGCGTGTCACAAGAAAAGACTGTAACGATGCTTAAGGGGAGTCATTAGCAAGGTGACTTAATGGAGAAACCCTTAGATATGTGACCCAAGTCGAGTGTCTGTGCATAACCATGAATGAGAAATTGAGCTTCTTGCAACACTTGGCAAGAGTCAAAGACAATTTCACAAACGTGTGGGTCAGGTGAGGTGTATTATGCAGGGATCAGCAGACGTGTCGTCCGTACCATATATGGTGGCCTTTTTTTGTCTGTGCAATATTTGGGCATCAGTGTGGAACGACATAGTCACGATTGTGTGGGGTCGCAGAAATATCGTTTCTTGCCAAAGAGTGGCCTTGCTTGGCTGTTTGCCTGTATGCCGCACTGTCTCCACGGAGGCACTCTAGGTTTTGATGAAAGTGCTATGTCTTGACTTGGAAGCGATCTGAGGTGAAATAGCATTCAAGGCAAAGAGGGGTATCTCCTTATGAGAGCATGATTGAGTGCCTGACATTGGAGTCAGCCAAATATCCTTACAAGAGCGCAAGGCCCTGTTAGACGAATGCGTTTTACGGGTATTTAGATAGCGATATAGATGGGACGATAGCGATAACGGCAGGGCTACATACCGCTTCCTTAAGGATGTCTTTAATGCATTTCTATATAAAACCGGCCTAAGCCAGGTGGATCACAGCTCGTGTGGAGCTCACTTTGAAGACTGGATACATGTTCTGTGTGAATGTCCTGTGTATGATAACGTCAGAGACCTTCAATCTATGAGCGTAGGTCTTGGAGACGGTGTTTGTGATGGTGGCGGTGTTCTAGCTGACAACGAGCAAATAGTCATGGAATCAGGACTATGTGGACATAGATTTTGCTAGCCGTCATTTTAATCAGCTATACCCTGATGCTCAGTGCGCAGTGTTAAAAGGCAGCTAGACCTGGGAAATAAGGTGCTCCATTGGAAGCAACCGCAAGGTTCCGAAGCTCGACCGGAGGTGATGTTCTGGTTCTGGATGGCTATTTAACCAATCAGTCTGCTCGATGTGGAGGTGCACTTAGACAGTCCTCAACCCTTAACCAAGAGAGAAGATCGTGCCTTATACACGACTTCTAGAAGGTACTAGGGGTTGTATTAATACCATCCGAAGGGTGTTTATTGACGCATCGTATTAATCCTGATGTGAACGTAGGCGCTCCGTGGAAGTGATTTCGTCAACCCAATGTCAGAGGTGACGCTTGCTCTTCCGGGTTCATAATGATCTTTGCAATTTGGATCTTTTTACGACCATCTGATCACAGTCAGATCAGTCTTAAACGACAAATTTGCACCGAAATATGTGCCATCCGTCATACCTCTTAGACAACTGGTAATGGCTTTTAATTTCCTCCTTGGACGTCCATTGTCCGAATAGTTTGTGCCATGCCTTGTCCATTTGGCAGTTTAGTTTGAGAAGCCGGTGCGAAAGCTAACAGATAGTTACAAATCAATGTATGTTATGTATGCTGCGAATACATCTTCAAATCACCACCAATTTTCATTTGTTTTTGAGCTCAATACTCACCAAATGACACCAGAATGGGTTTTCCTTTCAATAAATCAACAGACGTTGCCTCACAGTAATTAAACCGAAACACTTTAGTCCATTTGAATGCTGCACTTTCAGTTCGCCTTTCAATCTATTTCCATCACACCATCACTTAAAGTTAAAATTTTTTTGCAATAGTGTCACTCTGTCTGCCAACAGAAGCAACACCAGCTTTGTCGCCTTTCGACAAATCACTTCCATTACAACTTTTCGATGTCAGCGAGAATGTATCTTCCTCTGATCAGATCATCATTAGCAAAAGGCATCTGCCATGCCACCGCCCCATGCCTCATCGATACCGCCACATCAATTTGTCATAATATTTGCGTTAATACGCGTCAACAACAAATTTTGGCCAACTTCCTGGCCAAATGCCAAGCGAATATTTGAATCCTTGCTATTTGAAAACATCTGCAATCAATCCACATCAGTGGCCAACATTCAAACGATGGCCAACGTTAATTACGCGGAGATGAGTTTGCTGAAATTGTCGTCGACTAGGGTGGTCGGATATACCCCATTTGTGTTGCCAATTGGGCGCGCGAGCCAGCATAACTCTTAGGTTAGATGGGTTCTCCAAATTGGATTTAAGATAAATGTCCCGGAAATACATTCATCACTTAACATAATCTCAGCATTAGTGGGAAGCACATGGAATCGAATTTGCATTCAAAGGAACCGTCGTAAGATTCGTTTTTTTTTTTTTTTTTGAAATTTTGCTTCTTCGTTACTGGGTTTGTTGGGATACTTCCCAACAGATGCGGTAAACATCTCATTTGCATATGTAAATGCAGACAAATGGAAATATGCTGAAGACATTTGTAGAAATCTCCTCTTTTGGGGCAAATGCCTTTGTAAGTCTTTGGAATCTACTCAACGGATTGAATATTTGAGAAGAACTCTCAACCGGAAGCTATTTAGAAATTTAGTCCGATTTAGTTGTCGGAAATTTCTGAAAGTAGGACACTGAATGTAGGTTACAGGATTTAGAAAGGAAACGGTATGTATCTGAGTGTATGTGGGCTTAAAATATGCGAATTTATGGCGCAACAGTTCCAGAAATAGTCCCTTCATCGCTCAGTTGTTTGCTTTGTCATTCTATAGACACTGAAAGCGAACAACGATGGTTTTTTATCTGCGGGCGGAAGAGTGCCGTACGTTGTTTTGAACAAGAACTTTTACTTTCAGAGGATTGCCATTGCCTCCCGAAAGGGTGATTTTTGGCCATAGTTGCACTGGACTGTGGTAGGACTTTTCTGAAGCTGCGACTGTGTTGATGTTCAGTTTACATCTCCACAGAGAATTCCTTATTTTAAGGGAGTGCCGTAAACAATATTAAAACTACAAACTTCCAGAAGAGATCCCTCTGACTAGTGATTGGCGATCATGTAATCCTCTATCCATCCATATCCCTCGTGTTGTGCTGATACTTGTTCTCAGGATATATCCATAGGCAACTTTTCTCTCTCCTTTCCTTTTACTCAGAGCTAGGGGACCATGCATTTTACTGTGTGAACGTACCTCTCCTTTCCGGTTTCTTTTCATAAAATTCTTCAGTCTGTTGAAGGACATATACGTGTAGTATCTATAGCCTAATGCCAGCGTTAGCAGTCCTTTCTTCTTCCTTATTAACCTCACTATAGATGTCCCAGAAGGCAGCGTCTCTTAATCCTAGCAAATTTAGGGCTAAACAAAACCGTGATGCCTCGCTAAAACCCCAGAAACAAAACTTTCCCGCCAAAGGGCAGCAAAAAGGCCTTAGACATTCTTGAGACGTTTGTTTGATCTGAACCATATACGGTGTCAGGAGCTAAGAACTTCCATTATGAGCTCTATATAGCAAGCTTGGTAGCGGTCTCTTTTTTCGCGATCCTATTTTGACCTGGACCCAACCAACAATCAAGGAATGCAGTCTTCTAACAGCATTCGAAAGAACCTTGTATGCTTGACCCACATCGCCTCCTCCACCTGCTCTGCACAATAAAGTTCACTGTCATCAGGATTACATATATCTCCGCTTGGGACATAGACTCAAGTTTACTTAATATGTAGGGAAGTCTATGGTTTTCTTTTCAGTGCCATCGACCAAGACCAGAATTTATTGATTCCGGCCGAAGCCATTCCCGTGCATAAGGAAAGTGGATTTCATTTTTCCACAGCAACAGGAGCGAAATCTCAACGAAACTCCAGTACGAAATACACCAAAGACCACTTCTTTTTAAATGAAAAGTGTAGTCGAATGTGCGTCCCATGATATGGATACGGGTTTCGTCAGTGTGTAACAATATAAAGGAAATGCTGTCCAAACTGACCGTTTTTGGAGTGATGCATTTCCGTGAAACTTGCTCGAACAGACCATCAATGCTGATATACAATTGGTCTTACCATGGTCTCGTATATTCAGAGGTCGCTCCCTCGGTAAGAGCCTCAGCGTCTTGAAGGTTTTCGACGCGAAGCGATTAGTCCATAAGCGTTTAATATCCAGGATAATGCGCCTTTTACCACTTTTTGAGTCAGAAAAGTGGGTTTTCTGCTTCCCTGTTTTCACGAGTACAGCTGTATATCCCTGAACGCAAACGTAAAGCAGAGAGTCATTCTACATATACCACAGCAGTGAAGAGATGATGCCGCACTGGAGGCAACTAATTCGTCAAATGTAACTCTGGTCATTCTGTAGTCCTGATATATCGGCTTGTTAGGTAATGACTCTCTCCTCATTCTCCACATCAGCAACCATCCCATTGCGCCCTAAGCGAAAATTAAGAAGAATAGCTAAAACATCCGGCGGTAGATTAGCGCCAACGTGCAATAAATCGTTAAGAGCTGAATTGTCTTTAGTCCGAAACTGAGCATTGAATACAGTGCGCATCTTTTTTGTTGCACTCTTGGCTTTGTAGGCAGGTCGATGCGGAAGCTGATTCTGCGACACCATCCAGGATCATTTGCTTTATGCCAGTGTCATACTCGTGAAATTTGCTTGGATACCTGGATAATCGCTTAATCAGCGCACGAAGACACCTTAGAACATCAACTCTCTGGTTTCCAACCACGAAATTGACATTCTTCCGGGGAAGCGCTGCATCGTAAAGGAGACCATTCTTCGAAATGCATGCCGCTGTTAATCACCAGCTAGCCGTTTGCTTTTGGTAACTTTGCTGCAAATGCCAATGGCTTCTAAACACCAGAAAGAACTAACGTCGGGTTCGATGACATCAGTGTTGTTCAAATTTAGGTTGAGGAGGGATGAAGAACATAAGTTCGTGTTTGAAATAACTTTCTTACCAAATGGCGAAAAACGGCAACGCAATATCCAGCCAAGGACGGTTGTAATTGCTCACAGGGTTGAAGACCATCGCCTCTGTTTTCCGGTGACTACAGACCAGTTGTTGTCTGATCCTAGGAGTATACTTAGTCCACCTTCGGTCTCTAGTGGGGAATGTTGACTGTTAACCAAACATTTCATTTCGATCCTGTATCCCCTTGTGGGTCCCAGAGCCTCTATTACGCCTACGCGCCATCGAGTGCGGTTTCTGGAAATGTGCCTCAACTCTCTCAAACTTTTTCCCAGTTGCCGTGCTTCCTTCTCAACTGTTCTATGCCACGTACTCCTGGGATCGCTGCGCATCCTACCGTCCTGAGTAAACCGGTTCCATTGCATCGCTTATCACTATGGTTAGCTATGGACCTATCACCCTTTCGGAGAGTGTGACCAATCCACTGCCATTTTCGTCGTCATATGGTTGTGCCTATAGGTTCATGGTCCGTTCTCAAATAAAGCTGTTCGTTAGAGATACGGCTTGGCCAGAATATCCTTAAGATATAGCGAAGCCACCTACTGACAAACGTTTGCAGCTTCCTCGTGATAGTGGTGGTCACCCTCCAGGTACAACATCCATGTAGTAGCTTGGTGTTTAAACTAATTGCATTACTTCGCCAAACTCTGGATAGCATCCCAAACGCAGATTTTGTTTTGCCTATGCGGTTGCCTATATCCAGATCGGTTCCGCCATCGGTTGAGACAATACTCCCAAGGTATTGGAAACTCTCTACTCTCTCAACCGTCTGTCCAGCAATACATATGAGTTGATGAGTTTGGCCTTAGGCCGAATATTTTTGTTTGTGCCGAGTTAATTTTCAGCCCAACGACGTCTGTTTCCCTCTCCACATTTGTTGTCATTTGGTGAAGGTCCATTATTCCATCATATGTAGCCTTGATAATTGCTATTTATCAGGAATGCCTCTCCTGCGCAAGGCACGCCAGATAAATTCCCGATTGACACTCTCAAACGCCGATGAACAGCAGGTGAAGTGGCGATCGGTACTCAACACACTGCTCGATGATGATCCGCAAGGTGTTGATGTGGTTGACACAGGAGAATCCAGAGCGGAAACCTGCTTGTTCGGCGTCGAGTGTGTCTTCGAGGTGTTCTTTGATTCGCTCCAGGATGATTTTAGCTATTATCCTGGCCACAGCAGGCAGCACGCAGATACCTGCATGCCTTTCTTAGGGAACTTGACGATCATTCCATGCTTCCACTCGTCCGGAAAACTCTTGGCTTCCCATGTTCTCCCGACAAGTGGGAACAGTAGCTCAGCTGATGCCATTGTCGCAGCTAGAAACAGCTTCGTAGGTATGCCGTCAAGCCCTACCGCCTTATTGGTTTTCAGTGCTTCGATCGCTTCAATAATCTCTTCCGTACTGCGGGTTGTGGTGCGATTTCGGGAATTCCTTTCTACGGACGCTTCAGTCTGACTTGGGTGCATATTGCTGGCGAATACTCGGTTTAGAACCGAAGAAAATGCTCCTTCCATCTCTTCATTTGATCCTCATCCGATATTAGCAACGAACCGTCAAAGCCTTTCACTTGGTGTTGTTGAGTAGAGCTTCGGCCACCTATAAGCTCTTTGGTGATTCTGTAAACGGTTCTGCTGTCGCAACTCGCTGCTGCTTCTTCTGCTTGCGTGGCCAGCGTATTGATGTAATTGCGCTTGTCACTTCTCACGCTACGCTGCACTTCTCTCATCTTCATGCGATATAGGGACTCTAGCTCGATCCTCCCTGCTGCTGGAGCTGCTGCAATTCGAGCTCTTTGTTGTTTTCGTTCGTTGATCCTTCTCCAGGTATCGTCGGAAAGCCACGTCCTATATCTTCCCTGTGATCGACCGGCAATTCTTTCAGCACCTGATGTGAAAACAATTTTCACAGCATACCAATGGTCTTGAATGGTGGCGAGCAGTGAGCTGCCGAGAGATGCTCCCTTAGTTCTTGGTGCACTGTCGGAACTCTTAGTCGGTCTACGTTGAACCTAGGTTTTCTTGGGTCGTTAGATCTTCGAACGGCAGCAGTGCGTAATTGGACAATAGTTATCATAAAATGGTGATCTCGTACCAAGCCCAAGTCCGCTCCTCGTCTGTTTCGAACGTCTAAAAGACTACTTCCAAAACGGCGACTGATGGCAAAGTGGTCGATTTAGTTGGAGGTTGCTTGCCTGTCAGTTGACCCCCAACTGCTTTTATGGCAAGCCTTGTACTCAAACATGGTACCACCTATGACAAGACGGTTTGCGTTGCAAAAGTCAACAAATCTTTCGCCGTTGCCATTGCGGTTGCCGAAGCCGTGCCATCCCATAACATGTTTGGGTTCTTCATTGTCGCTGCCTATCTTGGTATTACAATGACAAAGTCGCCCTTGGGTGTTGCATTATAAACAGCTCCCAACTGGTTGTAGAAGGTCTCCTTTTCTTCCTCAGATGAACCATCCGTGAGGGCGTAACACTTTATAATGGTGACGCGACGTACTCGCGTCCGGAATCTGGCCGTAAAAATTCTATTACCGTGCGGCTGCCAGGAGATTAGGCCTCTGTGTGCTGTAGATATTAACACCAGTCCAACTCAATATCCACGCATGCTTCCGGTTGGTCTTCCGGAGTAGAGTAATACAGTGTTACGCGTTGGGGATTGGTACTCACCCGCATCTAACTATCTTATCTCGCTTACTCCCAGTATGTCCAGCTTATATCGCATAAACTCATGCTCTAATTGAAAGTATCTGGCGTTGTGAGGTCCTTCACTCTGAGAGTCAAGAGCGTCTTCACATCCCAGAAACCAATTTTAGTCCGGGTACGATAGTCAACGGTCGTCAACGTGTTATCAGTCCTTATCCGAGGCATTAAGTCGCTTTCAGTAGCGGGCTGGTTCCGGTAACGCGGATTGATGGCCCAGGTTACCTAGTCTAGGCATAAGACCCTAGACAATCTCGCAATTGCAATTTTGGCCTACCTGTATAAGGATTTATACACGCAGTTGCCTGGGGACCACCTCGAGGAGGTAAATCAAGCAATACATAACGAACTTGATTGTTGCGCTACTGGTCCAATCCATGTTTTGAACAGTCAGTAGTTTCCCGATCAATGCCATGCAGGTCCCCGCAAAACGCATACCATGGAATGCTAGGGAAGAGGTATGTGTCCGGGACCGGATTGTTTGGCACAACAAGTGCTTCGATATCTACACTTTGATTTGTAAACTGGAGTCTTATTGAAAACTTTGCTTTGTTTAGTTTTTGATATGGTGGTTGTTCTTTACTGCCGAAGAGGATAACAGAAATGCAAACGTCTTCTACGAATACTAGGCCAAGTTTTCTCACCAAACCCTCGCAATTGTACGAATGTTGACTATGCTTGTCCGGAGCTGCGACAATGACCCCGAGCCGTCTTCGAAAAGACGTTTTTGGTATCCCAACACGAGTTGTAAGTGCACAAATTTAATGCATTCTCCATAGTTGAACTTCGTTTGTTATATGATGATCCAGCAACAGTTTTTTTTTGTGAAAGAAAGGATCGCACGTTGATGTTAGGTGTTTGCCTTTGCATTTTTTGCAACAAAGGAATTGAACACTCCTAATAGACCATGACTGTACAAATACGGAGACAATAAAGGAAACAGTGTGCGATAGTGGTAACGTAGAGATGCTACTGCGGAAATGTCGACGTGGCAAAAATTGATCAGAAAATGAAACGAACATGCTAGGGAATGACATGGAAAGACAGCTAACTGCTAAGTGTATAAGGGCGATCATAGCCATATATCTATCAGGAAGGATGGGCCATTTGCCCTGGACCAAGACGGCAGAGAACTTTATTACTCTGACCCAGACGAAGTTAAGGTAGCAATATCGAAGCTGAGGCCTAATAAAGCTGCTGATGCAGACGGACTGCCTGCTCAATAATTTGAAGCAGCCGGAGGTGATCCGTTTGGAAACATGCACTTGCTGATCTGTAAGTTTTTCCTGTTCACAAGCAAGGAGGCCCTCTGGACGATGGAAAAATAAGTTTTCAAATAACGCCTATAGGATCTTTTCTGCATTATTATGTGGGCGTCTAAAGCCTACCATCGATCAAATTATTCAGACTACAGGAGATCTAGGAAAAGACCCGACAATTTCGGTCGACTTCAAAGTTAGATATGATATGACAGCGTGGATAGTGGCAACGCCATGACTTCTTTTCATATCCCTCCCATGCTGCACGATGCCTATGAAGAATTCTCGCTGCTCTATCGAGGCCGGTAATGAATTAACCGAGACCTTCAACATCAAAAAAGGCTTCAGGCAAGACGCGCTGTCATGTTACTTTTTTAATAATTTGGCGGAGTGACTTAGGTACGCGAACGACATCGATGTAATTGGGCGAACACAGTCAATGAAGCTTACATGAGTATTGAGGTGGAAACGGCCAAACTGGATCTGTCGTCCGAAAGGACTTACACCACTGACGGCTTGACCAGTACGTCACCATTCGTATTTATTACTCCGAGGTAGTCAAGCACTTCGTTTATCTTGACTCAGCGCAGATATCACAAGAAGAACTACTGTTGCCAACCGTTATTTCTGTGGGCTCATAGTCCGCTGACAAATCTGGCTTTATACAAGAGCCTTATTATCCCCATGCTGCTCTATGGCCCAAAAGGTTGGACTATGCCGAAGCGGATGAAGAAGAACTTATGCGTTTCGAGCTCGAGTCGACGGACTGTATGGATCTATGGATCCAATATCGATGAATAGACGTGTACAGATTGAAGAGTTTTGGATTGCTACAAGGAGAAAAAACCCATGGTCTTCAGTGTCACTCAGAAAGGGATAGGAATCTTAATGACCCTGGAGTGTGTAAGTGAAATCGGTCGGCATAAGAGCATGCTAACTCGAGAGATTTTCTGGCCGAGGCTCAGGTTCACCACTGAGTGGAGGGCCATGTGCGTAAACTTTATGCTGTCACTGTTTTTCCTATTATCATTGATCAACTCATTGTCAATTTATACCTTTCGATGTCCCACCTTAACTGGTAAATCAATTCCTTCTAATATTTATAGAATGTCCAACGATAGGACCAGCGATAGCAGAATCCATAACATGACTTGTCATCCATCTCCCGTTCAATGACATCGAAGATCAAAATGCAAACACTTCCACCCATCTCATCTCAGTCCGAAAATCCACCCTGATTCCCTGGAAAAATACGTCAATTTGTGGCCATAAAATCACCCAAACTCACACAGATGCAAAATCAAGTTCAACAAACAGACAACAACCCTCCAAAGGCAAACGCTTACACCCTCGAACTCATCCATTTTCATACTCGAACGCATCACAGCACATCCTTTCTTATATTCAACCAAGTACATGGAACTCCTACACTCCAACAGATTACAGATACTCCCACAGAGTAAGGAAGGAGTACCAGAAAAAAAAAAAACAATTTTAAAAATGTGTAAGTGAATGTCAACTATCAATCGATTGAATCTCTTCATCTTTCCATGGCATCGTACCGCTCCTCCTTCGATCTACTCTAAACGATATCTTAAAGTGTCAGTACTCTCATTCAGAATGACTTTTCGCATCATCATTTCCAGAGGAATGCCATCAAGGATCAATACCATATTCGACTGTATGAGCTGAACGGAGAGTTTTCAAAACATCCACACAAGTGCCTGCATGGAAAGAAAAAATCAAATCATCTCAAATAGAAAACATCTGCAAATCGAAATCTTTTCATCGACATTGAATTTCGGTCCAATTTCGTCAAAAGATTCCCAAAAATTCAGATGAAAGATATAAAGATACGAGTACACCGAAGCGAATGAATGCGTCGAATCAAAGGAGCCCAACAACGACTATGACGACAACGACATACAACACTTAGGCAAATTAATTGTCTCTCTGTAGCTAGGCAGCTGAATAGCAGTCCGTTATGCATTCAACTTAAACGGCGGCGTCTGGAACGTTTCCTTTATATCTATATCTCATTTCGAGAAAGCAATGACCGGCAACTGAAGACGACAATGCCGACATACCAACCATATATTGAACCTGCCCTACTTACAAGCATGGCCATAAAGTACCTATACCTACGAGTATTCGCCCCTGGCAGAGCCATCCAATGAAGTGAACCGACTTGTAAGTTCCATTCAAAGATTTGGGAAAAATAAATTGACGTAAGGGCGTAGGCAAAGCTATAGATACATTATCCTTCTGTCTGTCGTTTGATATTATCCCAAGCAAACCCTACAAGGAGGCATCCGTTTTCTTTTCACAGAAATCTCCCTGTAGCCCATTTTAATTGCAAATCCAAGAAATTCCTTAAAGATGCCAAAAATGAGCAAGGACAACGAGGCCTGATCAATTTTTTGAATTTGTAATAAAGAGGCTCATCCCCTGCTTAGTGACAGATTGTCATTCGAAAGAATGTGGAAGATACGAGTATGCCTTCGAACGTTGTTCGATTACAGCACAGTGTTTTGGAATTTTTATTGAGATTTGGCTCTGTGTAAAGGACTCATTTTGTATGTTTGCCTTGGGATCACATTATGACAACGGTCTATGGTGTGTGGAATGTAATAACCGGAAGAAGTCCAATAGAATTCATGCTGTTCTTCTAAAAGTGGAAATTTTTTGATGACAACGGGTGCTTTCGGCTAAGATAAAATTGGCAAAAGTGTCATAACAATTTTCAGGAAGATGGAAATGCCATAGTGAACAGCACGTAGTTCCCCTGATTCCTGGCCATTCTCAAATTTGCAAGACATTCTCGACAATGTCGAGTTTTGGTTTGCTCTGCAGTCCTCCAATTTATGGCAACGGAGTCATATAGCTAAACTTTTACGACGACTTCTGTACGTTCTCGCAAATACCTAATTGCAAAATGCAGTTCGTGTCCTTCTTGTCATATTTAGAGATTGAGCTGGACTTTATTTCTTTTGTAATTCGGGAGTGCTATTCACTGTAAATAACTGCAAGGATGGCGATCTGAAGATCTCAAGGATCCGTTGCGAATCCGATAGTATGCGGATTTGTATCTGCAAGAAGTTAAGAAATAGCTTGTAACATAGTTGTGCTCCATCAAGACTTTTCATCAATATCATGGCTTTATCTTCCTCACAGTCGATGTGAACCAATCTTTAGTCTCTGTGTCGTGGCAAGTGAGGGCAACAAATTTGAGGGGACAGTTGTTGTCGGCTTTGTCTACCTCGATCAGTAGGCATTTTTTTACCTGCACTGACAGGGATTTTTCAGGATGCATTTCATGCACCATAGCAACCTTGCATTGGGTTAATGCGCCCCTATAGTACAGCCCGGATGTCGACGGTCCTGCTGTTGTATGGCTGGCCGAGAGTTAGTTCGGGTTCCTGCTCTTATTTATTTCCTCTCTGGGTCCGTTATTAGCACTTGAGCGAGATTTACTGTGAGAGGTGTATTTCCTTCCCAACTTGCCTCGATGTATTTGGTTTTCGGGGAACTCCTATCGTCTTAATCGCATCTGTGCGCTTTTGTAGCTCCGGATGTGGTCTGTTGCACCCTCGGGAAGTTATCGCCTGATCGGCTGATCGGCATCTTTTGGAGGTGCAGGGTTTGTCGCTATCTTTAGCTTGCTTCTGTGCATTTTGTAACAACTTCGAGGTTGATCCCCAAAGAACAAGAAAAGAACATTGTTTTTGAGGAAAAAATTAACCCGTGGGCTGCTCAAATCTGACACTAACTGACTGCATGCTGGCTTCTGGAACTGGAAGGATGTTATCAGGGGAGTGCGTTTAGTGTTACAAGATTCTGAAAGCTTTTAAGGGACGATCGTCTAGCCATCATATGTCCAGTTGGCTGATCACCAAGTCACCCATCCTCAGCATCTGCTGCTGTCCTGCTGTCCCCACTTTCCTTAACACCACAGCACTTAAATTCATCAGGTGGTTTTCCTTCACGGTAGTCTATTGTTGGGGCCTCGTAACCACCATTGACAACGTTTCCGCCGTCTTGGACATTTGGGACAGCATGACCATTTCTTAAACGCGACCGCTAAATAACGACAGTTACGTCTGAAGATCTTACCAGTTGATAAGTCTAGCGCCAGAAATGAGTGGCCATTGACTTGACCAACAATTCTACCATAACACCATTTCGAATTTTTCCTAAATACAATTTTTTGATCAATCTCAAGCTTGGACAAGGGCTGTGCCTGACGATAATAATACAGCTTTTGCCGCTCACGTTTTTGAATTAACTTGCATTTAATCATTCGTTCCGGGAACGGGTCACGTAATAAAAGTTTGGTACAAATTGGTGTCCTTGTTTTAATTCGACGCCCAAAGAACAACTGCGCTGGGGACGTCGACATAGAGGCCAACGGGGAGAAGTTATACTCCAGCAGGCGGCTGCCAATCTCATGTAGACGATCTTCATCTAAGCACATTTCTAGCAATTGTAGCACCATTTTCAGCAAGCCCATTGCTGATTGATGCCAGCAAATTGATGGAAATGTCGACAGTTAAATGGACTATTATCAGCTCGAATTTCCTAGGGATAACCATATCTGGCAAAGACACTCTCCAGGAATTTAATAATCGTTGCCATCGATTTGTCCTTCTTGGCCACTACCCAGTTAAAGTACGCATCCATCATTGCATCATTGCCAGGTAGTCTTTACCCGTAAACTCAAATAAGTCAATTCCAAGCGCTTGACAAGGACATTCCGAAAGAGGCATTGGAAAGTGGTCCTTGATTATTTTTTTACTGATCCGCCTGTAGTTGCAACACAATCTGTAAGTTCTGTCCTTCTTGGAGACTAAAAGCAGTTGTGACGTAAACTCCGACTTACTTTGTTGCACTATGCCATCTTTCAGCCAAGTGTCAACTTGTCTCTCTACTTCGTCCTTTTCATATGGTGCCATCCGTCTCGGACGTTCGTACAAAGGAATTTTATCTTGGAGGACGACCTTCATTTGAACTGGCGTCTCCACGTTGGTCTGTGGCTTATCAGTTCTAATAAGTTCCCCGACTTCTACTTCGTCTCGGTTGTTAAATCAACGTCGACAATTTTCTCAATCTTCAAGTTAGCCAGATTCGCAACTCTCTAATTGGTCCTTTTTTCTCCGTTTGCGTCTCGGTCTTTACGTCTTTCGTCTCTACCTCTTTCATCTTTACTTCTTCCGTCCTAACATCTTTCGGCTTAAAGCTCGTCAATCGTCTCTGGTTTACTTTACTTATATCCTGCTTCCTCGTGACGGATAAACCTTGGTAAATGATGGTGCAGTCCAACTCATTTTTGATTTGCGTAGGCGTATTGCCTTTCAAAAACAAGAATTGAATAACAGCTCGATACTCAATTTTTTCCATTTTCACAGAAAACACTCACATCGACTCACTCAAACGACTGTCAACTAAAAACTGCGTGTACAAAATGACTCAAACTTCGGTAAGTAATTGTTAAAAGATGCACAACCAGCATTCACTAGCTTTTATTGACGAGTGCTGCTATCTTTACATTGCGGTCGGAAACTTTTCAGGCAACCCTCGTATTAAATTTTGCGTAAAAAACGGATTTATTGGTGCGAGAATGTTGGAAATGTTGGAAAAGTGTTTCGGCAACGATTCTCTAAAGAAAACGGTCGTTTACCAGTGGCACGAGCGGTTCAAAAGTGGTCGTGAGTCAATCGAAGACGATGACCGCAGTGGCAGACCATCGACATCAAAAACCGACGAAAACATTGATAAGTACGAGTAAAAGAAATGTTGGTCAATAACCACAAATTAACCATCAGAGAGATATCGGAGGACTTGAACATTGCCTATGGATCCGTCCAAGACATTTTGGTTAATGATTTGGGCTTCCGTCGTGTAGCAGCAAAGTTGGTGCCAAAAGATCTCAATTTCATGCAAAAAAGAGACCGTGTTGACGTCGCAAAAGAGATGATTTGCGAGGCTGAATCCGATCCCACATTCATCAAAAGGATCATTACTGGAGACGAGACGTGGGTTTATGAGTACGGTACGCAATCCAGACATCAGGCAAGTGAATGGCGTTCACCAAATGAGCCGAGACCAAAAAAACCACGTCGTATTCAGTCAAAAAAGAAGGCAATGCTCACGGTTTTCATGGAATACAACGGTGTAATTTTTGAATTTTTGCCAAAAGACCAGACAGTAAACAAAGACTATTATTTGGGCGTTATGAGACATTTGCGTAAAGCAATTCGCCGAAAGAGACCAGAATTGTGGGCACCATGATAACGTACCGTCGCAAAGTGCCATCATTATTCGTAATTTTTTGACGAAAAATGCAACAAACACCATCCAACAGCCTCCGAATTCACCTGATTTGGCTCCCTGTGACTTCTTTCTGTTCAATTGAATTAAAAAACCACAACGGGGAACGCGTTTCAGCAGCCGAGAGGAGGTAATGGAAAAATCGCAGGAAGCACTGATGGACATACCGAAAACCAAATATAAAAAAATGTTTCGAGGATTGGATCAAGCGCTAGCATAAGTGTGTTGCAGTCGATGGGGATTACTCTGAAGGGGACAATATAGATTTAGATGAATAAACTTGTGTTTCTAATTTTCTGAATATATTCCGGGAACTTTTTGATGAAGGTAGTATTTCGGATTTCCGTTTGGTGTCACTTGTGCCCCCTATTTGGCCATTCGCACATTGCGGAAACTAATATCGGCGCTAGCTTCAGCAGGATTTATTCTTAGGAAATGGACTGTCAATTCATCGGAACTATTAACTTGCATACCCAAAGAACATCTACTCAACGAAGATTCGTTGAAAATAGATAGATCAAAATTGTTCAACGAAAACACTCGGTCTTCGCTGGAAGACAACATCTGACACCTTTCAATTTTCAATGCGTTCAGAAACATTACACTATTCTATGACAAAGCGTTGTGTGCTTTCAATAATCGCAAGTTTGTTGATGGCTTGTTCCTATCGTTATGCAACAAATATGGAAAGATGGCACTGGGTGGGACGAAACTCTTCAGTCTTCTACACAAAAGATGTGGAAAATATTTCTGGTTAAGTTTTCGACTATAAAGGACATCAATATACCCCGATGGATTGAATATGTTCCATGGGCTCCTATTCAAATCCATGGATTCTGTGATTCCTCTGAAAAGGCCAATGCCGCTGCTCTGTATATAAGAGTTCAACACAGCAGTTCGCGTTTTTCTTCCCATTTACTATGAGCAAAAGGTAAGATTGCAGCTGTACGTTCAATTCCATTGCCTCGTTTAGAATTGCTGGGAGCCGTTTTACTTTCAAATTTAGTCCGAATAGCTTCATTCTGTTGAAAACCATGAACTTTTCTTATGGTCAGTCTCCACTATCGTGTTATCATGGCTCAGAAAACCCGCATGTACTTGGAGAACTTTTGTTGCCAACAGATTTTCCGAAATTATAACCAATGTAAAAGCTGTACCCTGGCGTCATGTATCGACCTTAGATAATCCTGCTGATTTGGCAACGCACACCTAAGGGCTTGATAGGCAACAGCTTGTGGTGGTCAGGTCCGCATTGGTTGCAAACTCCTCAAAATGATTGGTCGCCTTCGATCCCCATACCTCCTGATGAAATCCTTTTAGATCCGAAACCCCTTAAGTCCTACAGTACTGTCGTGAATGATAAATTCGAATTGATTTTGCGACGTTTCTCTTCTAGGCACAAAGCTGTGCGAGTAATAAGCTATGTTTTTCGGTTCTATAAAGCAGCAAAATATCGCGTAAGAGATCACAGAACATATTTCCTTACACAGGATGAAATCCTCTATTCTAATCTCAAAAAATGCATTTTAATTCCGAATATGAAGCCTTACTGCATGGCAAGCCACTGAAGACTAGAAGCAGTCTATTAACCCGCAACCCTTTTTTAGACACCGAGCAAACGGCCGATTAACTTCCTCTACCCTCACTTACAATGAGAGTCATCCAATTTTGCTTCCATATAAGTCTTATCTCTTATGTACGAGGGCGGGTCAATAAGTCAATAAGTTTTTGAATTTCTGACCTCTTTACTGAAACAGCAACACTGCTTCTGTCAACAAGCATCTGTCAGTTGACTCCTGTCAAAATTTAAACTTGCTACGTCAGTTAGTTTGTGTTTGACAGCTATTTTTATCAGACTACTCACTAATTTGAGGAGAAAATGGAAAAAAGTGAATTTCGTGTGCTTATTAAGCATTATTTCTTGCGAAAAAAAACCATTACCGAGACCAAGGCTAAGCTTGATAAATACTGCACCATCGATTTCAATGGTAAAAAAGTGGTTTACTGAATTTCGTTGTGGCCGTACAAGCACTGAAGATGCCGAACGTCCTGGACGCCCGGTTGAGGTCTCTACACCCGAAACAATCGAAAAAATTCACGATATGGTGTTGGCCGACCGAAGGTTGAAAGTGCGAGAGATTGTGGAAGCCGTAGGGATCTCGCATGGCTCAGTGGTTTCAATTTTGAATGATCACTTGGGCATGAGAAAGCTTTCCGCAAGATGGGTGCCGCGTTTGCTCACAGTCGACCACAAACGCAATCGTGTAACAACTTCACAGGAAGGTTTGGCGTTGTTTAATCGCAATATGGAGGAGTTTTTGCGCCGTTTTGTAACCGTGGACGAAACATGGATCCATCACAACACACCAGAGAACAAACAACAGTCAAAACAGTGGGTTTCTAAGGGTGAATCGGCGCCAAAGAAGGCCAAGGTGGGTTTGTCAACCAATAAAGTTATGGCGACTGTTTTTTGGGATGCACGCGGGATAATCCACATTGACTACCTTCAAAAGGGAAGAACAATCAATGGGGAATATTATGCCAACTTATTGGACCGATTCAATGACGATTTGAAAAAAAAAACGACCTCATTTGGCCAAGAAAAAAGTTCTTTTCCACCAAGACAATGCAAGGGTGCACACATGTGCAGTTGCCATGGCAAAAATCCATGAATTGGGCTATGAATTGCTCCCTCATCCACCCTATTCTCCAAATTTGGCTCCGAGCGACTACTTCTTGTTCCCAAACCTGAAGAAATGGCTTGGTGGAAAAAGATTTGACTCCAATGATGAAGTCATCTCGCAAACAAAGGCCTATTTTGAGGACCTCGACAAATCATTTTTTTTGGAAGGGATAAAAAAATTATAGAAGCGTTGGACAAAGTGTATAGAGCTCAAGGGACAATATGTTGAAAAATAAATTTATTTTTTTATCAAAAAATCTGTGTTTTAATCCAAAAGTCACGGACTTATTGACCCGCCCTCGGGTCATTATGCACTTTAGGCATTCACTTTTTATATTTTAGAATTGCAAGTGATTTTAATACCTATTGACATCTGCTATGTTTAAAGATTTTGCAAGGTTGTGCACAATAGGCAATAACACTTTTTCACTAGAGTTATTTGGCGAAATTATTTCGTCCATGTCTTCTTCGCTATCCGGAAGGCATTGCAAGGGACTCCAGTAATTATAACTGGGATCACTTCCCTTTTTTTTCGGATTTTGCTTATTTTCACAGAATTTTTTATCCAAGGACAATCGATTTGATTTGAGAAAAATTACAATCTGCAAGAGAAAATGCTTTTAGAGCCTTTTGTAAATCTTGCAACAGATATTTAGAAGTGCCAACGAAATCTGTACCGTGGTCGGAAAATATTTGAGCAGGCAACCTCGACGCGCTAGGAATCGCGAGAAGGAAGATAGAAAAGCTGTGGTTGTTAGAGCTTACAGCTTTTAGTTGAATAGCCTTCGTAGAGGGGCAAACGAATAGACAAACGTAACCTTTTTCCAATCTTCCGTAATAGATTTTGATGGAAAATGGGCCGGCGAAATCTACACCAACATTGGTAAAAGGTGAAGTAAATGCCGTTCTTTCAGGTGGAAGCAAACCCATTTTTCTTTTGTATATGATGCAAACTTTGCACTGATGAATACTCTTCCTTACTAGACTTTTCAGCCGAGGTATCCAAAACTCGGAACGAATGATTCGAACCATGAGTTGGATCTCGCCATGTATAGAAAGAAGATATACTTACGTACGAGGGGCGTTCAATATATTCTCGGTATCGATATGAAGGAAAATGCGAATTCAATTTAAATTGTTTTTATTTTTCAATATGATCTCCCCTTACATCAATGCATTTGTTACATCTTGGGATAAGCTTTTTTAAACCCTCAAAAAAATAAATTTCCTCTTTCTCTGCAAAATACCGACTTGAGTTCTTCATCATCCGAAAATCTTTTTCCACGAAGACATTTTTTCAAATCCGGAAACAGGAAATAATCACTAGGGGCAAGGTCTGGACTATAGGGTGGGTGTTGGATTTCTTCGAAACCACAATCTCGCGCAGCAGCCTTGGAAGCTCGCGCCGTGTGAACAGGAGCGTTGTCATGAAGAAGCAACACACCCGCTGCGAGTTTACCCCGTCTTTTCTTTTTAATTTCCTCCCGCAAATTATGCAAAGTGGAAGCGTAGGATGTGGCGTTGATGGTTTCACCTTTTTTTTGTACTCAATGAGCAAGATTCCCTTTGAGTCCCAAAAAACTGTGGCCATGAGCTTTCGGGCAGACGGAGTGACTTTGAACTTCTTCGGGGGGTCTGTTCCTTTTTTATGCCACTGCATGGACTCTTGCTTGCTTTCAGGGTCATAGTGGTGGACCCATGTTTCGTCCCCAGTAACAATTCGATCCATAACACCGTCCGCGTTCTCACTACACATCTCCAAAAGCTCTCTACAGCATGCGATTCTCACTATTTTCTGAGGCGCTGTGAGCATTCGTGGCACCCACCTTGCACTGACCTTTGAAAGGTTAAGATGGTCATGAGGAATGGTGTGAATGGTACCAATTGAAAGCTTGGTGATCTCTGCCATCATTTTCACCTTTATTCGGGCATCCTCAAGAACAAGTTTTTCGACTTCTTTTTAGGAAGTTTCTCCCGTACAAGCAGTAGCCGGGGCGCCGGAGCGGGGGTCGTCTTCAATGCTCTCTCTGCCTCTCTTGAACTCACTTGACCACTTTTGCACAGTTGATAATGAAGGTGCGGAACCCTGGTAAACAGCCACCATCTCTTCATGAATAGTTTTTTGACTTTTTCCTTGCTTAGTGAGAAATTTAATTACAGCGCGATGCTCAATTTTCACCATCATCGTCTCAGTTGCCATTATGATTCTGTTTAACTAGAGATAAAACGCGAATTAATAATCACATTTATATGAAATTTTACATGAATGCACTAAAATAATAGTATTACTTGATAAATAAGTCAATTTATATATACAACCACAGCTTCACCCCGATACCGAGAATAGTTTGAACGCCCCTCGTACTTGCCAGAGAGGCGCTTCGAAAATTTACACCTTCGGACGGCCACCAGAAAGCAGGCAGCACCAATGGTGATGGTTTGGGCCGCCATAACGGCCAATGGTCGCTCTCCGCTCGTATTTTTGGTATTTTTGACCGTGGCGTCAAAATCAATGCGATCGTGTACAGTGAAACTGTCTTAGAGGCAGTATTGAAGCCTTGGGTAAACAATCATTTCGGTCGGAGACCGTGGACATTTTAACAAGACTCGGCGTCTCACAAAGCACGCGTCAACCAAGATTGGTTAAAAAACAATGTTCCACACTTCATTTCTTCGACACAATGGATTGCAAATTCTCCGGATGCAAATCCGTTGGATTTCTCTGTCTGGGGTATTTTGAAGGCGAAGGTTGGCACTAAAAAATACCAAAGTTTAAACCACCTCAAACAAGCATTTCGCCGGGAATGGGCCAAAATACCGCAAAGCCACTTGCGTGTACGTGCGATGGTTTCTTCGGCCGTCTCAAGGCCATTATTCTCGCCAAAGGTGAACATATTGAAAACTACTGATACAATTTGAAAATTGATGTATTTTCCAACATTTTTTGCTTTGGCACAATAAAATTTATCAAAAAATAAAAAAAAAATAGAGCATTTTAAAAAGTTGGAGTTCGAGTCATTCACCCTGTATATAAAGCAAATGCCTAAATCTGTCCTTGAGCGTTTAACGTTTGTCCTTAACGCCTATATTAAAATGGAATACTTCCCAAATGTATGGAAAATCGCTAAGATTGTTCCAATTCCCAAAGCTGGAAAGCTTCCTTATATGGTTACTAGTTACAGACCAATTAGTTTATTAAGTGGTCTAAGTAAATTATATGAAAAGGTTATAAAAGAAAAAATCTCAAAGCATATTGAAGACAACAATCTACTTCCCGATACACAATTTGGGTTCAGGCGCAATCACAGCACGACCCATCAAGTGCTAAGGATCTGCAATTATGTTAAAACGTCTCGGTCAATAGGCTAATCAATAGGCATGATATTATTAGACGTCGAAAAAGCTTTTGATTCTGTCTGGCACGACGGGCTTATACACAAAATGATAAATTTAAATTTTCAACCAAATCTTTGTAGAATTGTCCGCAGTTTCTTGTCCAACCGCGCAAATTAATAAAGATGTCTCCAGCATTGTCCACTTTTATTCTGGTGTTCCTCAAGGCTCAGTGCTTGGACCTGTTTTGTATAATCTGTTTACGTCCGACGTACCATCTGTACCCAACTGGGAAGTTGCGGCTTTCGCAGATGATATAGCGATATTCTCTCCTCACGAATTCGCTCTCAACATCGAGCGGAATCTCGACTATGGGTTGAGAATTTTTGCAATTTACTTTAATAATTGGAAAATACACAACGAGCACAAGCTACAAGCAATCTTTTTTACTAGGAAAAAAAGCCTGTTTTCTACCTAGTGGAGAATTACATGTGAATGGGGCTAGTATAATTTGGGAACCCTCAGTAAGGTACTTAGGAATTCACTTGGATTCCAAACTCACAAATACAAAAGGTTGGAAACTGGGTGCCGTACGAATTGAAGCCAAGAGACGTCGAACGGCCATTTTGCATGTCCGAAATGTTACTGCAGCGGTGTAAAAATAAATCATTTTTGCATCGTATTGTCACTGGTGATGAGAAATGGATTTATTATGATAATCCTAAACACAGAAAATCGTATACAAAGCCCTGCGAGCCCGCCCAATCGACTCCGAAACGAAATATTCACGTGAATAAGGTCATGCTCTGCATATGGTGGGATCAAAAGTGTGTCGTATACTACGAACTGCTTCCGAGTGGTGAAACCATCAAAGGACCATTATATCGAACCCAACTAATTCGTTTGAAGCGGGCATTAAAAGAAAAACGGCCAGAATATGAGACCAGGCATGAGTCCGTCATTTTTCATCACGACAACGCTCGGCCACATGTAGCGGTTTCGGTGAAAAACTATTTGCAAAATAGTGGATTGGAAATCCTGCCTCACCCGCCTTACAGTCCAGACTTGGCACCATCTGACTACCACTTGTTTCGTTCGATGCAGAACGCTCTTACGGGAATACGCTTCAGCTCAGTAGAGGAAATCAAAAATTGGCTCCATACGTTCTTGGGCTCGCAAGACCAGAAATTTTTTTGGTCCGGAATTCATAATTTGCCAGAAAGATGGGGGGAAAGTTGTAGCTTCCGATGGACGATACTTCGAATAAAGCATTGTAACTATGTTTTCATAATAAAACTTAAAATTTTGGAAAAAAAACGCTGGAAACTTACTTGCAGACCCAATATATATACACTTGCGGTCATAAAAACCGCACCATATCAAAATGGTTGAAAAATTGTTAATAACTACGATAATAATTTTTATAATGAAATGAAATTTTTGTTGAGTACTCCGCAGTAGTTTATAAGTATTTCTATCTAATTTCCATCTGTTTATTGAATGTTTGAAAAAAGATATTAACAAAGAAAGAAAAACCAGTTAATTTTCTTATTTTTTTAAAATATCTTAATACAGTCATTGGTTAACAAAATCAAACAATACATTTTTTATGTATGTGTATATAAGATGTTTAGATATGCCACTTTTACCAAAAAATTATCAATACCGAGTTGCTCCTCCTTTCGCGGTTATAACCGCTTTTATTCTAGAAGGCATCGAGTTTACTAGAAGTTCAGAAATATCCCTTGAGATTTTAGTATTCCATACATGTTCCAGAACTTCATTTAGCTTTTTTTTTGCTCTCTGGTTTATGTTCAGCTACCTTACATTTCATTACATGCCACAAGTGTTCGATTGGGTTTAAATCGAGCAAATTAGTTGGCCAGTCTAGTCTGGTAATTCCGAGGTCATCAAACGTTGTCTTGAGCTGAAAATTATTGAAAGACTCTAGTTACTTGTCTGCTTATAATTTATAAAGTAGACATCTAGAAGTTGATTTATAACATTTTACTTACGGATTTGGCGCGGTGGCAAGGTGCAGAATCATCTTGAAAAATGCACTTGTCAGTATACGAATGATGCTGTTCAATTGCTGGTACCAAAAAGTCCCTTACTACTTCTCCATACTTTTGAGCGTTTATAGTTCCATTAAGAAAGTGCAAAGGGCCCGAAACGTAAAAAGAAAAATATTCGCAAACCATCTGCCTTTGAGGAAACTTCACTGTTTTGACTATGCACTCGTCCTTGAACCTTTCACCTGCTGACCGTCGTACGTATAGTAAATTGTCGGCACACAACAAATTAAATTTACTTTCATCGGACCATATCACACATCGATAATCATCCTGCGTCCAGTCTTCGTACTTGTTTGCCCACGTCAAGCGAGCTTTTTTCATTTTTGTGGTTAGGAGAGGTTTTTTCGCTGGTCGTCTTCCATATAAACCTATCTCCCGTAGCCGTCGGCGTATGGTTTCGGCGCTTAGATCAACTTGATGATAAATTCACTCAGCTCTGCTCTTATACGGACAGCACTTTTAAAGCGATCTTTCATGCTAATTCGTTGTAATACATAGTCCGTCTTCTGGGTTGTTTTACGTTTTCGTCCCGAGCCTTTTTTCCTTTCCAGTGGATCCAAATTTTCTTTTTTCTTCATCAGTCGTACGATAGTTGAATGACAGCATCCTATTTTAACCGCAATCTCACGATAGCCAAGCCCTTCTTCGACTAAAGTCAATATTTGAACTTTTTCGTCCCGAGTCAGTTGATGATATTTCCCAGACATTTCACTTTTTTTTACTTGTCACCGTTACAACTCAATTCAAACTGATTTTTTTTGCACTAAATACGAGGCCGAACTCCGCTATGGGGAATACCCTTAATTAGTATGAGAAAAATCCTTACGATCTGATGTAATTAGGCATTTTTTGAGAACTCATTAGGTGGTGCGGTTTTTATGACCGCAAGTGTATATATATTTTTTTTTATTTTTTTGTTTTTTTTTTTATATTATGTTGAAGGGTTTTTTTCCACTTTCCCTTCGTAGAGATAATTAACGGCCATTTAATTTCAAATTACTATATTCGTAACAATATTACAGATGAAAGATAAAATATGTATCATATCTCTGAACTGTAAAACGTGTACTAGCGAAACTTTGTAATTGTTATGCAAAATAAAGAACTATCTATCTGTCAAATGGAACTTCATTCCTCCAGGGACCCCCCATATGAGTGGTCTATGGGAAGCAGGAGTTAAAAGTTTTAAGATCCACTTCCGTAAGGTTGCTGGTAATATGAAATTTACGTTTGAAGAATTTACTACACTTCTAGCTCGTATCGAGGCGTGCCTTAATTCAAGGCCAATTTTTCCAATATCGGGAAATGCATTAGATCTAATACCTTTAACTCCTGGACATTTTTTGAGAGGTAATCCCTTACTTAGTTTGCCTGAAATTTCATTCGACGAAGGGAACAACTCAAAACTTTCCATCATCAGTTTAGTCATAGATGGAAGGAAGAATATCTAAAGGAATTACGCAAACGCTGCAAGTGGAAGTACCCCCAAAAAAATATTCAAGTAGGAGATCTCGTTGTCGTTTGGGAAGAACAACTCTATCCAAACAAATGACGATTAGGAAGGGTGGCTATTTTTTGGTGGAGGCTGAGGCCCCCATTTATTGGCTTAATACAAGCTTAATCTAACTTAAAAACTAACAGAAAGACTTAAGAGCTAGTGACCAAGGAAGTGATGGAGGAGATCTTGTTTAAGACGAGGAGTGCTCAGGTGGAAATGAAAAAGGGAGAGGTTCGAGTTGACCTTTCGGAGCATTCGGGAGATAGGTTCGTTGGAGCCATAAGAGGTGCGGTGGACCGGTAGATAGCAGAGACGAGGACAACGTAGATTGCGGGGGTTGGTATTGAAGGAAATGGAGTTCAAAATGGATGCACAGTCGATGGAACCTGAGAGAAGACGATGAATGAAAAGAACGTCAGCAATATTCCTACGTTCTTCTAACGAATTCATATTTAGAAGTTTGAGGCGGTCTTGATAGGGAGGTAAGATTAAAGGGTCGTTCCATGGCAGGCCACGGAGGGCAAATCGAAGGAATCGACGTTGAATACCCTCGATTTGGGAAACATGAACCCGGTGAAAGGGGGACCAAGCTCGACTGGCATACTCAAGCAGGTGGCGAACAAAGGTAGTATAGAGAGATCTGGTTACATACGGGTTGGAAAATTCCTTGGACCACCGTTTAATAAAGCCAAGTGATGAATTGGCTTTGAGGATCATCTTATCGATATGTGAACGGAAATTAAGCTCACTGTCGAATAATATGCCAAGGTCTTGAAAAGACTGAACCAGGGGAATTGGTTGACCATGGAGAAAATAAAGTCGGGGAGGAGACGGGTTGCATTTACGTGAGAAGGTTATAAATTGGCATTTGGCTATATTAAGTTCTAGGCAGTTTTTGAGGCACCAGATTGAAAACCGATCAAGGTCTTCTTGAAGAAGGGCAGAGTCCTGGGGAGAGGAAATAGATTTAAAAAAATTTGTGTCGTCAGCGTAAAGGGAGAGGGAGGAGTGCTTAATGACACTCTCAACATCGTTGTTGAAGAGAAGAGGGCCAAGATGACTGCCTTGTGGAACTCCAGATGAGGCCAGGAATGGAACAGAAAGGGCGGATCTAAACCGAACACTATAATATCGGTTTACCAGGTAAGAAGAAATCCATTTTAAAAAGAGAGGCTCAAAGCCGAGAGCAGACAATTTGAAAAGGATCAATTTATGAGATATCTTAGAGTGCAAAAGACACAAATTCAACTAGATTTGTGGTAGTTGATCTACCTTTTAGAAAACCATGTTGTCGGGGTGAAATAAAAGGCTTGCATTTGAAGCTTAACGCTTCGTATAAAATGCTTTCAAAGAGTTTGGGTATATGAGAGAGTTTAGCAATGGGACGATAATTGGTAACTTCATGCTTAGATCCCTTTTTGTGTATTGGGATTATAAAAGAGGTCTTCCAAATCTGGGGAAATTCACCCTGTGTGAGCGATAGACGAAAAAGGTAGGAAAGGAGTAGAGACAGGTTGGAAGAGCATTTCTTAAGAAACATGGCGGGGAGTCCGTCTGGGCCAGGTACAAATTCATCCTTAAGATTTTGTAACTTTTCTTCAATAACTGCAGGATCGAAATTTTGAGTGAGAAAGGGACCAATAGAGAAATTTGGTAGATCATAGAAGTAAGAGGAATCTGGTACGAAGGAGTTGTTGGCAAATGATTTGCTTGAAAAATGTAGCAAAAAAGTTGGCGATGGTAGGAGGATCACATGAAGTTTTAGTTTCGAAAGCGAGGGAGGAAGGATAACCATCAGTCTTACTTTTGCAATTGACAAATTGGGGTCATTTATGAGATTGGTTTGCGCACTATTCAGGTAGCGCTGATAGAGAGAGTTATAGAGTTCAATGAAATGAAGATATGTACCTAGATAATTTGAATAGTCGGAAGAAGAGTGGGTGCGAAGGAATACCGCCCATAACTTGTTTCTTTTGTTTCGCAGAGAGCGAAGTCTACGATTATACCAAGGAGGGGATGTAGAAGAAGTTTTATGGCGGGTGTAAGGCACATAAAGGGAGATGGATTTGAATATTTCTCTGTAAAAAATGGAGAGGGCATCAACCAGAGATAGATTGGTAAACTCAAAAGAAGCACTGCTTAGATAGGTATTAATTTTACGGAAATTAGCTTTGTGAAAATTGTAAGAAAATAGAACTGCGGGGGGAGGCGACTGAAGGGGAGAGTTGTGGAAAAATGAGAGAAGAAGTGGAGGATGAAAGTTATCAATAGTTGAAAGAGATAGGGGACAACACGATACTGAGGAGTTGATGGGATCAGTTGTGAAGATAAGGTCTAATTGCCTTTCCATATAGTTGGAAACGCCACTGACTTGGCATAGACTAGAGTCTGTTAGCCGATCTAAGAATAGGCATTCCTTAGTAGAAATGGGATTGGAAGCGATGAAAAAAGATAGGTCTTCAGATGGAGTCCACTTCAGCTGAGGCAGATTAAAATCGCCGAAGATAATGATACTCGTATCATCAAGCGATTCTGATAAGTCGATCAAATTGTCAATTGCTGCAATAGCAAGTTGGTAGGATTCGATAGGTTGCGCCGGAAGAATGTAACAACACATAACGTACAAGCATCTACGAGTGAGGGATATTTTAACCGACACAAAGTCGAGCTTAGAAGAGGATGATATTGCAACGAGAGAGGAGTCCAAGCTGTTGTGAATAGCCAGTAGGACACCTCGACAAGGGGATTCAATCAAGGGGGGTGCGCGATCATCATCCCGAAAAACATTAAAAGAAAGAGGGAATAACTCCTGGTGTTTTACGAGTATGTTGGGGATAAGATTAGTTTCGGTCAGAGCATAGATATCAAATGGGAGAGCATGAGATTGGCGGAAAACAGCGTGGGTTTTAGAACGGAGTCCTCTTACGTTCTGGTAATAGAAGGTGAGAGGGAGGTTTTTGCATGACTTTTTAGGATCGAAAAAATTTATCATGGTCAAGACGACTGCGTTGGAGGTGTGAGACTCTTTTAGAGTGTACATATTGGCGAAGAGCGGCAAGATCGTCTGCAACTTTTTGGGGGGGCGTATTGAAAATCTCGTGATACTTTATATAAAGTTTCCTGAGACTGGTAACGTCTGTAGGGAGTCCTTCCTGCGGGATAGAAACCATGACGCTTGTTTTTATTTTACCCTCGTAGCACACCGAGTCGGATTTATCGTGCAGATAGGCGAGATATAGACGTATATTCTCATATATTTTTTATCTCTAAGCCTAGAGAGCGCATAGCGACATTCGGTGGTATCGCTAGTTTGCTGCGTTAATTTAATAGTGGGTGGTGAAAGGGGGTCAATAGAAGAGGGAGTGGTTAATGAGTTTGGTGTCGCAACGGCTGGTTTTTCTGAAATAGGGTTTAAAATGTGAGAACTGATGAAATTGGGATACTTAGCTGCAGTTCTGAGGTCGAAATTAGGGAAAGACGTGTGTGTTAGGGGTTGAGTGGTGGGAGTTTGAGTGGCGGAAGTTTGAGTTGTAGGGGTTAAGTCGAAAGAGACAGGTTGACGTTGGGGCTTGATTTGGGGTGGAAGAGGGGGAGTTGGAGTTTGGGTGGGAGGCTTAAAATTAGGAAAAATTGTTGTCTTAAAACTCCAAACTCCAGCTGGGTTTGTTGTGGGAAGAGGAGGTGGGTCTTGGCAAATTGGATTTACTTACTAACTTCTTTGTTGGCTTAGGTATAACGGACTGCTTGGCTTTATCCTGCTTCTTGGGCGTATTTTCCAACCATTTGCAGACACGCATCTTTCCAAGATTGAAATTGTTGCTGGCAGGATTATGGAATAACCATTCGTATTTGGCTGGGAGATTGAGCTTGAAGCTGCGCTTGCTTCTGTGGTGAGATGTAGGAAGCAAATTGCAGTGGCTAATGGTAATGCCATATTTCTTTTCGAAGAAATTTGAGATCCAATCAACATCAGCGTTTGGGGGGGCGCCTTTGATAAGAAGCGTAGTGACCAATTGATTCTTCGAAGCAAGCTTATCAAGTCTACGTTGCCATTCGGAAGGTGTCCAAGTTGAATTAAAATGATTGATAAGCTTCCGTGGGGCAGCGATTGGAGGAGCTGACATAGAAATATTTTCTGCTGTTAAGTTGGAAGAAACTTCGCAGGAATCAGTGGGTTGAACCGTCCGCAGATGACTTATATGTGGGGGTGAGCGTGAATCCACTTCAGGTTCCATTAATCCAGCCATGAGCGATGTATTGTAGGGAACATTCTGGTAAGGCTGCGGCAAGTTTTGTGTATCAACGATTTTGCTGTTTGTTGTTGCGATGTGATGTTCAATATCGCATACGAGGGATCGAGTCGCAGTAAGTTCGTCGCCGACATCGTTCACTTTATCGAAGATAACTTCGAGCATGGGATCACAGTGTTTGGGAGAGAGTTGTTTGTGTGACGAGGACTGAAAATGAATGTCTATGTCATCACGCAGGGAGTTTATCATCTCGCAGGTTTTTTGGTTGGAAATAACCTGCGCAGAACACATAGCTTTAATGTCAATCAACACGTAAGAGAGTTTCTTCATTCCTGGATCTCCCGGAGTCTAACTCGATAAGACCAGCAATTTGTTTGTCCATGTGCTTTACTTTTGATTTTATTACATCGGCTGAGTTCTGCACTGAGTTACGTAACTCTTCTACACTTTTAACACTGTTTTCTATTACCGAAATTTTATCCGTAATTTTTTTGGCGAGTGCGTCCTGGTAGGAGTCATTTGAATCGCTTAGGCATTTTATTGCCAAAAGCACGTGTGAAAGTGAGATACTCTTACACTCATCACAGAAGAAAAGTAGGTTATCGGAAAATTCTTTAATAAACACCGTGTTTCTTTTGTTTAAACCGGAAGGGTATCATTACTCGCGCTGTTGTAAAGCTTTGTGTGCTTCCTTGCCAATGAATTTATTAGAAAATGCGGTTACTACAGTCACATTAGTTCTTTAATTGAAACGTTGGCACAAGTATGGAAAATATTGCAGGCACTTAAAGATGCCCACTCTTTCATGCCCTTTGCACTTTGGACGATTTTTTTTTGCAGCTCTTGTCATTAGTCGCATCCCGAGTACTTATTTTTGAAGAAAGTTCCAGCCGATGAGTGAAGACGTGTCCTCGAACCCTTTGATCCATCGGATCGGAACACAACCTTTTGAGGATTTTGACAAGCCTGCTGGTTTCACTGGGTATTTTGTAAAGTCTTTAACAGAGTCATTTTCCAAATCCAAATTAGCTTCTTATACTATTTTTGCTTCGATCTGTAAAGACTTTCCGCTTTCTCCAAAATGACTTGGCATGCAGTTTTCTAGTTTACTTACGTAGTCGCTACAGATGTGCGTGATTTGGAGGATTTTTTTCTACAAATACTTCCAAAATATGAGTCGATTCCAACATCTCCGTCAGATCTTCTGATTACAACGTTTGGTCAAAGTCACGTTTTTGAATTTTAATTAGGGAAAAGCACTGACTTGCAACTTGCCGGCACGTCCTCATATTTTATGTTGACTAAAAAACGATGCACACCAGCAAAAAGCTGCACCCCTCATTCGAATGTTCGTGCAGCCAGTGATCTTTTGTTCGTATCTATCTATGTTTGTCTGTATCTATTCGGCATATTTAGCAATTGAAACTGCAGATTATGAACATACGCATCCTCTAACCAATTTGACGTGTCGCCAAATGCTTTGCATAGCAATTTTCATCAATCACTCTTTAAGTCCGTCGGTAGAAATAGATAAGTATCTGCACTGCATAAGTGCACTGCACTACATAATTTTTCACTTTTATTCGAATTCAAAATGAAATTGAAAGTTTTTGGCTTGGTATGAGGAAATTTTTAGAAAATTTCAATTTCCCTCTTCTCAATGGGAAGGGGAGGAGATGGATATTTGCAGCAATTTTCACTGCAATTCAACTGAGCATTAATCATTCAATGCGAAGGCGACGGACTGTGACACATTTTGTGTTCCGTTCTGTCTGCAATCTGTTGGATTTTTAATTAAACAGTTGGGCATCTAGGTTGTTGATTTTTACTTCGTTATATCGGAGACAGATACGGATCTACACAAATATTTGAACACGTGAACAAATAAACATACGAGTACTCGTATGGGATGGATTCGTACATCTGTTTATTGAGAGATGTGTTTATTTGCTTTGCTGTGATTCATAGTTGGAATGTATTTAAGTTTGTCACATTATTGCCGACACTAAGATTTATGAGTTCAGTGACTTTTTTTTATCGATTTCGTTATATTTATCGACACAGATCACCGTAAGAAGGTGATTGAAAGGAACTTTTCCTGCAATTGAGGGCTTTATTGACAAATTTCCGCCATTAAATTGTCGGTCATGGCAAACCTCACAAGGCTACTGACATAAATCTACTTGCATTCGATTAATTTAATTATAGTTAAATAAGTCTCTAAGGAAATGTGATGATTTCCTGCGACTGAATGATATAACGTTCCGGAAGCATCACGCACATTGATGTAGTTAGGTCCCCTAGGTGTAATGACGAGTACATCGGATAGTGAATTCTGAAATGCTCCCCTGGCTATTATGGATCTGTAATCGATTAATTTTATGTCTTCTTCTTCTTTTATTTGCCGTTTAAATATGTAACTCTTATCCTTACATCTAGTGGACATAGGTTGCTGCCACTTATCCGCATTGGCACTAGGCCCTTTGGAGGGCTATCACCTTGTTAGTGAGGCCAAGAGTTTGCTGATGTTTTCGCTTTTGAATGATCCAATTATTTTTGTGTCGGCCGCTTCGTTGAACCTCTGCTGGAACTTGAGCCTATGTTGCTTTTGGGACGGGAACTTCTGACGACATTCGTTGAACGTGGCAATAGCAAGTGATTTGGTCAGCCTGAAATTGGTCGACTATCCGTTTCTTAATGTAGGTCACCTAGGTTCGGGCGGGAGCCAAGTTATTGGTGGACCCAGCCACTGCGATCTTACGCAAAGAATGTCAGCGTCTTTGTTACGTCTCCTAGAGGCACAGAACTCGTGCTGTATAAGGAAGTGAAAAAAATCCTGACGTGAGCAATCAAAACGAGCAAAAGTTGCTTTTGGCTCGAGCTGGTAGCCGAGGTATATAAAGTCAAGTGAGGCTATTGGTCGGCCTGATGAAACCGCCCTTCATGGAGAAAGTGGTCTCCATCCTGTTTTCGAATCACCGTAAGGAGAAAAGGGTGTCAGATGATTACGGAGAAGGTTCCTATTCTCAAGCCCGAACAACTACGAAGAAATATCGGATCTGCTCGGCCGCAAGCCCCCTGCTCGAAGTGGGGTGACGAGCAAGGTCCTAAAGATCGTGGAGACCACATCTAACGCGTGCATCCTTTTACGCTTGCCGAACGTGCGGAAATGATTAAAACGAAATTCCCGTTGAGTTGTAAATACGCAACGTGAATTTCATCGTGAGGTCGATCGTCATCATGGCTTCAGTCTGCAGGCAATTCGTTGCACCGTGGAAAAGTTTCAGCGTGAGTACACTCTTTTGGATCTTAAGCTACCAACCAGATAGAGATTGGTGCGAATTGAAGAAAACATAGCCGCCGTAGCAGCCAGTATCGTATAAACCCCAGAAATGTCGATTCTGCGCCGATCAGCTGAATTGGGCATAGCTAAAGAGTCAACCCGGCTTATTTCGCATTTGGATTTGGCCTAACATACATCCATATAAGAACGTGCTGACGCATGAATTGCAGCCGCATGACCATAGACAACGCTGTGAGTTTGCTAATAGCGCGCTGGATATGTTGACCGGAGATCCGGATTTTGACCAAAAAATCATCTTCTCGGACGAGGCCCATTTTTGGCTCAGCGGCTATGTATTGTAGCGAACAAAATCCACAAGTGTTCGGCCAAGCATCAATGCATCCACAAAGATTGACTGTTTGGTCCGGTTTATGGCATGGCGATATCTTTCGAAGTGAGGAGGGAGACACAGTTACCGTCAATGGTCTCAAATATAGAGCGATGTTAACCGGCTTTCCGTGGTCAAAGCTCGACAACATCGATATATCTGAGCTGTGGGTTCAACAAGACGGCGCTACATGCAATACAAGCAACGCAACGCTCGAAGTTGTAAAGGAGATATTTTGCGACTAGGTCATCTCACGGTGAGCGTTCATCAATTGGCCGTCGCGATCATGGGATTTGAGCCCACTCGATTATTTTCTCAGGGGCTACGTCAAGCCTAAGCTAACTTTAACAAGCCAACGACTTTGGACGAGAGCGAGGCCAACAATCGACACGCTATTGCCGGAATTACGCCGCACATACTGGACCGAGTCATCAAAAATTGGAACGACCGCTTGAAGCACTGCCAGCGAAGCCGAGGCGAATATTTGAATGATGTGCCATTCCACACATAATGGCATGAATGTAGCTTCAAAATAAAGCCTGAATCAATTTTATATCTATCACTGTTGTTGTTTGATTTAAATATTTTTTTCTATCGTTGTTATATGGTCACCCTTTAAAAACCGGAGACTCTAGCGCCGTTCTTTTGCCAGGGCAAGCCACCCTTGACTCCGTCGACATTCCCGTCGACTAAAGTTTCCGTTTCGACGAGCATGAAACGGGCTTGTCAAGCCGAAGAGTGGCGATATCCTGGTCACGTTCGATGTCAATAACGCATTTTACTCGGCATGATGTACCGACATTTCAGAGGTTCTGAGACGGCAGAGAGTAGCGGGTGACGTCGGGAACAGCCCAAGGTTCGGTACTGGGCCTCGATCTCTAGAATCTAGTAGACAACGGGATCCTGTACCTAGAAATGCCTCCAGAGGCCAAGCTGATCGGCGATGCAAGTCGTGACGGCGAGATCCCGTGGGGAAGTCAAGAGCAGTGGTGACTTAACTACGGCGGTCATGACAGTGGTGAGGTCTCTGTGAAGACACGGATCTGAGCTGGCGGCTAAAAAGACGGAGATGGTTGTGCTTAGCAGGCAACTATGGTTCGGAGGACTTCCATGTGTACGTATTGGAGTCCGTGCGAGCCCTGTGCTTAGCTACCTCGGAATGTGAGTTGGCTTGCGTCTCATCCTTGGAAAAACGGCTGCCAAAGCCAACAAACTGGCAGTCGCACTATTTAGGCTGCTGCCCATTGTTGTGTTCTCTATATTGCTGTACGGCGCCGAGGTGTGGGCGGATGCGCTGCCGATACGTGGTCTCCGAAAGCGCTTTACCTCGGTACAACGCATCGAGCCCCTTCGGATCGCTTACCACACGGTCACCGCAGCAGCCGTTAGTGTGATTGTGAGAACGGTTGGTTGAGAGAAATTTCTATCCGCTGAAGCTGAACAAAATAGCGATTTGATTGATAGAACGTTTGCATGCTGTCATCAGAAGTGGGATGAGGAGCTTATCGGTATGTGGACACCCTGACTCATACCCGTGCTGAGCCCGTGGCTTGAACAAAGTTATATAATATCAAGTAGTACCTTAGCCAGCATCTCTCTGGACACGGGCAGTTTATCGAATATCTACACCGTATGAGGGTGAAAGCATCTCCCAAATGCGACTATTGGACTGCGGTGGACGATACCACCGGCAAAAATTCTTTGCTTGCGAAAGGTGGCATCAGCAGCTACAGCTGCCCGAAAACAATGTTCCTGCGCAGTTGAATTGCGAGGATGCATGTAGGACCGTGGGTGCCTACTCCCAGTCGGTAATAAAGGAAAGGAAAAGGCAGCAGCAGGCTGTGGCCGAGCCTGCGTGACTCCTATCCTCACTTTTACGTACAGTTGGATACGGAGCCAAGCTGCGCTAATGGTTCAAATTGATTGGTCTGGGTTGAAAGCTGGATGAAATACTAGAACGAACAATCGATATGGAAAGCCCGCCGCCATAGCACGGAATAATTGCGGTGAGTGTTTTTACGACTGATAGTTGCACAGTATGGAGGTGACCCTAATGGATTGTACACCAGCTGGCACTCTTAATTGCGACAATCCACTCATGATCAGCTCGATAGCGACCGGGGCAAACAACCCTTCCCCGATTTAAGTGCTAGTCGAGCAGATGTTAGACGTTCGAATCAGGTGAATTTCCGATTCTGCGGCTCTCGCTACGACACTCTCGATAGATTGGCTGAATGGCGAAAAGAATATCGGAGGGGTTAAGCCTGTTATGATTAAACTGTCTACTGATCAGAGTGCTGTTTTTGATAGCTTGTCTGGGAAACTAAAATGGTCGAACTGAGTACAAGGTACTTCCGAGCAACAGTCAGTTAAAGAGGTGAAAGAGGCGAACGCACAGCGCGAAGAGTCAGAGAGTGCTGTTGAAGGCGCAAGTGCTGCTCTCGCTACTCCACTGGCGTCAGAAAAGAGAAATAGATCGGCGGACGTTACACCCACTTAAATCGATTAAGCTTTCGGAACTAAAACGAAGACCCACTTGCAAGAAAAACCCCAAATAGAACAAGGCTGACGTAGCTATACGGATGCCACTATCTGCAATGATAACAGTCTGAAGGACGTTGAGTGCCAACACTGTCTTGGTCACCTATGAGAAATAGCTAAAGTAGTTTGCGTTCAAGCAAAGAGTTGGGATGTGAAAGTCGTCAAAATTACCTGTGTTCTCGTTTATAAGCATGAACACAGATGACACATGACACTACCCTCCAGGTAGCAAGCAAGCAGCCCAAACGAACGCTTTTCGATGTCTTGAAGAAGAAGTCAGCGACGTTCCTATTGTCCGCCAGGACATAGCCTCTGGTTTTTAACGTAAACCATCTGTCATGTAGACTTATGTTTACGGGATGCCCATACATGCATGGGAGCAAGGATATGCCTTGCCATCGCTCTCCGTCAATCCTTTGATACCAAATTCGGAACTGTGTTGGAGGCCCAAGTTCCACCTTTGGTATGGGTCTAGGCCAATCTAAAACCTCTTACTGCTCTTGGGGTCACAGCACCCAGTACTTATTTGCAACTCTACAATGGGTTAAACCAACAGGAAGACCCTTCCCGCGATTTGGGTTTAAACCACCATGACGCTCCCACAAGGGGGCCTACATACCTCAACAAGTCAGGCCCGGACCGAAATCCGTGGGGCTCCTGACTCCCATGGTACCGTGATTTAAGTCCTGGACTACCGGTGGTCTTACAACTTGTAACTGGTCAAATCGTAGCAACCTTCGCTGGCGTCATCTGAAGATGTTTAGGATAAGACTAGTGATATGTTCTGCCCCCGCATTTTTTTAGACAACGGCATTTATGGGCGAAGCCTTGGTAATTGGGCTGGGGCCCTGTTCCACAGGACAGTAACAGCGGAAGTATATCCTCGAGAGAGTAAACGGCGGCGTCATGGATTAAAATGAAACCAGGAAATATATATTACTTACCTGGGTCACTTCGATATACTCGCAGGTCAGGCTGATAAAGCCTCTAAGGACAAAATCTGGTTCTTGGAAAAGAAATGGGCGAGGATGAGGCATTAATGCCTTAATAGCAGCTCTTGCATTCCCGAAGTACATCACTGACTTCGGTGGAAGCGAGCCCTAAACCTAGAGATTTCTACAATGGAACTGGTCCTCCAGAATGGGGTTTTCCTGATGCGGAAACGTTCCTATCACGTAAAAATGAACTAGCTATGAGAGAGACACAAGTTTTGGATAACAACAAGCCTCCTCATTTACAACCCGGAACGTCGTGGGACTATGATTGAGAGTATGCACCTGGATCGTACGTGCACTATACATCCCTGATGCTTCTCAAAAACAATGCACACGGCACAAGACACGCATTCAGCATTCTGAATCTGCAAACAATTGACGTTTGCCCATCAACTCTGGCCACTTCCTTGTTGCACCCAAATTCAGATTCGGGTGTCCAATGAGAGAAGACTCAAATCCGCCCAGAAAAATAAATTCAACTTTGGAAGCCTCAGCACTACTGAAGTAGCTAGAGTCTACGGAGAGTGCCTGAGCGAAAGACTCTTCGCTGTGCATTCACCATCCATTATAGGCTACCACCCACTACCGAAAGGAGCGCTTGGTATGATGACGATAAAAAGTCTCCGAAAATGTACACACACATGCGCAGCAGCACAAAACAAGATTAGTGAAGGGAGAGTATCAGGCCAGAATAAGGAATAAAAAGAAGATACTACCTGCGCAGTCTCCCAACTCAGGGATACTGTAGAGCCCCGGTACAGCAGCAGCTGACAGCTCGGTTTAAGCCTGAGACATAGGCTCTTAAAAACAGTCATGGAAACCTTGTCACCGGCTGGCAAGAAATAGAAGATTTGCTTAAGCAGCACTTCAAGTGGCATTTTAATGGGATAGGGATCGGAAAAGAACATAACCCGGTTACAATCAATAAAGATGCCATCCTCGCTTCCATTATAGAAAAGGTTGACTCAGTTATAAAACAGCTAAAGAACAACAAGTCCGCCCGCACCAATAGTCAATCAGCGGATCTTTTGAAACATGGAAGCGATGTTTTGGTAGGATGCGTGTGCAAATTTTTTAACCAGGTATGTCCCATCTTCCAAGAAGGCAATCATATGCACTGGCGAGGCGTATTCCTGCTTATATCTAACGCACATATTGTGTGAACATCTTAAGCCATTCTGCACGTATCAGTGGGGCTTCTGGGCAGGCAGGACAGGATAATCCTAGAGAATACTAAAGCATTTCAAGTCCAAATACACGTTTACCTACCCCGGAAAAAACGACATCTTGGTAGAGATTCGGCGATGACTTACCCAAGGAAATCGGTCCTTATCCGATTTTGCGAAACAAAGGGGCTAGCGACACCTAAATAGAAAGCGAAGTGCAATAATATCATGTCTCAGGAACAGGCTCTTCATGAGTCAGTACCCTGTTAAGTAAGTAATTTTGATGAGCCTGTTGACCTCACCGTGTATTTAAATCTTTCCGCAACCGTCTCTATAGGAGACAAATTTACTTCTCATATTCGTCTTGACCTGATCTAAAGGTATTCTTGTCTTCTACCAAATTAGTCTTAAGTGTAACAAAATTATTCCCAAGTTTTCAGCTCACTGCAGGTCTACATTCCAATATGAATCGCCCGATTTGCAGGTATTTTACCTAGAAGAGCGTCCTCAGGGCGGCTGAGCTAATGCAGATGAGAATGGTATCCGAAAGAGATATCGCTATCTACATCGATAGCCAGGGCGCACTCAAGGCGAATCAACCAACGTCAACTTTGATACAGTGCTCAAAGCACTATGCAGCCAGAACCGGGTAATACTTTGCTGGGTACCAGGACACTGCGGTATTAAAGGAAATGAACAGAACGTCTCTTGTGTTTTACGTGGACACCTGCCGTAAAGGCCTTATCCCACGGAGCACTTACGCTCATAACAGGATTAAAATAATGCATCAATCCACGCCCTTCGGATAGTATAAATACTACCGCCAGTACCTACAAGATGCCGTGTGTAAGGCACGATCTTCTCCCTTGGTATAGGGTTGAGGCCTATCTAAAACCTCTGCCATTCTGTGGGTCATGGCACCCGGTTGCAATGCAACTCCACATCGAGCAGACCAATTAGCTCCACGGCCATCAAATAGCTGAGCACAGGTCATAGCACGCTACAACATACACTCAGCCACTTGGTGTCCAAACACCACTTGGCCTACTCTCCCCGCGATTTTGGGTACAAACCTACAGCCACCACGATATTCCCACAAGGGGGTCAACTCCTAGGTCAGGCCGGAACCATAGTTCCGGGGGCTCCTGACCTCCCGTGGTACCAGAATATAGTCTCCGGTCGAGCTTCGCAACCTTGCGGTTACTTCCAGTGGGGCACCTTATTGCCCAAGACTGGCCGCCTTTTGGCCTTGCTCACTGCGCTCCAGGGTTAAGCTACCTATTTCGACGCATAGCCAACACTATGTTCGCATAGTCCTGAATCCTTGCTATTTGAGCGTTGTTAGTTAGAACACTGCTAACGTCACAAACACCGTCTTCAAAACCTACGCCCATAGCTTCAAGATTTCTAACGTCATCATGCCGCGAATATTCACACAAAACGTGTATCCAGTCCTCAAAAGGAGCTGGCTTAGACCCCTCTTATGCAAAAATGCATTAAAGGAACCATGACCTGTAAGAAGAAAGCCCAAGTTGAGGTTAAAACTCAGCCCAGGCCGCTCTCGCATGAATAAGACATTCTTCAGGAAGCGGTAAGTGACTCTGCCGTTTACGCTATCGTCCCATCTAGATTGCCATCTAGATATGAGGCATTCGTCTAGCAAGCGCTTACGCTCCCGGAAGGACATCTGGTTGACTCCATTGTCAGATACCCAATCACGCTCTCTTAGCGGTATACCTCTCCTCACTTTGAAGGCTAATCGACGACGGATAGCTTCCAAGTCATGGGGTGGTACTCCCAACAACACCTGTAGTGCCTCTGTAGAGACAGTGCGGCAAACGGGTAAACAGCCAAGTAAGAGCACTCTGTGGCAAGAGAGGATCTTTCTGAGACCCCACTTAGTCATGACTATGTCACTCCACACTGATGCCCTTGATTCTTTCCAAATGTGGTAAGAAGTTCAGGTTCTCGCTCATGGTTATGCCCAGATACTTGGCTTGCGTCACATACCTAAGGGCATTACCATTCAAACGGATTGTGGGAGGTCGTCGTTTAAATGATTTTCCCTTGAGGACCATCATTACAGCCTTTTCCTCTGATACGGCGACGCCCACACTATCGCCCCAGGCCGCGACGATTTGGATTACCCTGTTTACCATTTCTTGCAACACTCTCCTGCAGTGTCCCTCAAGGTCATCCGCATATGCGCAGCACTTACAGGTCTCACATATCTGCCCTAGCAGTGGGTCCATCATGAGGTTCTAAATGAATGGACCACAGATAGAGCCCTGAGGACATCCACGCTCCACACTCACACGCACACTTTCATTTAGACCTGCATTCGTTGCACATGCGCTTTTGCCATGTACTTTTCCAAAGCTCAATTTCCCGGCATCCCACATCCTGCAATCTACGAAACACACTTCCCCAGCTTAAGTTGTCAAAAGCGCCTTTAAAGTCTATAAAGATGCCTAAGACATAGTTTTCCTTACTTTCCTGGACACAAACTTTTACATATGCCCAAGCGTCCTCAATAGACGCTGATGCCCCGATAGGATCCAGGGTTTGACCTAATCCTATCGGGAGATTTCAATAGAATGACCACCTTTTGCCTCCTTTCAACCCAACGGAAAGTGATTCGCCTCAATGCATCTGCTGAAAGTGCAGCCTAGATAATCCGGAACGACTTTCCAAATGGCTTTCACCATTTCGCCAGTCATTCCGTCTAGTCCAGGAGACCTCTTTGAACGGAGAAGTGAAACAGCGTGTTCCACCTCCTCGGTTCGCAATTCTGAGTCAGCTCGGTCATCTCTAGGGAAGAATGCATTGAGTAAGGCACCTATGCAGTCCCTCCACTCCCTATGTGTAGTATCACTCACACATATGCGTCCAACCTCGGGTAAATTGTTGTTAGCTCTACATATTTGTAGAGCCTTCCCCAAGGATTGTCCCTATTTGAATCCGCGAATCTTCTCCAGTCTCTTGTACTCAGCAAGGCATCGCCGGAAGGCAGAGCCCAACTGAGTCAAGTTTTCAGCGTTGGTAGCCCGATCCCTTTGGAATTTCTTCCTTAGTTTTCGGACTTCCCGCCGCTTCGCATTCAGACTGCGTGTCCACCACTTCACTCTTTTGAGATTAACCTTACGGCTCCTCTCAAAGAGATCGTCGTTGATACGCCACACACACTCGTTGATGTACTCGATCTGCTGATCGATGTTCAGGCTTCCATACACCCGAAGGGTATCGAGGATACCTCTGCAAGTATATGGCAACCGTACACATTCCAGTCAGCATTCCGAGTGCACCATCTCCTTTCTAACCTAAGCGCTCCAACAGTGTCTTCATAGGTGAGCTCAACTTGTATCCAGCTATGGTCACTTATGCTTCCGGAGATTTTCCATGAAAAAGAGAACGCCCTAAGTGCGGATTCATTCGTATATGTGACGTCAATGTCGCTCTTTCGACCATGCGTATCGAAAGTGTACAACTCACTCGATCGATTAAGAGGGTGCATATCAGATGATATAGCCCATTCACTAAGCGTTTCACCCCATGGATAGCTTGGATATCCAGACGAGTTACTGCACATCTTACTATGCCATAAAAGGGAAATCGCATTAGCGTCAACGCCGAGGATGAGGGGGTCGCTCTCGACTAACGAACGCACTTCCTCCATGCATTGGATGTATGGCTCGATTTCCTCACCGTACTTGCAATAGACGCTGGCAAAGTATATTTTGCCAAAAACGCCTTCTACTCCAACACATATGCCACGTTCATCTGCATCTTGAAGGATGCATGTAAGGTTTGCGTCCCTTACAATCACTGCAGCTCTGCATCTGGTGTCAGGGAAGACCCGCATAGAAGCGGGTAGACCCCTAATTACTCCCCTCGAAGCATAGGGCTCCTGAACCAGAGCAACGCTGCAGTCCCTCTCGCACATCCGAGCTCCCAGGTCTACCATAATGGAGAAAGCGCCCTGGCAGTTCAATTGCACGAAGTTGAATACCATATTAATTTCTGGCATTCAACCGGGCAAGAGCAACCGCATAAAGCGGACATTCAGCCGACACCATCCGATGGTTGGCTGCTCGTCCCTTAAGCGAGCAGTTCCGGCATTTGGCCGGTTTTGAGCACCCTTTTGAGTGGTGTCCTTCTTCGCCGCAACGGCGACATACCTCCTGGGTCTTACAATCGGCAATGACATGGTCAAGACCGAGGCATCGGAAGCAGCCAACAATGATTTTGTACTCCTTTACAGGAAAGGAGTACCACCCAATGTACCTACTATCAAGGAGTGCTTTAAGCGCTTCCGTTGAGCCAAGGCTCTCCAGCACAACGGGGTTACCATTTTCACCACGTTTTTGAATTTTTCCAGGGTATATTTCTCCTTGAAGTTTAGTTCATGAAGCTGATTCATGAACTCCACCGGGGTGATGGACGTAGTCACGCCCTTTATAACCACCCTTGGGCCAGGTTTTTGAGGGATTGAAACCTCTAGCCGTGCCTCCCTGAAATTGGGGTTACCCGCAATTTTGCCCCTCTTCAACGCGGTTGGAGTACGGATAACAACGCTCTCGTTTTTAAGCGTCCTAACGCTATCCACCCTGACTCCCAAGGATGGGGCGGCCTTCTTGAGGACTTCAGCCTCGACTTCTTTTTCCGACGCACCGCGCACGACCACGGACCACGTAAGAGCTGGTGTCGGCACAGGTGCAAGGACCTTTCCCGATTTATTAGGAACCTTTTCTGGGGCGGCAGTAGCAGGAACCTTTGCTGAGGTGGCAGGAGCAGGAGCCTTTGCCGTAGTGGCAGAAGCTTTAATCGCTCCTGCTGCCACTTGAGCGAAGTTAAACACCTTCTCTTTGGCAGCTGAGGTCTGCGGACGCACTACCTCTGGGGTGTGTTTGTAGGCATCCAGGCAACCTTTTAGCCGCTCGTTTTCCCCAACGAGCAGCCAAATTATGCCCTCGTAGGCCTTGCACGAACTATTTACCCTGTTCGCAAGGACAGGGTCAACTTCCTCCTTTCCGAAAATGACCTCAGAAAGCCCCCTAGCCAAATCGCCTAGCTGCCGATTTAGGTACAAAATATTTGTACCTCTGGCGTCCAGGAAGGCTTTCTCGTTCGATTCCGAACCTAATCCCGAACCTGAAATATTATTTGTAATTTTCGAATCACTCACCGATTTCTTCCTTTTAACCCTGGTCGGGCTTACGGCCTCGCAGGTTCTCTTTTTCGCTGGGGCTGTAACCGTCTCCATGCCCGAGTCTTCGTGGTTGACGATCCCCTTCTCCTTGGAAATGAACAAGCGGACCAGCTTACAAGAAAAGAAGGGCTACTCGACCATATTGCGTAGTAAGGGGCACTATCGAGGAAAAAATTACAAAGACCGCCAAACTAAGGCGGTCAAGTTTTGAAGGACACAAGGATACCTTTGACCGCTTTTTGACGGCAAAAAATTCAGGAAGTTAATAAAAGAATTCTCCATTGTTGATACCCAAGTCAGATGAAAGTATGAAAACCTAGCTGCCGCCCCACAAAATGCTCGGAATATTACCATCGCTGCATATGATAAGTCCCGTCTTCCTGACATCATGATATTCAATGAGTCCGTCCACAGCCTTTTGCACAGGAGATAGTACCGAATAATACAGGAACTAAGCTGATACAACGTTGAACTTATGCAATTGTCTGGGCGTTTCGTTGCTTATGAATATTGGAACTTGCCTTCAGAGTTGCTTAAATTGTATTCCAGTGAAGTAAGGCCAAGGACTAAGACCATGTACATATTGAGCAGTCTGCTGTTACGTGTCCACTGAGACCCCAACATAGTAAGCAGTGAGGACTCAAATTTCTAGTACTTATACGCTTTAGCAGCCATAAGCCTTATACCAAGTGTTTTAAGGAAGTAGGTCACCAAAAGCCTGTCTAGCTGAAACCTTATTCCGTTCCTAAAAAAATATTCAATAAATATACATCAGTCCCAGGAGCATGAGAACCTTCCCGAAATAGAATTCATTCATCCATTTTTGTCGATTACTTACTCATATCGGCAACATCTACCCCCACACTGGCATCCTTAAGCCCCGTAAATCGCGTGTTTATATCCATAATCATATCAAATTGCAAAAGACTATTAGTCTTCCTTTTTCCCGATGACAAGCAGACAAGTAATCTACGTATCTCCAACCCTAATACCACATTGCCCCAATCGACAAACTGTTGCACTCCCACACACGAAACCCCTTTGCACACCCATGAGTGGGATATTCGAGTCCTGGAGTTACAAGGATTCAGAAAATCCAGAAAAATCCTTTGAAAAACAAGCAACTCAACACCATTTATAGCTAGAGGAAGATTGTATTAACACAATTTTTCCATTCCTCTTCCTCCAGAGCATTTGTGTGGAGGAAAAGCGTTCCCAATAAAGGACACCCGATAGGTGAACACACTCTGGAAGGCTAACCAGTGCCCGCAACTAAAAAGGAGTGTGCACGTGTAGGGACCGTATGTTTCCATAATAATGTCTGAGGCAACATCACGAATCCGACAATATTCCTTCATATACTCGTAGTGAGAACGTTCGGTAAGCATTCGAAAAGAAAATAAGCCAGCATTTCATTGGGGATATCGATTTTGATTCGTGCACCTCAGTCTAGGTGCACGAGTATCCTTTGGGAATATTTGGTAACCAGTCTGCCGCCCATTGAAATTAATTTTCTCTGTCGACTTTTTTTGAGTTTCTTTTCCATTTTCATGCCAAATAGATTGAATGCCAGTGGTCCTTAAAACGATTCCTTTTTTTTTTTCTGTATTTTCATTCACAGATTACTATGACCACTCAAAGGATATCCGATACGAAGTTAAATGAATTTTTTCCAAATCTGATGCTGTAGATAGAAAATGGAACAATGTATCTATACCAACGACGACGGCTTGGTAACGTCGAAAAACCTGATTTCTATGAGGAGTACACAAAATTAAGTCCTGGAGGGCAGCTATTGGACGTAGAATTTAATTACAATTTGGAATATGTAAAATGTCTGAATTGTCACAAAGCTAGGACACCAAAGACAAGCAAACAAATCGACGGGAAGGGGAGAAATTTGAAAGGACTCACTATGAAGCAGGATAGTACGAATAGCTTGCAGCATTTTGAAATGAGTTTGGGCTGGATTGTTGCGACTGAGAATGGGAGCAGTGTCGAGGACATGGTCATGGGTGAGGGACATAATTTTACACCAGCAATATCGCATGTAGTTTTGGCACCAACTTTGGCCCCAACATTGCCAGTTTTGCCGGTTGGAGAGACTATTCCAACAGCGTTGGAGGGTATGACAAGTGGTGTGGTAAATGGAACTGGAGCTGGAGAGGATTTGAACTCCTTCTATTTCTATGAGGTAAGTCGTAGTTGTGAGTTACATTTTATGTTTCTTTTTTTAGATATAACCTGCGGAAAAAATGATCCAATTTTCCTCCATATGCTTTGGCATATGTGTGAGAGAGAAATTTCTTTTCTTTTTAAGATTTTCAGCTTTCTGAGCGTCGTCGGAATTTCAGTGCGTCGTTCTATTCTTAAGAGTTATTCAATAATGTTTTCCTGAATATGCTATGCAGAGCCATATGTTTGCGTAGGAGTTGATTGGTTGGCTCCAAGGTAAATGTAGTTACGTGGCTACAACTCTGAATTAAGGCTAACGTGTTCCGTCTTTCCGCAAATACTTTCTAATCTCAACCAGTCAGGACCACTCACACAGACCCTTCCTAATGAACACATCTTTTACGGTTAGTGACCATGCACGCCACCATTGAAGCATAGATTTCTCCTCTTTGCCGAATTCACCCTCATTATCTAGACTTGAGTAATATTTTGCATCTTAAAATTGGTTGCTAGTGACACAAGATTCCAAACGCACGGAGAATGACACATATTTGTCGCTGCGTCAGCTTATCTTCCGCATAAATTGGTGCTATGGCCACCAGAAAAGGCAGTAGCCAAACTACGTGAACACTGTGAATCCAAGAAGGTGAGACTTGTCTTTAGCTGCGAGGCTAATGTTAAGAATATCTTTTTGGGGATTAGCAAATCTAATGTGAGACGCAATCATCTCCTGGATTTCTTACTATCGTCTGACTTGCTTGCCAACAATGTTAGCTCTCAGCCAGCATTTCTCCCGAAAGTAAGTTACTAAGTAACCGTTTTAAGGCTATCCAATAGGAGACTACCGGTTGGAAAGTAGTATCACAAGTTTGCCTGTCAAGCCATATGTACAATACATCGAATTGAGACTCAGATGCTAAGGCTCGACCTTGTTGAAGAGGAGGAATCCCCGGAAAACGAAGTAGACACACTGAAAGGAAGCGACTGACAACCCTGTTAATATTCCCTTGAAACTCATAATTAAACGCAAACCAGAGGAAGCTGAAAGGTGGCCTCACCAAGTGATATAAACTAACATGTCCAGCTAGAAAACAATCCTGCAGATCGCCCGCTCCATGGTGGAATAGCCGAAAAACACAGGTAGATCCCCGCGCACCCCTCTCAGATTACTCAAATCTGAAGCTACCTGGCTATGAACTAGTGGCATCAATTTTTTTCTCATCGCGGTCTCGCCATTAACGTGCATAGTGATGTACAATAGCTTACCAAACTCCACCACAATGTGAACCATGTTCCAACCCGGAATTCAACTTCATTTGATTAAAACTTTATCTCCGTAAGCAAGAAGACCCAAACTGGACAGCAATTCGACTTTTAACTAGTTCGATGCACTGCCTGACCCCATCCTCATACTGAAATCGTGATTACGGGCGATTTCAATATACGCAATTCTGGGTGGCTTCGATATCCTTGACAGACAATAACCGAAGGACGGTGAGTTAAGATATTCACTGTGGTAAGGTACTTGACACAGTTTGCCTATCAGAATACCAGACGTTGATAGTCATACCGCCAACACCCTGGATTTGTTTTTAACTCAATGTGCTCTCCCCTCTAAGCTCGTCGGACCATTGTGTCATATCAGCTACTTTCCCGTACACCCACCACACAGGTAGAGAAAAGATTCCTCAAAGAACAGTATGGCAATACGAAAAAGCCAAATGGAGCGGACTTAACACCTTCCTTAGAAAATTTAACTGGTCGTTATGTTTCCTCGATAACGACGTGGATGCCGCTGCTGATATGATCACAGAAACTATTCTCTTCGGAATGAGATCCTTTATCCCTCATCGGATTACGAGTATCAGACCAAAAGAAAAACCGTGGTAAGACTCGAGCTGTAGAGGGACTGTCAGGGTTAGAGAAATGATTTTTCGGTCCGAACCCGACAGAGGAATTCAGAAAAAAAATCAAACGAGCTAGGAACGACTGAAACGTCTTCCTTAAGCGTGTAAAATTGTAATAAGACCAAAAACTGCGGCACAAAATACTACATTGTCGCAAAGGTGGTAAAATTTGTTGGCCTTTCGTCAATTCTGCCTCATCCTCCATCCCAACGCTCATTTACAATTGTATTCCAGCTGTCAGCTCTTTGGTGCTTTGTCTCCGCCTACATTTGAGTGCGTCGAATAGTAGCAAGAGTTCTTAAAGATTTTAACATTCACAAATCCGCTGGTCTAGATGGTTTATCTCTCCTTCTTCTGAAGACGTGTTCTTCCACACTGGAAAAACCACTGCGTAAGTTTTTTCATCTCTTAGGACTCTTTCCGGGCAGATGGAAAATAGAATTTGTCCAGCCCGTCCCTAAAAAAGGCGAATCTTCTTCTCTTTCCTCCTACAGACCCATCGCACCCCTTCTTTCCAAGATCACGGATACGATGATAAGCCGTCAAAATGTCTCGAAAACTTCTCAGTGACCGGCAGTACGGCTTTCATAGCACCAGGTCCACTGGTGATCTGAAGGCATGTCTCACTGAAAAGTGGAATCAAAGCGTACATCTAGCCAAAGCCAGATGGTTGCACTTGATATTTCTAAAGCATTTGTCAGAGTTTGACATCAGGCTCCTTTGTCAAAAACGCGTGCTTTTGGGATCGACGACTCTCTTCTTCAATGGATTAGAAATTGCCTTTCAGAACGTTCAATTCAAGGTGTCTTGGACGGTTTCAAGTCTGATATTCTCAAAATAAATGCTGGTGTGCCCCAGACCTCCGTTCTGTCTCCGACACTCTTTTTAATTTTCATCAGCGATCCCTTCTCTGCCACTTCTAATCCAATATACTAAATGGAGTGAAAAGTAACCTCCTTGGGAATTAAACAATTTTTTTTTAAATGTTTTTTTTTTATATTATTCAATATACTCGTAGTCCCCTTTTAGTTTGATATACTTATTCCAGCTATTTTCCAACTTCTTGATCCCGTCCGAAAAGTAATTTTCTGGAAGGTCTGCAAAATACTCCTCCGTGGCGTCGATGATTTCCTCGCGTGAGCTGAATTTCTTATTGATGAGCCATCTTTTGAGGTTTGGGAAGAGGTAATAGTCCGAGGGATCCAAATCCAGTTACCAATCGACGCCAAAAGTCCGCCCGATTCTGCATCAGCAAGTCCAAACACTCTTTTGAATTGCTCTCGCCTTCGTGTGAGTGAGCATTCGCGGCACCCAGTGGCAGGATAACTTTTTCATATGCAGAATATTGCCCAAAATATGGCGTGTGCGCTCAGTACTAATCTTTGTGGTATCTGCTAGCTGTCGCACCTTCACTTTCCGGTCAGCCAACACCATTTCATGTATTTTTTCGACATTGTCCTCTGTAACCGCATCGGACGGCCTGCCGCTGCGGATCTGATCGGTAGTGGAGTGGTGGCCGCACCACGAAACTCTCGAAACAATATTTGACGGTCTAATCTGACGGAGCATTAGCCCCATAATATTTATCCAACTTTTCTTTTGTTTCCTTCGCCGTTTTGCCCCTCAAAAAATAATGATTTATGGGAGAGCGAAAATCGTTTTTGTCCATACTCAACATGATGCCAAACACGTCAACAACAATCAGCTGTCAAAACAAAACTAAAGACAGTATCGCACTGAAATTTGGCATGTCTGCCTTCAGTAGCAGCGCATTCTGGTGGTCAAGGAGGTCACTTTTCACTCCATCTAGTATTCCTTTGCTGATGACAGTACTCTCTGCTTTTCACTCACGTCCCTGCTCTTGGGCTTTAGAAAGGGAACGGCAGCGTATGTTAGGCTCATTAAATTCTGATATTAACAGCATAACCAATTCGGGAACTATCAACAGCGTGCAATTTAATGCTTCCAAAACACAATGCTGTCGTTAAAGCGAAATTTAAACGCCCAGCCATTATCCATGAATTGCACTTGCTTCGTCGGAACCGAAAAGCTTGTTATTCTCGGTTGTGTGTCAATAACAACAACCTACGCTGGAATGACCACATATTTGATGTTGCTGAAATTCTAAGAAATATTTAGGTTTCCTCAAACGATGTAAGAAGTACTTCACCCCCTCTGATTTGGCCTTAATATAAAAGGCATTCATTTGTCAAACTCTATATGACAACTATTTAAACCAAATGGACCGCACACTCATTTCCGACCCCAAGCGGGTCGGAAAAGTTCATCAAAACTAAAAGTAAATCGGATAACTATCCATCATCTCTGAATTTTCTAGATAAGTCCTCGGGCGATCCCCAAATTATAGCAAATCTCTTTGCAATTTTTTTTAGCCAAGCGTTCGCCACCCGTTCCCAAGAGCCAGACCACTCTTACTTTTCCTACTTAAATAGCTGCCCATAAACAACTTTGGAATCTGTGTCTATAACTTTAGAGCAGGTTAAAGATAAAATAATAAACCTCAAAGATGATTATTCCGCCGGACCTGATGATCTTCCCCCTATATTTTTAAAGAAATGTGAAATGCACCTAGCCCAACCTCTTACAACTCTCTTTCAGCTTTCTATCACCCAGGGAGTATTTCCCCCGACCTGAAAAAGGTCATTTATTATTCTCCTACATAAAAAAGGCCGAAAAGATGATATTTCCAACTATCGACCAATTGCAAAGCTGTCCTGCATACTAAACTTTTCGAGAGCCTTATTTATGACATAATGCTCTTCTATTGTAAACCTATTGTTTTCCAAAACCAGCACGGATTTCTCAAAGGTAGATCTGTGACCACCAACTTAACGGAATTCGTATCAAGCACTTTATGTGCACTGGAATCTGGAAATGAAGTTGATGTGATTGCCACCGATTTCAGCAAAGCCTTTGATAAGATTTCACATGATATAATCCTTCCGAAATGAAAAGCTCTTGGTTTCCAAATAAACTTTATAACATGGGTTCAATCATATTTAAATGAAAGACATTACTATGTTTTATTTAGGTCCATGGTTTCTGACCCAATTAAAGCCTCCTCTGGTGTCCCTCAAGGCAGCCACCTTGGCCCCTTACTATTTATTCTGGCCATTAATGATGTTGATTGCATCATTAAAAATTCATACATATCTGTTTACGCAGACGACATGAAAATCTTTAGATATATATCTTCTTCCCCAGACACCCTACCACTGCAGGAAGATCTTGATCGATTTTGTACTTGGTGTCAGAAGAATTTTCTTGAGCTTAACGTCAATAAGTGTCAGGCTATAACGTATTCCCGTAAGCGGCCCCCTACTTCACCTCGCTGCTATCTAATCTTTAATCTGCCTGTTCCCTTAGTGAATGAGTTGCGTGATTTAGGTGTTATCTGTGATAAGGAACTCAATTTCCGTTCCCACATTGATAATATAATAAAGAAAGCCAACTCTGCCCTTGGCTTCATCAAGCGCTGGTCTAAGGAGTTTTTCAATCCTTATGTTACCAAATCTCTTTACATAACCTTTGTTAGGTCTCGTCTTGAATATACAAGCCAAGTTTGGTCACCCTACTACAGAACACACATCCTCCGGACAGAAGCTGTTCAACGCAGGTTTTTACGATTCGCTTTACGTGGTCTTCCCTGGGATGATAGCCAAAACTTACCACCTTATACCGACCGGCTGAAACTTATAAATTTACAACCCCTTCCTATACGTCGAAAAGTTGCCGACATTCTCTTTATTCATCAAATTTTAGTTGGGAATATCGATTGTCCTTCTTTACTTCGACCCACGCAATCTTAGGTCTGTGCCACTTTTTCGGCTCAATCCTCACCGAACGAATTACGGACACTTGGAGCCAATGTCTAGAATGCTTCGTGAAGTTAACGATATTCTGCCTCTCTTCGACAGCCATCTCACCAAACTCTCTCTTAAAAACACTCTTATTTCCACCTATGCCTCGCATCCTAACTTTTTTTAACCGCTCCCACCCTTTAGTTTTTATCTTTAGTTTTAAGTGAAAATTGTTAATTCTAAGAATAAGCTTGCAATAAGCAATAATAAATCTGTCCGGGGTTGACCCGGGCCGCAAATCGACCAAAATTGGAGTACAATGCCAATATCTGGTCAGGTGCACCTAAAACATCTCTGCACCTGCTAGATAGGAACCAGAACCAGATTCCACCAACGAACCTGCAAATCAGGTGAGTAACACAGCTCCTCTTCTCTCAACTCTGCTTCTTCTGTTGTCATCAAATCGTCCGACACCAACTACATACGAGTATGTGTGTATGTCCAGTAACTTCTGGCGAACAGTGATTACAGCCCTTATATCGGAAATCGGTGAAGATACCTACGCGCTCGCCAATGGCTTCAGACCTATAAGTCTGACTTCCTTCATCTTGAGGAGCATGAAGAGAATGATCGAGCTCCATGTGCGCAAAACTGGTTTGCGAATGCATCCTCTGTCCAAGATGCAACATGCCTATCAACGCGGAGGATGCTGCGAGAGTGACCTGCAAAATCTGGTTGGCAGAATTGAGTGCACAATCGGCAGGAAGAACATTTTCATCGGAATTGGGAGTGCTTTCGACTACGCAGGTTTTGATGGGAAGTAATTCGGCCAGAAAACCACGCCGCGTAGACGAGTACCAGTTTTGTGGATAAGAGCAAAAGTGGTAAATAGGACCCTGATTGCGGCCAATATATGATGGCAAGGGTAGTTACAGCTTCCACCCGATCCGGAGTCCTTTCTCCACTGCTTTGATGCATAATGGTCAACTCACTGCTTAACGGTTTCACTAGTTCTGATGTCTACTCTCAGACATATGTATACAAATGTGGTAGCTGTACTGCCTGTTTGATCATGCTAAGTGACTGTCAATCCTTTCAAGAATGAGGTTATTCTCCTTATAATTAGGAGGAAGCTGACTGTTCTGACTCAATTAGTGCTGAAAGGCTTCACCATCCATTGAACGAAGCAAAATATTTGGGTATCGTCCTGAATAACAAGCTTCTTTGGACTAAACATGTCACATAGAATGAGTCGAAAGCGCTGTTGCCCTCTCCGGTAATGTAAAGGAACTTTCAGGAGGACATGGGTCCTCTGGATTTGCACGGTTATGATGAAGCCAATTGTATACCATTTTTCGGTTGTCTGCTAGAACAAGTTTTCACAAAAATTCGTCGGCTACATGGAAGCTTTGCCTAAAACGCCTGTCTTTGCTCTGGATATATTGATAAATCTCGCTTTCCTGCAAGTTTGATGACCTTCTTTGCCCATGCAATGACACCAGAACTCGTGCTCCTTTAAAAATACGAAATCGACTTCCTCTATGCTCAGGAATGGTTTCCGCCAGAATTCAATACAGAAAAGTACGTGGTGGGGTCTTCCTGGATGGCTTCAAAAGTGATTAAGCGTGCGAAACTGGAGCTGGTGTCTTTCTGGACGACGACGACGTTAGATTTCATTTCTCGTTAGGAGAACTTGCACAGGTATACGCAGTCCTGATGATAATGGACTATATTTTGAAGAATCAGTGGAGGGAACGAAGGATCCATAGCGATGATCAACTCCGCTTAGAGCCATGCTTGCTGAACCCTCTCCATCACTTCTAAGCTAGTTCCATCCATCTCTGGTAAGTTGGCGGGCATACCATTTATTTGGCATACGAAATTTTCTAACGCTGCTAACACTGGTGCCCTTTTAAGTCGTTTCTCTAAACCCAACAGTCTGGGCTCTGCTGCAGGTCTCCTGTTCTGCAGTTCTATGTATTCACATTTGCGCAATAGTGGTACCCTAAACATTTGATGGAGTTTTATAAAAGAGTTGTGGCGCCTACATTATCTTTGTACAGCTAACGCTTTATGTCTCTCGAACCCACATTTTCGACAACGAAGAATTCCCGAACCATTTCAGCTTCTGCCGACCTGCCACGGCCGCTGACCGTGAAAGCTTTTCATCAGAATTTTTACAAAAGTTGGCAAAAGTGAGTTGCAAAGTCACACTTCTATGCCGAAGCGAGCACTGCTCTGAAGCTATTTCCTTAGAAAACACCAAGGCCAACCTGTCTGGAATATTAAACACGAAAGGTAAATTTCAAATAGCCGCCACGCCGTCACTTGAGAAATAAGTCTCTTTCACAAGAAGGATGCAACCCCTCTACAGACCCTTATCGCCCTAGTCCTACTTTAATCCGCGGAAGTATCATCATTCATTACGTTCGTTCCTGTGGTCCTAGGGCCTCTACTATGCCTACGCGCCATCGAGTGCGGTTTCTGAAATGTGCCTCAGCTCTCCCCAAGTTTTCCCAGTTGCCATGCTTCCTTCTCAACTGTTCTACGCCACGTACTCCTAAGACCGCGGCGCATCCTGTCGTCCTGTGTAAGCGGGTTCTATTGCATCGCTTGGTTAGCTATGGACCTGTCACCCTTTCGGAGAGTGTGACGAATCCACTGCCACTTTCGTCGTCATATGGTTGTGCCTATAGGTTCATGGTCTGTTCTCTGATAAAGCTGTTCGCTAGAGATAAGGCTTGGCCAGAATATTCTTAAGATGTAGCATAGGCATCTATTGACGCCCTCCAGGTACCACATCCATATAGTAGCACGGATTCAACGTTGGAACGGAACAGTCGTAGCTTGGTGTTTAGGCTAATTGCATTACTTCGCCACACTCTGGATAGCATCCCAAACGCAGATTTTGCTTTGCCTATGCGGTTGGCTATATCCAGTTCGGTTCCGCCATCGGTTGAGACAATACTCCCAAGGAATTGGAAACTCTCTACTCTCTCAACTCAACTGTGTGTCCAGCAATACATATATGAGTTGATGAGTTTGGTCTTAGGCTGATCGTTTTTGCCGAGTTAATTTTCAGCCCAACGACGTCTGCTTCCCTCTCCACATTAGTTGTCATTTGGTGAAGGTCCTTTATTCTATGAGACAGAAGCCATACATCGTGGGCGTAGTCAAGGTGTTTGAGTTCAGATGTAAGAGTCCATTCTCCATTTCCTGATAACAAGGCCACATTCAGCACATCGCTAATCACCAATAGAAACAGTATTGGTGAAAGTATGCAGCCTTGCCTGTCCCCGGTTTGGACTTCGAATTCCTCAGACAGTCTTCCTCTGTGTAAGACGTGACATGTGGATCCATCATATGTAACCTTGATAATTGCTATTAATTTATCAGGAATGCCTCTCCTGTGCAAGGCACGCCAGATAAATTCCCGATTGACACTCTCAAACGCCGATGAACAACAGGTGAAGTGGTGATCGGTACTCAACCCACTGCTCGATGATGATCCGCAAGGTGTTGATGTGATCGACACAGGAGGATCCAGAGCGGAAACCGACTTGTTCGGCGTCGAGTGTGTCTTCGAGGTGTTCTTTGATTCGCTCCAGGATGATTTTAGCTATTATCTTGGCCACAGCAGGCGGCACGCAGATATTTGCGTACCTTTCTTAGGGAGCTAGACGATCATTCCCTTCTTTAACTCGTCCGGAAAACTCTCGAGTTCCCACGTTCTCCCGACAAGTGGGAACAGTAGCTCAGCTGATGCCGGCATACAGCTCCGCAGGTATGCCGTCAAGTCCTACCGCCTTATTCGTTTTCAGTGTTTTGATCGCGGCAATAATCTCTTCCTTACTGGGGGTTGTGGGAATTCCTTTCTACGGACACTTCAGTCTGACTTGGGTGCATATTGCTGGCGAATACTCCGTTTAGAATCGAAGCAAAATGCTTCTTCCATCTCTTCAGTTGATCCTCATCCGATATTAGCAACGAACCGTCTAAGCCTTTCACTTGGTATTGAGTAGAGCTTCGGCCACCTATAAGCTCTTTGGTGATTCTGTAAACGGTTCTGCTGTCGCACCTCGCTGCTGCTTCTTCTGCTTGCGTGGCCAGCGTATTGATGTAGTTGCGCTTGTCAATTCTCACGCTACGCTGCCCTTCTCTCATCTTCATGCGATATAGGGACTCTAGCTCGATCCTCCCTGCTGCTGGAGCTGCTGCAATTCGAGCTCTTAGTTGTTTTCGTTCGTTGACCCTTCTCCAGGTATCCTCGGAAAGCCACGCACTATGTCTTCCCTGTGATCGACCGGCAATCCTTTCAGCACCTAATGTGAAAACAGTTTTCACAGCGCACCAATGGCCTTGGATGGTAGCGGGCAGTGAGAGATGGTCCCTTATTTCTTGGCGTACTGTGGGAACTCTTAGGCGGTCTACGTTGAACCTAGATATTCTTGTGTCATTAGATCTTCGAACGGCAGCAGCGCGTAATTGGACAGTAGCTATCAAAAGATGGTGATCTCGTACCAACCCCATGTTTGCCCCTCGTCTGTTTCGGACGTCTAGAAGACTGCCTCCAAAACGGCGACTAATGGCAAAGTGGTCGATTTAGTTGGAGGTTGCTTGCCTGTCAGTTGACACCAAATCGATTTTATGGCAGGCCTTGTGCTCAAAAATGGTGCCACCTATGACAAGACGATTTGCTTTGCAAAAGTCAAGAAATCTTTTGCCGTTGTCATTGCGGTTCCCTAATCCGTGCCGTCCCATAACATGTTTGAGCCCTTCGTTGTCGCTGCCTACCTTGGCATTAAGGTCCTCCATCACAATGACAATGTCGCCGTTGGGTGTTACATTGTAAACAGCTCCCAACTGGTTGTAGAAGGTCTCCTTTTCTTCCTCAGATGAACCATCCGTGGGGGCGTAACACTTTATAATGGTGACGCGACGTACTCTCGTCCGGAATCTGGCCATTAAAATCCTATCACCGTGCGGCTGCCAGGAGATTAGGCCTCTGTGTGCTGTAGATATTAACAGCAGTCCAACTCAATATCCACGCATGCTTCCGGTTGGTCTTCCGGAGTAGAGTAATACAGTGCTACGCTTTGGGCATTGGTACTCATCCGCATCTAACCATCTCGCTTACTCCCAATATGTCCAGCTTATATCGCATAAACTCATGTTCTAATTGAAGGAATCTGGCGTTCTGAGGTCCTTCACTCTGAGAGTCAAGGAGCGTCTTCACATCCCAGAAACCAATTTTAGTCCGAGTACGATAGTCAACGGTTGTCAACGTGTTATCAGTCCTTATCCGAGGCATTAAGTCGCTTTCCGTAGCGGGCTGGTTCCGGTAACGCGGATTGCTGGCCCAGGTTACCTAGTCTAGGCATAAGACCCTAGATAATCTCCTCCTAGACAATGCCTGTGTAAGAATACACGTAGTTGCCCGGGGACCACTTCGAGGAAGTAAAGCAAGCACTACATTAAGAACTTGATTGTTGCCCAATCTATGGTTTGATGGTTTCCCGATCAATCGTCATGCAGGCGGAAGTATGAACTTTATCTTTAGCGAACGAACGGAGAGCTTCGTGTGATTTGCGGATACTATGGGCTATGCAGCAATACTGAAGTGGAAGGATGGCTGAAATTGATCGATAGCAATGGGTAGGCCATGCTGAGTGAATGAACATCACCACACCGGAGTAAAATGATTTTAAATTCGTTACAGAGGGACAAAATATCAAAGGAAGGCCTTGCCTTAGGTGGCATAATAAATTAAAAAGGTACCTCAGCCAACTTGGTGTTGGTTGTATCCCAGGCCCAGCCTGCTGTATAGCACCGCCCAAGTTTAAGTGAATATCTATCATTCTCTTGGGATTAGGATTGAAACCAGTCTTCTTTCTCACCGTAAATTGCCTTAGTTTCAGACCAAGCACCGGCCAAGTTCTGCTCAAGAACCTTACGTTCCACACCTTCCAGATAAATGTGAACTCTAATTTCGTTGCCTCATTCCTTGTTAAGCCTCTTATTTCCAATAAAACTTGCGTATTCTATTGTAGTTGTGCTTGCCCGAAACAAAGCACCATAGCCAGACAGACAACAGATGCTCACAGACACTTCACAAGAAGATTTCCATTTGTTCGAACCCAAAAACCAACCCACACACTGTCAATCATTAAAATAAAAATGAAAGAAAGGACTCTTAAAATCCAATTACTCAGCAAATTTTCGAGCACTTAATTTGGAACTACCCCGTCAGCAGTTCTGGAGGGAGCCGCAAATAGAACCCCAAACCGTGTCTACTATGTTGAAAGGAATCAAAAATCTCAACTCAGTCAAAGTCCTTTTGGACAATTCTTTTTTTGTTTTATTTGAATGGGGGAAAGTTTTATTTGCGAATTACGAGCATAATTCGACAAAATAAAGAATGAAAAGAGAAAACAGCTTACTTTTGGTCCTTTTTGTACGACTACACTCTAGTAGGACTTCGAATGGGCAACGCCATCAACAAAGGAAAGAGATTTACGAATACAGATCCTCGGGGAGTGTCATCACAGCCCGAGGAGGTGAATGGGAGTAGTAAATAAATCCTGCCACCCACAAATGATGAATGCTTCACTTCAAGGTCAACGGTGAGACAATTCCACGAAACCAACAGAACAACTGAAAAATATGAAGGGTTTGAGGGAAAAAAAGGACATCGTTCGGATCGATGGGAAAGCAAATCAACTGAAAAGTTCTTCAATTGGACTGCGAACAATTGTACTCGTATCCGGGATATTATCAGACTCACCATTCAAATGATCGTGTCGCAAACTTATCTCTTTCGCTTTGTAAAGGACAATGATAGTCCTCTTGAGGGAAATAAAAAAAAAAAACTTCTCCTTCTCTGATTGCCAGCAAGAAATTTCTGACTTTGACCAATCGACCGATAGGAACACACCATGCCAAAGGATACGAGGATACACATCGACTGGCGTTCATATCCGAAATCGGGAATACTCTGCATTGCCCTCCCTCTATTATCCATTGATAACTGTTAAATAAAGAGAAATGCACGTAACGTAAATAACGGTTTTATTGCCAATACTCGTATCTCTGTTAGTCGCAAGATATCGGGGGATATCACAGGATATCTGCGGTAGAACTATCAGACCATATTACATCCATCAACGCACTCAAGTACGGTCGGTGGTCGTGGGTTGTGGGTTGTGGGTCGTGGGTAGTTTAAAAATGAAAGCAGGACCGTTCTGCTGTAAAAAAAAAAAAATATAAAAGAACCCCCGCCCCCACAGATGTCAGGAATCGTTTACTACCCACTTTGTCCGGTTTCCAGGATATCAGCCGTCCGCATCAGGTTTTTTTTATAAGCCCTTCTCTCGACGTGGTTCACTGAAGTATCGTCGAGTGAGTGTGTATATTTGTTGGACTTACTCGTAGAAAGGACTTTAGGTGGGTAGGCACTCTTAAACCTAGTTGGTAGCTCGTGCTGGTGATGGCAATAGAGGTTATAGCCGTGTTGACGATGGGTTAGCCGAATGTAAATTTTCACAGACACTTGAATTAATTTTCCTCGCTATTAATAGATTGGAAGGACCGACAGCGCGTTTATTTTTGTAGATGTTCCGGTTTGCTTGCCTTGGTTGTTTGGAAGTTTTGTTTTCATCTGAGGCGTGTGTCTTCCCGTGGGAGTCCTTGCGAGCTTCGGCTCCTGCTTCTGCTCTGGCTTGCAGCACTGTTCCACTTGCTGTAATGAATTTTAATTAGACAAAAGACCTTCAAATGTTGGTTTTAAGTGGGATTAATGTTCTGGTTTTGGTTGTGTCTAGAGAATGAAAACGGGTGGAATGGAGCGAGCATCATCTCTGGTTTGTTGAAGCCATCGTCTATCTGGTTGATACAAGGAATTTATTTTAGTTAACGTGAGGGAAGGCTTCATGGCCTTGGAAGCTACTATGGAATAGTCTATTGGCAGAAAAAAAATTGAATGTCGCGAGTAGACTGTTGATTTACTTTGTCAAGGAGTACATGAGGGGGGAATGGGCTTTTAACGCAGCGCGAACTTGATGGAGTCATTAATTTTGAAAGCTGTTTCCTGTTTTTCTATGCCTTCTACGGGAGTGTCGTTGTTAGTGGTCTAAGGCCTATTGGAGTATGTATTCTCTAGTGGCATCTGCAAGATGTTTTGCTCAAATAAAGGGTATCCAGTGGAAAATGTTCAAATTAAAATTGTATCTTCCCAAGAGAGATACGAGTATCGTTCGAGGCGCACGTCTTGTGGATCGCATAGTCGCCAGGAGCCACTATTCGCTGTCAAACAAATTTGAAGAGTTGTGAATTACTGAGTACTGAACGTTGCGTTTGATGCAATCACTTAAATACTCGACGTTTAAATTGTTAACGGTGCACTCAATTGATCTGGTGGTGGGTGCAAGAGTTGAAACAAGAGGGATGAATTGTTAATAGAACTCCACGGAGACCATCATCTTCAGTAGAGACGTAAGATCATGTGGATCAAATTTGAGACAGAATTACACAATGTCGGCGTACACAAGGAATACTACGGTGTCTACTTACTTAATTAGGTTGCGGTAGAGTCCAGTATGAGCCTAGGCCGTAACCCACAAGCAACCCAATTGGCACGATGTCTTGCCAGCTGCTTGAAGTTGCCTTCCACTTGCATGCACAACCTCAGATGCGGTCATCCTCTGCTGCGGCGATCCTCGGGGTTAGAATCGAGGAATCTCTAGCTCGGAGCAGTGGCGTAGGATTTGTAGACGCCTGACTAAATCAGCCTGTACAGCCCGTACAGTTCGTGGTTAAACATCCTCTGTCAATCGCTGTTAGTACAAATGGGAATGAAATTGCTCGCAGTATCTTTATCTCTAAACAGGCAAGAGCTTCTTCATTCGCTTTCAACAAGGCTAGGATCTTGTCTAAAGCCAGTCCGATCTTACGAGAGAGGGCTCTATCACTCAATTGCTTATTGAAACAGCATACGGTTGACCTCTGCGCCGATGTCGTTGGTGCGACGACTGTGAAGTTCTGCCGAAGACATTTTTGGGGTGCGCCTTCTTCAGGTAACAGCAAGTACTTGTTATGCCGTGTTTTACGAATTTTAACCACCTCTGCCTCAACACTCACGAAAACTTCATTGACGATTAGCTGTGTCATCTCAATGTCATCCGCTGTGTGTTTTAAAAAATATCGGTATTTCGACCGTCATTGGCATTGCACGGTCTGCAAAAGTAGTCTTTCTATATTCCTATGGATTATGACTCTACTACGAGTTGTCCATGTCCAACTTTACTTACTTATGGTAATGCTACAGTCCGAGGCGGACTTGGGCGTCAACCAACCAAAGCGTCCCCAGCCAGCTCAATCTTTAGATAGCTGCCTCTAATTTCGGATGCTAAGTTGACTGAGGTCCTCTTCCGCTTTCGTGCGCTATCTGAGTCGCGGTTTTAGTTTACTGCGTTGTCCGTTGGGGGCGTATTCAAAGATTTTTCGGATCAGAGCATTGGTCTCCATGCGCTCTACGTGACCCAGCCACCTCAGTTTTTGTGCCTTCACTCTTCTAGCTAGGACAATGTCGTTGTACATCCCGTACAGATTGTCGTTGTATCTCCTCCTCCTCCCACCGTCTATGCAGACGGGGTCGAAAATAACCCGAAGAATTTTCCTTTCAGAGCACCCTCATCCATTTTTGTTAAAATCCATGCACCATAGAACAGGACTGGGATTTTTAGGGTCTTATATAAGATCGCTTTTGTCATTCGTAAGAGGGCATTGCTATCAGCTAGTTTTTGACTGATCTTAGCGCTGGTGTCGTTGTCTAAATTAATAGCGCAGCCTAGAGACAAAGTCCTTAACTACCACAAAGTTATATCTGTCGAGGGTAACGTTATATCCGAGACCTCGGTGTTGGGTGTCTGTCTTATTGTCAGCATATACTTGGTCTTCCCCTTATTGACCGTCAGTCCCATCTTCGCAGCTCCTGTCACAATACCACTGACATCGCTCTGCTTTCTTCCGATTATGCCAATATCCTCCGCGTATGCGAGTGATTGGACTGACTTTTGAAAGAATGTTTCCCTTGTGTTAGCGAGTGGGTTGTGCGCTATTCTTTCAAGAATTATAACAAAGAAATCGCATGGCAGCGCGAGTTACATATGTGCAAACACCAGCACCATTGCCAGCACCAGGCGATGAATTTGACACGTTTATCCGGTCGATTACAAAAAAATAATTAATTATTTCACAATTTCCTGGAAACACCTCAATTCGGTCGGTGTATTCCCAGAAAATATGTGCAATTGCAAAATCGCTGACATAACGTCTGCCGATTAACAACCCAGAAAATTGAATGTAATAAATAGAGGCGAACTACACGAAATGTGTGTAGTATCCCGTGTTAAGTCTTACAATAAGTTTTTTTGATAATAAACGTTCCTAGTTACCAGTGATTTTGTTGTTTTTTTTTTATAATCCGCTCTAACCCCGTTTATGTTATTGGCGCAGTCGGTAGGATTCTTATAAAATAAGAGTCCAGCGAAACGAATTTACGTCGTGTGAAATTAATTAAATATAAGTGTTCCTAAATGAAACATTTCAATTAATAAACACGTTACCCAGTGAAAATTCGAATTAAAATTTGCAATACATACCATAAAATCGACAAAGATTAGTGTGTGTACCTAAAAGCAAAAGAAAAATCACAAGTGAAGTGCAAAAACAGAAGTCTATGAAAAGACATCAAATACACGATAACAACAGGAACATGGAAAATCAAAATCAACTTATTGCTGAATTAGAGCTAAGAACTCAGCAGCTAGAACAAGTAAGGTCAGCGTACGTACAACTCCAACAACGAGAAAACCGAGAGGAAAGGGAAAGGATTTTAAAAGATGTCCGTTACATGTCAATATTCACCGGACAAGGAGATGTTACGATCAACTCATTCTTCAGTTGCGTAGAATACTACCTCAATCAAGTAGAAGATCCAGAACTAAGGAAGATTGTAGTGAGAGCTGTTTTCCACGAGAAGATTCAAGGTGAAGCAAAGAACGCCGTGATCAACACACCAGAGACTGACAATTGGACTACCATCAAGGAAACATTGAAGCTTAGATACAAACCGGACACAGAGCCGCACGAAATATACAAAAGAATTACAAATTTAAAGGTCAATACGGTAAGCGAATTAGCAGTAGAATTGCAAAGTATTAAATATAAAACTGACGAACTTATTGTATATTATAAAGAAGAAAACTATATAGACTTAAGCAATATTGGTGTAATATTAATAAATACCGCTAAAGAAATAGCGCAAGGCACATTATTAGACAGGATATATGAAGAAAACGATTTAAGCAAAATAATCTCAGTAATGAGAAAGAGAAGATTCGAGGATTCCTGCATTAGGCCGGAATTTAGAAGAGTAGTTAGGCCAAAGACAATTGTTCCACCAGAAAAGCAAAGAAGACCAAATTATGCTGATGAGTATCATAAAAGATCAGGACAGCATCGACAAAATAATCAGGGCCAACAAAGACATTTTTCAGGACAGTTCAGGCAGAATAACTATCAGGGACAGCAACGAAACCACTCGGGTCAGTATAGGCAAAATAATTATCAGGGACAACAAAGGAACTTGTCAGGGCAGCATAGGCAGCCTGATAGACAAAATCCACCAGCAGAAAACATGGAGGTTGATAATATTCAGGGAAACAACGATAGGAGACAGATAAATAACTCCCAAGGTCAAAACCCAAATTCAGGACACTTCAGATCATCTCCGGGCCAAAATAGCCATCAACAGGAGAGATCTGGACAAAGAATGGTAATGCCTCAGGAAATAAGTAACGAAAATGTAAGAAATCAAAACGAACAATGTCCCGCGTTTTTTATGAACTAGCCTCGGACGAATTACCACAAATTAGGATAACTATTTGCTCAAAAAACTTTATAGCATTAGTAGATACGGGCTCAACCCTAAGTATAGCAGACGATAGGTTGAATGAATTTGAAAAATTCCGTATTGAGCCAATTCGCTTTACTACAGTAACAGGTAGGGACACAATATCGTATGAAATACATACACCTGTACCAGAAGAATTCAAAGCGTCACCCAACACCCTTATTAGATGGAAAGTCAAAAGACTTTGCAATAGAGGATATCAGTTTATAATTGGTATGGATTTACTAAACAAATTAAACACTCTAATAAACTTCGAAGAAGGAAATATTTATCTAAACAATCAGTGCTTAAAGTTCACTAACCCCCCATATGTATTAAATCAAATATGTTCCCTAGAAACTACTGATACTAGCATCAATCATATAAAATTAGATCATCTTAACAAAGAAGAACGCCAAGAAGTAGATAACCTGTTAAACAGATTTGGTAATCTATTCTTCAAAGAAGGTGACAAATTATCAAGTACCCCAGAAATTGAGCATGAAATTGTTACAACCACTGATCAACAAGTGAACGCTAAATTATACAGATACCCCCCTATGCATGACGAAGAAGTAAAACGTCAAATTATAGAAATGGAATCTCAGGGAATTATTCGAAAGAGTAATTCTAAATACTCGAGTCCACTTATAGTTGTTCCAAAGAAAATGGACAACTCAGGGAAAAAGAAATTTCGTATCGTAATCGATTATCGAAAGTTGAACGAAATCACAGTTGACGACAAATTCCCTTTGCCAAATATTGATTCAATATTAGACAAACTTGGGAAATCACAATACTTCACCACAATAGATCTTGCCAAAGGATATCACCAGATATTAATCAAAGAAGAAGATCGCAAAAAGACAGCTTTTGTCACCCCCCACGGATTATATGAGTTTATAAGAATGCCATTCGGTTTGAAGAATGCACCTGCGACATTCCAAAGGCTGATGAATGATATTCTTAGAGACCATATAAATAAGACGTGCGTAGTTTATCTGGATGACATACTTATCTTTAGTACGTCATTGAAAGAACACGTCAGAGCTATAACAAACATTTTTAAAATATTAGAATCTAAACGACTTAAGATACAGGTAGATAAGTGTAATTTTATGAAACGAGAGACCGAATTCTTAGGTCATATTCTCACTAAAGACGGTTTAAAACCTAATCCGGATAAGATAGCTTGTATTGAAAAATTAGAACTTCCAAAGTCCCAGAAACAAATAAAGAGCTTTTTAGGAATAACCGGATACTATAGGAAATTTATCCGAGATTATGCTAAAGTAGCACAACCTATTACCAAATACTTGAAGAAAAATGCCAAAATAAATGCAAACGATCCAAACTACATAGAAGCATTTGAAAAATTGAAAGGACTAATAAGTAGTCACCCAATATTAAGATACCCCAACTTTAAAAAACAATTTACACTGACAACTGACGCATCCAATTATGCGATTGGAGCGGTAATCTCTCAAGAAGGACACCCGATATGCTATGCATCACGTACTCTCAACAAGCACGAACTTAATTACTCCGCTACAGACAAAGAATTCCTAGCGATAATGTGGTCAATAAATTATTTTAGACCTTACCTTTACGGTAATAAGTTTAAGATCTTTACAGATCACCAGCCAATTAAGTATCTTCATGCAAAATATAGAGGAAAAGATCTTTCACCTAGACATCAACGATGGCTTCTTAAACTAGGAGAATATCAGTTTGAAATGGAGTACCTTAAAGGTAAAGAAAACAGGGTAGCAGATTTTCTTAGCAGAATAGAGGTTAACGAGGACGTTAAATCTAAGGAGGGAGAGAATCCCACACTAACAGAAAATTTTTCGCTTAAAGGTAATCAAAGTGATTCAGAACTTGTATTTAATGTAGAAGAAGACGAGGACAATGAAACTGTACATTCGGCAGAGGAAGAACTAATGGATCACATTCCAATTGTCGAAGACATCGTCAATAAGTTCAAAACTCAGCTAATACTAACAAATAACAAAATTAGGGAAATTGAGATCCTGCACAGTAAAAGAATTATCTACATAGCAGAGTATGACTTTGACAGGTTAGGAGACATACTAAGGAGATCTATAAAAAAAGGAAAAGTAGGCATATTCTCAGAACTAGCGGATAACGTATACAATATTCTCCAAGAAAAAATAAGAGAGATGTATTCGAATGACAACTCGGTAAGATTCGTCAAGTGTTCATTTAGGGCACAAGACATCGAAACAGAGGTAGAAGTTGTGAAGCAAATAGCTCTGTACCATATTAAGGAAAGCCAACATTCTGGTATACAGGAAACATATAACCAAATTAAGTATAAAATATACTATCCCAAGCTAATGGAATTTATCCATATTGTTATAAACCAATGCGACGTATGCCAAGCAGTCAAATATGACCGCAATCCCATAAAAGCTAAATTTAAGAAAACGGAAACACCTACAGATATCAATCAAATAATCCATATTGATACATACGTAATAAGAAAAATAAGTTTTCTAACCATAATAGATAAATTTTCTAAATTCGGTTCAGCGTACCATTTAACAGACAGAAACCACTCTACAATAATTGAGCAACTAGAAGAGCATTTTACAAAAATAGGAAAACCAAATAAAATAATAGCAGATAACGAATTCAAAGCTGTTCAGATAAAGGAATTCTTAGAAGAAGAGGGAATTTCTCTACATTTAACAAAGCCAAATAGTCATACCGGCAATGCAGACATTGAACGTTTCCATAACACTATAGCAGAAAAATTTAGAATTATTTCATTCAATAAAAATAAACTTTCAGTAAAAAGAATTATACAAAAAGCTGTAAGAAATTATAATCATAGATTCCACTCTACCATGAAATGCAATCCTTTTGACGCACATACTCATAAGATTGATCCAGAAAGAATTCGCCAGAATATAGAGAAAGTAAAAGAAAGAAAATTAGGAAAATTAAATAAGACTAGAGAAGATTATGAAGAACAGAGGTCAACGGGTTTTATTAAAAATTACAAGGCAGTTAGACACAAGCATGAGCCAAAATATAAGAAAGCAAATTTGAAAAATATCCATTATACAAATATTAAGCGACCATTAAAATTTACAGGTAATAGCATGGATAGTACTTCTGACACTGACTACTCAGATTAATTGCCAACACCTCCTTGACGTACAGACGATAAACGAACAGAACGGATACGTTAAACTTCAATTGACTGACATAAGCATTACAAATGAGACAGACATTATACTACATATTATAAACCCAGCTGAAATAATAGCATTAGTAAAAAACATTTCTATTAATCTAGCCCCATTACAACTCGAACAAAGACAAATGTTAAACGAAGAAATTTCAAATATCATATACAAGATTAGGACTTTAGTACCCTTACAACATAGATAAAGACGAGGTCTAATTAACATTATAGGTACGACACAAAAATGGCTATTCGGAACCATGGACGACGACGACAGACAGACTATAGAAGAACACCTAGATACAGTAGCAAAGAACAGTCATAATGCAATCGTAGCATCCAATAATCAAATTAAAATTAACGAATATTTTAACAGTACTTTTAACATGCTTAGAGATACCATTAGTAACGATAGAGTAACAATTTTAAAACAGGTTAACACTATACAGAGAGTAGAAAGAGAATTAGTAATGAAGCAAATTTATTTTGATCAATTATTTAAACTTAAGTATATCGAGTCAAAAATAGAACATATTCAGGATAATATTGTATCAGCAAGAAGTAACATTTTACACCCCAATATCCTTACAAATGATGAAATCGAAGCATATAAAATAGATTTTTTCAAATTAAAACAAATAAGACTTGGAGTTGCAAAATACAAAGAAAACATGTTAATGTTCGCTATTAAAATTCCAAAAAATTATGTAACTATGCCCCTTAAACTTTTAACCCCAGTTCCTAATACAAATTTTCTAGAAATTGATGCCGAAAAAGAATTCATTATAGAATATAGAAATAAAACGTACAAATATGAAGAAGACAAAAATCTAAACGAATTAATCGAAAGTAAACATTGTGTAATAAAACAAAATTGTAAACTAATCAAAAATGATCAAACCGAAATTGAATCTTTAGATGACGAAACACTATTCATTAAAAATGTAAACTTAAAGATAAACCAAACATGTGATGATAGAGATATAAAACTCACAGGAAATTATTTAATCAATTTCGTCAATTGCACCTTGTATTTCTTAGATCTAAAATATTCTAATGTAAAACATATACAAAAGCAACGATTTTATTATCCGAATTATAAAGAAAAATTTAATTTTACTGAAACAATAAAGTTTGACAAAATTATCTTAAAAAACTTTGAAAATATCAAAGCAATAGAAGAAATAGAATTTAAGAAAGATGTATCCTATAAAATAAATGTAACTTGCATTGTAACAATACTAATTATGTTTTTAATATTATCATGTTTATGTATACAACAAAAAAGGATACAAATGAACTTTAGTAATAAAATTCAGGAGAATTTCACTCTTAAGGAGGGAGAAGTTACATATGTGCAAACACCAGCACCATTGCCAGCACCAGGCGATGAATTTGACACGTTTATCCGGTCGATTACAAAAAAATAATTAATTATTTCACAATTTCCTGGAAACACCTCAATTCGGTCGGTGTATTCCCAGAAAATATGTGCAATTGCAAAATCGCTGACATAACGTCTGCCGATTAACAACCCAGAAAATTGAATGTAATAAATAGAGGCGAACTACACGAAATGTGTGTAGTATCCCGTGTTAAGTCTTACAATAAGTTTTTTTGATAATAAACGTTCCTAGTTACCAGTGATTTTGTTGTTTTTTTTTTATAATCCGCTCTAACCCCGTTTATGTTATTCGCGCTGCCTTGTCTAAGTCCTTTTTTGACATCAAAGGTCTCGGTGAGTTCTTTACCGACCTTGATGGAGCAGCATGCATTCTCCACCGTCATCCTGCACAAGACGAGTTTGGCAGGGATGCTAAAACTAGACATTGCTCTGTATAGCTCGTCTCTATAGATACTGTCATACGCGGCCATAAAACCAATTACCAAGCTTGGCACTTTGAAGGACTCGGGAGTCAGAACTTAAGCTTAGATATGGCCATCTTCATTTCAACCAGTTGATGGAACTGTTGGTCTACACCGTCTAAATTTAAACGTTCATATTTCTTTTCTTTTTTTACCTTTTAGTAAAACTTCCGAGTCTCGCTCCTGGAGTAGCAGCTTTCAATTTCCTCGACCATGCTCCTTCTTTTTCCTCCTGAGAAGCCGCTGTTCGTGTCTCCCCTTCTGGTCGTAGAGCTCGTGAGCAACTCTAATCCTTCTATGCAGCGCCGTTTTGTATGCATATTACTTGCATGTGTTTACCGACACTCGTCGTCAAACCTGATGCTGGCGACATTGGACCTCTTAAGAGATTAAGGGAGACTCGATTGGAAAAGTATTTGGCGATCTTCCGCGATTGTAGCCGTCCGATGTGAAACTTGCTCACAGTATTAGCTTGCTTTTGCGATGTTCGGGTTCGTAATTGATTCCTAAGCCGAACAACTCGCTTGTGGAATGCCCTGCCGATCTCTCTATTTCCTAGTCATTATAACTTGCTAACATTTAAAACCAACGTACATTGGTAACTATCCTTCTTTCCTCCCTAAATTTCCTTCGCCCGCGCTGTGCCCAAACATTTTAATTGTAACTTAAGCCCTTGAGTGCGCGCTACTTTAAAAAAAATAAATAAAAAATAAAAATGTCGATGTTTAATCCTCCAAACGTTAAGACATCCAAAGTATTAAAACTGTGCCTTTCTCAAGGGACTGCCTGGTACTTGTGAATTTATTTAGATGTGTTCAATTAGCCTAAGTCTGCATACGAGTATATTCGGAGCTAGTGTCGTGTATTATGCCACGTTCAACAAATGCGCCTCCAAAGATGATCTCCTTTTATAAAATGACCAAGGACTTTTCGATCTAATCGTCGTACTTAGGGCATTGCTCATAGGTCCAAGAGATATAATTCAGATCGTCGTTTTCCCCTGTGTTTGCGTGATCGGATTTCCAATTTATGTTAATCAAGTTAGCCTTGATGTGGATTCTAATCGGGCATTCAATGACTAAAGCTCAAGACGTTCTGCTTAAGTGTTCCTCCTCTTTCACAATTCACATCCAAAAGGTAGCATTTCTGCTCTCAAAAGCAGTAGTATACTCTATCCGGTGACCCTTGTGGGATAATAGTGATATCGAGTCTTTGGCCTTCACCAGTTGTATAGCTGCAAACATTTAAGACCAATGTACCTCGGTACCTCTCTTTTGTTCTTTTCTCCTCCTTCCTTACTTCGGCCGCACTGTGGACAAACATTGTATAATAATCCCTTGAGCGCACGCTAATTATAAAAAAAAATATGTGGATCGTTAGGAACCGACCTATCGTATCGAAAAATCTCCTCCGAGTATTAAAACCTACACCTTAATTCATTCATCCTTCAATAATTCAAAATGTCGTGTCCAATCTGCAAAACTAAAGTCGACAGAACTCATCTCAAAGTGTAGTGCTTTGATTGCAAAAAGTTTTTTCACGGAGATTGTACTAAAGTCACCACAATTGATTTGGACTTCTTGAAAAAGAATAGGAAAGTATGACGATGTATGCACTGTACAAATCAACGCCGACTTTCTGTTTTTGCTGCTGGAATAGTTCCTACAACATCTTCACCATCTACATCTTCAGGGCCAATATCTGCCTCGTCGCCTCATCGCCAACATCTGCCTTGCGACGAATCTCACAGCACTTCTACAATTACGAGCTTAAAATCAATTTGCTTGAGAACAAAGTAAATTACTTAGAACAACAACTACTATGCAATTGCATTGAAATTGTAAACGTTCCTGATAACGCTTCCATCGGTACTGCACTCAAAGTTTTTGATGTTGGCTTAAACGTTAGTTTGAAAGAGCAGGACATCGACTCTTGTTATGTGAAGAAAATTAAAACAACAAATAAACAAGGAAAGCCTTGTTGTTCTTAAGCTTGGATATGGCATTCTCACTTCATTTTGGTCAGATGGACAGATCATTTGACTTTCCTTATCCATTATGAATGGTCTATTTTGACAACGGAATTTAGGTTAGCATCTCCGTACAAAGTTTCCATGTTCATCTGACCTTTATTCGGGTAGCATTGCCTTGACAAGTCGTTTTCAGTTTTTAGTAAGACTTTCGAACATGGTTCCTGGAGTAGCACCTCTCTATTTCCTTGATCATGCCCTCCTTAAGGTCTTTCTCTTTGCTCCAAATGAGCCAATATGCCTCTATGCAGTACTGCTCCGTAGGCGAGTTTTTTTTCCCTACGATGGCCTTCAGAATTTGATGTAAGCTGTAAAGTTGGAGAGGTTGAGAGATACGCCATCCACAAAGACCTTTCAATCTCCTCACAGTACCTCTTTTTATGGCCGTAGTGTCCGTAGACGTATCTTGTCTACAAAGTGGTAGTGATCCGAGTCTTAGTTCCGCCACTCGAAACTTTCGGACATTTGTAGTACTAGACGATTCTCTTGCGTCGATCGAAATTATCAATTTGGGTAACGCTTTGATGTTCAGGTGACCGCCATGTGCCTGGAGATGGAGAAACCGTTTCCAGACGTGGTGCCATGCAGTCTATGGTTTACGACTCTTCCTATTGTGGAGTAAAACTGAGCTAGGACAATTGCATAAGGTTAGATTTTGGACATTACTCGTAAATTTTTTCGGAGAACGTGGTAGAAACATTGTTTGGAAACATCGTCATGTCGTAATGTTGACAACCACTGCCAAGCTTCCCTTATTTTACTCAGTCTGCCGCTTACAACAAATTCGCTTTCACCATAATGTCTGTCGCATTTATCGTGTTCTTTTCGCTAGATCGCGTTACCTTATAGCAGTGTTTTTTTTTTTTTTTTTTCATGGTTTGCGCCAATGGATGTGGAATCTTCTTCAAGATACACATAACCCGATTTACGGGATATTATTCTCCATTTTCCTCGCGCCTATGTCCTAAACCACACCCTGCACACTTCTACCACTCTCACCGCGGAACTGCCGCTAGGTATTACTTCGCGAGTCTAGCAAGCAATTCATGCTACTCCAGTGTTTCTATTTGTTCGGCTGGTTCTGTCGCTGTTCTTTCGGCCTCTATTCTCCGTGGTTCGGTCTGCACAGTTTTTACAATTCCGCATTCTCTTAATTACCTCGGGGGGGTCTGGTAGATTTTCTCTCCATTCCGCGTCCGCCAAGGAAAACTGCATGCTTTACGTCCTCCTCCTGATTTGGACACTCGGGACAAAAGGGGCAGTTGTTATGGCCAAATATGTATAGATACTTTCGGTATCCGCCATAACCAGAGATGAACTGCGTAAGGTGATAGTTGCAGTTTCCTTAGGCTGGCTCTGTTTATCCATACATCGATAATTTTTGGAATCAAGGTATGAGTCCATCTGTACTTTGTGGCATTATCCCATCGAGATTGCCATAGAGATATAGAAGGTACCCTTTCTACCTCTTTCAATCTCCTTATTGCCTTGGCTTCAGTTGGCATTGAGGTTTTCCTGCAGTAAATTCTCCTCATCTCGTCCGCGAGGATATCGATGGGAATCGTCCGAGATCGTCCTAAAGCCACTTATTGTCCTTAGTGCAACGAGTCGGTATACCGCTGACAGTTTCCGGCCTGTTTCTTTCCTTCTCAGCGTATCTGCCCAGACTGGTGCCGCGTATAGAATAACCGACCTGACCACTTTAGCTAGGAGGATCGTTTTTGCGTATCCAGGTCCGCCAACGTTCAACAGTATTCTGGAGAGTGCCGCTTTTAACGCTGACGCTTTTTTCCTCACATAGTCCACATGTTGATTGAACAGTAGGCGGTTGTCTAACATCACTCCTAGGTACTTTACCGCTTCCTTCGATCGGATGTTCTGGTTACCGACTTGAATACTGATATATTCCACGGTTTTCCTGCTCATAACAAGAAGGGCTTCTGTTTTTTGTTCCGCCAGTTCGAGACCCGCAGATTCGAGCCACTGCTTTATTTGAATCATGGCTGCGTTTGTGGTTGACTCGGCTTCATGGGTGTGTCTTGCGATGACCACGATAGCTATATCGTCGGCGAATCCGATGATACTAACTCCTTCGGGCAGCCTCCGAAGTACATTAGGTTCCACAGGAGTGGACTTAACACTGATCCTTGCGGTACCCCAGCGGAGATCGTGTAGTATTTAACCCCTTCATCCGTGTTATACCGTAACTTCCAGTTCGTGAAATAGTTGGCGATTATCTTTAGCAGGTAGTAGGGTGTTCCCATCCTTGCAAGTGATCGCCTTATTTGGGACCAGTCGGCAGTGTTGAACGCATTTTTGACGTCTGGTGTCACCACCGCACAGTGCTATTTTGAGCCCCAACTCCAAGAATGCCCTTCTATGGCTTCAGACGCAATGTCGACTACTGTTTGGATTGGATAGCATCGACCGTGACTTTTGAAATCCAAACTGGTGGTTTGAGAGGGCTCACTTCTCCTTTGCTACAGTCAGCAATCTGTCGTATATTTCACGCTCAAGGATCTTTCCCATTGTGTCTAGAAGACATATTGGGTGATATGACGATGGTTCTCCTGGTGGTTCATTTCCTTTGGGTAGTAGCACTAAGTGTTGCAACTTTCATAGTTCTGAAAACACTCCCTCCTCGAGATACTTTTGCAATGTTGCGATGAAAAGATCTGGTTTTATTTCAGCAGCAGCCTTTAATGTTGTGTTCGGAATATCATCGGGTCTAGGCGCCTTTTTGTCTCCTATTCGATTAAGAGCTCTCTGCAGCTCTTCCAGTGTAACGGATGGGATATGTCCTACTTCTGTTTCCCGGGCGATTGTGTAACCTTTTGGGGAACAAGTGCTCCACTATGGTTATCAGCATTTTTGGGCACGTTATTTGTGAAGACGTGCAGAATTTCAGTTTTGTCATAACCATTCTGTAGGCCGTGCCCCATGGGTTGATGTCTGCTTCGTCGCATATACGTTTGAAGTATCTTGATTTGCTCTCTTCGGTCGCCTTTGTAAACTCCCGTCTTGCCTGTTTAAAGCTTTCTAGGTGTTATTGAAAATCATCTCTCCCTCTAGACCTTTGGATTTTAAGTCTAGCTTTTAAACACTTTGCCCTGAGTATTTTTATTTCATCGTTCCACCAGTAGCATGGGGCGGCTCTTCGATTTGCTGTTTTCCTGGGCATTGCCGCACCACAAGCCGCTACGATGTTTTCTGTAAGTTGATGCGACAAGATTTCGGCTGATCCGCTTGTATCTGTGGTAGAGCTATTCAGTATCTCCTCGAATGTATCGTTGTCGAAAAGGCTGTCCTTCCATTGTGGGCCCCTAATTTTTTGTCGCAGCGGGGTTCTTTTGGTTTTTTCGATCTTGAATATGATTGCCTGGTGGTCGCTATGGCTGTACTCCTCGCTGACGCGCCAGTTCATGTTGCGTGGCAAAGGTTAGGTCGATGATTGATATGCTTTGCGAAATGTGTTGCTACTTCCTCTATTTGATAAGCCTATGCTTAGAGATGCAAATGCTTCAGGGAATGTACGTCCCCTTTCGTTTGTGAGCCTACTGCCCCATTCCGTAGCTCAAGCATTGAAGTCTCATCCAATGATCACATCAGTTTTGTGTTGTGCATTGTTCATCAACCTGTCCAGCATTGCTTGGTATTGGTTGAGTGTCCAACTAGGCCGCGCGTAGCAGCTGTAGAAGTTGATGCCGTTTAATTTTGCGCATACAAATCCTTCCGCATCACCTTCGATGTCTTGGAAAGCGTGGTTCCCGCATATCCATATTGCGGCATGCTTTGCCTTGTCGCATACCCAGATACTGCTGTCGAGAGTTTTATATGGTTCGCTTATCAGGACAACATCCGCTTTCTCATCTGTTTGTTTCAGGATATCCTGAGCTATCTCACAGTGATTATGATTTAATTGTATGACCTTCATCATTGTATGCTAGTCATGGCTTTCTTAAAGACTGGGCACTTTCCACTGCCCGCAGAACTTGCATGACGGCTCCTCGCTGCAATTTTTTGCTATGTGGCCTTCTGTGCCGCATCTCCTGCATAATTTGGAGCTGTCTTCTAGGCATTCACATCTGCTTGCTATGTGTCCAATTTCTAGGCATTTGAACCACTTCTTTAGCATCTTTTTTCCGATTCCCACAGCGAGGCTAATTAGGGCACTCTGTGTGTGTCCATACGTCTGTCGTAGCGATTTGATGTCGGCTATCGTTATCTGTTCGAATCCGAAGTGCTTTCTGATTGCTTCACAGACTTCCTCCTTTGACGTAACTTCATCCATGTCTTTGCATTCAATAGTAATGCGTTATTAAGGGCTCAGACCTCTGTCTTTTGTCCTAGAGCTTTGCTTATTCCGGCCTTTACGTCCTCGGCCTTGCTGACGGTATTCCTGAGCTGTATTAGCAGTTCTCCCTTGTGTTTCCTTCTGATCCTCGACACTGATTTATTATGAATTTCTTTGGACAAGAGGAGCATATACGAGTAAGAATTACGACAGGTTCTTGGTGCTATGCGCGCTAAAAATTTAATTGTTTTGGGTGATATAAACATTTATATACTAGATACCTCGGATATTGATGCCGAAAAGTATTTAACCATGATGGCAACGTATGGGCTCAAAAGCATAATAAACCTTCCCACTCGTATTACTAGTTCAACGCTGAGTTGTATCGATCATATCTTTATTCGAACTTACATAAATAACGAATCAATTTTTTATGGTGAAGTTCATGACTTTCAATTAACAGATCATCGCTTGTGTTCCTTAAATGTATGTGATAAACTGGACTATCCTAGTTCTAGTCGGCGAAAACTCGAAATTAATTATGAACTTTTATATGAGAGGCTTCAACAAGAATTTTGGGAAACAGTGTTTTTAAAACGTAGTGTATCATCTGCATATGACGACTTCATCGCCATGAAGTCTTATGAAGTCTTCAATAGGCCAAATCGTGAAAAATTTCTTAAGCCGTGGATGACTACAATGTTATTACATAAAATAAAGTTCAAGAACAAACTCGCTGTAAAATGCAAAAAAACATCCGCATAATCACAGCCTTCACAAGTACTATTCCAAACTCTGCGATAAAATAAAAAAAGCTTGTTTCACTGACCCGTGACAATTATTATGCTTCGCGACTGTGCAGATCCAGAGGTAATGTTAAACAAGAATGGAAGGTAGTTAATCAGATCTTGGGTAAAGAAAGAAAACCTCAAGGAGTCTATAATTTATATGAAAATAATGAAAATATTTCTGACCCTTTCGCAATTGCCAACATTTTCAATGATTATTTTGTTAAAATTTCTGATAAGCTAAAACCTACCACTCCGCTTAAGGATAATTGCTCCTGTAGTATTTCTATTGGTCTCATGCAGGAAAGTATTGTCACAAATAGTTTCGTTTTCGACCCGTTTACGTCTTTTGAGATTTTGAAATTAATAATGTCAATGCAAAGTAAAAGTTCGTGAACAAGTGATGGAATCTCTGTTAATGTTCTCAAAAAAATTGCTTGGTGTGTTATTGATGTGTTGTGTTACTTGGTCAATTTTAGTGTTAACAGTGGTGTGGCAGAAGTTATTCCTCTTTTTTAAGAAAGTGAACCGCAAAGCTATTTCTTCGTACAGACCGATTTCTCTTCTTTCAACTTTCTCAAAAATATTTGAGAAACTCATAAGAAAACGTATGATTTCGTTCTTAAATCGAAATAATTTTTTTTCAAATAGACAGTTTGGTTTTAGGTCTGGCTTTTCAACAGAAGATGCAATTTTGAACTTCAGTTGCAATCTTTTTAAAGGAATCAACGAGTCTAAGACCATTATGGCCCTTTTCATTGACATGACAAAAGCGTTTGACATGGTTGATCACAAGCTACTTTTAAATAAACTCTACAACATCGGTTTCAGGGGTGTAATTCATGATTGGTTTCGGTCGTATTTGGTCGAGAGACAGCAAAAAGTTTGTAATAATGGTATTTTTAGCTATTTTCGTAAATTAAATAACGGTGTACCTCAGGGGTCGGTGTTGGGACTTCTTTTGTTTCCGATTTACATAAACTCACTTCTAGAGCAAAAGCTTTTGCAGATGATATAGAGTTTACTTACGAAGGGTCCTCTATCTTTGATTGCATCGTAAAAATTAAAAAGGATTTGGACACTCTAAGAAAGTGGTTTACATTGCATAAGCTTATGCTAAGTGATAAAACCAAAGCAATGTCCTTTAAGATTACTGGTGTTTTCTTCGATCCAAATCTGTTTTTTCATGCTGCTGAGTGCAAAAAGTTCTCTTTGATAAGCCATAACTGTGGAAAGATGAACTATTCTGTCAGTTGTTCCCCCAGTTGCTTTAAGATAGAAATAGTCGATTGCTTCAAATACTTGGGAGTGTTTATTGATTCTAAATTAAACTGAAAGCCTCATATATCTTCTGTAAGGGCACATTTAAGAAGCATTGTCAGGAAGATGTATCGACTCCAACCCATTTGTTCAAAAAGTGTTCTCACCATGATTTATTATGGTCTGGCTAATTCAAAACTGCAATACGGCCTTTCGAGTTGGTGAGGAGCTTATGTAAGTTATTTTGGGTCCATACTTACTGCGCAAAAACATCTTGTAAGAATAATTAGTAGGAAAAACCGTTTAAGTCATTCATTGCCTCTTTTCTGAGTACTTCCTTTTTTTTCCTATAAGACATCTCTACGTTTTTAAGGTTTTAAGAGAATTTTTTAAACAAAGTGGGAATCTAGCCACTAGATACTCGAGATCGTACAATTGCACGCAGAACACATTTTTCTCGTTTCTTTTTATTTTCCGCCCCTACATATTTTAATAAGTTGCCGCTCTCTATTAGGAGAACTCATAATTACCGTGCTTTTTTAAAAGTTGTTAAAAAATGGTTATTCACGCTTGACTACAGGCATATAGAATCCTTTTTAAATATAGTTACGTAATGTTCTGAACTACAAAATATTTCAATAGCTAATAGATAAAATATATATTTGGTTTGTTGTTTTTCTTTTATACCACCATTGTGTTATGCATTATTATTGAAGTTTTTAAGCAAATTTTTGTTAATTTTTCTCTGTGGGGTACCATCAGAAATTAAGTTGTAAAATTTCAAGCAGACCATTCGTCACTGATCGTTTTTCTTTCAAAGAATGGTCACTTTATTCTTTTCGCATTGTAACGCTTTTATTCTTAAGAATTTTGTATTATTTTTTAAGTGAATTTGAATAAAATTTAAATGAAATGAAAATGAAGTGAAATGAAATGAGAGCATCGTCCACCCTAGGTTTGTCCATATCCAAAGCTATTTGTCGACTCACAACGATCTGCCTACAACACACGTCGCCGTTGACTACATCTTGGGAATTCCTCTTCTAAATCATTCATAATGAGCACTCTCTGTCTATGAACAGAAGTTGTGCCTGTGTAATCACGGGAGTTCAGCTTCATTTACATGGTCGTCCTTCGTATTTTGGTATGAGACGATGGTTAGTTTCATCGAATTCCCTTCTTCTGTCTCGACCAAGATTAGAGCCGGCTATGGCGAACTCATTATCATGAGTTTTTCTTCCATCCTAGATAATCAAATGCATAAAAAGTCTAGAGGAGTTGCCGCTTTAAGCCCATCGTTTATAGTTATGCCTTCGCGGTGCAGAACATAAATAAGGGAAACTATGTTTCACTAGATGGTCACCCAATTTATTTTTGCGCTTTAGGGCTTCCCATGGACTGATCGAATATCGACTCGCTTAAGTAAAGATCTTGGATGTACTCAGATCCAAGGCTTCCACTTGAAAGATTGCCTATTATAACTCCAGAGCCCAATAACTGGATTTGGACTTTCTTATGCCAAAAAGGTCTCAGCCAAGGCCGTTTTATGAATTATTCCAGCTACTTCTAGAGTGTCTTCCTCAAATAGGGAGTGGAACTCAACAAACTTGCAAGACGGCTAGTTTGTAACATATTTCAGTCACTTTGGACTATCCTAGACGGTGTCATCTGTTCATTACTTAGTACACCTATGTAGTGATGATGTGTAGTGTTACTTTCCTGGATCGCCTTATGACGCAGTTATCTACATGGCCACGCCATTTACTCATGATTCAAACTTAGTACATGTGCCCACAGAACCCTTTGCGATGAACCCTCCAGTAGACTTCTCTTTCTCGTTTTATCGACCAGTGAAATCAGATTTTCTACGAGGGCGGATCAATAAGTCTGTGACTTTTGGATTAAAACAGATTTTTTTGATAAAAAAATAATTTTATTTTTCAACGTAGTCTCCCTTGAGCTCTATACACTTTGTCCAACGCTTCTCCAATTTTTTTATCCCTTCCAAAAAAAATGATTTGTCGAGGTCCTCAAAATAGGCCTTTGTTTGCGAGATGACTTCATCATTGGAGTCAAATCTTTTTCCACCAAGCCATTTCTTCAGGTTTGGGAACAAGAAGTAGTCGCTCGGAGCCAAATCTGGAGAATAGGGTGGATGAGGGAGCAATTCATAGCCCAATTCATGGATTTTTGCCATGGTAACTGCACATGTGTGCACCCTTGCATTGTCTTGGTGGAAAAGAACTTTTTTCTTGGCCAAATGAGGTCGTTTTTTTTTCAAATCGTCATTGAATCGGTCCAATAAGTTGGCATAATATTCCCCATTGATTGTTCTTCCCTTTTGAAGGTAGTCAATGTGGATTATCCCGCGTGCATCCCAAAAAACAGTCGCCATAACTTTATTGGCTGACAAACCCACCTTGGCCTTCTTTGGCGCCGATTCACCCTTAGAAACCCACTGTTTTGACTGTTGTTTGTTCTCTGGTGTGTTGTGATGGATCCATGTTTCGTCCACGGTTACAAAACGGCGCAAAAACTCCTCCATATTGCGATTAAACAACGCCAAACCTTCCTGTGAAGTTGTTACACGATTGCGTTTGTGGTCGACTGTGAGCAAACGCGGCAGCCATCTTGCGGAAAGCTTTCTCATGCCCAAGTGATCATTCAAAATTGAAACCACTGAGCCATGCGAGATCCCTACGGCTTCTACAATCTCTCGCACTTTCAATCTTCGGTCGGCCAACACCATATCGTGAATTTTGTCGATTGTTTCGGGTGTAGAGACCTCAACTGCGCGTCCAGGACGTTCGGCATCTTCAGTGCTTGTACGGCCACAACGAAATTCAGTAAACCACTTTTTTACCATTGAAATCGATGGTGCAGAGTCCCCATAGTATTTATCAAGCTTAGCCTTGGTCTCGGTAATGGTTTTTTTTCGCAAGAAATAATGCTTAATAAGCACACGAAATTCACTTTTTTCCATTTTCTCCTCAAATTAGTGAGTAGTCTGATAAAAATAGCTGTCAAACACAAACTAACTGACGCAGCAAGTTTAAATTTTGACAGGAGTCAACTGACAGATGCCTGTTGACAGGAGCAGTGTTGCTGTTTCAGTAAAGAGGTCAGAAATTCAAAAATGCACGGAATTATTGACCCGCCCTCGTACAATGGGATGCAGACGCTTTTGTGATTTGGCAACAAAACTTCGTCATCTAATTAGGCACTACATCAGTTGAAGGGAGAGTTCTGTTGAACGAGACCATTTAGCACAGAAAGACGAATCTATCCTCAAATTTCACTTGAAGGACTTAAAGTTATCCTTTATCAATGTTCCAATTTTTTCATACAGCAATGGCTTTGAAAACAATCCTTAAAATTTTCAGCCGCAAGTTATTTAAAATTGTAAAACCACCCCCCGACAGCCTTAAAAATTCACTGTGAGGGTTGGATTTACTTTGCTTAAGACACGTGTTCCCCACACACTTTGTTCTAAAGAACTCTCACCCACATGTAAACTCAAAAGATTAGACCAGGGACCGTTGGGCCTCCCCTCCAAGGCCAACTGACGAGTAAAGTTGTAAACTCCCTCGTACCCATTTCTTCTGGACTTTTTTTTGTGTTTGCCAACTAAGAAGAGATCCTCTTTTGATAAATCCTTTGGCACAGTGTGTATTTTGTTTGACAGGCACTCATGTGGAGTAGGAGCCTTTTGACTTGTGGTTCAGTATGAATATGTTTTCTTCTCATAAAAACCTCACACATGTACGAGTACAATACATGTGCACTCAGATGTAGAAGTAATCCGCTTTGCAATCAACGCTGTAGGTAATGTCTAAGGTTCGTGTGGCTTTTTTTTGTATCTGAAAGCGTGCAAATTGATAATTCCAGTTGATTTCTCTAATCGGTCCTTGTACTCGGCTGCTCTTCTACTTCTTCTACGTATAAAGCGAACGGTTTTTTTTTTTTATCCTTTCTCTCTTCTTGAATGAGGAATTTGTAGATAACCAAATCAGAGTCTATTTACGAAAATGTTGCCAAAGGAGCAGCGAGAGTGGTGGTTAAAGTGTGGTTAAGACTCCTGCTGGAGGGAAGATAGGTAGGATTGCTAGAAAATCTTTGAACTTCACCTCTGTGTGATTTTTTGTGTGACTTTTTGTGTGCTTTTGTTTATTTGTTTTGTTTTTCGAATCCCTGGAGTGTGAGATTGTGGAGATGATGCTTAAACGATTCCATTGAGATTATTTACAACTTCTTGAAGGTTAATCAATAAAGTACTGACTTCGTGGGCATTTGGGAATGAGATATGTATTTACGAGTACAATCGTATGACCAAGAAGTTGTCCTATTGGGGAATAGTATTCATATATGCCGTCTCTAGTAGACAAAGCGAGGTAAGGTACCACCCTTCAATAGCTTTAAATCTAACAAAGATATTATAGGTCTGGGGAAGCTTGAATTTGACACCAAAGCCCGTTAGATGTTTTGATGCAATGCATATTGTAAAAGTTGTCTCCTTCCAGAACTCCTTACGACAATAGCTACGAAGATTAAGATGAGAATTATTAAATCAAATTCTGACAAAAGGCCCCAGGCATCTTCTCCTATTATCACTATACTCACACCCTTATTATTAGAAGATTTGCTCATACGACCCCGAACGTGGATAACATCTACAGTTTTCCATGTTCCTAAAGAGTTGTTCTCAATAAACTATCACTCTGTATCACTCCACAGATTGAAGGCGCTTTAGTTCAAACTGAACCTATGTTTCAATCAACGTGGTTGTCTTAAACGTTGGTCCATAAGCTATCCAAATCTGGTAATGTAAGTGTTGCTGCGGACGATTGTTAAAATTCTCTCAAACGTATACAAAGGCCTTAAAGTATGATATCCAATTTAAACGCTCATAGTCTTAGTTTAACGAAATTTGACTTTAAGATACATTTTTGAGGACTTGAGCGGTAGACTTAATTTGTATTACGGACACCTGGTTTCGATCAGATATGGATGATCAAACAAAGAAGAATCTATTTAAAATACCCGGGTATAGACAAATACCTAACGAAGGGATTAGTACCACTATCGGTGGAGGAGTTGCAGTATACGAGTACTACAGTAATTCTTAAAGCTCGAGGTATAAAAAAAATAAGGATAGTGTCATTGAATATTAATTGGTAGAAGAAAGCGACGGCAATGTCGTATTGATGTTACGTAAATTTTTTTTATTTGCTTTAAAACTCTGTTTTTTATTAAATTCATTCACAATTACAAAAAATAAAAAAAATTATTTGGGTTCCCATCTTTCCTCAACTTCTTTCGAATGTCCTTCATAAGGTTGATGACAGTTACATTCGTGATCTTTTTAGACGCTCTCTTCCATTTAGCTCTTAAATCTTTTACGTCCTTTGCAAACTGCTCACTTTTCCTCAATTTAGCTTTGAACAAGGCCCAATACCTTTCAATGGAACGGCACTGTGGACCATTGGGTGGATTCATGTCTTTTGGGACAAAGTCGACATTTTTAGCAAAAAGAAAGCTCAACGTCGCATGAAAATAGTGAGCTGAAGCTAAATCTGGCCAAAATAATGTTGAACCCTCGTGTTTGTTTAAGAAAGGAATCATCCGTTTTTTTAGGCACTCGTTAATGTACACTTTTCCGTTAATTGTTCCCGCTGTAATAAACGACGAGCTTCTGTGTCCACATTGGCAAATGGCCTGCCAAACGAGATATTTTGACCCGAATTTTTCCATCCCAATCGATGTTGTTGATTGCGGAAGAATCTCAGCTTCAAACGAATTGTGAAACTGCGCACCTGGAAGAGTAGAAAAGTCGGCTTTGACATAAGTTTCGTCATCCAAAACCAAGCACGCTTTCTTGTTGCCGATCAACTCGTATAGCTTTCGGGCTCGTGTTTTTATGACTTTTTTTTGCTTTTCAGTAACTTTTGGTATTTTTTTGTGTTTTTAGATCGTTAGGTCTACCATTGTACCATTGTTTGGTTGGTATTACATTTCCGAGCAACATCTCTGGATGACATAGTCCGGTTTTTTACGATGGTAGCCACTATTTTCCTGTCCAAATTTGTATCATGTCCTCCACTTTTAGCTCCACTTTTCTGTTTTCGCTTAACTGTCAACGTCTCCAAATATCGTTTAATAATAGAATCCACTGTACTGCGTGCTATGTTTAAATTTTTTGCGATGAAATAGTTTGGACGCGAAGTATTTTCGAGCCATTTATCGGTGATCTTTTTACGGCGTTCCTCTTGACTCATATTTTATAAATATTTTAAACCACACCGAACTAAAATCAATAACAAACTGAAACTAGAGAATATACAGGCTAATTTGGGTACAAAATGGGATTGCAATTTTTACGCATTGGAAGTCTAGCCCGTATTAAAATTTACAGATTTTATTCGTTTCAGTCCTTAATCCTACCCAGAGCTATTATTTTCCGCAATCGGAAAAGAAGTTTACGTTAAATAAAGACCAGGTTCCTTAATAATCGATTATCAACTTTACTCTAATGACCTTAATCCATTCGAGGTTAATACTAAATTGAATGCTATAGCAAGTATGTTATATCGTTACAAAGTCAAAGATATTAAGTTTTGTAAGGATTGCAATTTTATTTTTATTTTTCCCGGGGTTGAAACGATATCTAAATTAAAATTTACTAAGTGGTAGCCGGTCTGCCAGCAGGAATCAAAAAAACAATTTTTTTTCTAAAGAAGAAGAACGAGCCCGAACCACACAGGTGGTGGTTTGATCGATAATGGCGGACTGCGATGTCAACAAAAACCCAAGGGGAAATTCGCAACAGGCAGCGGGTTAAGTGTTGCCACTTTCGGCTGCTCAGCTAGGGGCGAGTTTATGGTCAAAAGAAAAGAATCTGCGGCAATAGCAAATCTCAAAAAAAAAAAATACACAAATATGTCTGTAGGCGCCACGCAATCTTTTTGAAAAGAAATAGCGAAACCTTAAAAAAGGATGAAAAGAAAAAAACAACAAAAGTTAAAAGTCACGGTATAACCAGCGATTTATTGATCGGAATCTCGTATGGCACAATCGATTGGGAGGTATCAAAAATTTACTGATAAAGGATAAATGAATGGTAGTTAGAACTACCGGAATGAAAACCACTTAAGAGCGGACCGCTATCTTCCATCTTCCCGAACGATTGAAAAAGTTTTTTTTTTCTGTAGCGGGTCGCGTGTCCCGTTTGTCTTTTTTTTTACGGGAGTTTTTTTTCTTTTTCTCTCTATGCGGCCGAAAACCTACCGGCATCTCACTACATAATCTCAAAACACAAGCTAGGTAAGCTGTTGTTCGGTATCCTTCTTCCCTCGTTTTCTTAACTCTCCCTATTGTTCACTGGTCCTGTCTTGTTTTCCCTTTATCTTCTATCTCTCGACGTCCTCTTTTCCTTTGACTTTCCACTTATATTTTTTTTTATTTTGTTTTACTATTTAATTTTGTACAATTTGTATACTGTTTATTAATTTTAATTTTTTTTTGTCACTTTGACTTAAATCTTGTTTTTGCTTTTTTTTTGGATAAATTTCTTCCAAGCGTTGTGGTCAACCGAGAAGTGGCGGCCGTAATTCAACTTATGTCTACTCAGACCATTGGCCACCCGCACACACATTCGTGCATTACATCCAATCGGTTCTTAGCGAGCCCAATGTCTGGTATGTGTATACAGCGCTTCGCTACTTAGCTGGAGCGTGTGACCATATCTTGGAACACCGCTAGACCGCTCTTTTATACACCCAAGGGTGCCACTACCCAGATCCTCGAGTTTTGGGAATTTCCTTTGGCCTAAGTGAACATTTCCCCTGAATTGTCTTTGGTTCAAATAACCTCTTCTCTCCCCGAAATTGATCCGTGAAATAAGTCGAAGTGACAAAGAATATTGGTTTCCTATGCATTTGAGTCTAAGAAAGGGGAAACAAATCAGGTTCTAGGTGCCTCTTTTTAAAACTTTTGGAAAGTGTGTTTAGCCTTTGGGACGAAGGCAGAAGGGGATTTTCTCGAATTTAGTAGACTTAGAAAAGGTGGACCCGGTGGATTTCCGAGCAGATTTATTGAAAGGGGTGGGGGGGGGGGGTATTAGATAGTGTCCCACTCTTTACGCTGATCATATTTTTATTTTTTTTTTGTTATTGTTGGTTTCTGTCTTGTTTCGTTTGCTCCTGTGCTTTTATGCGTGTGTTTGATGTGTGTTCCAGAGAGTTACAGATAGTCCGCCTGTCTCTAGGCAAGTGGTGTGGGTTGTAGGGGTAAATGAAATTACACAGAGGATTCCAGACCGTCCATCTGGCTCTAGGTGTATAGTCCAAATAACATGACCGACCGCCATATGTTCAGAGTGTTCCAGGCCGTCCGCCTGGTCTACCCTTTCTAGGTGAACCTACTGGTTGTCACCTTCGAGGAGCGTAAAGACAGATGTTCGGGATTGGAAGAATCCACAGGTGCCCTCCGCAAATACGTTCCTCCAAAGCAACAACGGACACAACAGACAAAGCAGGTCAAAAAAGTGAAGGGGTTAGGGCGGAATGCCGGGTGAGACAGAACCGCACGTGGGTCAAGCGTAGACTACTTCGCGCTGAACCCTTGCAAAAAAATGTCCTATTAAAGTCTTCTTTTTTTTTTTTTAAAGAACTTAACACTCAAGTGGGTATGAATACACTTATAATGCCTCAGCATGTGTTAAGTTCTTTGAAAAATGGGATTGAGAGAGAAAGAAAGACGTTTGGGCACAGTGATTATTTCGCTCCATGGGTGGCATCCAATGGGGAGACTAAATTCATAGCGGAAGTTGGTTTGATGTTGATTTGTAGTCAATTACTCATATTACTTGATTTTCGTTAACTGAAAAAATAGATAATATGTCTTTCGGGCGAGACTGGGATTCGAACACCGAACCTTCCGATCTGGAAGCCAGTCTACTACCACTTGAGCCACGGCCACCCACAAAGTGAAACAACGTGCCATGATTGGTTCCGTCGTTTCAAAGACTGAAATGATGTTGTCTTCGATGTTGACGACCGCTCGCGTGAAGGAAGGCCAAAATCGTTCGAAAGCGCTGAATTGGAGAGCTTGATTCAGCATTAGGAGTTACCCGCTAAGTCATTTCCAAGCAATTGCATGCATTTGGAATGATTCAAAAACAAGGAACTTGGGTTCCTTATCATTTGAAGCAAAGGGATGTTGAAGGACGTTGCTCAATCGGCAAAACAGGGTATGGGTATATAATTTATTTCGTGCGGTATTTTTTCAAAATTTGAACGTTTATTTATGAAAAACATGTAAAATAGTATTATTCAAAGTATTGCCCATCTGAAGCTATGACTTTTTCCCATCTTTCTGGAAATTTGTGGATCCCATCCCAAAAGAACTGCCCCGGCTTGGCAACCAAGAATGTGAACTGATGTGAACCGTATTTCAGTGAGGGCGTTCTGCATTGACCGGAACAAATGGTAGTCAGAAGGGGCAAGGTCTTTGCTATAAGGCGGGTGGGGTAAGACTTCCCATCCACTGTTTTCCAAATAGTTCTTAACCGGAATAGCAACGTAGGGCCGAGCGTTGTCATGATGGAAAATTATTGCCTCGTATCTGGTCGCATATTCTGGACGTTTTTCGGTCACTGCTCTCTTCAAACGGATTAATTGTGTTCGGTAGCGTTATTCAGCTTTGCCGTTGATTTGGCTGGTTGGCCGGGTTTCACATATGATTTTTTGCGCTTGGGGTTGTCGTAATGGATCCATTTTTCATCACCAGTACAATCCGATGCAAAAATGACTCCCTTTTGTGGCGTTCCAGCAGCATTTCGGACATGCAAAACCGCCCTTATACGTCTCTCGGCTTGAGTTCATGTGGAACCCAATTTCCTTGCTTTGAATATATCCAGCTGCTTTTAAACGTTTTGAAATTGCTGCTTGAGTGACATCCAAAGATTCTGCGAGCTCTTCTTGTGTTTGGCAACAATCTTCATAGAGTAATGCGTCCAGTTCTTCATCTTCAAACTTTTTTGGCTGCCCAGGACGTTCATCGTCTTCCAAGCCAAAATCACCACTTTTAAATCGTGCAAACCACTTTTGGCACGTTCGCTCAACTAGCGCATGTTCACCATAAACTTCCACCAAAATACGATGACTTTCGGCAGCAGTTTTCTTCATATTAAAGTAATGAAGAAGAACTCCCCGCAAAAACACATTTTCAGGCACAAAGTTCGACATATTTGAGTGAAAAAAAATTATTGTTGTTTACGCTTCAAATGAATGACATATACTGAAGTGACGTACAATGACAGTAGCTTTCCAACGCATGTTCCAATGGAATAACACAAGTTACGCCATCTCTTAGCAAACCGCACGAATTAAGTTATATGTCCAATATTATGACGGGTGATGAAAAATGGATTCCTTACATCAACTTCAAGAGAAGAAAGTCATGGGTTCACGCTTCTACGTCGTCGGTTTGGCTGAATTTTCAAGCTGCGAAGGTTATGCTGTGTATTTGGTGGGACCAGGTCAGTGTAATTTATTGTGAACTGTTGAAACTCAACGAAACTATGACTGGGGACCGGTATCGACTTCAGTTGATGCGATTGATGCGATTGATGCGAGCATTGCTCGAAAACCGGCCACAATACCGTCAGAAGCACGAAAAAGTGATTCTACAGCATGACAACGCTCGGCCTCACGTTCCCAAACCCGTTAATACCTACCTGGAAACGCGATAGAGCGCCGCCCGGTTATTACTTGTTCCGTTCGATGGTACATGGTTTGGCAGCAGTTTCGCTCATATGAAGACATCAGAAAATGGCTTGAAAGCCTTAAAAGATAAACTCTTTTACCGTAACGGTATTCAAACTCTGCCAGAAAGTTGGGTAAAAGTTGTAGCTAGCGATGGGCAATACTTGGAATGATCCATTTGTAATCATTTTTTCACAATAAAGCTGCATTTTCGTCAAAAAAAAAAACAGCGATAAATTAGGTTCGCGCCAATAAATTATAATGAAGGTAAAATAATTTTTTTCTAACCCTAGAAAGATAACCATATTACGACAAACGTTAAGGACAACCATATGCTTTAGAGACGCGTGATTTTCAAATGAGTTAATTTAATTTATTTAGTTATATTTATTTATATTTTATATAACGATGTTAAAAAAAGGTGATTGCATTTTCTATTTGCTTACAATCTATAATTAGCAGGAACAATTCCGTAAATTACGGCTCGCGGAGTAGCAAAGAATAGTAAAGCTTGGCAGCGTATAGACTGGTTTGATTATTATCAACTCATTTGCTGCTCATTTGCATTGTGGTTTCTATCCCTTGATATGTTTTGCTCCAAGGCCACCTATCTTTGGCCGGTATGTCGGATTATGACCTTCAATGCTGTACATATAACGTTGACTTGTGTCGTCCCATGTCTCACAGCACCAACAATATCTAAGTTCTCCTCCGTTAGTAACTACTCGTACTTATTGCAATCTGATGTGGCCCAGCTACTTTGGGGAAATTGTTATGTTGCCCCCAAAGTGGATGGCAAAGCTAATTACTTGCAATCTCTAATTTTAGAACTCTTTGATAAGTACGAGTATGTTTCTGGAAAAGCATAATAAAATATGTCCATGGTCCACCATGCGATAGAAATTCGTAATAAGCTGAAAGCTAAATGGAAAATAAGTCAAACGAGTGGCAATTGCAAGAAATATTATTGGAACTCCACCCTTATTACCAGAAGAGCAAAAAGAAGATATTTCATCATAAAACAGAGCTCTGAGCATACCTCAAAAAATCTATGGAACATTCTACGCTCAATCAATGTTGGAAACCAAGCAACAGTTGGAAACATCCCATCTTTTTGGAGATAATGAAGCACGCGCCTTATTTAGGTCTTCTTTTACGACTTTATTCTTACACAATTTAATCTCATACTAATATTGTACACTAATCTAATTCTTAACCTATGAGGGTTTCATGGGCTTCGACGGTACAGTACCATCGAAGCCATTCAGTACCATCTGACACCACAAGGTGAAACTTTTTGAAAACCTGGAGAAATGGGATAATGGATGGATTTTTTATTTACAGAACTTTTTTTATGTCTGTACTTCCAGGCGATTTTTCTTTTAGAAGTTGCGAGTAATTAAAACTGAATTTGGTAGGTACCTGCGTTTTAAATCCTTTTTCCGTCAGGTCCTCGGAATATCCGTTACCACAGCCCAGAAGTTTTATTATGATGATACCAATTATCATTAAGATTTAGAGGATATGCTTACGCGTATAACGTTCTAAAAAACTGAAAATTTAATTATCGGAAAACCAATAAAATCCTGGATGCGCTTTATTGCTTTATAGCATAATACCTCGGCGGGCGACGCGATTATTTTAATTATTTTACAATTGCACATAAACTAATAATGAGTACTCGACACATTTTTGTGACGTTCGGGCTGAGGCACAGGTAGAAAAGGATCATTCAGAAATTTGCCAAAGCATAAATTTGAATCAGAAGAGATATTTTGAATCAGTGGAGTGTTCTAAGCCACTCTGCTAGGTACGTCGTTCAGAGCTCTTAGGAAAAATAATTTTCTATTCCTTCTACCGTGATTTCTAGATTTTCAAAATGTCTCCTGCTATAACTTTTATGACAGAAACCAGATCAGCAAACTGTCAACCAGATTGATCATGCTGCGATCGACGTTAGGCACTCCTTAAGTGTTATAGATGTCCGAACATTCAAATCGGCCAAAATACCTAGTTGCAGCCAAGATAGGTCTACGGATATCGTAGACGCCAAAACAACGGGGAAATATTATGAGGAGGTTTAATGTTCAACGGTTGCCATTGCAAACAAACCGATTGCGTCTCCCTCAACCTCTCGAGAAATCCTTTGCACCCGGCATCAAGTCCTGAAGACCAGTGGCTCTGTCGCCGAGAAGCCATCAGAAATTCCGCAACTGGCGTGCTGGGTTTCACCCGCCCACCACCACAGAACAGGCACTGCACCAAACGACAAGACCGGCTAGTAAGCTCTACGAGCAAAAGAGGAAGGAGCAACATCGGTTTCTCCGAAGAAAAAAGCAAGAGCATGAGAAGCGGGCGATCGAGGAAATAGAGAGGTGTTACTCCAGGAATAGTATTCGGAAGGTAGAAAGAACGTGTCAGCTTAATAAGAGTCGAACGGTAACTTGTAGAAATGAACAAGGAAATCATGTAGTAGAGTCACAGTCAGTGCTGAAGATATGGTAAAACCATTTCTCAAGACTGCTAAACGGCGAAGACGACACAAATTCCGCAGGCAGAGCGAACCACTGAATATTGACGATGCAAGTCAAGAATCCTGTCCACCCGACAAAAATGGAGTGAGGATAGCAATATCCAAACTAAAGTCGATTGAGGCTGCCGGGCCGAACGGCCTACCCGCCGAACTAATTAAGGCAGCAGGAGAACACATGATAGAGAGCATACACCAACTTATTTCCAAGATTTGGTCGAATGAATGGAACCTCAACATCGTTTGCCCGGTGCACAAGAAAGGAGACCCTCTAAACTGCGCCAGCTATAGAGGTATCAGTCTCCTAAACATCGCATATAAGACCTTGTCTGCTGTATTGGGTGAGCGCTTGAAACCATTTGTCAACGATCTGATTAGACCTTATCAGTGCGGTTTTAGGCCTGGTAAGTCCGTGACCAAATATTCACCCTACGGCAGATCCTGGAGAAAATCCAAGAAGTTCTGATCGATACCCACCACCTTTTTATCGATTTTAAAGCCGCATATGACAGCATCTACAGAGCCACGTCTAGTTTTGGCATCTCTGCCAAAATCGTCCGCTTGTGCAAGATGAAGATGTAGAAAGCTCGCTGCCGCATAAACGTAACAACCTAACCGAGACCCTTGATGTCAAAAACGGATTTAGGCAAGGCGACTATCATGTCACTTCTTCAACATCATACTTGAAAGGGAAGACTCACAAGCCAACACACTAGGTACGATCTTTCAAAAGTCTGTTCAACTGCTTGCACACGGCGGCGACATTGATATATCACCGGTGCCCTTGCCAGTACAGGAACAGGAGCGGTAAATAGCGGCGAATCGGCTGCTTCTTTTTGCTGAGAAAGGCCCTCTCCCGAACAAGCAAGAAAACTCTATATAAGACCCATGTACTCCCGGTCCTGCTCTACGGTTCCGAAGCATGGACCCTTTCTAAGGCGGATAAAGATATCCTTGGTCGTTTTGAGAGAAAAATTCTTCGTAAGATATTTGGTCCAGTATGCGTTGACGGGTTCTAGGGGAAACGATTCTACGATCTACGAGCTGTACTGCGACATCGACCTGATCAAAAAACTGCGCATTGGGCGTTTGAGATGGCTGGGATATGTGGAGCGAATGAACACCAACTCTCCAACCCGTAGAGGAAGGCTTCGTCTTAGGTGACGCCCGCAAGTGGAACGGGACCCCAACCAACTTGGACCTGGAGGCAGTTAGCCAAAGACAGCGCTAATTGGAGAGGCTTAGTGGCTAAGGCCCAGTTCCACCCCGGACTGCAGCGCCGCCTAAATAGGTAAGTATGACAGATGCTGGTGAATGGGATCAAGGTGGTGTCATATCTTCACTGGTATGGTGCGTGTTAATTGGCTCATTGCTTTACGCTCTCAATAGTTCTAACGTCTATGCTCCAGCATATCGAGATGATGCAGCTGAACTGTCTGCTGTGTGCACGTAATCGAGCATCTTCGATCCATGTTCTCTTCATGAGGAAAAGGAAGCTGGAAGGGAAGACATCACCATCACCTAAAGTGAAAATTTGGTGAAGGGGCTACTCATTTGAATCTATAGGGAGAGCAAAAGTGCTCTTAAAGCCTCTCACGACTTATCAAAAGGCTGAATTCACAGAGCCTTGTTTCGGTCTCAGGCAAAAATAGGATCAAGGAAAATCGTCGGTGAGTTTGCTATGGAAAGCCCAGTAGTTTCTCAGAACCGTGGCCTTAATTTATTTTAATTTTTGTACAAGGTGGCGCAAAAGTTTCCACCCGATGTTCTTTGGTTATAATTTTTTTTATGAATGAAAAACTTTGGTTCTGCTTTTGGATTGTGTTTACTTGATGTCTCACATTTTTTCCTATTATGTCGAGAAGATGATATTGCCTATGTAGCCGCCGCCAGAATTGATGACCATTCGGGCCCGATTTGTGGCATTTTCCATTACTCTCGCCAGAACTTCCGTCGATAGGTCCTCGCATACTTGACCGATATTCTCTTTGTGATTTCAAGGGTCTGAGACATAGACTCGTGACTTCAAAAAATCTGATAAAAAGGAGTCTGGAATGGTTAAATCAGGCAATCTTGCCGGCCAGTGCAAGTCGAAAAAACGAGAAATTCGGCGAACCGGAAATACAGCCCTCAGAATTGCGGTTGTGCCTCGTGCAGTATGCTCCGTTGGAACTACATGTCCTCCAGTCCCAATTCATCCAATTGAGGAAGGAGAAAGTCGTTGAGCATGGCTCTGTAGTGCTCAACGTCCACAGTAGTCGTTTGGTCCCCGGCGTCTTCGAAAAAATAAGGCCCGATGACGCCTTCAGTGTAAACAGCACACCATGCGGTAACTTTAAGCTGGTCTAATGGCTCTAAGTGGGTTATACGCTGATTTTCGGTCCCCCAGAAGCGATAAATTTGCTTATTCGCATATCCACAGAGATGGAAATGGGCCTCGTCGCTCATGGTGGTTTTCAATGAAAAGTTGTCTCCTTCGTGCTTGAGATCCAGGCTAGCTTGAGCGTAGATTACACGCGCTTGGCGGTCAACAATTAACAACTGATGCACTGTATGCACTTTGTAAGGGAAGAACTTACAGTCTTTCACCAAAATTCTCTGTAAAGACCGATTGATTCCCAATTATGTGGCACGTCGTCTGGTCGATACTCCGGTGTCCTCTGCGACATTTTCAACCACAGCTGCGATATTCTCAGCAGAACGGCTGCTCCGGTATCGGCCAGACCAGGCAGCATCTCGTGTTGTCCCATGCTCTTCTAGGTGAGCGTCTAAACGTCGTAGTTATTGCCCAGTTGGTGTTGGACGACCGGGAAAAATGCGCCGAAATTCACTCTGCACCAACACTTTCGACGAATTATTACGCAAAAAAAAAATCGTAACAATTACTTCCCGTAAGTGACAAGTAGCACTGATAAAGGTTTTTTTTTAGACAGCTAATTCAAATAAACGTATAAAATAATTCAGGATCAAATAATTCGATATATGCACTAGGAATATTTCTTCTTAAAATTAAACTCTTTCCGGCCATGTTGCTGGCCATCGAGTTTTGTTTACAGAATATATGTGGATACAACATCTATGATAGTTTTGCTTTTTTCCCATCCGAAGCATCAATCAAAAGCATCTGTTCCCATTCGGAAGGACTCTGTTATATCATATTTCCATCCGGCAGCTGGGGGAAAAAAAAATGGAAAACCTCATCATTCTAGAATGCCTCCTTCATCGAGGTCATAAACTCAAAAACGAAAGTGCATTCTTGCTGAAAAGTTTTTTGATTAAACCAAAGCTATGCGAATGGAATCTTAAAATCAGATCAACCCCCTACATCCAGTTGGGAAGGATGTTTTCTTAAAAGAAATTCACTAAATCCCTCTGCCATCGCTTCATAAACATTCTGAGCGTGTAACTCTCTTCCCAAATTGAACTGCAATCGATTGGGGGTTAAATTAATTTTCCATGACAAAGGACATTGTACTCCTCGTCGGGTTACTAGTACGAGTAACATACACCATAAGGAAGGTATCCTGGAGTTCAAACAGTACAATGCATAGCACTCCAGCACAGTGTTCCACTTAGCTCTAGGGATCAACTAGTGGGCAGAGTGGTATAACGAAAGAAAAAAAAAATTAGGTCAAATGGAGTTCTGCCAATTGCTCCAAAGTCCGAAGCAGAGATGTCATGCTGGGCGCAGTCATGGTGTTAAGTCATTCGCCAGACCTTCAGCGCTGCAGTGGCGCTGTGTTGTTTGTTGGGAAAAGTTTTACCCTCTGACACGGATAAATACTCTCCGCTGGATACTACCCTGTTCAATGTCCTTAGTGCGGAGTAGAGTTGAGTTTGGTATTAAATTTTTGGGCGAAAGAAATTCACCAAGCGTCCAAGATAAGTTTCGAGAAATCGAGTCCGGTTCGATGGTTCCTTCGATGGATTTTTCGGTTCAGTTGGTTTTTGGGAAAGTTTTGAGTCAAAATTCAACCATGACACTGCTGTTTTGGAAGGACATCTATTCAGTTATTTGTCGACTAGGGTTCCAATTAGAGTGGTGATGGTGTAGTTTCTGACACAGTTTGAGGGCCTGATTATTCGTCACCACCCGAGGATACGTGGATACATGTGCTTCTCCAGTCTATGTATACAATTATCATCAAAGTAAATGTCAACTACTCTGGCTAAAGGTCAGAGAGGCAACATCAGCAGCAATGACAACGGCAGGGGCAAAGGCAAACGACGAAGGCACCTTCACATGACCAGAATGTCTGATGGGTGTGCAAATTAAGACAAAAAGCCACTTTGGCATTCATGAGAGGCATTACTTGGCTCTTGGTCTTCCATTAAATAAGTTTTCCCTGGGGGATTGTGATTGTCTCATGAACACCTACACCCAGTGACCATATTTGTCCTTTGATTCATGACTTTCTTCTAGACATCGTGAATCATTGTGGCGTGAGACGTACTCTCGTATGAGTATCTCATGCAGCCGAGTCATTGAAATGAAATTGACTTTTCGAATATGACCTAGATACAAGTTGAGGGTAGGAATAGAAGTTGAGGAACATATCCTGGAGTAGGAGTTTTTTTTTTCATTGAAACTAGAAAGTGCAAGTCACATGATGGTGAAGGTTCATATGTTGCGGTGTAACCGTTTGTCAAAAACAAATTTCTTTCGCTTCCGCTTTTCCCGATAGTCTCGGGAATGCTATGAAACTCTTGCTTCTTGAAGCGAGAAGTGGCATGGAGCACAAGAAAGGATAAAGCAATCTGTTTGAGCTAAAAGTTGAGTTTCTCATGTGTAAATATGTGGAAATAGAAAATGAAATAACGTTAGCATCGTTCATAAGAGTCACCGCATCCCGAAGATGTTAACTGAGTATCGAATTGTAATTGGGGAAATAAGAAAGTAGTTCTGGTACTAGGGTACATCATTTGGCCGCCGCAAACCGCATGACTTGTGTAGGTTGCGGCGATGGACATATACTCCTTCAACGTTTCCTTTCCGATTTTTGTTTAATCCCTCTGGAACGTCACCGAAAGATGCGTTTTCTCATATCGTTGCCTTTTAATGTTGCTGCAGAAAGTCAAAGGCTCTGTATGCTTGAATCTATGGCGAATTAGCTGCCATATTACTGAGATTTTCCCCTCTAATCTAATGTTTTCAACTGTCACTGCGCTCATTATATCAGTACGTGATCTGTTTAGAGGATCCCTTTGTCTGTTCAGAAATTCAGGATTTGCAAACTCCTATAGGGACTAATTCATCAAGTAGGAAACTATAGAGCTATTGACCTAGAGCAGCCTCTTTCGCATTTGGTTGGTTACCTATGTAAACTTGTGTCAGAACCTCCACATACAGCAGTCCATCAGTTTACCCAAATACCATGTTCAGAGTCAGAGCATTCACCAGCTGGTTAGCTCAGCCTGAATTTTACGAACTCCGGACTTGTGAAGGGTTGTTGTCACACCAAACTTTCGCCCCCTTCCACCCCACCACGCTGTTTCCAATCGTCCAGACGAAGCTTAAAACGAAGGTTCTGTCTTCCCCGCCGTTAGTGATTCAAAGGTCCTCTTATCGTCTATTCGCTCGTTGTGGTCCACACAGTGTAGTCAACGTGTTTTGGCTTTCTGTTTACATCCGCATCCTGATAGAATTCATAAGGTTCACGGTTGTACCTTCTACTCCACTCGCATACCGGACCAAATATTTCGCGTAGAATTTTTCTCCCGAAAGTGCTTTCCTAATTGACGTGCAGGATCAGCGCGGTTGTTGAGCGTTTCTTTCGCCTTCTGAGGTAAATGTTTTGATCCATCTTCTTGGGTAAATTTTCGCCGAATCTCCACTCCATTTGTGAACTGGATGTTCACTCTAGATAAACTCCTTAACCGCTTTAAAGTTAATATTGTCAAAAGAGACGCTTTGTTCTAAGCGGTGCACTTATCCTTTTTTGTTTTTTGACAAAATATGTTTGGTTTTGTCCACATTTAATGTCACGCAGGGTGTGAAGGATGATGTCGATGGCATCTGCATATCCCAGAAGGTGGACAGATTTGTTGGAGATAGCATATTCCGTGTAAGTAACTGCCCTGCGCACTATCTGTTCCTGTACCTCCTTGCCGAAATCCGGTACTCGTTTGGAATAGGAGGAATTTTTTTTTTTTTTTCAAATTGCACCGTTTGCTTTCCAGCGTCACGCAGCACAGTTGGAACAGTTTTATTGGGATCTCGATCGCCTTGTAGAGTTCAAGACAATGAAGACTATTCTCGACTTGAAATTCATGGGAATAGCCCAGAGCTTACCTGCAGGGCCTGAAGCCACTCTGGTACTTACGTATGTTGCCGAAAAGTGTGTTGCGAGAGAGTTTGAAACGTTTACATAATTCGTTGGATAGGGCCTTGTATGAGACAGGAATATGCTTCGATAGTTATTGAAGACGGGGCATACAAAGCTGGGAGTATAGTCATCGGGGGTGTTTTCTTCTACCCGTATCTGGTTGATAATTTGGCACATGTACCCTACTGGAACACCACCTCCCTGTTTGAAGAGCTCCGCACGTAGATCATCGACTCCGGTGGCCTTGTTGTTTCTTTACCAACCTCTTCTATACTAGAATGATGGCTGGCTTCTTCATTGAATGAAAGCGGATTGTTGCTAGAAGTACCGCTTAAACACAACTGGACTTCGGTGGACTAATTACCTAAATTCTTTGCTTGAAGTCAGCTTGCGACTTGCCTAGCTTTCCCGAGAAAAATATTTTAAACAAGAGGAGGAAGAGATGTATCTAAACCCACAAATAGTAATAGAAGATATTGTGCAATAAGAAAACACGAGCAACAAATTGGTATCCTTGCATTTCTGCAGGAGCTGAGGAATCTGTTGCGTACTCCCAGTTCAACTGCCTGGATTAAGCACATGTCAGAATGGAGTCGTTAGGCTGATAGAACTTCCGAGATCTAAATGATCTAGCGATCCGAGGTTTCGAGGGCGGATAAGAGATGAAGCATAGTAAGCCGTTAGCTTCCAGATGAATAGATGAATGTATTCCCAGCTTGAAACATCTAAACAAACGCGTGGTCACAATCAAAATTTGGCTCAATGTCCTGACGTCCCTTCGTGATGGCCTTACTTTCTTGATTTTATGAGCACCTCGACCTGCATGACAGTAGTGTCGTTAGTTTCTGTCTAGCCGATCTCTCGCTCGCCTTAGGGGTATCTATGTATAATGCAACTGGCCCTCCCCTCCAGGTTAGGAGTTGAGCTTCCGGGGTAAATGTCCGGTCATGGAAAAAAAAAAACCAAGACACGAAGCTAGAACAAGCTTCGGATACGGACGGATCTATTGTCGACAATCCCTGCAAATGAAATCAGGACAAGGAACTTCGGATCTGCACGTGGAATGTTAGGTCCCTTAATAGGTCACATGCAGCAGCACAACTCGCTGCTGCAAAGCAGATGTTAGCGCCATGTAACAAATGCGATGGGATGGGCCAGACAAAAAGAAAATGAAGAGCTGCGACATTTACTACAGCGGATATGGATTTGTTGTTAGAGTCAGACTAAGTCTCGGTCTTGACTTTCCTCTTAATAAACCGTATTAAGGCTAAATTTGTCGGCATTCGCCTTACATGCGCGCAAGACCATACAGAGGAAAAAGATGACAACACCAAAGATGATATCTACGAGCTCTTGGACAAGACGTACGTGCAGTGTCCTTTAAAATTATCCTCGGCGATTTTAATGCAAAGGTAGGAAGAGACCACACCTTTGGTGTTACTGTTGGAAAGTATATCCTGTACGACACCATCTCAGATAACGGATCCAAGTTAAATGACTTTACGGCGGGGTGAAACACTGTCGTAGGTAGCACATATTTGTAATGGAACTCGGAGAACTTCTGATCAATCAACCATCAACAAGATTGACCACATTCCGATCGACCCAATGCACTCTTCCAGTATTATGGATGTTCGAACTTTCCGAGGGGCCAAAATCCACTTGGACCACTATATTGTTGTAGCCAAGGTACGGTTGCGGATATCTCGAACATCAAAATGACAAGCTAATACTGTGAGGAAGTTTGACCTCGGACGGCTACAATCGCAAAATATTGCCAAAACCTTTTCCGATCGAGTATCCCTTAATCTATTAAGAGGTCCAATGTCGCCAGCATCAAGTATCGAAGACCAATGGCAGCATTGCCAAAAAACCTTCAATAACAACGACGAGTGCCGGCAAGCACATACAGCGAAGTAAGATGCTTACAAAGCGGCGTTGCATAGAAGGATTAGAGCTGCTCACGAACTCTACGAGCAGAAGAGGAGACATGAACAGTGGCTTCTCAGGAGGAAAAAGAAGGTTGAGGAAATTGAGAGATGCTAATCCAGGAATGAAACTTGGATGTTTTACCAAGAGGTAAAAAAAAACCAGCGACGAACACAAACACCGGACCGCAGCCTTTAGAGACGAACAAGGGAAGATTGTAGTAGAGTTGCAGTCGACTGTATGACGGCGCGGCGATGGTGAATAAAATACCGTTGTCAGGCAGAATGAACCTTTCAACATGGACGATGTAGATTGCTGCTCTATCAAGGTCGGTAAAGAGCTCACCGAGACTTTTGATATCAAAAAAGGTTGTCACGCGATTTCTTTAACATCTTTCTTGAAGAAATAGTGCAAGACTCACGCACCAACATAAGAGACACATTCTTTCAAAAGTCCGCCCAATCATTAGCTTACGCCGATAATATGAACATATTCAGAACAAAGCAGCGCGATGTCAGTGGCGCTTTCGTGAGTATTAAGGCGGAAGCGGCGAAGATGGCTTTAACTGTCCATGAAGGCAAGGCCGAGTATACGCTATCAACAGGAAAAGACACCCAACACCGAGGTCTCGGACAGAACGTCACCTTCGACAGATATAACAGTGAGGTAGTTAAGGACTTTGTTTACCTAAGCTCCGCTAACAATTCAGACAACGACACCTGCACTAAGATCAAACGAAGAATAACGCTTGCCGATTCCTGCTTCGTCGGGCTAAGAAGGCAATTAACTCTCTCTCGAACCGTGTGTAAGACCTTAATAATCTCCGTCCTGCTGTATGGCTCACAGGCATGGACCTTATCAGACATGGAAAAGGGTGGTCTAGGCTGCTTGGCCTGTCTTAGACTTCAGCTATTCTCCCAATATGAGATGCATCTCGACTGTTCCCAAATATTTATAGCTAAATTAAAGTTTAGGTCCATTATAGGGAGTTTCTGAGGCCTTTTTGGTCAGTTCTTTAGACTTCACATTCCCATCAATGCCCTCATGACCAGGAACTCACCACAATTTGGTTTTGTTCCTAGTGCTCACTTTTTGAAGGGTTTTGAGGCAGTACATGACTGGTTTGGAGTCAATGGTATTCGAGCTATGGGCACTTATATGTACATAGCTACTTAACTGCCAGAGTTGTAAATATTGTTGGCACATACTTGAATGGCGTGGAGTTCTCCCTGAAATATACTGCGACTTTTGCCCATTGCTATGGTAATATTTAGGTTTGGTACGTGTTTTCCAGCTCCCACTCCCGATTCCATTTTAGAACCATCCGTATGCGACTTTATGCCATTTTGGCTGTTTGATGAGTTATTGCTAACCCATACTTCTTCGTTTCGAATCTTCGTGAAGAATCCTTTAACGAAGCATAATGTTTTTTGAAGGCGGTCCATTACCGCGCAGTATTTTCCGGTATTTCAAAGAACAGGGTCCTTAGATTCGGGTGATCACTAAGATTTAACTCTTTGATTTGCACCAGACTTGGTAAGCAGGGTAGTGTACTGTCTAAGTGTAAGGGCGTTAGTCCTATTAATGCATCTATAGCAGCTATGAAGCAGGTCCAAAAGGCTCCAAAAATACCCAGATATACAAGACGCTGTCCAACTTTAAGCTTTAAAATAGCCGTCTTTTGCGTGACTTTAGCCCACCATATTATAGAAGTATATATTACGATCGGCCTGACCATCATTATGTAGATCCTGTGAGTGATCTTTGAAGAGATCTCTCATGTACTGCCCCACATGAGGCCCGCCGTCGCCCACAAAGCGTTGTCTAAGTGAGAGTTCCAATTATTACTCCCTGATGTTTGACCTCGTCGGAGGAGGAACTATGACAGCCTAAGTTGGATTTGTGGAAACCAACTGTGAGAGTGGTGCACCAGTCTAGGACTATCTTAAGGGTATTTTGCATACATGCAGTTACTTTGTTATTCCCTCTGCCCCTAGTGTTGTATCTTAAGTTGCTCATCAATAACCAAAGACCACTGGAGGGGCCATAATACGCCTCCCTGCGGGCAGCGCTCTACGGCTGATACTGATACCGAAGTCGATCCTAATGAAATAGTAATCATTCGTCTTTCAATCATCGCTTTGACTCAGTTAATTGTAGGTTGATCGATGTTTCTACGGACCAAAGCATTTGATAGGGAGTTCTATCCAGTAATATCGAAAACACACTCTATGCCCAGAAATGCGCAAAGTGCCATTTCTTTATAGCGAAAGAAGCTTTGATTTCAGCTGTCAGCTTCATTAGAGCACTTTCCGTCGACTTGTCTTTCTAATAGGCGTGCTGACACTAGTGCAGAGGCAAGCTATATCCTAAGCTTTCTCTGATATTGACGTCAATAATTCTTTTCACTGTTTTCATATAAAACAATGTCAAGCTTATAGGACGATATGATTTAAGTAGTTCCCTGGGCTTGTTGTTTGGTTTGGGGATAAACACCACGTTGACCTCCCTCCAAGTGCGTGGTATGTAGCCCAAGTTGAAGTTGAACCTAAATAAGGCTGTTAGAAGAAGACCAGACCTCCTTGTTGCAAAGCTATAAAAATTCCGTCTATGCATGGTGCCTTGTATAGTTTAAATGAGTTGATAGCCCACTTAAACTTATCCGGACTTCTCGGAAATGAAACCTCCGTTGACTGTCCGTAAGACCGGTTAGTATTAAAAGGCCCTGGAAAGTGAACCTGAATGCAATGTATTCAGGATTTCTTCACGGTTGCGTGTGATTGTGCCTTGTGCCATCTGATTTGATTACCAATCCCATGCAATTAGAACGATCTTGAGAGAGGGCTTTATGGAATCGTGCTACAGCAGGAAGTTATTCCTGTTACTGGCAGTAATCACGTCAGGAGGCTCCCTTTGATTATCGCAACTCTTGGTTGTAGTAGGTATGGGCAGTGACTGAGTGTATGTAACGCGGCTTGCGAGTGTGAATTTTTTGTTGGTGACCTGTTTCATATTGTTGTATGGGCATAAAGCCTACAACAATTTGATTCGGTAAACCACCGTCAGAATTTTCACCTCACAGCCTTGCTTAGCATCGTTGGCGTTTGTGTTTTTTGTGTTTGTTTGTTATGACTAGGACATTCAGGGTGGATGTAGCCAATATAAGCGGGCTAAAAAGTAATCACTTTTCTGTGTACGTCCACGTCTGTAAGTACCGACCAGCTGTTTTGGCACTTAGCGAAACACAGATCACTCCAGTGCCACTATTCTTTCCCTATCGCTGTCTTGCCATTTATGTGCGTAGTGATGTAGCTTACAAAATTCCACCACAATGTAGTCCCTGTTCCAACCCGGAATTCAATTTCATGTGATTAAAATTCCATCTCCGTAAGCAAATTATCCACTACTGCTTTATTTACCGAAGCCCCAAACTGGACAGCAACTCGACCGTTAACGAGTTTGAAGCGCTGTCTGACTCCATTCAAAGAATTGTATCCCTGTATCCTCACACTGAAATCGTGATTACGGGCGACATTTAATATACATGCACAATTTTGGGTGGCTGCGACATTCTGGACAGACAACACACGAAGGACGGTGTGTTGAGTTCTTTACTGCGAAAAACAACTTGACGCAGCTTGTAAATGAGCCCACGCGAATACTAGACGTTGACAGTCATACCGCCAACACCCTGGACTTGTTTCCAAACTCTCACCCTGATAAGTACACGTTGATGTGCTATCCCCTCTAGGCTCGTCGGACCACTGTGTCATATCAGCTAATTTCTCTAATTTCTTACTAAAAGAACCATATGGTAATACGAGAAAGCCAATTGGAGCGGACTTTACGACTTCTTTATGAATTTCAACAGGTCGTTATGTTTCCTTGATAATGACGTGGACGCCGCTGCTGCTATGATTACAGACACTATTCCCTTTGGTATGAGATCCTTTCTCCCGCATTCAATGTTGGCTCTGAGCTCTTCCAACGTCGTCGGCATGTTGGCATAAATCAATGACTTAACGTAGCCCCACAGAAAATAGTCAAGTGGCGTTAAATCGCACGAACGAGGCGGCCAATCGACTGGCCCATGTCTTGAGATAACACGCTCACCATACTTACTCTTCAATAAATCGATTGTAGCGTGCGCTGTGTAGCTTGTGGCACCATCCTGTTGAAACCACATGTCGTCCAAGTCCATATCTTACAATTCGGGCCAAAAATAATCGGTGATCCTGGCGGGATAACGCTGACCATTCACAGTAACGTGACGATCGTTATCGTCGACGAAAAAATATGGCCCAATGAAGTGGTGATTCATGAAGCACATCTGGGTTTTCATCCGACCAATAACGCATATTTTGCTTATTGACGAACCCATTGAGCCAAAAATGAGCTTCGTCACTGAAGATGACTTTGCGATGAAATTCATCATCTTGGCGCATCTTCTCCAGAAGCCAATCGGAGAATGTACGTCGTTTCAAATGGTCCATCGGCTTCAATTCTTGAGTCAGCTTGATCTTGTATGGGTGTAAACCAAGATCCTTATGCAAAATACGCCATAATGTGGTCTGAGCGATGCCCAATTCTTGAGAACGCCGTGGAATTGACTGATTTGGATCGTTTGCTACTCAAATTTTTGCACTAAACTTGTTATTGCCTGTCTACTAGGGCGAGAATTACGACCGAAAATTGGAGTTAACGCTCTTAAAGTTGCAGTCACCGACTCCGAATACCTGTAGAAAATTTTTATAATTTGCAGACGTTGCTCGTTAGTGTACTTTACCATGATGAAAATGTTGAGTTTACTTAATAAATTGACAGTGACAGTTTGATGATTAGTGAAAGAGTGCGTTCACAAATTAAATTCAAAGTTGTCAAGTCCCTATTGGAAGACCCTTTACATTATCACAAAGGAAGTGCAAATTGTTGGTTATTCTTCAAAATTATTAAAAATTCTGCCTCATCCTCCATCCCAACACTCATTTATAAAGACATTCCAGCTGTCAAGTTTTTCCCTGCTTTTCCGCTGTAGAAAGGAGACGCCAGCGTAATTTAGGCTCATTAAATTCCGATAGTAACAGCATCACAAATTGGGGAACTATCAACAGTGTGGAATTTAATGCTTCCAAAACACAATGCTGTCTGCTGTCGCTAAAGCGAAATTTAAACACCCAGCTATTATCCATGAATGGCACTTCTATCACTGAAACTGCAAAACTTTCTATTCTCGATATGAGTGTCAATGATAACTTACGTTGGAACGATCACATATTCGATGTTGTCAAAAATGCCACGAATTGTCTAGGTTTCCTCAAGCGATGTAAGAAATGCTTTACCTCCTCTGATCTGACCTCAATATATAAAGCATTCATCCGTCCCAAGTTGGAGTACAATGTCCACATCTGGTCAGATGCTCCTAAAGCATTTCTACACCTGCTAGATAGGATTCAAAACCATGCGATAAAATTCATTGGTGATACTAATATCAGTCAATCAATTGACACCCTCGAACACCGACTTAATGTATCCTGTCTCACTTTGTTTTATCGCTATTTCCACCACCAGTGCTCCATTCCAATCGGCAGTAGCATTCCGCCTCTTCAAATCGTCAACCGTAACGCCCATCTCACTATGAATCCTCATCACAGAACTGGCGATTCGAGAGCTCGGGTTTCACCCAGTTCAGTGACGAGAATATGGCAAATAATGTCATCGCCAATGAAGGGGACCTACCCCCGTTCATTTCAAAGGAGGAACTCCATGAGATCTTCGACACAATAAGAAGTAAAAAATCAGCGGGAATTGATGGAATACCGAACATTGTGCTTCGACATCTCCCTCTAGAAGCGGTAGACATTTACACCACCTTGTTTAACAATGTAATGAATAATGCGTATTATCCAGCGCATTGGAAAACTGCGGTGATTTATCCCATCCCTAAAAGGGGTAAAGATACATTCAATCCGGCGAATCTCCGATCGATAAGTCTCCTTCCGAATATCAGTAAGGTGTTCGAAAAGGTAATCAATAGAGTGCTAACTAAGTGGGTTGAGGACTAAAATATAGTTCCGGATAATCAATTCGGTTTTAAGTCGGGGCATGATGTCATACATGCCGCGTCTAAATTGGTGTCAGATATCCAATGGAATAAAAGCAAGAACCAATGCACTGGAGCCTGTCTGGTTGACCTGGAAAAGGCCTTCGACACCATATGGTTAGAGGGACTTTTCTATAAGCTGACCAGACTGGGCATCAGTAAGCCACTTTTGTATATTCTTCATAATATGCTTAACCACAGACAGTTCATCGTGAAAAATGGCGATGCAACTTCTGCTGGAACATTTCACATTAAAAACGGTCTGCAACAAGGTGCGGTTAACTCGCCGATCTTATTCAACATTTACACAAGTGATTTGATAGGTTCACTTCCCCATAGCATAGCGTACGCAGACGATCTGATAGCGTACAGATCAGGTCCAAAAGTCGAAGTCATTAATATGCTTTTGCAACGTGACTTCGAACAAATAAGGCGGTTTTGCGATGACTTGAAGTTGAAAATCAACTTTCAGAAGTCGGAAACGATTCTGTTTAGGACGCCGTTGTCTGGTGCCTCTAGGGACACCAGAAAAAATTGGCGAAAATTCTCGATCATTGGACAACACGGCCAGCCACTTGCTTGTCGAAATGTAGTTAGATACCTTGGGATCTGGCTAGACCAATATCTATATTTTAACAAGAATGTGGATGCTGCTCTGGCCAGAGCCAAAGGTGCTTTTGCCCTTACAAAGAGACTGTTTTATAGCAGCCAACTCGATGCGAGGGTGAAAGTTATCTGCTACATGGCCCTCATCCGGCCCATGCTGGTATATGGGTGTCCTGTGTGGTTTAATGTGAGAGCAAGCTTAATGGAAAAGATTAGGGTGTTTGAGAGGGCTTGCCTTAGGGTCTGCCTTCGCCTTTACAGAACGCCAGAATCGGAGTACATAAAATTCTATCCCAATGAGGTCCTTTACAACAGGGCGAATCTGAATAGAGTGGACAACTTCGCTATTAAGTTGACTCGAAGGCATATTGCAAGAACAATGACCTCGTCTAATAACCTGATATCTGGGGCCTACTACCCCAACTACTTATATCATGAGAGTGTGCGCTCGAAGGGCTTCGTCCCCTCTGAAGCGTTCCTCTATCTGGACATGAAAGGGCTTATACAGGATAACTTTGCAGTGCCGATAATCTTCCACGTAGCTCGTGCAGTGGGTGAGGGGCGACTCAACTACAACAAAGACTTCGCACACGGCAGTATCGAACGTCTCAGGTTTAGTAGGGCGGTTTCAAGCCGCGATAAAAAAGATGTTTTTTTGCAGCACCAAAATATTTGGTGGTTGAGTGAAGAAGATCTGATTCCTTCGTCGTTTCCTTCAAGTCCGAGTTAGCCTAGTCAAAAGGCAAAGTGGGCCATTTTGTTTTTATTTATTTTTTCTTTATTTTTCTTTTTGGAATGGCCGACTTACATAGGTTAGGGTAGTTTTAAATGTTTAAAGTTAGCAACCTTGGGTTAGCTAATGATCAGATTAGCAACTTTAAGTTTGCTAACAATTAGGCTAGGTTAGATTGTATAGTTAGGCTAAGTAGTTTAAGGTTAAAATATAAGTTTTATATAAATACAAAAAAAAATTGTTCGTTCACTAAGTTTTTTCTAAATACTTATTTTCTTAGTTTAAATTGATATATAAGAATAATAATTATTATTTGTAATGACGTCGAAAGACATAAAACAATAATATAGTTTAGCTTAGAGTGCCCGTTTGGAGGGCCATTAAGTTAGTATAAGTTCGTTAAGTTATTCTAAGCTAATATTTAAGCATTTTTTCTGTTAGCATGTAAGTATAGTAAATGTAAGAAGAATAAAATAAAGTGCATTAAACAAAAAAAAAAACAAAAAAATGAATCCTCATCAGTACATTCTCAAGCCCACCTTCAGACGTACTCCGAAATATCGTGATTCATTCCTAAGCCGTACAACTCGTTTATGGAATGCCCTGCCGAGCTCTTTATTTCCTAGTTGCAAGCATTTAAGACCAATGTACATCGGTGCCTCTATTTTCTTCCTCCCTAAATTTCCATCGTCCGCGCTGTGTACAAACATTTTAAGGGTACACAAATCCCTTGAGCGCGCGCTCATTATAACAAAAAAATAAAAAATATTGTTACCTATCAAGTCCCGGCGCGTTTGGCTTATTTAACAAGCTTCCTCACTCTTTTCCGCATAGCTTCTTGGTACCATGCGTACCATGCACCGTTTCACCACAGTTCGCTTAATTTTACAGCTGTTTTTAAAAGCCGATAGAATGGCGTCGTTTGACTGGAATTGGGTCTCGTCTGCGTCTACTGTTGTTACCGGCACGGACGGCAACAATACAGCTTTGACCGCTAAATTTTCGCGATACGAGTATGTTCTCCAGTTCGTATGTTTGATGACATATCGGACCGACGCGTGTTCGTTGTTGCATCTTACTCGTATCTTGAACACAATGTGCATGTGACCTGATAAAGACGCCTCCTGGGACGCGTGCCAGCCTTCCACCATCTCTTCAAGAGTTTCTAACAATACCTTACTGGCCCCAAATGAATGTTGAGATGGGGCGACGAAACAGGGACATACTGAAGAGATTGAATATAAGCCAGTTAAATGGAAATAGCTGGAAGGAAGATATGTAACGATGTACACTATCCACAGGAATCCATTAAGCTAGGAAAAGGATAATATTGTACAGCTAGGATGAAACTGAGGAAAGCTCAGAAATGGTACAGGTGTAATGCAAGTCATAAAGGAGAAGTATATGCCATACATAAAGAAGTAATAATACAATTTAAATAGTTTGCGACATTTGGAGAAGTATCCCCTTCTGTGTGGAATTTGCATCATTTTGTGCTAGTCAAACTTTTTAGAGGAGCTATGATAGGACCGAAACCCAAGAATTGTACGCAAATTACAATTGGATAGATAGGTATACCATATTGAGCACGAAACTTTACTTGCATCGCACATGAACATTAGTTCAATGAGAAATTTAATAAAAAAAACACGGTTTCGACATAAATTAATTGCATATCAGCTGTCATCAGATTAGTTAAATTGGCATTGGCATTAACAATTTACAGTGTCGTGCATTAGAAACACTTTAAGGTCACTTTTGTTGCTCATAATTTTAGTAACAAGCAGCCGAGAAAGTTTTTTAGTTCTGGCTTTGTTTCTGTTGTTTTGTGCTTTAGAAAAAAAAAGAACCATGGACTGTTTTCATGGCACTGTTCCGCGTGTGTGCTCTAAAAACCTCAGTTGTTAAGAGAATGAGTAAAACCAAAGGAACAAAGGACTGGCTCAATGAACAGGGAAAAGCGTTGTTTATTTCAAAATTTTGAAACGACATTCTGCCGCTGTTGAAGACTAACCATCCATGTCTACGACACTGTGCGTTGATTGCATGCTTCATGTTACTTCTTTAGAGGTGATGACGGAAGCGACCCGAATTAGTCCGCCTCAAGCTGGATGAGTTTTGGTGACTCTGCCAATGGTCTACTTACATAGATTCAATGTTGCTTATTTCTATATCCTTTAGCTCGTTCGACCAATTTTTTTAGTTGGCTGAGATAATCACTGCATCACTTTCTCTAGTATTCCTGAACAATGGGGTAAATGTGAGGTCATAATGCGGGCGTATCGTCTTTTTTTCGGCCAAACACTTAATCAGGTATGGATGCCATAAAAAGATGAGGTCCAAGGTGACATAGAGTCATCACAAATTTCTTATATGTTACGGAAGCACCAGTCACTACTCTAGGATGAAAGGTGCTGTTAGCAGCAACACTTTAACTCATCCTGAAGCATAGGGTGACACAAGCAGGTCCTTCCATCTCTCTCTGTTTGTATCGACGATACCTCGATACCTCAGTTGCGTCCACGATCGCAAATTTTTGGACTGAGCTTCCGGCATAATAGTTGACCTCCATGTTTTTCTTGGCATACCAACTCGCCTTACACCTTGAGGGTTCCATTGGAAGCACTGCTTCGCTATGTTGTTATCTGGGTTCCTCAGTGTATGGCCAATCCAGAGCCGTTTTACGAGTATGTCACTATCCACTTTTGTCTGTCCAGTCCTAAGCCACAATTGATTGTTGGAAATCGTCTGTGGCCACCGGATCTTTAGGATGTAACGCAAACAACGATTAACAAAGGCTTGTAACCTGCTCGAGATGTTGGTGTAGCATTTCCACGTTTCACATGCATATAGCAGCACAGATTTTACATTGCATTCAATCAGTTTCAACTTAGTGCGAAGCGATATTTTACTAGAGTTCCACGCTGGAGAAAGGATTCCGAATGCAATACGAGCTTCATTTAGCCTATTTCTGACATCCAGGTCCGTTCCACCATCGGGTGACACATAACCACCCAGATGATTGAACTGCGTGACCTCCCCTATGGTCTCCCGTCTCAAGATAATCTCCTGTTGTTGATCGCGACTAGTGTGCATAATTTTTGTCTTTTTAGCGTTTATCCTTAAGCCAGCCACTTCCCCATTCTGTTGCTGTGAATGACACATTTGGTTAAGGGCACCAATGTGGTTTGCCAGGAAACAGATATCATCAGCGTAGTCCAAATGGCTTCCTTCCTTTCCTTCTCGAAAAGAAACCTACCTAAATATTGAGAGGATTGACTGAAAGCCCATTTCTAGTGCAGACGTCGGTCACGTTTAAGGCTGCATCTGCTTTAGAGCAGACAAGCATCAATTAGTGTTGTTCTATTCAAAAAACTAGTGATTTGTCTGCGCCGTGTTATCTGGTTGAGGTACACATGCCATCAAAAGTTTAGTTGTGGTCTAAACTAAAAGAGAAAAGCTATTGTATCGCAAAAAAATTGGTCCTTCGGGTCGGATAAGAACCAGCGACCTGTGGACTGTAGACCCATTTTATAAAAGACAAGGCAGGATAAAGACTCGATCGATGTAGCACAACAAATATATTTCCAAATTACATCGTATCTTATTTGGTTCTAAATAAGTCCGTTAACACAACAACGCAAAGCCTAGCCGCCCCTGAAAAGAGGTTAACCGTCATCTCGTAAACTCCGTCCATGCCCGATTGAAACCCGTCCAAGGTCATGTCGAAAGCCTTATTCTCAAATTGGTACTCAGTCTAAGTAAGCAAATTTATTATCCAAATCACCTTCAATAGATCGTCTCAGTCAGAACTTACCCCTCTAATAGGTGGACACAAAGTCTGATTGCCTTTTAAGTGATCGATAATCACAAACCAGTGCTCGGTGCGGTCGAAAAAAGTCGGACATAAATTCTTACGATGCAAACTCAATCCAGTGCTTATGAATCGTCCATTTACTTTCTTCCGAAAGGACACTGTCATCTGGAAAACCAACTTTTATGAAGGATTTTTATTTGAAGACTGAAGCACACCTTACGTCAATAAATTTCTTTGGATCCAACTGCACTATAAAGGTTGTCCGTCCATTGAGCCTCATGGTACCTTCTTCCGTCCAATCGACTACCATCCGGCTTGAGTCGAAAAAATTCTTAATTGATGCGTCGTTTTTGCCAGGACAATCATACGGATCTCCTATCATGCGTCCCAAGTACTTGACACCGAGACAGCCTTCGACCAACAACAAACAAACACAAATTGTCAAATGCGTTTCAGGGAATCCCGATGACATGGTGATGAGATACTCTAAATCCAACTCTAGTGATTGAGTTTCAAAGGCGTTGCATTTATAGGTGTCGTGTCGTATTCGTGATCCAAGCAATTGTCGTGATTGTCAATCAAAAATCAGTTACAAGTTATGTGCCATTGATGTGATGTTTACTAACAACCGGTGTGACAGTGATTAATGAGGAAGTGAATTGCAATCAACACTTGCCACTCGCAATGATCACAACTGGATCACGACTGGGACCGCAGTAAAATAGTTCTGGAAAGTGGGCCTTGTACTCGTATGCCATTCCTGTACTCGACACGGGGCAGAGAGCACCAATCAAGGGAAAGTGGGGGAGACAGTATCAATTCATCCAAACAGGTCTATGTATATTCCTTGATGGACCGGAAGTGACTGACGGCAAATTCGGGAGTAACGAGACTAAGACTTGAAACCCTAGTGTATTTAGCTGCACAGTTCGAGTATGCACCTATAACTAAGAATTTTATCGCAGCCCTAGATAACATCCCGCGAGAGGTCTGGATAGATCTTGGTTGATATCGGATACGGATCAGTGCAAAAAGAAGAGGGAGCACTTCGAGATGTTGGATTCAATTCAATTGAAGGCTGAGTGATGGTCCCGAATTCGAATAATCAACAATTTCTTTGGCATGGCCTGGCCTCTTTTCGTAGATTTATCGCTGCGTCACCGGTTAAGGCTTTCAAGAAAACTAAGGCCAGATACTCTGAAATTTTTCCTAATTTCGCCAAGCATACCGGAAGGGATATTTAGATCCACCACAACTCTCGCATGGCAAAATGAGCAGTGGAATGAAGATATGCAGACCAAATTGCAGAGGAAAGGAGCTACGGAACCAGGCAGGGGCTACCGGCTAAACAAAGTAAATTCATAGTATGATAGTCCGGTGTGGACCATAGTGCACATAGGTTTAGTCCCTCTTAGTGCACAGAGAGAGGGAACTACGGGTTTCTTCAATCTCGAGCGGTCAATTAATAAGAGAGCATCTGCCGGAATGGAATTTAGAAAAGAGAAACTTATTTTTCTGTTTTTCCATATACTGCCTGGAAGTTGAACCCAAAACTCTGACGTGGTAGCAGGAGAAATCGTTAAAACAACCATGCGCCTACGTGTGAAAGTGCAAACTTTTGTAAACTTGCAAATATGTGCGTCAGACGCTTTCACGAGAGGGGTGAATTTTATCGCCGATTTTTTCAGATGATGGTTAGGGATGTACAATGCCAGAGGCAAGTAGAAAAGCCTAAAGGACAATATCGGTTTACCTTAAACTTCTGAACTACGCTGACGGTATCTGTATTCAGAATTAAGAAAACCGAAGTTCTTATCCTTTCAAGCACTTACACTCAGGCGGGTTCTTTTTCTTGTAAACGATGCTTGACACAGACTTCCATATGAGAACATGTTATGGAACAAATTTATATTGCTGGACCCTTGAAGATTCAAAGCCAGTTCCAGGTGAATAATCGCTTTTCCCATCAGGCAGGCTAGAACTACAGTCCGCAGTTCTCAGCTAACGTGTTTCTCAAGCTAGAGCGGCCTCGTCCTAGCTACCTCCTGTAGCGCACCAGAAGTTGGCTGGTGTCCCCTCCCAATGAGATGAGGTCGTCCTCTACCATCCTCTCCCGTCCCTCGGGGTAAGAATCGTGGCGCTGCTGCCATCTAAGCCGGGTTATCCGAGTTCTCTAACGAAAACTCTGTTGATGCAAATGGGACCGAAAACTAACCGAAGAGCTTTTCTCTAGAAACGCCTGAGAGCATTTTCTTCTGCTTTTGCCAATGCCCAAACTTCTGTGCCGTAAAGCGGGACTGGAATGATCGGTGTCTTGTGGTTATTCGAGAGAAGTCATTCTAAGCCCAAAGAAACAGCGATAAGCAAGTGTGATTCTTCGCTTGATTTCGGCCTACTTTTGTTGTTGGAGTTGATGGCGGAGCTGAGGTGGAAAAAGTCCCTTATTACCTCAAAGTTGTAGCTGTCCTAGACGTTATGTCGATGTTGCGTGTCTCTCTTTATTGGCAGCATATAATTGATGTTTTTTCCTTGCAGCGTAAACCTTTTCAGGGATTGTATGTTAAGTCAGCTGTCATATTGATGAGCTGCCAAGCTTCATTTGTTTGCCATTCCATCACGGAAATGATTGACGGCACAACAGCGATTTCAAATCGTGGAAATTTATTTCCAAGATAGAAGCTTTGCTTGTGGAATTTATAGAGCACTTCGTGAAATTTACGGTAAACTTCATCGGCCCTCTGAACCTGCTATTTATCGGATTGTTGATATTGGATACTCACACATCAACAAGGACAAGAACCGTGCTGCTGTTAAGGCTTGTGTTGAAGAGGACCCGAATTTATCGATTGGTCGTCGTTCGCAGCAACTTGGCCTTTGTCCAACCACTATCTACAAAATTCTGGTTAAAGATCTTAGTTTCCAGGCTTATAAGGTCCAATTAGTGCAAGAGCTAAAGCCGCGTGATCATTTATTGCGCCGGGTGTTCAGTGATTGTGCTTTAAACCAACTGGAAGTCGGCCTAGTTTTTGTTCAACGACTACGTAAACAAGTACAATTGAAATATTTGGAGCAAGGCCCCTCAGGAAGTCCACCAGATGCCATCGCATCCAAGAAAATGTACAGTATGGTTAGGATTGTACACCGGTAATGTCATCGGTCCTTATTTCTTTAAAAATGAGGCGGGAACACTAGTTACTGTCGATAGGTACTCGTACAATACGATGATCAAAGATTGTTTGTTCCCAACATGATGCTGCTCCACCCCATACTATCAACGAAAACATCATTTTATTGAAAACACTATTCGGCAAAACAGTCACTTCTAGAAATGTACCCGTCAGTTGACCGCCAAGATCCTGCAATTTGACGCCATTGGATTACGTAAAGTCACAAGGTTATGCCGATAAACCAGTAACGATTAACACTTTGGACCGAAGAATTGTTCGAGCAATAGGGATGAAATAATCTTTCGAGTGAGTCTCATTTAAACAAAAAAATCTGAACCTCTAAACCACTAAACCCATCCTAATGCCGCTTCTGCTTCAATAGTCGAAAGCTCGCTGTGTTCTTCTCATTATGCCAATGTCGTCTGCGTAGGCGGGTAATTTAACAAACTTTTGAAAGATGGGGATCTACTCCGCATTTGATTGCGAAATTGGTGACTTTTCGTAGCGTAGAGCTTGCCCTACCTCCCAGCGATTGTCACCGATAACATGCAGGTTAAAATGGCAAGTGCGTGCTCAACCAGAAGCCAACACAGTAATAGGGCTCACACACAACCCTATACGGACGAGATTAAAATATAATGAACTAGCCAACAGCCTCGGATAGTGACGGATTCATTGTTGATGACCCGGACAATGTGGATCTGCCGTAGGCAGAGGACTTAGCGAACAAGCCTTGAGTTCAGGCATGTAAGCGAATACCTGACGATGATTCATATAAAGGCTATACTTCACCTACATAAGCCTCAAAAACCCCCAAACCCGGACAGTGGAGAGGTACGACCTTACGCAAGACTGCTTCTACACGCTCCTCAGTAAAATCTCCGAACAATACCCTAAATATGACGTGAAAGTCGTCCATGGCGATTTTAATACGAAGCTAGCAAAGAAGGGCATCTGTAGTAAGACGGCCAGAAAGTACAGGCATTACCTCCGAAAATAGACACATACTTATTGCCTTTGCGGCGGGATGGAATGCAACTATGTCCAACACTCGGTTTCCACACCTTGATATCCATAAAGAGATGTCTGATGCCTGATCAACAAACTGTGAACCAAATTGATCACATTGTCTTGTTGTATTCTTTTGTATTCAAAATACGGGCGCGTGTGTCCGTAACAACCCAAAGTTTAACGCCACGAACGGCTACAATCGCTACCTCACTAGGAGTTCGATGCCGCCAGCATCAAGCGTAGAAGACCAGTGCCATTACTACCAAAGAGCAATCAGGGAGGCCACCTATGATGTGCTGAGTTTCAACCCGTCCCAACAATGAAACTCCTGATTCGATGGCGGATGCAAGCAGGCAGATCTGGATAAACAGATGTACAGAATGGCTCTGTTTGAAAAAATGGAAAAGCCTCTCGAGTCCTAAGGCCAGAAAAGAAGATATGAAAGTGAAAGAGCAGAAGAAGCACTCGATCGAAGCCTTAGCAAGGTGCTCTGGCCCGAAAATAAATCTGCAAGGATGGAAAATGTCTTATTATTTCTGCAGACAGTTAAACGACGATGACGTACAACATCCCACCGTCAGGCAGAATGAAAAATTCAACTTGGAAGATGACGGACAACGTTTACGTTCAGACGACCCAGCCGGAATAGAAAAATTAAAGCTTAAGTCTAACGGTTTAAGGTTTAACTTCCAAGCTATTTAAGTAGGTGTTGATTAGGTTCGGAGCATACTCGTATATCAACTAATTTCTAAAATCTGGGGCAACGAAAATATCCCCGATAAATGGAACTTCAGCATTGTTTGTCCGATCCCAGAGAATGAAGATCCATAGAACTAAGGTTCAACATCGCTCAAGGCCGCATGTGGCAACGTCTGTTGTCACGACCTACACAGAGCAATGTCTAGTCTTAGCCAACCTGCCAAACCTATTCGGTTGTACAGGATGACGATGGCGAATGCACTCTGCTCAGTCAAGGCAGCTATTTGCAGGTTCAATGACACCGGTTCTTACTTCTTGACGTTAGTTGCATAGGACTTGTCATGAAATTGGAGCATACGTAATTAGCAGACGTTCTAGAGGATTGCTGTTACTCCAGGTTCTCATCGCTAAATATCTTCACAGCATTTCCCGTATTCGTGAGATCAAAGATATACTCAAACGCATGGCTATGCATGTACATGATGAGGCAAAAGTAATGTCATAATGTGGATTGGGTGTCATTTTGTTAAAAATGAAAAAAATCGGGCTCTGTTGTCACGAGAAGTTTACTCGAAGTTGTACAATTAATGACGTTAAGTTGAAAAAGTGATATCGGCCAAACAACCAACTTCTGAGTTGATGCACATTTGTGATCGTCCTACGGCATTTTGAATTGTTGATCCCAAAATATCTGGCTCCAAATTGGTGATTTCTTCTTCTATGTTGGCTTTCAAGCCTTGCAAGGTTTGTGCTTTATTATGGTAAACGCGGGATTTCAAAAAGTCCCAAAGCAAGAAGACTGGCGCCGTCAGATCCGGCGATCTGGCCGGTCAATTCAAGTCACCAAACAGGAGGAACACGCGGCCTGGAAATTTGTGATTTAATATCTGGATCGTTGCTCGAGCTGTGTGGGCGGTTGCCCCACGATGCTGGATAACTTTTACACTGTAAAGGCCCACCAAACAGTCACTCTGAGGGGACGCAATGGCTCTTCGTGCATTTAATGTGGATTCTCCATGACCCATAAATGCAAATCTTGTTCATTCACATAACCACTTACGCGGAAATGGTCCTCTTCGCTCATTATTGTTTTGGATACGAAATCATCCTCTAATTGCACCAGGTTTAGCAGAGCATAGGAGTAAGTTAACCTCACTTGACGGTCAGCAGGTAGCAATTGGTGAATCGTTTGCAGTTCATAAGGGAACATCTTCAGAGTACCAGACGTTGATAGTCATACCGACAACACCCAGGACTTGTTTTTAAATTCTCACCCTGACAAAGACAAGGTCAATGTGCTATCCCCTCTAGGCTCGTCGGACCACTGTGTCGTATCAGCTAATTTCTCGTACATTGACCACACAGTTAGAGGAAAGATTCCTAAAAGGACAGCGTGGCAGTACGAGAAAGCCAATTGGAGCGGGCTTAACATCTCCTTTAGGAATTTTATCTGGTCGATATGTTTCCGCGAAAACGACGTGAATGCCGCTGCTGATATGATGACAGGCGCTATTCTCTTTGGAATGAGATCTTTTATGCCTCATCAGAGCGTCAGACCAAAAGAAAAGTCGTGGTACGACTTGAGATGTAAAGAGGCTGTCAGGGTTAGAGAAACGTTTTTCGGTCCTATAAGACTAACCCGACAGAGGAAAACCGAAAAAAGTTTAAACGAGCCAAAAACGACTGCGACGTCTTTCTTAAGCGTGTAAAATTCCAGTTGGACCAAAAATTGAGGGGAAAAATACTACAAGTCCTAAAGGTGTTAAAAATTTTTGGTCGTTCGTCAAATATATTAGAAATTCTGCCTCATCCTTCATCACAAAGCTCAATTACAATGACATTCCAGCTGTCAGCTTCTTGCGACAAAATCAACACTCCCAGAATGTGCTTTGTCTCCGCGTACACCTGAGTGCGTCGAATCTTAATGGGACAATTCCACTCTTGCGACTCTTTTAGTAGCAAGAGTTCTTAAAGATCTTAGCTTACACAAATCAGCTGGTACAGATGATATATCTTCCCCTCTTCTGAAGAGGTGTTCTTCCTCGCTGGCAAAACACTGCGTAAGCTTTTTCATAAATCGTACTCCTAAGGACTCTTTCCGAGAAGATGGAAAACAGCATTTGTCCAGCCCGTCTCTTCCCACCTACAGACCCATTGCACTTACGTCCCTTCTTTCCAAGGTCATGGAAACGCTGATAAACCGTCAACTCATGACATATCTCGAAACGCGAAAACTTCATAATGACCGGCAGTACGGTTTTCGTAGCAATACGATGATCTGATGGCATGTCTCACCGAAAAGTGGAACCAAAGCGTACATCAATCTGGCAAAATCCAAATAGTTGCACTTGATATTTCTAAGGCATTTGACAGAGTTTGGCATCAGGTTCCTTTGTCGTAAATGCGGGCTGTTGGGATCGATGACGCTCTTCCTGAGTGGATTAGAAATTGCCTTTCGGAACGTTCAATTAAAGTTATCTTCGATGGTTTCAATTCTGATAATCAAAAATAAATGCTGGTGTGCTCCAGGGCTCCATTCTATCTCCGACACTCTTTTTGATTTTCATTAAAGATCTCTTGTCTCCTACTTCTAATGCAAAGTATTCCTTCGCTGATGATGCTTTTCATATTAGTTTCCGAACTCAAGCCCCTGGTCTTCGGCTGTAGAACAGGAACGCCAGCGTAGGCTTAGCGCATTAAGTTCCGATATCAACAGCATAGCTAATTGGGGACCTATGAACAGAGTAGAATTTAATGCTTCCAAATCACAATGCTGTCTGCTGTCGTTAAAGCTAAATTTACACACCAAGCCGTTATCCATGGATGCACTTGCATCGTAGGAAACGATAAACTTTCTATTCTCGGTATGTGTGTCAGTGACAACTTACGATGGAATGACCACATATTCGATGTCATCAAAAATGCTGTGAAATGTCTAGGTTTTCTCAAGCGATGTAAGAAGTATTTCATCTCCTCTGTTTAGGCCTCAATATATAAGGCATTCATCAGCCCAAAATTGGAGTATGATGCCCACATTTGGTCAGGTGGTCCTAAAAATCTCTGCACCGTGCGATAAAATTCATAGACGATGCTAATATCACTCAAACAATGGATACCCTTGAACACCGACGTAATATCTCGTGTCTAACTCAATTTTATCGCTATTTCCACCATCAGTGCTCCATTGAAATCGCCAGTAGCATTCCGCCACTTCCAACTTTCACATCCGTCTCGCTATGAATACTTATCAGTATGTTATACCCTCGAGCCCACTTTCGGACGTACTCTAAAATATCGTGATTCGTTCCTTAGCCGTAGAACTAGCTTATGGAATGCCCTGTTTAGCTCTTTATTTCCTAGTCACTATAACCTTCAAACATTTAAAACCAACGTTCACCGGTACCTCTGTTTCTGTCCTCACTGATTTTAATTTTCCTTCACCAGCGCTGTGTGCAAGCATTCTAAGGGTGTTTAAGCCACTTGAGCGCGCGCAAATTATAAAAAAAAAGGCGCTCTGATCAAGTGATTAGCATGGCTCATCTGTGAATGTTGTGGGGGAGTAGCCCTATGATAGGGTTATACTTCACTCAACGATAAAGACAATTTGTCAAAGTCGCTTTATAGTCGTTGTTTCGTACAGGCCATGGTTTCTACTGCACCGCCCAGGATGGCCTCCTTTCATATGTTTGACTTAAAATCACTTAGAAGCATCTGAGATTCTACGCTCGTAGGAAAACTCTTTCTTACTCGTAGCATCGCCATTTTTCTTTATAAAGGCATCGGCGCACATCAGGTTAATGCTTGCGCATTTATCTTTGATGCGGATTATTGAAAGGTGTTCGTTCAGGTGCCGAAAACTCAATATGCCTTCTGCTGCTGTTCTCTGTAGCAATTGCTTTAGTATGACTCAGGGCTGTCATCTCAACTACCAATTCCGTGGAACTTCTCAGTGGCAGTGATACATATCTTCTTTAAAGTGATCTAGAGTAGAAACTTGACGTTTGAATATCGTTCTTATGACAAATTGTCAAAACTGAACAAAACGATGTTTTGATGCTATCAGTTAAGCGAGTGTCTTGGAGACTAGTTTTGTCGAGGCCGGATCCTTATTTTGACCCATCTCAGCATTTCTAGTGAACAAATAAGATTGCAAAGTATCTCGAACAACTAAAAGTTCGCTAGCCCATCGCCACCTTGAGGCTTTCCATCTAGCTTGAGACACTGCATAAATACCCAACTAATCCTGTTGTGCCTTCGTAAATACAAAAGTTGCTGAGGTCCTCTCTGCCTACAAATCTACAACTACGCCTATCTGTTTGATTCTTATTGCTGTACAAAAAAAACATTTAATCGAGCTTACATCCGCAAATAGGACACGAGGCCACTTCAGCCCTAATCCCCGTAAAAGCTCTCAACAAGCCATCAGTCGTTAAGAGAAATTTTCGACATAATTTAAGGATTAGCCCACAAGCAGCAAAGATGAAAAGGGGCAATTTCAATCCGTGTTATGTTTGTTATTAGCCATTTCATTGTAACTAAATTACCCTACATCAAATTTCCTTTCACGTTAATCTGAAAATTCCAAAATAACAATCCATTATCCTTGCTGATGAAAAATGCGAACTCCCAATATCCATACACGTGATTTTGTTGCTCCTTAAATTCACTCTCTCATGGTGGTGGAATTTGTTTATGGAGAGAAGGGCATACCACATACAATCTAGCCTAAGGATTAAGGACAAAAAAAACAAGGCAACACAAAGAAAAAAAACTGCCGAATGGGGAAGAATAATTGTGTAGATGTCCTTCAATAAAGATTTTTTTTTTACTGCCGCCCAAGAAGATCCACATGCTCGTAGATCCCTTTTTTTTACTTGTTATACTCGTATTTTTTATGTTTCGGTTTAGCTGAATGTTGTTTGGGCAACAGGACAAGAACTTGTCCGTGTTTATACTTTTATTGAACTTTTCATGTTTTCGCCCTCAAGAAGGATATTCGTGTGATTGTTAGTAGGCTGAAGAAATTCACTAAAACTCTTGGAAAAGTAGTCAAATTCTATTCAAAGTTGGTTCTATACGCGTACTCGTAGTGCTTCCTTTGTGAGGGATGTTTTGAAGTGGAAACTAGATTTAGGTAAACCATAAAACTTATGAATGATACAAAATGAGGTTGGACATGTGTATTTGATTATTGATTTGTATTTAGCAACAGTAAACGTTACATCGAGATGAACCAAGTCAGATACGAGTACATGGTTCTTTAAACTTTATAGGGAAAGTTGAAAACATTTGCGGAATATGAAAAAATTCAAAACGAAATAACGCTTTGCGAATGCAATTAGTGACAAACAAAAGGATGTTTTATTATGAAATGGAAGATAACAAAATTAGGACTTATCTCTCGAAACGGAAAAGTAGAAGGGACAGAATTGTATTTTATATTTAAAAGTATTTTTAGATTTAGTAAATTTAACGTTATACGAGTATTTAAAATTTAATTTAATTTTGAATGAATAAAGAGTTTAAAAAATAGAATTCTCGGCCTGCTGGATGCTGTTTAGAATTTCTTGTTCTGATAGAATTCAGGAATCACCTTTTTCAGGTATTTAGCCTCGCGTTTACGCTCTGCTAGAGTAGTAGGTAGTTCTTTGTGGCGATTGGAGAGTGCTTCTTGCTTCTTTTTTTGGCGGTAACGAGTGGGTGCATTTTTATTTTCTTCTTTCTGACGATTTTTAGGATCCCCTTGTCCACGAACATAACCAGACTTCTGCTCGATTGCATTTTACCATTGTTCGATAGCTCAAAACAATAATTAAAAACAACGCGCTAATGTTTTATTCTATGCTGTTTATTTGCTAGTGGACTGTAACTATTTAGTATAATGCAACTACACTCGTTGACTGCTAAAATAAGAATAAGAGAAAATATACTCAAGGCGACCGTCTGCCGCATCGATGACCCAGTGGAAAAATCCATTGGTGGTGTGATCTGTTCATTATCCTATTGGCTGTGTTGATGCTGTTTGCTTGAAGCCGTGTTGATGTTGGTGCTCACAACTGTGCCGTTCGTAGAAAAAAGGGTTAGCGCCTGTTTTCTAATTCCAGACATCCCTCCCGTCTTCAATTGGTCTAGATGTTCCCGGATTTAGGAAGAACGCACAGTTTCTGGACCGGACGCACCAGGGTACCATGCTCTGTTCTTATTTCCGCACTTCTTACTAGCCCGTCCTTGCTCAAATGGATGGCCGTGGCTTGCCCCATGAGCCACAAGGTTAGAGGAAGATTCTTCTGTTTGAGAAGCACTAGCTCACCTATTTCCAAGTTGGCACGTCGCTTGTTCCATTTGTGCAATATATGGAGGTACTCTTCGCTCCATCTCCTCCAGAAATGCTGTTGCATTTGATTCACGACGCCCCATGTTTAAACTTTGGTTTAATTAATAAATATTTTTCTTGTAAGCGTGAGGGGCAATACAAAAATATATCCAGCTGATTTATTATCTCGGGGAATATTTCCCGACCAATTTCTCAAGACCCTTTCTTGGTTCGAGGGACCTACATTCCTTTATAGGTCTCAATCAACATGGCCAGTACAATCATCACTAAAGAAAAGCGAACATCTTTCAAAAGTAAAAGCGATAAAAACAGTCATAGTAGCCACAAGCAAGAAGACCCACTTACTTGAGGAGATTAATCATCGAAGCTCGTTTGCCACTCTAAGGCGAATAACAGCATACATCGTACGTTTCATCAGCAATCTAAAAAGAGCGACGGCCTATCGGATAAAGGAGACGATTATTTCCGCACCAGAATTAAAGACAGCCAATATAGTCATAGCCAAATTCATTCAGGAAACCACATTCTCAGACGATATTATAGCACTCAAAAAATTTGGACAAGTACCTGGGAAAAGCCGATTAAGTCCATTGTCTCCATTTATCGATAATAGAGGTGTTGTACGTGTAGGTGGTCGATTGGAGGCTTCTAAATTGCCATACGATGCAAAACACCAGATCATCTTGCCCAGCTCACATTTATTTACGAAGACCATTCACCAACGAAGGAGTCGACTTCCTAGGTCCAGTGTATATCCACTATAAGATCAGAGGAAAACAGCCAACAAAGGCCTATGTATCGGTTTTCGTATGCTTTGCAACGATTTGGCGGTATTTTGGCCCATTCCCGGCGAAGTACTTGTTTGAGGTGGTCCAAACTTTGGTATTTTTTAGTGCCAACCTATGCCTTCAAAATGCCCCAGACAGAGAAATCCAACGGATTTGCATCCGAAGAATTTGCAAGGAAGTGTCGAACATTATTTCAGTCGTTCATTGACCTCCGCAGAGAGAAGAAGTATTTCGTGTGCGTCTTTACAAGTGTTAAAAGTGAATTAGTTTACTTTTAAGTAATAAATCTTAGAAGTGTTCGGTGGCCAAAATGGTAGACACTCGGTCAACAAATCTCGGGGTTGTGGGTTCGCTTCCCAACCTCTGATAAAGTTTTTTTTTTTTTTTGATTTTTTTTTTAATATCACAAAAAAAAAAGGACAATTAGTGTCAATAATAAAGTGATAAAGCAAAGTTCGATGAGTGGAACTAAGCGGTCCGCTATCCCAGTAGCGGGGTCAGCAGATGGCATGATGTCGTCTGATGATCAAGCCGTTAAGCCAGTCCACTTAAAGACAACAACAATAACAGACACTGGCACAAAGAGGAGGAGGAAGTTGGAGCCGACTCCGAATATCATTACGCGCGCGCATTCAGCTTCGCTGGAAATGCTGCATGGAAGAGTGCGGGGGAGGGCTGCGAGGATAGCAGCAAGCGCAGCAGACAACAGCTTTACATCCCGCTCTGCATCTGAGTCAGTTGACGAAGAGGAGGAGGTTGAGGCACTGTACAGTAGCATCAAGCAGCTACAACAAAAAGTGCTAGCTATAAAAGCAAAACAAGTGGCAAGGAGGGAGATGGAGAAGCAGCAACTACTCCAGAGACCTCAGGGACAACCAAACATAAATGTGGAGCTCCCACAACAACAACAACAACAACAACAGAAACAACAACATAAGCAAAAGCAACAGCAGCAGAGACAACAACAACAGCAAGAGCAGAAAGCCACCAAACAAAAAGTGCCACCAATTAACACCTTTAAATTGGAGTTAAAGGACACTATCGAACTATGTAAGTCGGCCATAGGCTGTAATTTTTTTTATTAAAAGACTAAGTGTAGATAGGCATGCGATCCACTGTAACACAGTGGAGCGCTACCACAAAATCAAAAGTTTATTGAAGGATTCGACGACGGAGTTCTTCTCCTACACCCCTAAGGGTGAAAAGCTGCAAACAATGCTGCTGAGGTGATTAGAGCCGTCGACTGATCCGGAGGAGCTCCTTGCACTGCTGAAAGAGAAAGAGTGCGAAGGGCTCAAATTCGTGGGGGTTAAGCCGTTTGTCACGGCTAGAGCTAAAAGGGAGAAGCGGAAACTACCGTTCTTCCTGGTTCAGCCAAATCCCAACAGCAAACTGGATGGTCTAAGGAGCATCAAAGTCCTAGACTACCAGGTTGTACACTGGGAAAAAGTAAAACGGGGCGACAACATTTTACAATGTGTTCGCTGCCAAAGGTTCGGGCACGCCGCGTCGAACTGCGAAATGCAGCCTCGATGCGTGAAGTGTGGAAAGAACCACAAGTCAGAGGAATGCGCTCTAGGTAAGGACGGAGCGTCTGAAAAAAGCCAACTCTCTTGTGCTTTATGTAGGAATACGGGACACACCGCAAATTATCGGGGTTGTCCCAAATTACAATCTGGCTCGGCAGCAGAAAGTGGAAGTTAAACGTCCACTCGTGCAGGCACAAACACCAGCCGTTACTCCCCACGTTACCTACGCCCAAATGGCGGCAGGTAGGGGAACTACGGTACAACAAACAAAGACAGCCTCTCAGGCCCCAGCGCCTAGAGCACCGGAACCTGTACCTGACATGCTGGCTATCTGGCTCTCTATTCAGGGGCAGGTGGCTCAGCTTCAGCGTCAAATACAGGAACAGGCTAAGCGGGTAGATCAAATATACGCGCTGCTGCCGGGCCTAACGCACCTCCAGTAGTAATGGGTACGTACATGGCGGAGCAAACCCTGAAGGTCCTTGCAGTGAATGTTAATTCACTGATTAGGTTCGAACGAAGAGCTGCACTGTTTAAGTTGCTTAAAGACCAATCCCCTGATGTGCTTTTGGTTAGCGAAACTAAGCTTACCAAAAGGCACAAAATGAGGCACAGAAGATACAAAATTGTACAGAGAAACCGACCCAGCTCCATTAGGGGAGGAGGCGTTGCGATCTTTGTAAGAAAAGGAATACGTTTTAAAAGAGTATACAGTCGTGCAGTACGCAGGTTCCAGGTGCTGGAAGCATGCATCGTGTATATCCCTCTCCGTAGTAGAAAGCGGCTGTACATGGTGTCTGTCTGTGCACCAGAGACTACTCAATCTACTCGTACCTTATTCATCTCAGAGCTCGAGACACTTTTTCGATTCCTAAGATTGGAATTAGAGGAGAACTACTTTATTATCGGCGGAGATTTCAACGCCTGTCACAGAGATTGGGGAAATAATACACCAAATACTAGAGGGAACCTACTATTCAATTAGTGGGGTCAGCGCAGTATAATGTATCGACTTGGCCTTAAGGCGACGGATAGTCCGTCGTTTCCCAGACACGGTTCTTATTTGGACCTCTTGCTGTTCGACACACGAATACACCTGACATGTACTAACCAACATACCATAAACTGTCTACGCACATTTGTGTATGACAGTGACCATTGCGGTCTCAGCACCGAAATAACTGTTCCCAACGAAATTGCGGAATTGGATGAGTTTGTGCAAAGGCATTCCTACAATTATAGTAGGGTGCGTTGGACACACTTCACCAGAACACTGACGAGAGCACTCTCCTCGAATTCGCTCTACCCACCGTCCAACAGAAATCTGTCAAACGAGGAGATTGACAGGTATCTTAGACTAATGGACGAGACAATCAAACGAACAATGGACAAAACGATACCTCGGTATCAACATACTGACAACGAAGACTTATTCCGCAACGCAACTATTGACGCACTGCATCGACATAAAAGTAGACTGCTGTCAAGACTAAAAACCTTGTACAGACAGTTCATTGACAGACATAACCCGGAGACCATGACACTGAAGTCGTCGATTAAAAACCTCCAAACACTAATAAAGGAAAATTACAGAAATTCAGTAAGTTTGTATTGGAACAACAAAATTCGGGCTGTAAACACCAGCAATCCGAAAATGTTCAAATCAAAACGACCTTCCGTGTCTATAGCAGTAGTCATCGATACAAATGAGGCCGTTGAGGATGACAACTTCTTTGTGATGGAGGATCCGCAGGAGAACGTAGAGGCTATAGGAGCGACTTACCAGGAAGTGTACAAGGCGAATGACATCATTGACCCGAACCACGACCTGGAGAGTCGAGACCTTATGCACAATTTCTGCCTTCGAAATGAAATTGTGAATTGGCGATTCGAGAACTCGGGTTTCACCCAGTTCAGTGACGACAATGGCAAATAATGCCATCGCCGACGATAGGGTACTACCTCCGTTCATTTCGAAGGAAGAGCTCCAAACGATCCTCGAATCACTTAGAACTAAGAAATCAGTGGAAACCGATGAAATACCGAATATTGTGCTTCGACATATCCCACTAGAAGCGGTGGACATTTATACCACCCTGTTTAATAATGCAATGAATAATGCACATTATTCAGCGCATTGGAAAACTGCGGTGGTACACCCCATTCCCAAAAGGGATAAAGATACTTCCAATCCGGCGAATCTCCGCTCGATCAGTCTTCTTCCAAACATCAGTAAGGTTTTCGAGAAGGTGATCAATAGAGTCCTGACTAAGTGGGTTGAGGACAAACATATGGTTCCGGATAATCAATTCGGTTTCAAGGCGGAGCATGATATCATTCATGCTGTGTCGAAACTGGTTTCTGATATCCAATGGAACAAAAGCAAGAACCAGTGCACTGGCGCCTGCCTGATTGACTTGGAGAAAGCCTTCGAAACCGTATGGTTAGAGGGACTCTTCTTCAAGCTGGACAGGTTGGGTATTAGTAAACCACTGCTGTATATTCTTTTTGATATGCTCTCCAGTAGACAGTTCATCGTGAAGAATGGCGATGTGACTTCCGCTGGAACTTTTAACATTAAAAACGGTCTGCAACAAGGTGCGGTAAATTTGCCGGTCCTATTCAACGTTTACACAAGGGATCTGATAGGTTTACTTCAGCATGCCAAAGCGTACGCAGACGACTTAATCGCGTACAGATCAGGTCCAAAGATTGAGGTCATTAATACACTTTTGCAACGTGACTTCGACAAAATTAAGCAATATTGCGATGACTGGAAGTTGAAAAACACCTTTCAGAAGTCGGAAACCATTCTGTTTAGGACGCCTTTGTCTGGGGCCTCTAGGGATACCAGTAAGAATTGGCGAAAGTTCTCTATCGTCGGACAACATGGACAGCTACTTGCTTGTCAAAATGTAGTCAGATACCTTGGGATCTGGCTAGATCAATATCTGTATTTTAACAAACATATAGATGTTGCTCTGGCCAGAGCCAGAGGTGCTTTTGCCCTTACAAAGAGACTGTTTTATAACAGCCAACTCGATGCGAGGGTGAAGGTGATCTGGTACATGGCCCTCATCCGGCCTATGCTTGTATTTGGTTGTCCCATGTGGTTCAACGTGAGAGCAAGCTTATTGGAAAGGATTCGGGTGTTTGAGAGGGCTTGCCTTATGACTTGTCTTCGCTTATACAGAACACCAGAGTCTGAGTACATAAAATTCTATCCTAACGAGGTCTTGTACAATAGGGCGAACCTGATAAGAGTGGACAATTTCGTCATTAAGTTGACTCGAAGGCACATTGCAAGAGCAATGACCTCATCGAACAACCTGATCTCCGGGGCTTACTACCCTAATTATATGTATCACGAGAGAGTTCGCTTTGACGGCTATGTTCCTCCAGAAGCGTTCCTCTACTTCGATATGAGACGGTGCCGAGTCTTGGGTCTCCGACCGAAATGATTGTTTGCCCAAGGCTTCAATACTGCCTCTAAGACAGTTTCACGGTACACGATCGCATTGATTTTGACGCCACGGTCCAAAAATACCAAAAATACGAGCGGAGAGCGACCATCGGCCGTTATGGCGGCCCAAACCATCACCATCGGTGCTGCCTCCTTTCTGGTGGCCGTCCGAAGGTGTAAATTTTCGAAGCGCCTCTCTGGCAAGTAAACTCGGTCATTTTGTTTGTTGACATATTGCTCAATAACAAATGGCGACTCATCGGAAAAAACCAAATTCGGCAACTCACCACTTTCGTGCAAGCGTAGCAACTCCTTCGCTCTTTCGGCTCAAACTTTTTTCTGTTGCGGTGTAAGATCGTGTGCTTTTTGGAACTTTAATGGCTTGAGCCCAAGCTCATTTTTCAGTATGTGTTGCATCCGTTCCAACGATATGTTGAGCTCACGAGCCATTTTTCTTCCACTTCGACGCGGATTTCGCTCAATTCGAGTCTTCACTTTCCGAACCATTTCTGCCGATGTTGTTGTTTTTTTATGACCACCTCCACGGCGTTTTGCAACGCTTCCAGTATCATGGTAACGAGCTATGGTTCGAAACACAAATGATTTTGTCACGTTGAGCTGCTGGGGGGCTCTGACGATAGCTACTTGTGGTTTCCCAGCCAAATCTAAAGCAATCACACTATAACGTTTGAATTCCATCGCGGATAAAAAGTTTTAAACACAACTGAGACGCAAATCGTTTAAAGGCTTGTAAATAATAACATTATCTGTCATGTGTCAAAATTTGAGCTCACTGTCATGAACGGTTTGGAAATTATAGCAGTCTGAAGTTGATTGCAGTTAGAGTCATTCGGGGTGTATATATCAGAAATAATGGGCAGTTTCCAACTGACTCAACTAGCTATACTTGAGACCATTACTGGCACCCATCAAGGAAGAATCAGCTCCCTACTTCTATCACCAAGAAAACTACTGAAATAAATCGACAACATACATAAGCACATACCACCCACCTTAATTCTGCCGGGATATGACGGGCACAATCTACGAGTACCTAAACTTTAAGAGTTACTTAGAGTTAAAACGCGAGTAACTACATCCGCAATTCTATTAAGCTTATTCCACTACCGGTCCAACATAGTGATTCCTTCATATTCATTCAGCCATCAACAGCATTTCTGGCCATAAGCCCGTATCGAGACCAATATTTTCCATAATCTCACGATGAGTATAAGGAATGCTTCCAAACCGACGATGATAAATACCTGTGTACGCAACGACATCCTATCTTCAACACTCACTCGACGCAACATCAGTGTGAGATTAGTTATCAAAATGTGGATCCAATTACGAGTACATAACCCAAACTACTGGATTTTTGCTTTTAAAGAAGAAGAAATGCTTTCTATACATAGTCTGTGGCGCTAATTTTTCGAATACCAAACTTAATGGAGTTGGACTACTAAAAGAAGCTTCGAATTGGGTCATTAAGCAACCGAGTTAGTTAGTTTTAAACGCATTTTATTTTCTAAATCATTAACTCTTACATACTAACAAAAAATGCTTAAATGCTAGCTTAAAATTACTTAACAATCTTATACTAACTTACTGGCCCCACACAGGCACTCTAAGATGGACAGGGGAAGATGGCCGGTATGTTCTCTCTCGACTACGAGACCGCAGACTATACGATAATGTTCGTTTATATCTCGCATATCTACATGATAAGCCAGATTCTGTCTGTATAGACGGTATAACGAAAACCAATGCAATGGTTTCCATTCTGCAAGAAGGCCTTCCCACTAATCACAATGATCTGCGGCAACTTTTTATACGTTTTCATGAGCAATTAGATATGACTCCTGATGATGTGGCTAATGATCTCTCTTCTTTTGCATCTCACGTAAGTTCCAAACGCATACTACACCTCCAGCGAACACGGTCTAGTTTCAAAAACTACCATCGCTCCTAACCCACCACTCAATTCTTTGCCGAAGCCTCCCAAAGATCTGTCCCTGTATTATCAAAATGTAAGAGGATTACGAACTAAGATTTCTGCTATATATCTTAATTCGCAGATTCTGCCCTACGACATTTTTGCCCTCACAGAAACCAATCTCACCCCTAATATTAAGAATAATGAATTATTTTCCCAAGACTTTGATTTACACCGTGACGACGGTCTAGATAAAGAGGAAAATTTATATGGCCGTGGGGTACTTCTAGCTATACACTCTCGTCTTGAGTCTAAACCCTTTAAAAAATCGTCCACTGCATTCTTTGAATTTGTATGCGCTAGAATTCCTATTTGCAAGCGCAACCTATATATTTGCTGCTGCTATATTCGCCCCTCTCAACCAATTCAAGGTTACCAGCTAGCTGTTGATGCAATCGACAGCATTTTTAATGCTGCTGATTCCAACGACGTAGTTATTTTTTTAGGTGATTTCAATCTACCTAAGCTTGTATGGGCTCAGACTGACCAGTCCTACTTTACGGCAACAAATCCCACCTCTGATAAAGAAAACCTTTTCATCGATTGCCTTACTGACTCTGGTCTGTATCAATTAAGTGGTGTCACCAATAACATTGGCAGACAACTCGACCTAGTCTTCGCCACTGATACAGATAACTGCATCATTTTAGAAAGCAGACATCTTCTTTCTAAGTTGGATAGTTACCACCCTCCCCTTTCTCTTACGTTAGCGTATGACAATGGTCTTAATCGCGTTTCTTATGAGCATTCTTACAGTTTTAATTTTCATAGGGCTAACTACGCCAAACTGAATAACCTCCTCAGTATGGCCAATTTTGAATTTCTTTACGATAATCCCAACCTCACGGTTAACGATGCTCTCGCATCCTTTTATACCGAAATTTTCAAATGTCTCTCCCAATCTGTACCTTTTTTACCCAAAAAGAATCCCTCATCATCACCACCCTGGTATAATAAAGAGCTGCGATCTCTTCGTAATAAGAGAAATAAGCTCTGGCGTACTTACTTAATATCGCGTTCCGACATCGATTTCTTTCACTACCAGTCTGCCCTAATAAATTTCTCTGTACTTTGTCAAACTCTATATGACAACTATTTAAACCGAATGGACCGCACACTCATTTCCGACCCCAAGCGATTCTTTCAGTTCATCAAAACTAAAAGTAAATCGGATAACTATCCATCATCTCTGAATTTTCTAGATAAGTCCTCGGAGGATCCCCAAATTATAGCAAATCTCTTCGCAACTTTTTTTAGCCAAGCGTTCGCCACCCATTCCCAAGAGCCAGACCACTCTTACTTTTCCTACTTAAATAGCTGCCCACAAACAACTTTTGAATATGTGTCTATAACTTTAGAGCAAGTCAAAGATAAAATAATAAACCTCAAAGATGAGTATTCCGCCGGCCCTGATGATCTTCCCCCTATATTTTTAAAGAAATGTGAAATGCACCTAGCCCAACCTCTTACAACTCTCTTTCAGCTTTCTATCACCCAGGGATTATTTCCCTCGACCTGGAAAAGGTCATTTATTATTCTCCTACATAAAAAAGGCCGAAAAGATGATATTTCCAACTATCGACCAATTGCTAAGCTGTCCTGCATACCTAAGCTTTTCGAAAGCATTATTTATGATATAATGCTTTTCCATTGTAAACCTATTGTTTCCCAAAACCAGCACGGATTTCTCAAAGGTAGATCTACGACCACCAACTTAACGGAATTCGTATCAAGCACTTTATGTGCACTGGAATCTGGAAATGAAGTTGATGTGATTGCCACCGATTTCAGCAAAGCCTTTGATAGGATTTCACATGATATAATCCTTCTGAAATTAAAAGCTCTTGGTTTCCAAATAAACTTTATAACATGGGTTCAATCATATTTAAATGAAAGACAATACTATGTTTTATTTAGGTCCATGATTTCTGACCCAATTAAAGCCTCCTCTGGTGTCCCTCAAGGCAGCCACCTTGGCCCCTTACTATTTATTCTGGCCATTAATGATGTTGATTGCATCATTAAAAATTCATACATATCTATTTACGCAGACGATATGAAAATCTTTAGATATATATCCTCTTCCTCAGACAGCCTACCACTGCAGGATGATCTTGACAGATTTTGTACTTGGTGTCAGAAGAATTTTCTTGAGCTTAACGTCAATAAGTGTCAGGCTATAACATATTCCCGTAAGCGGCCCCCTACTTCACCTCGCTGCTATCTAATCTTTAATCTGCCTGTTCCCTTAGTGAATGAGTTGCGTGATTTAAGTGTTATCTGTGATAAGGAACTCAATTTCCGTTCTCACATTGATAATATAATAAAGAAAGCCAACTCTGCCCTTGGCTTCATCAAGCGCTGGTCTAAGGAGTTTTCCAATCCTTATGTTACCAAATCTCTTTACATAACCTTTGTTAGGCCTCTTCTTGAATATGCAAGCCAAGTTTGGTCACCCTACTACAGAACACACATCCTCCGGATAGAAGCTGTTCAACGCAGGTTTTTACGATTCGCTTTACGTGGTCTTCCCTGGGATGATAGCCAAAACTTACCACCTTATACCGACCGGCTGAAACTTATAAATTTACAACCCCTTTCTATACGTCGAAAAGTTGCCGACATTCTCTTTATTCATCAAATTTTAGTTGGGAATATCGATGGTCCTTCTTTACTTCGACTTATTTCTTTTAATACCAACCCACGCAATCTTAGGTCTGTGCCACTTTTCCGGCTCAATCATCACCGAACGAATTACGGACACTTGGAGCCAATGTCTAGAATGCTTCGTGAAGTTAACGATATTCTGCCTCTCTTCGACTACCATCTCACCAAACTCTCTCTTAAAAACACTCTTATTTCCACCTATGCCTCACATCCTAACTTTTTTTAACCGCTCCCACCCTTTAGTTTTTATCTTTAGTTTTAAGTGAAAATTGTTAGTTCTAAGAATAAGCTTGCAATAAGCAATAATAAATCTGTCCGGGGTTAACCCGGGCCGCAAATCAAATCAAATCAAATCAAATCTAAGCTACTCTAAACTCTTATATATATGTCTTTCGACTTAGTTTACATTTTATTTATTAGTACTTATTTTCTATGCTTAAGGCTAAGAAAAGAATTTAACAAAAAACTTAGCATATGTATATACTAATATATATATGTATTTCTTAAATGCTAACCTAAACCTATGCAAGCTGGCCATCGCTATTCACAGAGCAAATAGATTGGTCAACTCTGCCTCATTAGTGAGGCTGGTCCGTAATTGACGGAAACGGCGACGAAACCTGTTCTCCATCATTCAACCACCAGAACTGCTGGTGCTGCCGAACGACATCCCTCTTATCGCGATTCCCCACCGCCCTACTGAACCTGAGAAGATCCACACTGCCGTGTGCGACGTCTCTGTTGTAGTTGAGTCGCCTGTCCCCAGCTGTCCGAGCGACATGGTAGATTAACGGGACCGCTGATCTATCCTGGATCAACCCTATTTGATCTAGGTAGAGGAATGCTTCCGGTGGAACGAAGCCATCAGAGCGCACACTCTCGTGGTAAAGGTAATTGGGGTAGTAGGCCCCAGATATCAGGTTATTCGTCGAGTTCATTGCTCTTGCAATGTGCCTTCGAGTCAGCTTAATTACGAAGTTGTCCACTCGTATTAGGTTCGCCCTGTTGTAAAGGACCTCATTACGATAAAATTTTTTGTACTCCGACTCTGGTGTTCTGTACAAGCGAAGGCAAGCCCTCTCAAACACCCGAATCTTTTCCATTAAGCTTGCTCGTACATTGAACCACACGGGGCACCCGAATACCAGCATGGGCCTGACAAGGGCCATATAGCAGATTACCTTTACCCTCGCATCGAGTTGGCTGCTATAAAACAGTCTCTTTGTAAGGGCAAAAGCGCCTTTGGCTCTGGCCAGAGCAGCATCTACATTTTTGTTAAAATACAGAAACTGATCTAGCCAGATCCCAAGGTATCTGACTACATTTCGACAGGCAAGAGGCTGTCCGTGTTGTCCAATGATCGAGAACTTTCGCCAATTTTTTCTGGTATCCCTAGAGGCTCTAGACAACGGCGTCCTAAATAGAATGGTTTCCGACTTCTGAAAGTTGATTTTCAACTTCCAGTCATCGCAAAATCGTCTTATCTTATCGAAGTCACGCTGCAAGAGAGTATTAATGACCTCGATTTTTGGACCTGTCCTGTACGCTATCAAATCGTCTGCGTACGCAATAGTATGGGGAAGTGAACCTATCAGATCGCTTGTATAAATGTTGAAGAGGATCGGCGAATTGACCGCGCCTTGCTGAAGACCATTTTTAATTTGAAATATTCCAACAGAAGTCACATCGCCATTTTTCACGATGAACTGTCTGTTGTTTAGCATATTATAAAGAATGTACAAGAGTGGTTTACTGATCCCCAGCCTAGTCAGCTTATAGAAAAGACCCTCTAACCATACGGTGTCGAAGGCCCTCTCCAAGTCAACAAGGCAGGCACCAGTGCATTGGTTTTTGCCTTTATTCCATTGGATATCGGACACCAGTTTAGACGCGGCATGTGAGATATCATGTCCCGCCTTAAAACCGAATTGATTATCCGGAACTATATGTTTGTCCTCAACCCACCTAGACAGAGTTCTATTGATTACTTTTTCAAACACCTTACTGATATTCGGAAGGAGACTTATTGACCGGAGATTCGCCGGATTGGATATATCCTTTCCCTTTTTGGGGATAGGTTGCACCACCGCCGTTTTCCAATGCGCTGGATAATGTGCATTATTCATTGCATTATTAAACAGGGTGGTGCAAATGTCCACCGCTTCTAGAGGAAGATGTCGAAGCACGATGTTCGGAATACCATCGGTCCCCACTGATTTCTTAGCCCTGATTGTGTCGAAGATCTCATGGAGCTCTTCCTTCGAAATGAACGGGGGTAGGTCACCCTCTCTGGTAATGACATTGTTTGCCATATTTTCTTCGCTGAACCGAGTAAAACCAGAGCCCTCGGATCGCCAGTTCTCTACTTCATTTCGAATGAAGAAGTCGTGCACCAAGACGCGATTGTCCAGGTCATAATTAGGTCCAATGGTATCAGTGGCCTTGTATATTTCCTGGAAAGTCGCCCCTATGGCTTCAACCTTCTCCTGTGGAGCCTCGATCACAAAGAAGTCGTCATCATCAGCGGCCTCATTTGGATCAATACCTGCTATTGTCAGTAACCGTTCGTTGTCTGTTGTCCGGGCTATTTTAAGACACTGAAGGTCGTTTTGATTTTTTCTCCGAAATAGTTTATTTATTTGCGGGAACATATTCGGGTTGCTGGTGTTTACAGCCCGAACCCTGTTGTTCCAATACAAACTTACAGAAATTCTGTAATTCTCTTTTATTAACGTTTGAATATTTTTAATCGACGCCTTCAGTGTCCTAATCTCCGGGTCTTGTCTGTCAGTAAACTGTCTGTACAAGTTTTTGAGTCTTGACAGAAGTCTACTTTTCTGTCGGTGCAGTGCGTCAATAGTAGGATTGCGGAACAAGTCTTCGTTAGTCGTATGTCGATACCGCGGTATTGTAGCGTCCATAGTTTGTTTAATTGTCTCGTCCATTTGTTTTAGGTAATTGTCGATCTCCTCGTTTGACAAATTCCTATTGGACGGTGGACGATGGAGCGTGTTCGAGGCGAGTGCTCTTGTCGAGGTTGCAGAGAAGCGTGTCCATCGAGTCTTACTGTAGTTGTAAGAATATCTTTGGACAAACTCCTCCAATTCCGCAATTTCGTTGGGAACTGTAATTTCGGTGCTAAAACCGCAATAGTCACTGTCATACACGAATGTGCGCAGACAGTTTAGCGTTTGTAAATTCGAACCTGTCAGTCGTATACGTTCGTCATACAGCAGTAGATCCAAATAAGATCCGCCTCTGGGAAATGATGGGTTATCCGTAGCTTTAAGACCGAGTCTGTACATGACATCGTGCTGACCCCACCAATCGAGTAGTAGGTTCCCTCTAGTATTTGGCACATTATTTCCCCAATCTCTGTGTTTAGCGTTGAAATCCCCGCCGATTATAAAATAATTCTCCCCCGATTCCAGCCTCAGAAGTCGAAAAAGCGTGTCGAGCTCTGTAATGAATAAAGTGGATTGTGAAGCCTCAGGTGCATAAACAGAGGCCAAGTACAGCCGCTTTCCACTGCGGAGCGGGATGTAAATGACGACTGCCTCCAACACCCGGAACCTACGCAACACTCCCTTGTACACTCTGTGAAATTTTATACCTTGTTTAATGAAGATTGCGACCCCGCAACAATCTTCTAACAATATAATTGTTGTACTCCAGTTTGAGCTTATCGGTTAGCTTGGTTTCGCTAGCGAAAAGCACATCAGGAGTTTGGTCTTGTAGCAATTTAAACATCGCAGCTCTTCGTTCGATCCTAATCAGTGAATTAACATTCACCGCAAGGACCTTCAAAGATTGCTCCACCATGTGCGTACCCATTACGACATGTGTTGCGTTAGGCCCGGCAGCAGCGCGTAGATCTGGTCCACCCGCTTGGCCTGTTCTTGTACCTGCTTTTGCAGCTGAGCCATCTGCCCTTGGATTGCGAGCAAGATGGCCAGCATGTTAGGTGTCGCTTCCGTTGTTCTCGGCCTTGGCGCCGGAGAAGCAACAGTCGCTTGCTGTACCGTAGCCCCTCTACCTGCCGCCATTTGGGCGTAGGAAATTTGGGGCGTGACGGCTGGTGTTTGAAACCTAACAGGTGAACGTTTGACCTCCACCTTCTGCTGCTGAGCCAGTTTTGATTTTTTAATGTCAGCGAACTTAGGACAACCCCGATAGTTTGCGGTGTGTCCCGCGTTCCCACATAACACGCACGAGAGCTGCGCCCTATCGGAAACTCCGTCCCTACCCAGAGCACACTCCTCGGAACTGTGGTTCTTTGCGCACTTCACGCATCGAGGCTGCATTTGGCAGTTCGACGCGGCGTGCCCGAACCTCTGGCAGCGAACGCATTGTATAACGCCTTCGCTCCTTTTTAATTTTTCCCAATGAACCACCTGGTAGTCTAGGACATTGATATTCCTTAGACTATCCAGACGGCTTTCGGGACTGAGCTGCACCAGGAAGAACGGCAGACTCCGTTTCTCCCGCCTGGCTCTAGCTGTGGAAAATGGCTTTACCCCCACAAACTTGAGTCCTTCGCACTCCTTCTCTTTGAGCAGTGCCAGGATCTCCTCAGGATCAGAAGACGGTTCCAACCCCTTCAGCAGCATCGATTGCCGCTTTTCACACTTCGGTGTGAATGAGTAATGCTCCGTCGTCGTTTCCTTTAGGAGCTCTTTGACTTTCGCGTAGCCCTCCACTGTATTACAGTGGATGGCATGGCGATCGTTCCCCAATCTCTTTATGTTAAAATTATTACCAATGACCAACTTACAAAGGTCCTTGGTAGCATTTACCTCTAGTTTATAGGTGTTAATAGGAGGCACCTTCTCCTTCTTCTTCTGCTGATGCTGCTGCTGTTGTTGTTGTTGTTGCTGCTGCTGTTGTTGTTGTTGCTGCTGCTGCTGCTGTTTTTGCTGTTGCCGTTTTTGTGACTGCTCTTGTTGTTGTTGCTGGTATTTATTAACCTTTTGTTGTTGTAGCACTTGTGCTATTTTATTTGTTTGGTGTTGTTGTTGTGCCTGCTTTTGAGCATGCTGATGTTGTTGGGATTGCTCCTGCTCTTCCCTCTTCCTTCTGACCATTTGCTTTTCTTTTATGGCCAGCACTCTTTGTTGTAGCATTTTGATGCTACTACTAATCGCCTCCATCTCTTCCTCTTCATCATCGGACTCACTTGCTGCCAATGAAGCGAAGTTGTTCCCTTCCCTCACCCCGCCAAGCAGCTTTACAGTGGCCGTTGGTTGGGTGGGACGTTTTTCCAAGTTAGAAGGTGGACTAAGCTTCCTCCTTCTCTTTGTTTTTGGTGTTTGGCTCGAACTACTCGAAGCCTCACCTGATACTTCAGCAGATCCCGCTGTTAACATAGCGGACCGCTCTCCACAATCCATCACGTGATGGACAACACTTAGTACCACTTGTTTTTGAATTTATTTTAAATGAAAATAAAAAAAAAAAAAAAAAAAAAAAAATGTGTAGAGTCCACGGGGATTCGAACCCACGACCTATGGTATGCCGGCCGAGCACACTGACACTCTGCTAATTTGAGCGTATAGTAATTTCCGCAAATGTCTCTTTGTTATTGTTATCACTGTTATCCAAGCCGAAACACGTGTGTTCTCCACGGAGATATGTCAACGACTGGGATTAAGCAACCGACAATTACGATTAATGCCCATAATTTTTACTTAACGAATTCTACTTCATATTTTGTGCCAGCCTTAAATTTAACCCTGCTTTTGAGGAACTCTATACCAGAAATATCTCATGAAACGTCTGAGACCAAGGACTTCCTGATCCGCGGCTACTAAGGCCTGGTATCAATCCGAAAGGAAATTGCAGACTTAAAATACTATCGAAACCTATCACTCATCATGATGTGCACCAATATTCCAGTAGCTACCTGTCACTGTTTGCCGTACTTATCCTGATCGTCCGACAAGGGGCTGTTTGGTCTCGAATTGAGGCACGCCTCTATGAGCACTAGCGCTGTCGCGAATGCCTCAAATGTAAATATGATTCGCCGCAGATGGCACTTGATATATTTCAACCCGGCCTCCGAGTGGGGTGTTCCGCGAACAATAAACTTTCGTTCCGTTCCCATGGCGTTGATTTGCTTGGAAGCTTCCCCTTCCATGCATCGGAGCTCCTTCGCAGCTGTCTGTCCGCACCGACGAATGTGGTTGCATTATCGCTCCAAAGCATAAAACATGCACCTCTCATTCCTGTGAATCCTTGGAAAGCTGCTAAAAAGGCTTCCGTCGTTTGGTTGCTCACCAGCTCCAGGTGAATTGCCCGCGTCACCAGACAGACAAAAACTTTTTTATTATTTTTGATCTGCCTGCTCTCGGCTTGATCGCCAGTCCGGCATAGTCCACTCCGCTATGCCTGAATGTTATGCTTCGGTGCACACCATTCTATGGTAGACTTCCCATTTGTTACTCTGCTGCTCGTTGTCCTCGGCGGAAACACACTATGCACCGCCCAATATGAAGCCTTACGACTCGTCTCAGTGATGGCAGCCAGTATCTCTGCCGAATGTACTGCATGCTCTGCTGTACACCGCTATGCTCTGTAGGCAAATTTGCTTCCCGCACAACAAGCTCACTCATCTTGCTCTTCACCGGGAGAATGACTGGATGCATGCTCTGGTACGATAATACTGCATTTTGTGAGTGCCCACCCAGTCTCAGAACTCCGTCGACATCCGCCTCATCCGTTATGAGATGTCGTAGCTCCTGCTGGTATGCCTTTTGTTGCGTAACCTTGATCCAGTATGTTAAGGCATCTTCGCGCTCTGCTGCCGTTACAGGCCCTATTTGGATGGCATGCTCCTCCTTCCTGCACCTTCCTGAGTACCAATGCGGGTATCCTTAATCTGCAGTGTAGATATGCGCTCCAAAAGTACTACATTCTCGATGCACAGCCCTGTGCCACTTCGCAGGACTAGCCTTGCAATTGCACTGATTATCCCTCGCTTAGTCGTAGAAGGTCTGATCCCATCTAGCTGCACCTTGATTATGATGTGATCGGCTACGGAATCCCTCTGAGAAAGTCAGCTCCGTGATGTTAGCTGTATTGCGAAGCTCTACCAGCACCTATTTGCTCGATGACATAAATTTGTCCAGCTCGAAGCACGTAATAAAGCGTCGATCCCTGTGCACAGTCTCACCGCCCTCTCCTCATTCTCCGGTGGAGTTCACATGTCGTCCATGTAGAAGTTCCCCGGTATAGACTTATACGCTCTTGGATACTCCCGCTTGTTATCCCATGCTGCCGAGACAAAACGTTCTTGGGAGTCTGGAAAAAGCAGAAGTCATGTATTCCGAATTCCAGTATATCTCCAGTGTTCTGTATCCAGTAGACCCTCCTCGGTGAGAAAGCCGACAGCTCCTTGGACCTTTTCGTCATGTTTAGTCCAAAGAAGTTTCTAATCCTGGATGGCACCCAAATACTTATCTTCTTTGGTTGGTGATGCTTTGAAGCACTAGATGAGTCAACTTCGTGGCTTTTGATAAAGAGGAAAACCTCAGTTTTGACAGGATTGACCATTCCTAGTGCACGCTTTAAAACAGATAGCCGATAGGCATGATTCACCATGCTGTTATTAGCACAACAACTGATTCGTCAACGCAGTGTTGTCCCAAGGCAGTTCAGCGCATATGAAGCTTGATCTCCATGCCCTTCAACATGAAGGATATCAGACTTATTGGTTTGAAAGCTCCTGGCGAAAGTGTACTGCTCAATTCACTTGCAGCCCCGGTGGCATGATTTGGCTGTGAGCTGTTTCTGTTCCGTTTACCTGGTAGAGAGTTTCTGCCTGGCTGCCTGGCTGCCTGGCTGCCAGGCTGTATCTAGTCTGGCTAATTTAGTCCTTTTGAGAAGTTCGACTAGCCTGTATAACAGCCACCCTTCGAAATCTGACAAAGCTTCGTATATTCTTCGATCTGTAAAGGTCCGAGTCTTCCTCCAAGTTAGTTTAGCGGGACTTGTTTAGAAGCTTTCTGGTTTCCCTGCATAGTATCGGTGTTCTATCATGGAACGGGCGATCTGACTAAGTTTTTTCTGGCTAGACAACAGAACATTTGGTGAGGGTTCGATTTAGATTCTGAACAGCTTCCTTTGCCTTTAGTTTCGCTCTGAAGGTAGATCGATCATTGACGGAACCCCCAACTTCCTCCTTAAGGCGTATCCAGTCGGTCTTTCGCTGTTACCTCCTCGTCAACAAAGCGAGATTTTGCAAATGCTCCTTAATTTGATAAAATTTTCCAGCCGGTTGCCTCCTTATCAAAGCTGTTGGCAAGCATAGAGCCGACTACCTGCTAGATAATGAGCTTTGGTGCCTTATGATGACAGTCCTTCTTGTCAAGGATGAGCCATCAGAATTATGTTATGATAAATTTCTATTACTTAGGATCTTCCGAAGACTTCTTACAAAGTACCATGTTGAAGTTGTTTGAACTTCCTGATCTGCAGGATGAGCCATCCATTAAACATCACGACGATGATGTTGTCTTTGATGAATGAAACGTGTGACTTGAGAACTGAAAGGCATTTTCTCTCAGCTGTTACTGCGATTAAAACTGCAAAATCCATTTTAATCTCTTACAAGTTTGGGAAAAAGTTTAAATCCTGCATCCCGGAAGTTTTCCCCAACCAACACTGCTCTCTAAAAGTTCCCACCCAACAACAAGGAAATGGAAACGTTCTCATAATTTATATCCCAAAGGCTGCATACCCAACATAACTCCATATCCATACACTCGTTCATAAATCAAACACAATCATGGACTTTAGGACTGGAAAACTGCGCAACTACGTGCGATTAATGTACCATATCACACCAATGTCCTTAACCGTCACGTTTCTCATCAAACACAAGCTTTCTCCAAGTGACGAAGGTCAATTATTTGGGAATGAAAAAATCCATCCATTGACACCACTTCAAGTTTTAATGGACATCCTTGGTTTGCGATTTGTTCAGTGTTCCGTCGAGTATCCTTTTCGTAGAAAATAAATCGACAGGGTAGAGATAACACAATTAGGACCAAGCGAGAGATGCCTATAAGAAAACAAGAAACATAAAACACGATAGCGACACTGTGGAAGAAATTTAATCCCTGCATTTACGAGCGGCACGTTTTCACTTAAGTCCGAAAACGGATCCTTAAAATCACACACGCGTTCTTAGTTTCATAGTTTTTCGTTAAGTCCTGTCGTTTGTCCTTTGGAGCACTAATGTTAGGTTACAAATGTCAAGGACCGTAATTACAAATTACCCAAAAGGATGAAACAGAATTGGGTTCGTAGTGTTCCTAGGTCTTAATGTAAATTCCCCGAGGCATCTTTCGAATTAAGTGACAAGCCAGGACTCTCCTCGGGAAAGGAGCTATTTGGTTTTTTGGGATTCTAATGTGATACATTATTATGATGACTGCCATCCGGACGACATGAGAAAAGGAGTTTCCTTACTTACTTGTCGGAAGCACTTAAGGAAATCTCAAATAATCGTTATGTCCCCGGGTTTTTCGTTTTTTTGTTTTTTTTTTTTTGCGAGATCCTGCTCCCTGTTGGAAGTGGTGAAATTGAATGTTCAGAGCAATAATGGGGACGCATTCATTCAACACCTCTTCATGTCATGTAATTCTGCGCTCAGAAGATTTCGGTATGACAGCAGGGGGGGAGACAGGACTGCAACTGCGATTGCATTTTCATTTCGAAATGAAATTTAACATTTTTTTTTTTTCGAATATCCTGCGGTCAGGAACGAGTGGATGCGAGATTGGTTGAAGTTTTCATTTGAATTTTTCCCAAAATCTCTGATGGAGAAGGATTACGAGTAAGTGTGCATGGGAGATGGACTGAAAAAAAAAGAAAGACAAGTTAAATTGACATTTGATTGTTCCGGCTGATGGAGGGAAATTGATTTTTGTTTGGTCCTTCGAGCGGATGTCAGTTGGAAGAGTTAAACTAATTTCGTTGGCTATCAACACTGGCTAAAGTTGATTCAAATTGGTGCTCAAAAATGGGCGGTTTACTTTGACAAATGCACGGATGTAATCCTGGCATGATGAATATTTTATTAAAAAGGGAGAACTTGAAACCACAAAGGTTCTAAGGCAGGGAAGTTAAGTGAAACGTCAGTCAATTGTTAAGTGCTACCGAGGTCAAGTATCTACAATATATAAATTTTCTTTTGAAATGTTGGTTAAAAAGTCAAGCCATTGTGGAGATAAGGTTGCCCATCCTCTCCTAAACTGGTCATGACGGGGCTTCATACTGTGGGACCGTGCGGTGGCTGCATTCAACTAAGATGATGGTTATTGCTACTACGCAGTGACTGATAGGTTGGATTTCAGTCAATGGAGTAACCACTCCTTACGAAAAATATCCTTAAGACTTTGTAAAAGTAAAGATGAATGAGTGGAGGGATTTTTGAGTTGACAAAAACTACTTTCTAGCCGATTCTTGTGAGACACAAAATTGATTCTAGCTCTATTTTGAAGCTACGTTCATGCCATTATGTGTGGAATAGCACATTATTCAAATGGCTGCTTCGGCTTCGCTGGCAGCGCTTCAAGCTGTCCGGCCAATTTTTCATGACTCGGTCCAATATGTGCGGCGTTATTCCGGCAATAGCGTGTTGAATATTGGCCTCGAGCTCGTCCAAAGTTGGCTTGTTAGCGTAGACTAAGAACTTGACGTAGCCCCAGAGAAGATAATCGAGTGGTGCATCATCGAATAATCGCAGCGGCAAACTGATGAACGCTCGCCGTGAAATTGCCCAGTCGCTAAATTTCTCCTACTATTTCATGTAGCGCCGTCTTGTTGGAACCAAAGCTCGGATATATCGATGTTGTCGAGCTCTGACTACAGAAAGTCGGTTACCATCGCTCTATACCTGAGACTATTGACGGCAACGGTGTCTCTTTCGTCATTTCGAAAGAAATTAAGTCCGATGATGCCGCCATGCCATAAACCGCACCAAACGGTCAATCTTTGTGGATGGATTGATGCTTGGTCGAACCTTGTTGACATAGCCGCTGAGCCAAAAATGGGCCTCGTCCGAGAAGATGATTTTTTGGCCAAAATCCGAATCTCCGACCAACATTTCCAGCGCCCAATTAGCGAGCTCACGGTGTCCTCTATGGTCATCCAGCTTCAATTCTTGCATCAGCACAATCCTATACGGATGTAGGCCCGCTGCAAAATAAGTCGGGTTGACTTTCTTTCGATGCCAATTGAACTAATTGGCACCGAAACGACATTTCTGGGTCTTCTTCGATACTGGCCGCTACGGCGACTATGTTTTCTTCATTTCACACCAATCTCTGTCTGGTTGGTAGCTAAAGATCCAAAAGAGTGTACCTACTCACTCTCAAACTTTTCCACGGTGCGACGAAATGCCTGCACACTGAGGTCATGATGACGACCGGCCTAAGGACGAAAGTCACGTTGCGTATCTACAACTGAGCCGAAATTTTGATAACTCGTCGGTGGTGTTGGCGCAGTGTGAATTTTGGCGCAGTTTTCCCAGTCATCCCGACAGCAACCGGGCAAACACTACGACGTATAGCCGCCGCCCTGAAGAGTATGGGACAACACGAGATGCTGCCACGTCTGGCCGGCCCCGGAGCAGCCGTTCTGGTTGAAAATATCGCAGAGGACACCAGAGTATCGACCAGATGACGTGAAACGCAATTGAGCATCAATCGGCGGTCTTTATAGAGAATTTTGGTGAAAAACTGTTAGATGATCGTTTAGAAAGTGCACACAGTGCATTAGCTGTTAGCTGTTGACCGCCAAGCGCGTGCAACTTACGCTCAAGCCATCCTAAATCTCGACCATGAGGGAGGCAACTTTACATGGAAAATCATCATGAGCGACGAGGACCATTTCCATCTCTTTGGACATGTGAATAAGCATCGCTTCTAGGGCACCGAAAATCCGCGTATAACCCACGAAGAGCCATTACACCTGCTCAAAGTTATTGCATAGTGTGCTGTTTACTACACTGGAGGCGTCATCGGGCCTTATTTTTTTCGAAAACTCCACGGGTCAAACGACTACTGTGGACGGCGAACGAGAGCCATGCTCAACGACTTTCTGCTTCCTCGATTGGATGAATTTGGACTCAAGAACATGTGATTCCCACAGGGTAGAGCAACGACGCATACTGCACGAGCCACAACCGAAATTCCGAGGACTGCATTTTCGGGCCGCCTAATCTCTCATTTTGGCGGTTTGAACTGGCCGACAAGATCGCCTAATTTAACCGTTTCCGACTTCTTTTTGTGGATTTTTTCTGAACTCACGAGTCTGTATCAACAAGCCTCAGGCCCTTGAAGCCCTCAAAGAGAATACCCGTCAAGAATGGGAGGATCTATCCTCGGCAACAGTGATGGAAAATACCACAAATCGGGGCCGAATGGTACGGTGAAAGTCAAGGGCGGTATGGTCTGAACTGATTGGTGTGTGGTGGGTTGGTAGAAAGAAGTGACAAGGGGTACGTAGATTATGAGGGTTAGTGTTGAGGAAACTAGAGTTGTGAACGGGCGTGCATTCAACGTGACCTGAAAGGAGTCGATGGATGGACAGAAAGTCGGCTGCATTTCTGCGTTCCTCAAGGGTGTTTAAGTAAATAAGGTTGACATGATTTTGATAGGGCGGCAAAATAAAAGAATCTTCCCAGGGTATATCTCGAAGAGCAAATCGAAGAAAACGTCGTTGGATGCTTCCGATTCTCGAAATATGAACACGATGATGTGGAGACCACACTTGACTGGTGTACTCGAGAAGGGGGCGAACAAAGATAATATAGAGGGACCTATGCACGTATGGGTTGGTGAATTCTTTGGACCACCGTTTTACAAAACCTACGACAGATTTGGCTTTAAGGGTTATCTCACCATATGTAAACGGAAGTTGAGCCTCCCTATCACATGATATGCCGAGATCTGAAAGAGATTGAACGGAGGAGATAGGTTGGCTGTTGGATTGGCATTTGGCGATATTAAGTTCCAAACAACTTTTGAGGCACCAGATCAAAAAACTTTCACGGTCTTGTTGAAAGAGAAAGGGGTCATGGGGAGAGGAAATGGTTTTGAAAAATTTGGTATCGTCGGCGTAAAGGGAGACAGACGAGTGTTTGATGATCCCATCGAGATCATTTACGGTTAATATAAAAAGAAGAGGACCTAGATGGCTGCCTTTTGGAACTCCAGAAGAGGCTAAAACTAGAGCCGAGTGGGCTGACCTAAAACGAACGCTCTCAAAACGGTTTTCCAGGTAAGAGAATTTCCATTTTAACAGTATGGGTTCAAAAAGGCGAGGGCAGACAATTTGAAGAGTATTAATCGATGAGAGATTTTATCGAAGGCCTTGCTAAAATCGGTTGCAACTACATCGACTTCGTTGCCATTCTCTGGGCAGAGGCAAACGATACGAATTCAACGAAACTGACCTACCCTTCAGGACGCTGTCTAGGGAAAATAAGTGATTTGCATTGGAAGCTTAGAGTTTAAGACAAAACAATTTTCGAAGAGTTTGGTTGTATGGGCGAGTTTAGCGATGGGGCTATAGTGGGTTATTTCATTCTTTGATCCTTTTTTGTGAATAGTGGTTATGAAGCAGGTCAAAGCGATAGACGAATGAGATTAGAAAGGGCAAGGGACATAGAGGAGGAACACTTTTTAAGAAATATGGCGTTTGGGCCGAGTGTGAATTCATCATTAAGTTGATGTAACTTATATTCGAATAAAAGACGGGTCCAAGGTGTGAGAAGGAAGTGGGCTATTGGAAATGCTCAGTAGGTAATTAAAATAGGATGGATCTGGTACAAAGGAGTCGTTGGTGAAGGATTGTTTAAAGAAGCTGGCAAATAGGTTGGCAATGGTGAGAGGATCGGTTGATGACTTGTTGTTGAAAGTGTGGGAAGGAGGGTAACCACCGGAGTTTCTTTTGTAGTTGACAAATTGGAAAAAGGACTTAGGATTGTTTATAAGGATGATTTCTGAATTGTTAAGGTAGCGCCGGTAAATGGAATTGTAAAGTTCGGCGAAATGAAGATTAATACCGAGATACATAGTTGAAATAGATGGAAAGGATCTGGTACGAAGTTGTAAAACGAAACTTGCGATTATACTATGGAGGACCAGTAAATGAAGTTTTAAGGCGAAAAAACGGTAAAGGGAAAAAATTTCTCTATAGATAGATGGATGGATAGGACATCATTTATAGTTAGGTTGTGAAAGACGGGGATCTTCTGAGACAGTCACTGATTTTGTGAAAGTTAGCTTTATGAAGGTCGTAGAATGAGAGAGTTGTGGGGGAGTGGACTGGACAGAGGAGTTGTGAAAAAAGGTGGGACTAAAAGGAGGGTGGTAGTTATCAATTGTTGAGAGAGATGTTGTAAAAATAAGGTCTAATTGCCTACCCATGTAGTTGGATATACCGCTGACTTGGCATAGGCTTGAGTCTGTTGAGCGATCTCAGAAGAGACATTCCTTAGCTGAGTTGGCATCTGAAGCGATGAAAAACGATTGATCATCTGATGGAGTCCACTATAGTTGAAGAAGGTTAAAGTCGCCGAAAATCAGGATATCGCCAATAGAGTCAGGCAGGTCAATTAAGTGGTCGACCGCATCGATGGCAAGTTGGTAGGATTCGATAGGTTGAGCTGGTAGGATGTAGCAACATTTAACGTAAATGGCCTTGGAGGGGAGTGCTATTTTTATTGCGTCAAAGTCGACTTTAGAAGAAATGATTGTGGGATATGGGATAGGAGTCACGGCAGTTGTGGATAGCCAGTAGGACGGCTCGATATGGGGAATCATGATATGGGCGGGTAGGATCGACGTCACGAAAAACATTAAAAGTAGGGAGGAACAATTCCTGGTTCTTTATGTCGGGAATCAGATTGGTTTCAGTCAGGACATAAATAACCAAGGGGAGAGCATGGGATTGGCGTAGAACAGCATTGGTTTTAAAGTGAAGACCTCTTACATTCTGGTAGTAAAAAGTAAGACGGTGGTTGTGGGGTGGAGGTGTGGAGCAATTTATGGATGAACAAACTTATTGTGGTCAGCTCGGATCCGCTGTAGGTGTGGGATTTGCTTACAGTGAAAGTAGTGCTGGAAGCACGTCCCCCACTTTCTGAGGGGACATGCTAAAAATCACGGGGTACGTTACATAAAGGTTCCTGAGACTGTTAGTGTCGGTAGGGACTTCTTTTTGTTGGATGGAAACCATGACGCTGGTTTTGGTCTTTCCTTCGTAACAGACCGAGCCCGGTTTGTCGTGTAGATAGGCAAGAAAGAGACGAATGTTTTCATATATCTTTCTTTCTCTAAGCCTAGAGAGTGCATAACGACTTTCTGCTGTGTCATTAGTTTCCTGTGTTAGTTTAACTGGAAAAGAGGAAAAAGTAGATCAAGAATAGGGGCAGTGGTGGAGGAGGATGGAGATACATGGTTGGGTATGGAGTTGGACAAGGGATGAGATGTGGCGTTTAAGGTATGGGAGTTAATAAAATTAGGGTACTTAGCTTCAGTTTGCAGGTCGAAGTTAGGAAATGAGTTGCTAGCAGGGATTGGTAGTGTAGAAGGTCGAGAAGGGGTAATAGATATGGGTGGTTCGGGTTAAGTTGAAAGAGACAAATTTACGCAATAGCTTGGGTGAAACGGGGGGTATTAGGGCATTAGAGGATTGGTGCATAAGGGGTTTGTGTCGAGTAAGGGAGGAGGCAGAACTGAAATTGAGGAAGATATTTGTTTTGAAGATCCAGTCGGATTAGAGTCTCGTTTTTTGTTTACATGTTTCCTTGTTTCTTTAGGAAGGCACTTGGAGAGGGGTCATTTATTAAGCTTATTATTAAAACTACGCTAAGGATTTTTCCAGACCATTTGGTGATACCTATCTGTCCACGTTTAGAGGCCTTACCAGGGGAAATCCGGAACAACCACGAATATTTAGATGGGATGTTGATTTTGAAGCTGATGGGACTGTTGGATTCATCAGGTGATAGCATAATTTCGGTGAAAGAAGTTACGCACCCAAGAAGCATCAGCGTGTTGAGGAGCACCTTCAACGTAGAATGCCGTACGGTTTTCAAGTCTGCTTTTATATTTGGAGGGGGTCCATTCCGAATTGTTTGAGCAGCTTGCGTGGAGCGGCGGCGGGCGGAATACTTATTGGTAAAGGCAGCGCGATTTCGGTTTTCATTGTTAGGGCGGCTGGAAGAGTAGTTGAAAATTATGCTACGTGAGACTTCGTGTCTACTAGTTCATTATGAACTGAGATATTGTATGGGGAACTAGATTAGAATTGAATTTGGTAGGGTACTCCATTGATGTTGTGGAAAGCCAATCTCACTTCCGATTTCAGCAACGGTGAACCGAGTCGCTGAGTTCCGAGCTGTCGTCAATCATTTTTAGGGCCAGGCCATCAAGTATGTATTGGTTTGGAGGAAGATTGGAAAAGCAAGGCGAGATCTGTACGGAGAAGGTTGATAGGATTGTTTATTTGAGTAAGCACTAAATGAGCAAAGTTGTTGCAGCATAACGTGAGCTAAAGTGATCTCTTTGAACTCGTTGTATTACAAATTGAAGAGACTGTAATACTCCTTGAGGTTGGTAATTAATCTCCGAGTAAGTCCGATGCAGAAATCATTGCAGGCTATCCATTCAGCGTTGGGGTCAACAATTGAGCACAGAACTTTAGTTCAGCACTTTTACGTCTTTTGTTTATTTAAGTGGCACAGGTGAACTTGCGAAATCGGCAGGCAACAATAGGTCGACGAACAACGACGGGAAAAATACTGAGTTGGCAGTATACCGGGCTTTGAAAGAAAATGGAAAACTAAATAAATTCGGTTATAAGGTTGACAGTACAACTCCGGCATGAATCCACACCACATCCAGTCGCAGTCTTTGTCGAGACATTGCCTCACTGGCCCCGGAACATTCAGTAGTGAATATGTTGACTCAAATTTATCCACTATAGCAAGCACAGCCTACCTGGTGGTACGATTATTACGACCGAAAATTGGAATAAGTGCCCTTAAAGTTGCGATAGTAGTAATAGGTTTTAGTGTTTTCCGTGAGCTTCACCATGATAAAAATGTAAACTCTGACTGACATTTTGACAGATCGTAAAAAACTTAAGGGTGCGTTTGCACTAAAATACAAAATTGTTATGTCCCCATTGGAAAACTCTTTAATTCAGCGCACGAAAATTACTACAAAGTCAAAGGCCTGCCACACTGAAAGCATCGGTTCCCGCCAGTCGTTCACAGACCTTGATAGAGGATAGACGTGTTTCGGGTTCGTTTAAGTGAAAACAAAAATATTAAAATCACCATCAGAAACGTTTATGCCAAGTGCTTTGGTGGCGCAATAGCAGTGGTGTCGGCCGCTTCAAGGCGGGGCATGCTATCATTCATGCTGTGTCGAAACTGGTTTCTGATATCCAATGGAACAAAGGCAAGAACCAGTGCACTGGTGCCTGCCTGATTGACTTGGAGAAGGCCTTCGATACCGTATGGTTAGAGGGATTCTTTTTCAAGCTGGACAGGTTGGGCATTAGTAAACCACTGCTGTATATTCTTTTTGATATGCTCTCCAGTAGACAGTTCATCGTGAAGAATGGCGATGTGACTTCCGCTGGAACTTTTAACATTAAAAACGGTCTGCAACAAGGTGCGGTAAATTCGCCGGTCCTATTTAACGTTTACACAAGGGATCTGATAGGTTCACTTCATCATGCCATAGCGTACGCAGACGACTTAATCGCGTACAGATCGGGTCCAAAGATTGAGGTCATTAACATACTTTTGCAACGTGACTTCAATAAAATTAAACAATATTGCGATGACTGGAAGTTGAAAATCAACTCGGAAACCATTCTGTTTAGGACGACTTTGTCTGGGGCCTCTAGGGATACCAGAAAGAATTGGAAAGTTCTCTATCGTCGGACAACATGGACAGCCACTTGCTTGTCGAAATGTAGTCAGATATCTTGGGATCTGGCTAGATCAATATATGTATTTTAACAAACACATAGATGGCTCTTATTCGGCACATGCTTGTATTTGGATGTCCTGTGTGGTTCAACGTGGGAGCAAGTTTATTGGAAAAGATTCGGGTGTTTGAGAGGGCTTGCCATAGGACTTGTCTTCGCTTATACAGTGCACCAGAGTCTGAGTACATAAAATTCAAGCAAGCAAGCAAGCAATGACCTCGTCGAACAATCTGATCTCCGGGGCTTGCTACCCCAATTACTCGTATATGTATCATGAGATAGTACGCCTTGATGGCTTTATCCCTCCAGAAGCGTTCATCTACCTCGATATGAAAGATTCCACGTCGCTCGAGCAGCTGCGGACGGACGACTCAACTACGAGAGAGATGTCGCACATGGCAGTGCGGAACGTCACCCGTTCAGATAGTCTCTGGTTTTTAACGTAAACACCTGTCGTGTAGACTTAAGTTTACGCGATGCCCATACATCCATGGGAGCAAGGATACGCCTTGCCATCGCTCTCCGCCAATAACTTTGATATCAATTCGGAACTGTATTGGAGGCACAAGTTCCACGCTTGGTATGAGTCGAGACCGACCTAAAACCTCTTACTGTTCTTAGGATCACAGCACCCAGTACTTATTGCAACTCTACATTGGCTCAAACCAACTGGAACCACCCTTCCCAAGACTTTGGGTTTAAACCACAGCCCCCATGACGCTCCCACAAGGGGGCCTACTTCAACAAGTCAGGCCCGGACCGAAATCCGGGGGGCTCCTGACTCCCATGGTATCGCGACTTAAGTTCTGGTAGGGACTACCGGTTCTACGACCGGCAACTTGTAACTGATCAAATCGTAGCAACCTTCGGTGGCGTCATCTGAAGAAGTTTACGAGAAGACCAGTAATATGCTCTGCCCCGCTTTTTATTAGACAACGTCATTGATGGGCGAAGCTTTGATAATTGGACGGGGGCCCACATAGAAAGGGACCAATGGTATCTACTACTTCACGACATCAAGAGGGTGAGGATCCAATTCACAGGCAGAAATTGCTTGCGGGTGGGTTTCCTGTGCCTGCCGGCTTTAGAAATTATTTTCTCAGTGCAGTGTCCAGACTGAACTAAGTCCTTTGGCATTGTAGCCAATGACCTTTACATTGCTCCATGCATTTGCTAAATACGCGAATGTGCCAAGTATAAGAAATACCATCTGCTGCGAACGTTACTTGGAGGATACCTGCGACAGCGCAGGATATTTTCTTATGAGTGGGAGTGGACTAATTCTTGAGTAGGGTGTCTCTATTCAAAAGTCGATCTGTTGATTTCGAAAGCACACTGTGGCAGACAGGTGTTGCCTGAGGGTTTAAGGAGCGCACTCTGAATACTGCATAGCATCTTAAAGGCAACATTTTCAATAGGAAAGCGTAGGCACGATTTGTAATTCAGAAAGACTCATTCGATCAAAGTATGTTCATTTACAAGTGCGTGGAATGATGACTAAGTCCACATACTCAACCCCTCCGGGCAAGAGAAGACATAGTAAATGATGCCGCTTCGAAATGTCATATGTCTTCTCCAATTACCGTTTCAGTTGGCAATCGTATTTGAAGAACCCACGCACATCGTATACCCCGAAGGCTGCAACAAATATAAATTTATCTTTTGTGCTGACTTCATTTGCACAGCCAAATACTTGCCGAAGCTCACAAAGCACTTGGTTTACTTCCGTTTGCAAGGATATCCTTGACATAGTCACAAGAAATTTAATAACCCTCCCACCCAAAACCATCTATTCGATGTTTTCAAACCGCAAACCCACACATCCTCTCGCTCCTTATTCGAATGCATACTCAGTGTATTCACCATCTATGACCAAAAATGAGAAACCACCAGGATATTTATCCTTTCAGACTTGTGCGTGGTGAACGTCCTCACTGGTGATGATGATGATGATGTAATGAGCACGAGGATCAAATACCTTGTAAGCGTATAATAATTTCTCTTCCGACAAACTGATTCGTTTGCTTAAAATCCCAAGGAACCCACCCTTCGGTAGTGTCCTTTCAACCAAATCAATTACCCACCCGATGAGAACCAGGAAACCAACGAGCTATCATTGTATACGTATTGGCAATTGTACGAGCATATCCAATTCCAAGTATCCAATCTGAATAAATACAAAATTGTGTTAACCCGATGGCATGGAAACCAAAGTAAACTTTAACCCTCATTAGGATAACAGGGGAAGTCGACATGTGCTGCATACGGATATGTCAGTTGATCTAGTAAAGGACGTAAGACAAACTGGGGCGTAAATATTCCATGGGGGAGGTGGCAATCGTTTCATTAGTTTGACAAATATTTGTCAAGTTAGTTGTTCAAGTTCAAACCGATGCCACTTGCCAGGGTCCTTTAATGCCTTGACAAAGACTGAGAAGTGCTTTTGGTTGTTTGGCAATGACATTGATACTTATGAGAGGCGGAGACAACACACATCCTGTGGAGGAGCCACGGCAACGATGATGGGGAAGTAATTGAAGAAGTTACAATGGGATTTCGGGCAGATGGCATAATGGAAGGAGACATTTTAGAAGTTTCTAAGTGCACTTGGGTTTCTAATGAATAGATCCTGAACCTCAACCAAGTTAGTGGCTATAGAAATGAGAAAGTCTTCAAAGGTCTACCATAAAACACAACATGGAAACCCAAAGAAATATCACATCAAAAGAGAAGAAGAGCAATTAAGTTGACTTGACATTCCCACTTCCAAGAAAGACAGTGCTTCGCGACGACGATGCGACCAAATTGACTTAATCTCCAAATCCCAGTTCAAACACCTTAAGCTCCTTAGTACTAATCGTCTCTCCAGCTGTTGTACAAAGGGCCAATTCCTTGCTGGCAAATTCACATTCCAAAATTCTATTCCATTCTAATGACATGCAAATCCTTTTGACGAAATTTCCACAAAAAAATTATCCGGCCGCAGACTTCAATTTGAATTTGCCACATTAAAATTCATCAATTTGTCCCCGATTTGGAGTACATCGAGTCGAAGCCATTCCCAAATGAACCCTCCAAACGAGACCATTCCCTGCTCTGGTTCGGGGATTTTTTTGCATATCCCGGGAGGCACCCACAAGGGAGTATCTTTTCCATCGACAATGGTGAACTCAATCTATGAAGTAATAAATCAATTGTTGTAAACGATTTTCACAGGAATTGTCGTCCAGAAGAACAAAGGATAGAGTTACAGAGAAAAAGAGGAAAACAAAAATTACATCGCGCTTGTATCTCTTCCACACACAGGATTACATTTCCTCATACCGAATCCTTGTTGTTCTTTTTTTTTTGTTTCCTCTGCCTTTGGCACAGTGTCACGTTCACGTTTACGTATCCCGATAAATGTAGACGTGTAACCTTAAGACACATCTCCAATTCCTCTCACCACGTAGAAGGATGCTGTCACGGTTTGATGGTTGAGCTTTAAGTGTCCTGGAATGCTAATATCCCTTGCCTCGGAGAGGTGAGTGAGTTTTTATTTTTTCTTATTTGCTTGCACCGCAGGGGCTTTGAAGAACACTCCAGCGATAGCAGTAAAACATGCCTACGACTTGGCATGGATTAAAGGTCACTAGGCGTTTGAAGGCACTTTTTCGTAAGTACTTTTCCATGAACGCCTCAAGATGCTCATTATGTTGGTTGTTAGCAACAGCTCAGTGAGCTCAAACCAGGGTGTAAAAGGGTTCTTGTTTACAATTTTGACAAGTATGCCAAAGCTCTTCAGAATCTTAAGTAAGTAGATACTGGAAAACATTTTCGAAAGGATATCGACATAACATATTAGATATGCATGTAGCGTCGTTCATTGCGGCCAGTCCAATGTAGTATGTCAAATTCATAAAAAAAGAAATTCAAATTTTTTGTGTAAAAAGTTGCAATATACCGTACATCAAGTAGGCTTGCGTTTTATGTGAAACAATTTGTAGTAATTTTTTTTTTTTTATTTCAAGGGAACGAAACAAATTAATTTGTAGGGTCCGGGATTTAACGCCGGGGTACTATGCCCATGTGGCGCGTTTTGTCAACAGCACGCGGAGTACTGAGTTCCCATGTGGTCACCTACCTACGTACTTACGGCGCCCAACACTGCTTAATTTCGGTGACCTAGCGGGAACCGATACAGTCAGTTTTTTTTTTTCAGTTTAAGTGCATTTTTATTATACTTCATTAATTAATTCTTTCAGGCTATACAAAAAAACGCTTAAAAATTAGCTTAAATAACTTAAAAGTAATCTTATTCTAACTTACTGGCCCCATGCGGGCACTTTAGGTTAGACATAATCCTTAATCTATGTCTTTCGACGTTGCTTACAGTCTATTTTCTTTTTTATATTTATTAACACTAAAACTAAGAAAATGAATTTCAATTAAAAAAAACTCAGTATCAGGACTTTTTGTTATAATATTAAACTTAAAACTAGGCCTATAAACTACCTAAAAATAAATCTTAAACTACTTAATCCTACTTAAACTATCCCTTATTTTAGAGTGTGTTACCCACCTCTAATGTTCTAATATAATTTTTTTTGTTTTCCTTAAATCTAACTTAATCCTACCTAAAACTATGTAAGCCGGCCATGGCTAATAAAATAGACAGACGACCGACTTTGCTTCATATGAAGCTACCTATAACTCGAGGAATTCGACAACGAACCTTCCCCTTCCACTAGCCACCACAATTGTTGGTGCTCCACATTGTGCGACGTCTCTGTTGTAGTTGAGTCGCCTGTCCCCAGCTGTCCGAGCGACGTGGAATATTAACAGCACCGCTAATCTGTCCTGGATCAGACCTTTCATATCAAGGTAGATGAACGCTTCTGGAGGGATAAAGCCATCAAGGCGTATTATGTCATGATACATATACGAGTAATTGGGGTAGCAAGCCCCTTAGATCAGGTTGTTTGATGAGGTCATTGCTCTTGCAATGTGCCTTCGAGTCAACTTAATGACGAAATTGTCCACTCTTATCAAGTTCGCCCTATTGACCTCATTAGGATAGAATTATATGTACTCGGACTCCGGTGTTCTGTATAAGCGAAGACAAGCCCGAAGACAAGCCCGAAGACAAGCCCGAAGACAAGCCCGAAGACAAGCCCGAAGACAAGCCCGAAGACAAGCCCGAAGACAAGTCCTATGGCAAGCCCTCTCAAACACCCGAATCTTTTCCAATAAACTTGCTCTCACGTTGAACCACATGGGACATCCAAATACAAGCATAGGCCGGATAAGGGCCATCTATATGTTTGTTACAATACAGATATTGATCTAGCCAAGGTATCTGACTACATTTCGACAAGCAAGTGGCTGTCCATGTTGTCCGACGATAGAAAACTTTCGCCAATTCTTTCTGGTATCCCTAGAGGCCCCAGACAAAGGCGTCCTAAACAGAATGGTTTCCGACTTCTGAAAGTTGTTTTTCAACTTCCAGTCGTCGCAATATTGCATAATTTTGTCGAAGTCACGTTGCAAAAATGTATTAATGACCTCAATCTTTGGACCTGATCTGTACGCGATTAAGTCGCCTGCGTACGCTTTGGCATGATGAAGTGAACCTATCAGATCACTTGTGTAAATGTTGATTAGGGTCGGCGAATTTACCGCACCTTGTTGCAGACCGTTTTTAATGTTAAATATTCCAGCGGAAGTCACATCGCCATTCTTCACGATGAACTGTCTACTGGAGAGCATATCAAAAAGAATATACAGCAGTGGTTTACTAATGCCCAACCTGTCCAGCTTGAAGAAGAGTCACTCTAACCATACGGTGTCGAAGGCCTTTTCCAAGTCAATCAGGCAGGCACAAGTGCACTGTTTCTTGCCTTTGTTCCATTGGATATCAGAAACCAGTTTAGACGCAACATGAATGATATCATGCCCCGCCTTGAAACCGAATTAATTATCCGGAACTGTATGTTTGTCCTCAACCCACTTAGTCAGGACTCTATTGCTCACCTTCTCGAAAACTTTACTGATGTTTGGAAGAAGACTGATCGAGCGGGATTCGCCGGATTGGAAGTATATGTGCATTATTCATTGCATTATTAAACAGGGTGGTATAAATGTCCACCGCTTCTAGTGGGAGTTGTCGAAGCACAATGTTCGTTATTTCATCGGTTCCCACTGATTTCTTACTTCTAAGCGATTCGAAGATCGTTTGGAGTTCTTCCTTCGAAATGAACGGTGGTAATACCCTTTCGTTGGTGATGACGTTATTTGCCATGTTCTCGTCACTAAACTGGGTGAAACCCGAGCTCTCGAATCGCCAATTCACAATTTCATTTCGAAGGCAGAAATTGTGCACAAGGACTCGACTCTCCAGGTCGTGATTCGGGTCAATGATGTCATTCGCCTTGTACACTTCCTGGAAAGTCGCTCCTATAGCCTCTACTTTCTCCTGCGGATCCTCGATCACAAAGAAGTTGTCATCATCAACGGCCTCATTTGGATCGATTCCTGCTGCTATGAGTATGTGCTCGTTGTCCGTAGTTCGGGCGATTTTAAGACACGCAAGGTCGTTTTGATCTTTCCTCCGAAATATTTTATTTATTTGCGGGAACATATTCGGGTTGCTGGTGTTTACAGCCCGAATTTTATTGTTCCAATACAAACTTACAGAGTTTCTGTAATTGTCCTTTATTAACGTTTGGAGGTTTCTAATCGACGACTTCAATATCAGGATCTCCGGGTTACGTCTGTCAGTAAACTGTCTGTACAAGGTTTTAAGTCTTGACAGCAGTCTACTTTTATGTCGATGCAGTGCGTCAATAGTTGCGTTGCGGAATGAGTTTTCGTTCTCAGTATGTTGATACCGTGGTATCGTTTTGTCCATTGTCCGTTTGATTGTCTCGTCCATTAGTTTTAGATACCTGTCAATCTCCTCGTTTGACAGATTTCTATTGGACGGTGGGTAGAGCGAATTCGAGGAGAGTGCTCTCGTCAGTGTTCTGGAGAAGTGTGTCCAACGCACCCCACTATAGTTGTAGGAATGCCTTTGAACAAACTCTTCCAATTCCGCAGTTTCGTTGGGAATAGTTATTTAGGTACTGAGACCGCAATGGTCATTGTCATACACGAAAGTGCGTAGACAGTTTGTAGTTTGTTGGTTAGTGCACATCAGGTGTATTCGTGTGTCAAACAGCAAGAGATCCAAATAGGACCCGTGTCTGGGAAACGACGGACTATCCGTCGCCTTAAGCCCGAGTCGATACATTATGCTGTGTTGACCCCACCAATTGAACAGTAGGTTCCCTCTAGTATTTGGTGTAATATTCCCCAATCTCTATGTTTGGCGTTGAAATCTCCGCCGATAATAAAATAGTTGTCCTCCAATTCCAGCCTCAGAAATCGAAAAAATATCTCGAGCTCTGAGATGAATAAGGTGGATTGAGTAGCCTTAGGTGCATAGACAGACACCATGTACAACCGCTTTCCCCTACGGAGACGCATATACACAATGCATGCTTGCAGCACCTGGAACCTACGTACCACACGACTGTAAACTCTTTTAGAACTTATTCCTTTTCTTACAAAGATCGCAACGTCTTCTCCCTGAATTTAGTTGGGTCGGTTTCTCCGTACTATTTTGTATCTTCTGTGCCTCATTTTGTGTCTTGGCTTGGTCTTTAAGCAACTTAAATAGTGCGGCTAGTTGTTCGAACCTAATCAGTGAATTCACATTTACTGCAAGGACCTTCAGAGTTTGCCCCGCCACACACGTAACCATTACGGCAAAAGGTGCGTTAGGCCAGGCAGCAGCAGCAGCGTGTATGTTTGATCCACCCACGCGGTCTGTTCGGTTAAATAACGTTGGAGCTGCGCCATCTGCCCCTGAATAGAGAGCAAGATAGCTAGCATGTCAGGTACTGTTTCCGGTACTCTAGGCGCTGGGGCCTGCGAAGGAACCTTCGCTTGCTGTACCGTATTTCCCCTACCAGCCGCCACTTGGGCGTAGGTAACATGAGGAGTGACGGTGGACGTTTAACTTCTACCTTCTGCTGCTCTGCCAGATTTACTCTTTTGATGTACTGGAATTTGGGACAACCCCTATAGTTTGCGGTGTGTCCCGTGTTCCCACATGATGCGCAAGAGAGCTGGCTTTTTTCAGACACTCCGTCCTTACCCAGAGCGCATTCCTCGGACTTGTGGTTCTTTCCGCACTTTACGCATCGAGTCTGCATTTCGCAGTTCGACGCGGTGCGCCCGAACCTTTGGCAGCGAATACATTGTAAAATGTTGTCGCCCCGCTTTACTTTTTCCCAGTGTACATCCAGATTGCTGGTGGGACTGAGCTGAACCAGGAAGAACGGTAGCTTCCGCCTCTCACTTTCGGCTCTGGCTGTGGTGAAAGGCTTAACCCCCACGAATTGGAGATTGGAGCCCTTCGTACTCTTTCTCTTTAAGCAGTGTAAGGAGCTCCTCGGGTTCAGTCGACGGTTTCAATCTCCTCAGCAGCATTGTTTGCAGCTTGGCCTCCTTCGGGGTGTAGGCGAAGAACTCCGTCGTCGATTCCCTCAGTAAATTTTTTTATTTTATAATAGCGCTCCACTGTGTTACTGTAGATCGCGTGCCTATCTACGCTAAATCTCTTGATATAAAAATTATTGCCTATGGCCAACTTACATAGTTCTACCGTTTCCTTTAGTTCCATCTTAAATATATTTATCGGTGGAACCCTTTGTTGTTTCTGTTTCTGTTTCTGTTTCTGTTGCTGTTGTTGCTGCTGCTGCCGTTGTTGTGGCAGCTGCCGTTACTGTGGCTGCTGCTATTGCTGCTCTTGTTGTTGCTGTTGGTGTTTACCAAGTTTTTGTTGGTGCTGTTCCAGCACCTGTCTTATTGTATTTGTTTGGGGTTGATGCTGCTTTTGAGCTAGCTGCGTCGCTGTTGCTGTTGTGATTGCTCTTGCTCTTCCCTCTTCCTTCTGAGCATTTGCATTTCTTTAATGGCAAGAACTATTTGTTGCAGCATTTTGATGCTGCTACTTAATAACACCATTTCTTCCTCTTCATCTTCCGATTCCGTTGGAGCCAAGGAAGCGAAGATGTTCTCTCTCAGAAAGTGGCTTTCACCACCATATGAGATATATGGGTTGTCGTCAGTAACTTGCCGTGGGCGATTATTTACTGCTATTGATGACGTCGAATGTGCCCCTTCCCTCACTCCGCCAAGCAGGTTTTCAGTGGAAGTTTGTCGGGTGGAACGTTGTATCAAGTTAGGAGTGGGCCTTAGCTTCCATTACGTGCCATTTTGGTCCTTCTGATGAGGTGCTTTACTTCATGTGCTAGGCTGCACTCTTCGACTTACCTGCGGTTTCGTGGAGTTGATAGGATGAAACCGAGAACAAAAGGTACGAAGCATTTCTGGGAGCTGCGTGTCATTGATGTTAAAGATCTTCAGTACTAGTTGCATGTTCTCTATAAAACTCACACTTGTGTGAGTGACAGTTCGATTCATCTCACCGCACTCACCATCGATTTTGTATTCGTTTTGTTTTGTTGGTTGCTTCGTAACAGTAGAACTCTTATGTGGCCGAATAGCTTACATTCGGAATCTTCAAATCTACAACTCGAACGTTGTAGTCATCTCCTTTTATAACTCGTTCAACCCTCGCTAGAACATATTTGTATGGAGGTAGGTTTTCAGCCTTCAGAATAACTAGTGCGCCTTCTACTACATTCGTGTTAGTGGTACACCATTTGGATCTCTCTTGAAGACTTCGAACGTATTCAGTTGACCATCTCTTTCAAAACTTTCCTTGCTACCTGTTAAGATATGAACTTTTATTATTTCCGATTCAGGAAACGAGTTCATAGGGGCGCCAATGAAAACATGGCCTGGTGACACTTCAGTTATTGGCCTTCAATTGAGAATTCCCTCTATTTCAGCCAGTGCTGTGCTAAGTTCTTCAAACGTTAGCAGAGCTCCACCAAAAGTTTTCGTCAGTAAGGTCTTTGCTGCTTTGACTGCTGCCTCCAAAATGATTCTCTCGAGGCGGTATGAACTTGAATTCGATCCCCTTTTTGTGCATCAGACTCGAAAATAGAAATTTTACTGAGATATTTGTAATGTCTAAATTCATTTAATTTAGTAGGACATCTCATTCGCCATATGAGTCGCTTCAGTACAGCTATAAAAGCTTTGGAGCCCAGATCAGATGCAAGTTCTAAATGAACTGCTTTTGTGGCAAAACAAAGGAACACAGAGATTTATGTGATTTAAATGGTCTTTTTCCGCGAATCCTCCAAGAAGTCGGTATACTCGCAGAACCACAAAAATCGACACCGCATATACTAAAAGGTCTACCTGGAGTTGGTCTATCCTTTGATAAATTTCTCATTATTTGGTCGTGTAGTACAGACTTATACCTGATACAGTGGATGCATTTTTTGACAACGTGTCTGACCAACTTCCTAGCGTTAAGTATTCAAAATCTATCTCGAACGAAGGTCAGCAGAGCGTGAGGACCGGCGTGGTAATTTTTGATGTGCAAATATCGCACATACTCTGTCACTAACGCGTTGTGGTATAAGTGGTACGAGAATCTAGTGTTGGATTCCATCTCGTCATTCCTGATAGGTCCATCTACACGAAGCAGTGTTCTGTTAGCAACAACATCTAAAAGTGGACACAATTTTCCTGTGCCCTTGGAGAAACGATTTTCCTTTTTTGCAGTTATTTGAGCCATTTCTGTTGAAAAACTTCTCCGTTGTATGCGCCACAATATTGCGATCATTGGCTCGTCTAGCTCCTCTGCAGATAATGGTTTTCCTTGCAAAAGCCCAGTATGTATCCAACAACTCGAATGGCTTTCATGATCCTGCTATATTCATGGGAACCATAAATTCGACACTTACTACCGCACAGATGAACACATTTTTCTTCCTTTTTGCTTCCAGAAGTGAAGTGTCGAAGCTAGTTTTGTTAAATTTTAAGTTTTCGAACCAAATTGACGCATTCAAATCCTCAACTAGACTTCCACGAGATATTAAATCTGCGGGGTCATTTTCCGATCTGACACGTCTCCAGCTGACATTTGAAGTTAAGCTCTGAATATCGCGAACCCTATTAGCCACAAATGTATCGAACAAACCAATACAAAACTATTTCGGAATCAACCCAAAAATATACGTTTTCAAACTACGCTTTTGCCACAATTTGGTTAACAACTGGGCACCACAAAGCTCTAGTCGAGGTAACGATGCAGCCTGTCGCGATTTCGCTGTAATTTTCAAAACGCGATCGTCCCCGCTCGTGCCTAAGTTCTTGACTACCGACTTTATTTCGAGCAAGTCTCTTCTCTTACTTCTGTACTGCCAGAGGAAGGCGAGGCCGTTGATCAATCCGTGTGCTCCCAGACCGAGATTGACAGCCAGCATGTATCAGTCCGATGGTGACCATGAAACCATCTTCAACAAAGAGTTTAGCCCTGAAAGAGTGAAGACGAAAATGTCAAGTTGTTTAATGTGCAAGTGGAAAATTGTAAGAGACTCTAGCAAAATCAAATGTAGTGAATGTAGTAACTTCTTGCATGCAGAGTGTGCTAAATTAAAGCAAGCTAATCTTGAGTATCTGACAAAAACAAAGAAAGCTTGGATTTGTACTTTATGCACCCAAAAAAGAAGGAATGATACTGGGAGGCTATCTTTGCCATCCACACCAACAAATGACTGCTGCCCCACAACCTTCCCCGCCACAATTACCACTAGTATCACCTTACAAGAAGTCTACGACCAAATCATTGACGATCTTGCCGCTCTTCGCCACTATGTGCACTCTAAAAGAGTCTCACACCTCCAACGCAGTCGCCTTGACCATGATAAATTTTTTCGACCCTAAAAAGTCATGCAAAAACCTCCCTCTCACCTTCTATTACCAGAACGTAAGAGGACTCCGTTCTAAAACCCACGCTGTTTTTCGCCAATCTCATGCTCTCCCATTTGATATCTACGCTCTGACCGAAACTAATCTTATCCCCAACATAAAAAACCAGGAGTTATTCCCTCTTTCTTTTAATGTTTTTCGGGATGATGATCGCGCATCCCCCTTAACAACAGCTTGGACTCCTCTCTCGTTGCAATATCATCCTCTCCTAAGCTCGACTTTGTGTCGGTTAAAATAACCCTCACTCGTAGATGCTTGTATGTTATGTGTTGTTACATTCTTCCGGCGCAACCTATCGAATCCTACCAACTTGCTATTGCAGCAATTGACAATTTGATCGACTTATCAGAATCGCTTGATGATATCATTATCTTCGGCGATTTTAATCTGCCTCAGCTGAAGTGGACTCCATCTGAAGACCTATCTTTTTTCATCGCTTCCAATCCCATTTCTACTAAGGAATGCCTCTTCTTAGATCGGCTAACAGACTCTAGTCTATGCCAAGTCAGTGGCGTTTCCAACTATATGGAAAGGCAATTAGATCTTATCTTCACAACTGATCCCATCAACTCCTCAGTATCGTGTTGTCCCCTATCTCTTTCAGCTATTGATAACTTTCATCCTCCACTTCTTCTCTCATTTTTCCACAACTCTCCCCTTCAGTCGGCTCCCCCCGCAGTTCTATTTTCTTACAATTTTCACAAAGCTAATTTCCGTAAAATCAATACCTATCTACGCAGCGCTTCTTTTGAGTTTACCAATCTATCTCTTGTTGATGCCCTCTCCATTTTTTACATAGAAATATTCAAATCCATCTACTTTTATGTGCCTTACTCCCGCCATAAAACTTCTTCTACATCCCCTCCTTGGTATAATCGTAAACTTCGCTCTCTACGAAAGAAAAGAAACATGTTATGGGCGGTATTCCTTCGCACCCACTCTTCTTCCGACTATTCAAATTATCTAGGTACATATCTTCATTTCATTGAACTCTATAACTCTCTCTATCAGCGCTACCAGAATAGTGCGCAAACCAATCTCATAAATGACCCCAAGTCCTTTTTTCAATTTGTCAATTGCAAAAGTAAGACTGATGGTTATCCTTCCTCCCTCGCTTTCGAAACTAAAACTTCATGTGATCCTCCTACCATCGCCAACTTTTTTGCCTCATTTTTCAAGCAATCATTTGCCAACAACTCCTTCGTACCAGATCCCTCTTACTTCAATGATCTACCAAATTTCTCTATTGGTCCCTTTCTCACTCAAAATTTCGATCCTGCAGTTATTGAAGAAAAGTTACAAAATCTTAAGGATGAATTTGTACCTAGCCCAGACGGACTCCCCGCCATGTTTCTTAAGAAATGCTCTTCCAACCTGTCTCTACTCCTTTCCTACCTTTTTCGTCTATCGCGTACACAGGGTGAATTTCCCCAGATTTGGAAGACCTCTTTTATAATCCCGATACACAAAAAGGGATCTAAGCATGAAGTTACCAATTATCGTTCCATTGCTAAACTCTCTCATATACCCAAACTCTTTGAAAGCATTTTATACGAAGCGTTAAGCTTCAAATGCAAGCCTTTTATTTCACCCCGACAACATGGTTTTCTAAAAGGTAGATCCACTACCACAAATCTAGTTGAATTCGTGTCTTTTGCTCTCTCAGCCTTAGAGAATGGCAAAGAAATCGATGTTATCGCTAAAGCATTTGATAAGATATCTCATAAATTGATCCTTTTCAAATTGTCTGCTCTCGGCTTTGAGCCGCTCTTTTTAAAATCTTCTTACCTGGTAAACCGATATTATAGTGTTCGGTTTAGATCTGCCCTTTCTGTTCCATTCCTGGCCTCATCTGGAGTTCCACAAGGCAGTCATCTTGGCCCTCTTCTCTGAATTCTTACTATCAACGATGTTGAGAGTGTCATTAAGCACTCCTCCCTCTCCCTTTACGCTGACGACACAAATTTTTTTAAATCTATTTCCTCTCCCCAGGACTCTGCCCTTCTTCAAGAAGACCTTGATCGGTTTTCAATCTGGTGCCTCAAAAACTGCCTAGAACTTAATATAGCCAAATGTCAATTTATAACCTTCTCACGTAAATGCAACCAGTCTCCTCCTCGACTTTATTTTCTCCATGGTCAACCAATTCCCCTGGTTCAGTCTTTTCAAGACCTTGGCATATTATTCGACAGTGAGCTTAATTTCCGTTCGCATATCGATAAGATGATCCTCAAAGCCAATTAATCACTTGGCTTTATTAAACGGTGGTCCAAGGAATTTTCCAACCCGTATGTAACCAGATCTCTCTATACTGCCTTTGTTCGCCACCTGCTTGAGTATGCCAGTCAAGTATGGTCCCCATATCATCGCGTTCATATCTCGAGAATCGAAAGCATCCAGCGCCGTTTTCTTCGATTTTAATCGTCTCAACCTTATTAATCTAAACACCCTTGAGGCACGCAGAGATGCAGCCGACTTTGTCTTCATTCATCGACTCCTTTCAGGTCACTTTGAATGCGCGTCCCTTCACAACTCTATTTTCCTCAACACGAACCCTCGTAATCTACGCACCCCTCGTCTCTTCTATCGCCCAACCCACCACACCTCCTATGGCGCGAACGAACCAATCTCCCGTATGCGTTCTTTGACTTCTACCGCACCACTTCCTACCTCAAATCGGTTCTCCTTCACCACAATAACCAACCTTAGTTTTAAGTTTAAGTTTAAGTTTAATTTTAAGTTATAGCTTGTATTAAGCCGAATAAATGGGGGCATTCGCCCCCACCAAAATTAGAATGTCTAGTGCCCGATTCACCAGATTGTTTCGCTTGAGAAACGCCTTCAAATAACCAGTGTCCCCATTGCCACGAAAATGGTACTACTGGTATAAGTCGGTGCGATATTTCAATGGTGGTCAAGCATTTTATGAAGACACAAGTCTCCGCACTTAAACCTCTGCCACTCACATCTCACTTCTCCGTGGTGAAGCCTGTGAGCATTGTGTTTTTGGCTGAACGTTAGGAACCCAACACCCCTGGGGTGTCATTGGAGGCTACTGGGCATTGCAATAGTACACTCCTCCTTCATCAGGATGGCAGCAGAGAAATCCCATATGCAGATCAACAGCGGCATCCATGGCTCAAGTTATTTTGAGCTGCTAGGTGCTCATCTCCATTTACAGCTATTTGAACTTATTGGGAGCTCACGTCAGGTCGGGACCCATGGAGAGAAGATGGCAACTCTCGGTAAACATCAAAACTGTGAGTGAAACCAGTAGGCTAGTCAAAGTCATCCAAAGAGATTTGGATCACTCAGAAAATCGGATGCCACTTACACTGACTCGAAGCAGAGACTCTCCGTTTCATCCTTGAGACTCACTTCCTAGAAATCCCAATCAGAACCAGCTCACAACCAGCTTCTATTTATTAACAAAGCTGCTAGTGAGCTGAATAACACAATACCCCGCGCCGTAGCTAGTGTATCTGATCGGCTGTGGTGACCCAGTAATGTTACAAAAAGGTATAGACCTGCTGCTGGTAATTCTGAAGAGAATCTCCACTACTAGCCTGGTAGTAGTACACCCCAAAATCCTGACAAACGGTGAGAGTACACTTCAAACCGGATTTTGGGTTTTCTTCATGTGCAGATATCTGCTCTGTGAATACCTCCTGTGTCTAAGATGCAATATGTTTACCAACGCGGAAGACCCTGCGAGGCCGCGCTTTAAAATCGGTTGGGCAGAGCAGAAAGCACAACAACCTCAACTCAGTGCATTCGACAATTCGACATTCGATCAATATGTAATGGCGGGGATAAACAGATATTGCCCGCAAGGCAGCACTCTGTTTCCACTTCTGTGATGCATGTTGCTCCACTCACTGTTCAGCGCTCTAAATAGCGGCTTCCTGACGTCTTTAAGAGGTCAGTGGCTTTCTTGCTGTCGTGCCGAGACACTACACTTTTGCTGAGCACTGAAATGAGCTGGACGTACGCGGGGCGTTCAATATATTCTCGGTATTGGAAGGAAAATGCGAATTCAATTTAAATTGTTTTTATTTTTCAATATAATCTCCCCTAACATCAATGCATTTGTCACATCTTGAGATAAGCTTTTTTAAACCCTCAAAAAAATAAATTTCCTCTTTCTCTGCAAAATACCCATTTATTGCCGACTTGAGTCCTTCATCATTCGAAAATCTTTTTCCACGAAGACATTTTTTCAAATCCGGAAACAGGAAATAATCACTAGGGGCAAGGTCTGGACTATAGGGTAGGTGTTGGATTTCTTCGAAACCACAATCTCGCGCAGCAGCCTTAGAAACTCGCGCCGTGTGAACAGGGGCATTGTCATAAAGAAGCAACACACCCGCTGCGAGTTTACCCCGTCTTTTCTTTTTAATTTCCTCCCGCAAATTATGCAAAGTGGAAGCGTAGGATGTGGCGTTGATGGTTTCACCTTTTTTTTTGTACTCAATGAGCAAGATTCCCTTTGAGTCCCAAAAAACTGTGGCCATGAGCTTTCCGGCAGACGGAGTGACTTTGAACTTCTTCGGGGGGTCTGTTCCTTTTTTATGCCATTGCATGGACTCTTGTTTGCTTTCAGGGTCATAGTGGTGGACCCATGTTTCGTCCCCAGTAACAATTCGATCCATAACACCGTCCGCGTTCTCACTACACATCTCCAAAAGCTCTCTACAGCATGCGATTCTCACTTTTTATCTGAGGCGCTGTGAGCATTCGTGGCACCCACCTTGCACTGACCTTTGAAAGGTTAAGATGGTCATGAAGAATGGTGTGAATGGTACCAATTGAAAGCTTGGTGATCTCTGCCATCATTTTCACATTTATTCGGGCATCCTCAAGAACAAGTTTTTCGACTTCTTTTTAGGAAGTTTCTCCCGTACAAGCAGTAGCCGGGACGCCGGAGCGGGGGTCGTCTTCAATGCTCTCTCTGCCTCTCTTGAACTCACTTGACCACTTTTGCACAGTTGATAATGAAGGTGCGGAACCCTGGTAAACAGCCACCATCTCTTCATGAATAGTTTTTTGACTTTTTCCTTGCTTAGTGAGAAATTTAATTACAGCGCGATGCTCAATTTTCACCATCATCGTCTCAGTTGCCATTATGATTCTGTTTAACTAGAGATAAAACGCGAATTAATAATCACATTTATATGAAATTTTACATGAATGCACTAAAATAATAGTATTACTTGATAAATAAGTCAATTTATATATACGACCAGGGCTTCACCCTGATACCGAGAATGTGTTGATCGCCCCTCGTAAATAACTATGTTAAGTAACTTAAATGACCTCTGTGATCCAAATTGTGTGAATGTTTGTAATGATATTTATATTGGTTCTTTTTTATCTAACACTAATTTAGACTTTAAAATTGTGCATCAAAATGTTAGAAGCATAAGAAAAAATTTTGATAATTTATGTGTTATACTCGTATAAAAAGCAACTTTGAAACTCTACGAGTACCTTCAATTATTATACTAACGGAGATCTGGGCTTTTAAACATGAATTGTCAAATTTTTCTATCCCAGGTTATTTTGTATATCCAAAATGTAACGAAACTTATATCGCGGTAGGTACAGTTGTCTTTGTTAAAAGCGATCTTGAAGTGGATGATGTTCTAACCCCAGAAATTGAAAGTGCCGAGTGTGTAATAATTAAACTGAAAGTATGTTTGAATTTGTCAGTTACTGTCGTTTGTGTATATCGGCTGCAGTCTGTGGATCGTAAAATTTTTCTCGAAGACCTTGAATATCTACTGTGCTCTATCAACTGTGATAACGTCTTCTTAATTGGTGATATCAATATCGACGTTTTTAATCTACCAAGGGACAGTGATGTTTATATGCTCTTATTGTGTTCGCTAGGCTTTCAATCGTTTATAAATTTACCAACATGAATATGTAACAATTCCAAGTCATGCATTGACCACATTTTTCTCAAGTCCACGGAACTTACCGATACATATCCGTTTATTGTAGAGCAAGGCATAACTGACCACCATTTAATTGGTATTACTTTAAAAAACCTCGTAAGAACGTCCGTTGGCATGAATTCTAAACCAACTTGTAGAAAAGAAGGAACTATGATTAATTTCTCAAAACTATTTCAATGTTTGTCTTTAGAAACTTCTGTCCCAGTATACGGTTCAGCTTGTCCTTCAAATGGCTTATTAGCTTTTTTTAAAAATCCTTAAGGGTTATATTAGCTTATGTGTGAAAAATAAAAAAATAGAAAATTAAATCATGGATGACTCTTGAAATTTGTGAAAAGGTTCGGGAAAAAAAAATAAATTCTACGCAAAAAATAAAAATAAAATGAACCAGCCTTTAATTAAACACACATATAAAATGCTGCAAACTAATGTGCACAATTTAGTAGAGGAGCGTAAAACTGAATACTACCGAAGAAAATTTGAGAAACATAGACTTAATCCTAAAGAACAGTGGCGAATTATAAACACTATTTTAGGAAAAAATAAAAATGAACAGGGTTTAAAGCTTCTTAAACTAGGCAATAAAACTGCTCTTAGTAATGAGGAGTTAAGCAACAGGATGAATGACTTCTTTAAAAATGTTGCTAACATCTCAAAACCGGATGTATGCACTCAAATTACTGAAACAAACAAAAAATATTTGGTTGATAAAATATACCCTTTTTCTTTCTTCTTTACATCAGTAAATAATTCAGATCTTCTGGCTATTATTAACTCACTAAAAAAACAAAAATTCTGTCATTAAAAAGATAGGAAAATATATAGTTGCACCTTTAACATATATTGTTAATCAAAGCTTCCAAATCGGAGTATTCCCAGAACATCTTAAGACCTCATTGATTATTCCTGTTTTTAAGAAGGGTGATCCAAGTGATCCGAACAATTATAGACCCATATCCTTGCTATCAGTTTTTTTCAAAAATATTTGAAAGAATCATTGTTGAAAAGATGCTAATTTTTTTGAATAAATCAAGTTTCTTTAGCGTTTCTCAATTTGATTTCACAAAAGCTAAGTGCACTGAAGATGCAATAGTGGCATTTTTATATATATAATTTATTTCGTGCGGTTTTTTTCAAAATTTGAACGTTTATTTAAGAAAAACATGTACAATAGCATTATTCAAAGTATTGCCCATCTGAAGGTATGACTTTTTCTCATCTTTCTGGAAATTTGTGGATCCTATCCCCTGCCGGCTTGGCAGCCAAGAATGAATCAAGCCAATTTTTGATATTCTGCTCTCATGTGAACCGTATTTCAGTGAGGGCGTTCTGCATCGACCGGAACAAATGGTAGTCAGAAGGGGCAAGGTCTGGGCTATAAGGCGGGTGGGGTAAGACTTCCCATCCACTGTTTTCCAAATAGTTCTTAACCGGAATAGCAATGTAGGGTCGAGCGTTGTCATGATGGAAAATTATTGCCTCGTGTCTGGTCGCATATTCCGGGCGTTTTTCGGCCACTGCTCTCTTCAAACGGATTAATTGTGTTCGGTAGCGTTGTCTATTGATGATTTCACCCGGTTTTAGCAGCTCATAATACAGCACACCCATCTGATCACACCAAATACAGAGCATTACCTTGGCGCCATGGATATTCGGCTTTGCCGTTGATTTGGCTGGTTGGTCGGGTTTCACATATGATTTTTTGCGCTTGGGGTTGTCGTAATGGATCCATTTTTCATCACCAGTAACAATCCGATGCAAAAATGACTTCGTTTTGTGGCGTTCCAGCAGCATTTCGGACATGCAAAACCGCCCTTCGACGTCTCTCGGCTTGAGTTCATGTGGAACCCAATTTCCTTGCTTTTGAATATATCCAGCTGCTTTTAAACGTGTTGAAATGGCTGCTTTAGTCACACCCAAAGATCCTGCGAGCTCTTCTTGTGTTTGGCAACAATCTTCATAGAGTAATGCTTCCAGATCTTCATCTTCAAACTTTTTTGGCTGCCCAGGACGTTCATCGTCTTCCAAGCCAAAATCACCACTTTTAAATCATGCAAACTACTTTTGGCACGTTCGCTCAACTTGCGCATGTTCACCATAAACTTCCACCAAAATACGATGACTTTCAGCAGCAGTTTTCTTTATATTAAAGTAATGAAGAAGAACTCCCCGCAAAAACACTTTTTCAGGCACAAAGTTCGACATATTTGAGTGAAAAAAAATTATTGTTGTTTACGCTTCAAATGAATGACATATACTGAAGTGACGTACAATGACAGTAGCTTTCCAACGCATGTTCCAATGGAATAATACAAGTTATAGCATCTCTTAGCAAACCGCACGAATTAAGTTATAGACCCAATATATAAAGGACTAGACAATAGTCTGAGCACATTTGGCCTATTTCTTGATCTAACCAAAGCTTTTGACCTAGTTGACCATGAAATCCTACTTCAAAAACTCTACAATGCTGGTTTCAGAGGAAATATACTCGACTGGTTTAAATCATACCTAACCAACAGAAAACAACGGGTAAGAGTTAATGACGTTGTTAGCAAGGAAGAGATTTGCGCTAATACCGGCGTTCCTCTAAGGATCTGTCTTAGGGCCGATCCTTTTTCTCTTGTATATAAATTCTATATTCAGTCTCCTTGTCAATGGTCATATAATCGGTTACGCAGACGATATTGCATTAGCATATTCATGTAACTCCGCAGCTGTGGCTCGTGACCAAATAAATACAGATTTAGAGATACTTACCACCTGGTTAAACTACCATCAAGTTATTCTTAGCAATAAATCAAAAGTAATGTGCTTCTAATTGTCTAAGCCAAATATCTATATTGAAAACATTATTTCTCACCATCCCAGATGTGACAAGATGCAGGGACAATTGCTTTAATTTCGAATTCGTAAAAGAATACAAGTATCTAGGTGTTATAATAGATAACAAATTGAGTTGGAAACCTCATATAATGTCCATAAAAAAGTTATTATATTTATCACTTAGTAAAATATATCACTTGCGTAAATTAGTACCACGCAACTTACTCCTAGCAATTTACTATGCAGTGGTCCAATCGCGGATTGAGTATGGTCTTGTATACTGGGGAAGTGCTTACGTTAGTAACCAGAGTAGTATAATAATAGCTCAGAAAAAAATTATTCGTCTATTGTTCTTTAAAAATAGACTACAGCCCTCACTTCCACTGTTCCAAAGTGCGAAAATACTTCCACTCCGTTATTTTTACATTTTTAAAGCACTTAAAATATTCTTTTTTAGAAGCGGCAACTTTCACTTCAGAAGAAATGAAACATATTTCTTAAGAACCGGCCTTGTAGTAGACATCCCCAGGGTTAATAAAGAGCCCTGTCGACGTTTTCTGACCTAATATATTTAACAAACTGCCGTTCGATATATCCAAGCTAATAATAAACACAAGTCTATTTTTGAAAAATCTCAAAGCTTGGCTACTTTCACAAACTGAAGTTGAATCTCTACTTCAAGTGGTACTCGTATGTTAATTTCATTACTTCTCACATTAGAATGTTCCATTACTTTCATTCTCGCATACTGTTACTGTCATCATAAACTAATCTGCTCATACTTGTTGTTAAGATATTTTCTCTTTTTTCAACGTTCTGCTTCCCCTTTCCGGCCTTAAATGTAGTCTTTTGTTTAGATATTGTAATGTTATGCACTTGCTACTGGTAACATTTTACTACAAAGTGCACCATTTCCTGTTAAATTACCCAGAAATCCATATCAATTATTGCTCGAATTAAATTAATATGTAAGCATCTTTTATGTATTATGAAATTTAATTGAATTGAATTGAATTGAAATTGTTAATTTAAAATGGAAATAAATAATATTGAAAAATTGAATTCTTTAATCTCGTTGATAAATTGCAAGTGCCATTCGCTTAGACGATGTAGGTAAAGCAGGCTTAAAGTAGTATCGGAACCTGTAATGTTCAAAAAAGCTGACGCTGCGATGCCTGTAGCCTTCTTCTGCACGTTGTGCCTGTTTCATGAATTTCGTGCCGTTTAGGAACACGACCTTGTCGAAGGTGCCGCTGATTTTCTTCTCGGTGGCGTCATAAATAGTGATTCTGATCGGACTGTCGTTGCTTTGTGTGCTGCAATGTGCCACGCCATCGGCATACAATTCCTGGGCGCATGAGCCGTTGGTGGCCAGTCTACAAAAGGTGGACGTAGTTGCTAGTTCGCAGTCGACGAGGAATGGTGCGGTGTGTAGCACCGGAAAAATCAAAACCTTCTTAACCTAAACTTAATTCTAGGGTACTTAACACTAAACACTTCCATCAGCTCGGTGATAGCTACTTCTGTGAGTGGCCCAATCAAGATAGATTCCAAATCATTGTCATGAATAATTACCGGGTTTACAAAATTAATTTTTGCAAGAATTATGGCCAGCATTATACGAGGGTTGTCTGAAAAGTTTCCGAACGGATAATGATACAAGATATTTTTTCGCAATTTTTTTTTATTTTTCTACATAGTCTCCTTGTAACTCTACACACTTCTCTCAGAGATGCTCCCATCTTTCTAACCCGTCCAAATAGTACTTGGCGTTTTTCTCTGCAAAATAATTGTTCACGAAGGTGATTGCCTCCTCATTTGACGAAAATCTGTGTCCTCCGAGCGCAGTTTTTAGATGAGGGAACAAAAAGAAGTCGCATGGGGCTAGATCTGGTGAATAAGGCGGATGGTCAAGCAGTTCAAACCGTCACCAAGACGGCGCGTTATCTTGGTGAAACAGGATTTTCTTTTTTTTTCTGCAAATGTGGCCGTTTTTCCGCAATTTCTGCCTTCACCTTGGCAAGTAATGGTTTTTCCTTTTTGCAGATATTCGATTAAGATAACTGCTTTACTATCCCAAAAAATAGTCGCCATCACTTTCCCAGCCGAAAAAACGGTTTTTGCTTTTTTTGGAGCCGGCTCGCCCTTTGCAGTCCACTGTTTTGACTGAATTTTTGTTTCGGGGGTATAATGGTGTATCCAAGTTTCATCTACAGTAATTAATCGGCACCAAACTCGGATTTATTGCGCCTAAACTGCGCCAACAGAGCGTTGGAAATGTGTCTTTCCTTTCTCATGCCTAAATCTTGATTTAATACTCGTGTTCATGTGAAAAGCGTATAATCCTTTAGTTTGACTTAAATGGATATGTTTCAAATAGTTCTAATGTTTTATGTATTGGGTCTACAAGTAAGTTTCCAGCGTTTGTCAGAGATGGCGCCACCAGTGGATCCCGGGCAGAAATGTCAGACCCCATGTGTTTTATTTGTAGGTTTTGTATCTGTCAACAACTTTGCAGCGTTATATTCGAGCAGTTCTATCGGTGTCGTACATTTTATCGAGCAAAATCATGGCAAGTTTCCAGCCAAATAAACGTCATTTGCGGGAAGTGCTGCTTTTATTCTTTAATATGAAGAAAAGTGCGGCTGAGGCCTATCGTTTGCTTTCGGAAACTTATGGGGCGGAATGTATTGGTGAATCGACGTGCCGCGAGTAGTTCAAACGGTTCAAAAGTGGTGATTTTGGAGATGAAGACAAAGATCGCCCCGGAAAGCCGAAAAGTTTTGAAGACGAGGAATTGGACGCTTTACTGGATGAGGATTCGTGTCAGATTCAAGAAGAACCTGCTGCATCATTGGGCGTCACGCAACAAGCCGTTTCCCTGAGCCTAAAAGCACTGGGATTCATTCAAAAAGTTGGAAACTGGGTGCCGTACGAATTGAAGCCAAGAGACGTCGAATGGCGATTTTGCATGTCCGAAATGTTACTGCAGCGGTATAAAAATAAATCATTTTTACATAGTATTGTCACTGGTGATGAGAAATGGATTTATTATGATAATCCTAAATGCAGAAAATCGTATACAAAGCCCGGCGAGCCCGCCCAATCGGCGAAACGAAATATTCACGTGAATAAGGTCATGCTCTGCATATGGTGGGATCAAAAGGGTGTCGTATACTGCGAACTGCTTCCGAGTGGTGAAACCATCAAAGGACCATTATATCGAACCCAACTAATTCGTTTGAAGCGGGTATTAAAAGAAAAACGGCCAGAATATGAGACCAGGCATGAGTCCGTCATTTTTCATCACGACAACGCTCGGCCACATGTTGCGGTTTCGGTGAAAAACTATTTGGAAAATAGTGGATGAGAAATTCTGCCTCACCCGCCTTACAGTCCAGACTTGGCACCATCTGACTACCACTTGTTTCGTTCGATGCAGAACGCTCTTACGGGAATACGCTTCAGCTCAGTAGAGGAAATCAAAAATTGGCTCCATACGTTCTTGGGCTCGAAAGACGAGAAATTTTTTTGGTCCGGAATTCATAAATTGCCAGAAAGATGGGGGAAAGTTGTAGCTTCCGATGGACGATACTTTGAATAAAGCATTGTAACTATGTTTTCATAATAAAACTTCAAATTTTGGGAAAAAAAACGCTGGAAACTTACTTGTAGACCCAATATATAAATTTATGGACCTAGGATGTCGCTAAGTACTCTATCGAAGGTTGTCGTTGTGGACCACCCTCCCCTTAATAAGGACCGTTGTCCTCAGGTCTGCTTCTATTCGCATAGGGGGTCAGCTTATTCCCTAGTCTCCTTTTAGTTTTTACAAGTACTCTTTCTCCTACCTCGAGGACTCTGTTCTGCCTGACAGGATTGTTCCTTTCTGATTGCACCAGTTGTGCTTTCTCAATCCTATCTTTTATTGCCCCCCTGAACTCATTTGTGGTGGTGTGAACTATCTCGATTGGCTTCTTATTCGCAACTGAGTGTACTCGACAGTGGCCTGCAAAATGAGGTCAACCGTATCGTCAATTTCCTTCTCGAGTTTCAGACACCTAGCAATTTCCACAAGAGTGCCTTGAAAGCGCTCTGCCATTGGAAGTACTGTGAAGGGGGGGTGCGCTTACCTCTTCGACGCCAAACTGATTCTTTAACAAGGATTTGATCGTCTCTGAGTTAAAGGACGTCTAGTTATCACAATAGACAGTCTTTGTCCTAGGAATTGTAGGATGGGCGTTTTTACACCCGCTATTGTCCTGGATAGTATCGGCTGAACTATCGCGAACTTGCAGAACTTGTCTATGCAAGTAAGAAACTGATTCTTGTTTTTCTGCTTTTCGAGTGACGATCGTATTTGGCCTTACAGATTTTGCAATTTGCGACGATTTCGTTAGCCAGTCTAGACAGCTCTGTGAGCACTGTTGTGCTCGGCGATGACTATATCCCTCTGTTCGTTCCTGTCCGCAATGTCTGACACTATATTTTTGCAATGCCAAAACCTGGTCGACGAAAAGGACTTCACCAACTCATATTGGATGCTAGCTAGCGTCGGTAGTTCGCAGTGAATTGCGTTCCCTACGTTTGGGTTGACGACCAGTTTGACTTCATCGATGAGCATGTTGCTGTCCATGAAGTGAATAATATGGCGAGTTTTTCCACCGAACAGTATGAAATTTCGTTTTAGAGGAAAGCGTGCTTCCTCCAAAATTATCTGGTTTCGGAAACAATTGAGAGGCTTCTCAATTGTCTCGACCGTGTAGGTCGATGACAACTCGCTATGGATTGTGGCAACATCAGACTCGGGTTCGTTTTGTCAAGATAGCGCATCCGCGACAAGATTTTCTTTGCCACGTTTGTAATAGATTTTAGCGTTATGCTCATCGATAAACGCTTTCCATCGTTTGCATTCGGGTTCCTAACGGACACCTGGAATGTCAAAGGCTGGTGATCGGTATAAATGTTAATATCGCTAGTCCCATAGAGGTAGTGCTTAAGTTTTCCCAAGGCCCATACTATGGCTAATAATTCCCTCTCATTCGTCACGTAATGGGATTCAGCGTCTTTCAGTGTCCTTGATTGTGATGGGTCTGCCATTCTGTGAAAGAACTCCGCCAATGCCGTATGCAGAAGAATCCGTCGTTAGGTGGCTTCTTAAAATCTGGGTAGGTACTCGTACATGAGAATGCCACCTTCAGACGCCAAAATGTTTCTCGTCCTCTCGAACGCATCGCGCTGTATTTCATTGAAATTAACGGGTACCTTTTTGGACGCGTGTTTACTCACTGAACCGTTTTCACCTTTTAGGATGTCAGTGTTGAGGCGAAATCCTTTACAAAACATCTGTAGTAACTAGCCAGGCCCAAGGAGGACTTAAGAGCGAAAAGATTATTTGGTTCGACATACTCTTGAATAGCCCTGACTTTTTCGGGGTCCGTCTTTGCTCCGGCTCTAGTTACTATGAAACCAAGGTATTCCACGCTATCTTTGAACAATTGCGTCTTTTCTCGGGACACCTTCACGTTGGCGTTACATAAGCTTTTCAATACCCAATCTACGTGCCTAACGTGTTCGGACTCATTTGCCGATTTGCTACCGCAGGACGTCGTCAATTGCCCTCTGGAAAATGCTTCCAGCATTCTTCAGGCCGAATGGCAATCGACAGAATTCGAACTTTCCGCCGTTAATGGAAAATGATGTTTTTTCACGATCTTGCTCCGCGAAGACAATCTGGTGGTAGCTCGACTTCAGGTCCAGAGTCGTAAAGTATTTGGCTTTTCCTAAATTAGCCAAAATCATCGAAATGTTAGGCATTGGGTACGTATCGGCAAGGGTGCGCTCATTGAGTTTCCTAAAATCGATTTGAAATCGTTTATTTGTATTACCCAACTCATCGCAACCTTTTTTATCTACAACAAATGTTGGGTTGTTGTGCGGGGTCCTTGACGGCCTTCTGATCCCGTTTCGAAGCAATTCTCTTATTTACAAACTCTGCCACTCCCATTGGATGCGGATATAGCTTTGAATAAATGTAGACCGAGGTGTTAAATGGCAAAAGCTCGTCGGAGTCTGTGAATGCCTTGATTCTTTTCAAAATCTTGGATATCGTCAACCTTTGTGAAATTCACGTTAACGCAAATATGGTACTGTAGGCCCTCTGACATTGTACCGTAATTTGTTTTGGTAGCCTCCACCTGCGTTAGCAGGTCAACGCCTATGATCCCGTCGAACAATGTTAGGGTGTTTAACAAAAAGAACGAGGATGTCTTCCCAAAGATATCCATTAAACATTTTCTTTGAATCTTATTGGAGCCACGGATAGAGGTCACGGTGAATGGGGAGTCGACTGGCACTACGCACTTCAGCTCCTTTACGGGCTTTACATAGTTTTCGTCCGCTCTTGTGCCTATGAGAAATTTTAGTGTTCTCCCAACCAACTTCCGCTCGACAAACGGCAGCCGAGGGTATTCCCTAAAAAATTAAAAGATTCGCTTTCATACCCCGCTCCGATTTCGGAGTCGACTTCTCTGACAGCTGCTACCGCTATGTCATCGTAGTCAGCAGCACACTGGTTAGAGCATTGCTGGTTCAGGTTATTAACCCATTGGCGCCTCTGACCAGTCATACGTTCTGACGTGTTCTGCCTCTTGTTTCTCTGGGGATAGCTGTTATAGCCACGGTAACCCTGGGTTTTTTGACAATCTGTTGGCTGACGAAATTTTGACGAGGTTGGATCAATGTGCATGGGCTTAGGGCCACGTCCATGGGAGTCCCCGTCATTTGAGCGCTGCTTAGGCGAACCCCGCAGTGAATCATTCCGGGCCTGAGTTTTAAAACAATGCGCGTTTTTACCCTGTCTGGCACCTCTGCATTACTCTGTAAATAGCTACATCCTCGACGAGCTTGGGGCTTCTGGCCTTCGAACTTTTGAGCTCTGTCCTCCATGTTTCTAGCGTAATTCGCAGCGAACATGTATCGACCATTGCTTGCCTCTGAGCCAGTGCCAGAGCGGTTGGCAAATCTTAAGGTTGAATCGGAAATACGGCTATTCTAAGAGATTTTCTTAGATCGGACACAAAAGTGTGAAGTGCATCGCTTCTAAACTTTTCATTAAGGACGGCCGAGTCATGGGCCATCAGGGTTTTATTTGTTATGAGAGTTAACTCCTTTTCTATCTCGTCATAGTCCTGTGTTAGCCCTGGGTCACCTTGTCGAATGGTGTCTAGCTCTTGTTGAATAACACGCACCGCTGTCTTATCGGCATACGTGAAATCGAGTCTTGCTATAAAGGCTTTAAGATTTAAGACTGTGTTAAAAGAGGAGAGAGCTGCGTTCGCTGAGCCTCTAATTTTATTTCGAGTAATAGCGACGGCTTGAACTGCGATTGTATGGCTCAAAAAGCTCATAAGCAGAGTTGCCTTGTAGTCTTCTTGCTAACCGTCAAATTCTGGTATGGACTTAACGCTGTCCAAAGGTTCGTCGCAGTTTACCCCCTGCACAATAGGAATTTTCTGCCAAATCTCAACTTCAGGGACCGTGATTTTTGAACTGTTCACCTCGTTCCTAACTTCCCTAAATTTTCCGTCAAGCTAGATACAGCGCCTTCTATAATTGATCGCAATTGTTGTGCGTCCATGTTCGAGTCTGTCTCTAATGGTTCTGAAACCCTAAGATCACTAGTTCGCCTAATTAGTTCTTGCAGAATGTTGTTATAGTGCTCTGTTTACTGCTCTATGTTATGATCAGTGTCAATAAAGGGTTGGCTCATCAGGCCTGAGCTTTTACTTTCTTTTTACAATCCGTCACGAACACAGCATGCTTTTTTTCTAATAATTGTCTGGCTCTCTTCAGCTCCAACATCGGCTGATCTTGCGCCTTGTGCAGGTCGTTATTCCCGTTGCGGCTTGAAGGTTCCTCGACGAATTAGCCAAACTATGCGTACTCAGCTAGAATTTCCGGAATTGTGTTACCCCCTTAACTTACAGACAACATCCATGGGCGTTTATTGAGGTGTCCTAATGCAGTCAAGACTTCGTATATGCTATGTATCCTTTCCAACAACTATCAAGCGCATTTGGCAACGAATCGCCTCAATCCAATTTTTCAACCCAAAGTTCTTTGAGAAACATTTTCGCCATTTCAGCTGCTAGCAGCTGTTGAAAACCTCTTATGCGCTAGCCCTTTAGGGAATACTACTTCTGGGGTTCGTTCAAACAAGAAGTTGGAGCGGTATCCTGGCAAACTACTTGACGATGTTGACACTGAACTTATTTAGCATGCTCGTGGTAAACTATTAGATGTGTCGAAGAAAAAGGCCACAGACGGCATCGGAATAGAAAAATTTTGTAACTCCTGAGCCAACGCCTTAGTCGGCGATGGATTTTGTGGGTCGGATGGGATCTCCAGGATCCACACCATGAGAAAGGTATTGTATGTGATTAATGCGTTACAACCTAGAGTTCAAAACTTCGTTTTGAAACACCTCCATGCCTGTTAACTGCTCATCGTTGAATCCGAACGTCTTTGGTCCTTAGTTCGATGTCTATCCCGTGTCCTTTTTCAAAGCAACCAGAATGAAGTCAAGGGAAGAAAGGAAAGAAAACCTGAAATCTTGATGGAAAACGCACAGACAATCGCCATAATGCTGCTCAACGTCTCACTCATTAAGTATCTTACCCCCATCTGGCCACACCTGGACTCCTTCTTGCCACTTCCAGACACATTCCTAAATTATCGCGTGGCACTTAATCGTACACTGAGCGAATAGAGTATTCTTCACCTTTACCTTGCTATGTTCCCATAGCACAAATGTCAGTGACACGTAATGAACTCTTCAGCTGTCACTTTGGCAATCACAAATTCAAAGTAACCACTTCGGACAGCAATAAAACGTCATTATCGCTATAATTGTCACTAAGCACGTCAATTAGCGACAAGGCTGGCTCCTCTATGTAAATTCATTTGCCATTCAGTCAATAATGTCACCTCAAACCTGATATTCGCTCCAAATTACAAATGACAAAATCGTCAAGAGCCTTTATGGAACCAATAAACTCTGTAGCTACCCTCCGTCCCTCCTGGTCAATTTGAGCAACACAAACAACAATCAATAAACCTTGTCAACGTTATCCGTAGGTTTCCACAGATAGTGTCAGATAATTCATTAACATCCAAAGCATCTGTCAAAGTAGCCATCAACTGATCAATCATCAGTCAGGGAGAGATTTACTCTGGAGTGAAGGATACGAATGTCGTTGAACATCCCTCAAGTACTCAATGTCATAGTCGTACGAATATTCGTATCTGGGAAGGGAACACTTCGTAGAAGGTGCATTTTCTCGAGGGAATTAATTTTTGCTCTATTGTAGGAATCAAGTAGGCACATCATAATCCCGCCGGAAGAGGAGGAGAAGTCCTTGGTTGGGCAAATAACAAATACTCGTCGAAAAAGGTCCTGAGAGCAAATATTCAGCGCTGCTGCTGGTCGTGAATAATAAATGATTTAAGTGGAACTGCCGTCTGGAAACATCAGGATAGGGGAGCCAGATGAGGAATGACTCCACAGCGACTGGTCTGTCATCATCCTCCGTTCAGGATGTTGGATAATAAGTGGCCTATAGGTGTCTAATGAGCTGGCAAAATGTTAATGACTCGTCATTTGTACTGTCAGTCTTTTGGGATTTTCAACATGGGCGTGGGCAGAAATATGTATTTACGACGCGACTTGATCGGATATGACCTGAATTGAAGCAGACTCTATTCTTTCGTCTTATTTGTGTTTTTTTTTTGTGGAGGCTGTTCGCAGTGAGTGATGATGATGGCAGAGGAATGTGAAGGATGCTGTAGTGAAGACCTTATCCCACGGTAGAGATAGAAATGAGTGTTTGGATATAGTTGTAAGTGTGAGTAGTGAAATTCTGGCACGTGGGCTGGTAAAAAGACGTCGGGTATTAGCTTTGGAGAAGTGCGTGCTTAACCGTTGAACTTTGTTCTTTTTTTGACTCGAAAGACAGGCAATTTATGGATTAATACAAATGGTGAATTAATTCTGAATGTTTATTATACTTGGAAATAGAGACGACCCTAAGCAGGAGATGAGGAAGAAGGACTCTCAAGAATTGATTGCATTTTTTTTTTAGGTTAAGGTGATACATGGCTCGCGTTAAATTTAATGCAGGCAACTAACACCCTTGGACACAAAGAGAATTGCCATGAAGTTATCAACTAAAGTTGTAGCTCTTATCAGAAAAACAGTTTTGAACTTCATCGCCGTCTGGGATCGAAGGACTTTCTTAATTGCTCGTCATTTGACTGTCCTAGAAAATGATAAATATCATGGCTGACTTTGCAATTTTAAAACAAAAAAGAGCAAGATCTCAGGGTACTATTTCGAGAGTAAAGAACTATTTAAATTCCATTCCAGAAGAAGCTGATTCAATGGACCAGGAAAGGAAACCTTTTGTGAATTTTGTTGTTGTGATGATCAAATTGCTATGGCACCAAATGAATTGCCTCAAATAGAAACAGCGAAGGAGATTTTTCTTTGCAACAGAAGCTGCTCTTCAACGTCATCTTGGCAATTTAATTAATCAACATGGTAATGCCACACACTCCGTCAGCCCTCGACGAAACACTGAGCACAATAGCACAAAAAATCGACATCTTTTCGATGCCTTGCAAGATCATATTGCAACAATATCTCACAATGAATTCGGAATGTCACCATCAACCATATCGTCATTTGACCGAGTGTATACAGAGTGGTCTTCGTTCCAGGATGCCTACAAAACAACAGTGCACACAAATACCAGCTTGTCCAAAATCCAAAAATTTCAATACTTAAAAGTCTTGTGCCACATGCTCGTCATGGAAGGAAACTACAATACACCGTGGGAAAGACTAGTGGAAAGGCATGATAAAAAATTGTCAATAATTATATCCTATGGTCACATGAAGACCATCGGGCTTAGTCGACTGGCAGACACCTCAGACGACATCATCAGAGGCTTAGAGAGAGTGGAGACTGATGCAAAAAGCGTGATCTATGGCTATGAAAAACGAATTCACAAACACGGTAACAATGGACTGAAGAAGTAGCAGACAAGATGTATCACTCGTTCGACGACTTCATCAAATAAGTCATCGCAAACAACGAAACCACTCTCAACAGAACGTTCCATGATTTTTAACGTAAACCACCTGTCATAAGACCTTATGTTTACGAGATGCTCATACATCCATAGGGAGCAAGGATACGCCTTTCCATCGCTGGCCACAAATATTTTGATACCAATTCGGAACTGTGTTGGAATCACAAGTTCCACCCTTGGTATGAGTCGAGGCCGACCTAAAACCTCTTACTGTTCTTAGGGTCACAGCACCCAGTACTTATTTGCTAATCTACAATGGGTCAAACCAAAAGGAAAACTCGTACCCGCGATTTGGGTTTAAACCACAGCCACCATGACGCTCCCACAAGGGGGCCTACCTCTAAACAAGTCAGGCCCGGACCGAAATCCGGGTGGCTCCTGACGCCCATGGTACCGTGATTTAAGTCCTGGTATGGACTACCGATGGTCCAGCTGCCAACAAGACCTATGACCGCAACTTGTAACTGGTCAAATCGTAGTAACCATTCAGAGGTGTTATTATCTGAAGATGTTTACGATAAGACCAGTAATATGCTCTGCCCCCGCTTTTTATTAGACAACGTCATTAATGGGCGAAGCCTTGATAATTGGGCGGAGGCCCACCACTCTCAACAAATAGAACCACATCAAGTTTGGCATCAATTTGATGCCCCAATTGCAGCAGTAACCACCTGTTCGAATTACCAAAATCTGACAGCGCCAGATAGAAGGAAATTAGCCCTTCCATGCGGACTGTCTTTTTTTTATATAATCAGCGCTCGCTCAAGGGGTTTTTGTACCCTTAAAATGCTCGCACACAGAGCGGGCGAAGAAAATTTAGGGAGGAAGAGGAAACAGGTACCGATGTACATTGTTTTTAAATGTTTGTAAATTATAACGACCAGGAAACATGGAGATCGGCAGGGCATTCCATAAGCGAGTTGTACGACTTAGGAAAGAATCACGATATTTTAGAGTACGTCCGAAAATAGGCTTGAGGGTGTACTGCATTCGTAGCGTGACGGTGTTACGACAGAAGGTTTTAAGGGGCGGAATGCTATCATCGATATCTATGAAGCACTGGTGGTGCAAATAACGATAGAACAAAGTGAGACACGAAACATTACGTCGGTGTTCGAGGGTGTACATTGTTTGAGTGATATTAGCATCACTTATGAGTTTAATCGCACGGTTTTGAATCCTATCCAGCCGGTGCATAGATGTTTTAGGAGCACCTGACCAGATGTGGGCATTGCACTCCAATTTTGGGCGGATGAATGCCTTATACACCCTGAATGACTCTAACTGCAACCAACTTCAGACTGCTATAATTTCCAAACCGTTCATGACAGTGAGCTCAAATTTTGACACATGACAGATAATTTTATTATTTACAAGTCTTTTAAACGATTTGCGTCTCAGTTGTGTTGAAAAATGTTTGCCCGCGATGGAATTCAAACGTGATGGTGTGATTGCTTTATATTTTTTTGTGGAAAACCACAAGTAGCTATCTTTAGAGCCCTCCAGCACCTCAACGTGAATAAATCGTTTGTGTCTCGAATCATAACTCGCTACCGTGATACTGGAAGTGTTGCAAAACGCCATGGAGGTGGTCATAAAAAAAAACAGCAACATCGGCAGATGTGGATCGGAAAGTGAAGGCTCGAATTGAGCGAAATCCGCGTCGAAGTGGAAGAAAATGGCTCGTGAGCTCAACATATCGTTGGAACGGATGCAACACATACTGAAAAATCAGCTTGGGCGCAAGCCATTGAAGTTCCAAAAAGCACACGATTTTACACCGCAACAGAAAAAAGTCAGAATCGAAAGAACGAAGGAGTTGCTACGCTTGCACGAAAGTGGTGAGTTGCCGAATTTGGTTTTTTCCGATGAGTCGGAAAATGACCGATTTTACTTGCCAGAGAGGCGCTTCGAAAATTTACACCTTCGGACGGCCACCAGAAAGGAGGCAGCACCGATGGTGATGGTTTGGGCCGCCATAACAGCCGATGGTCGCTCTCCGCTCGTATTTTTGGACCGTGGCGTCAAAATCAATGCGATCGTGTACAGTGAAACTGTCTTAGAGGCAGTATTGAAGTCTTGGGCAAACAATCATTTCGGTTGGAGACCGTGGACAGTTCAACCAGAATCGGCACCGTCTCACAAAGCGCGCTTCAACCAAGATTGGTTAAAAAACAATGTTCCACACTTCATGTCTTCGTCACAATGAATTGCAAATTCTCCGGATGCAAATCCGTTGGATTTCTCTGTCTGGGGTATTTTGAAGGCGAAGGTTGGCACTAAAAAATACCAAAGTTTGGACCACCTCAAACAAGCACTTTGCCGGGAAGGGCCAAAATACCGCAGAGCCACTTGTGTGCAGCGTGCGATGCTTTCTTCGGCCGTCTCAAGCCCATTATTCGCGCCAAAAGTGGGCATATTGAAAACTACTGATACAATTTAAAAATTTATGTATTTTCCAACATTTTTTGCTTTGGCACAATAAAATTTATCAAAAAATAAAAAAATTATAGCATTTTAAAAAGTTGGAGTTCGAGTCATTCATCCTGTATATTGTGGCCAGATCAGAGGGGGTAAAATATTTCTTACATCACTTGAGGGAACCTAGAAATTTCGCAGCATTTTCGATGGCATGGAATATGTGGTCGTTCCAACGTAGGTCGTCATAGACACTCATACCGGTTTCGACGATGCACGTGCCATTCATGGATGGGTGTTTATATTCCGCTTTAATGACAGCAGACAGCATTGTGTTTTGGAAACATTAAATTCAACTCTGTTAGTGGTTCCCTAATTAGTTATGCAGTTAATATCAGAATTTAATGAGCTTGACATACCCTGCCGTCCTCGTCCTACAGCCGAAGAGCAGGGACGTGAGTCTGGGAACGAATATGAAAGCAGAGAGTACTGTCATCAGCAAAGAAATACCACCTTGATCAAAAAGTTCCCAGGGGACATCACCATGTGGAGCTACCATTGTTCCGATTTGAGTTCTGTTTTTTTTTTGTTAAGTTGGTAAATCTGTTGTTGACATTCCCTCTAAATCTTAGCGTCATAGCTTGACATTTGCAAAAGTTACTTAGCCAAGACTACATCTATCTCTGTGTGTGTTGGCGATTTTTTACAATTTTAGAAATTGATTTAAATTTGCAACAACGAAATTTTGCGTAAAAAACGGATTTAATGGTGCGCGAACGTTGGAAATGTTGGAAAAGTGTTTCGGCAACGATTCTCTAAAGAAACGGTCGTTTACCAGTGGCACGAACGGTTCAAAAGTGCTCGTGAGTCAATCGAAGATGATGAACGCAGTGGCAGACCATCGACATCGAAAACCGACGAAAACATTGATGAAGTACGAGTAAAAGAAATGTTGGTCAATAACCGCAAATTAACCATCAGAGAGATAGCGGAGGACTTCAACATTGCCTATGGATCCGTCCAAGACATTTTGTTTAATGATTTGGGTTTCCGTCGTGTAGCAGCAAAATTGGTGCCAAAAGACCTCAATTTCATGCAAAAAAGAGACCGTGTTGACGTCGCAAAAGAGATGACTTGCGAGGCTGAATCCGATCCCACATTCAACAAACGGATTATTACTGGAGACGAGACGTGGGTTTATGAGTACGACACGCAATTCAGACATCAGGCAAGTGAATGGCGTTCACCAAATGAGCCGAGACCAAAAAAACCACGTCGTTTTCAGTCAAAAAAGAAGGCAAAGCTCACGGTTTTCATGGATTACAATGGTGTAGTGCATCATGAATTTTTGCCAGAAGGCCAGACAGTAAACAAAGAGTATTACGAGTATTTGGGCGTTATGAGACGTATGCGTGAAGCAATTCGCATAAAGAGACCAGAATTGTGGGCATAAAACTCGTGGATTTTGCACCATGATAACGCACCGTCGCACAGTGCCATCATTACTCGTATTCGTAATTTTTTGACGAAAAATGCAACAAATACCATTCAACAGCCACCGAGTTCACCTGATTTGGCTCCCTGTGACCTCTTTCTGTTCAATCGAGTTAAAAAACCACAACGGGGAACGCGTTTCAGCAGCCGAGAGGAAGTACGAGAAATGGAAAAATCGCAGGAAGCACTGATGGACATACCGAAAACCAAATATAAAAAATGTTTCGAGGATTGGATCAAGCGCTGGCATAAGTGTGTTGCAGTCGATGGGGATTACTCTGAAGGGGAAAATATAGGTTTAGATGAATAAACTTGTATTTTCAATTTTCTGTATGCATTCCGGAACTTTTTGATCAAGGTACTCGTAGTACTCGTATATTGGATTAGAAGTAGCAGACAAGAGATCATTAATGAAAATTAAAAAGAGTGTCGGAGACAGAACGGAGCCCTGAGGCACACCAGCATTTATTTTGTGAATATCAGACTTGAAACCGTCCAAGACACCTTGAATTGAACGTTCTGAAAGGTAATTCCTAATCCATGGAAGAAGGGAATCACCGATCCCAAAAGCACGCATTTTCGCCAGATGCCAATCTCTGTCAAATGCCTTAGAAATATCAAGTGCAACTATCTTGCTTTGGCCAGGTGTAAGCTTTGATTCCACTTTTCGGTGAGACATGTCATCAAATCACCAGTGGACTTGTTGCTACGAAAACCGTATTGCCGGTCATTAAGAAGTTTTCGTGTTTCGAGATATTTCATGAGCTGACGGTTTATCACTGTTTCCATGACCTCGTGAGAAGGAACGTAAGTGCAATGGGTTTGTAGGAGGAGAGAGAAGATTCGCCTTTTTTAGGAACGAGCTGAACAAATGCTGTTTTCCATCTGTTCGGAAGGAGTCCTAAAGAACAGGAATAGAATCGGAGGAGGAACACTTTTTCGGAAGAAGTGGAGATATACCATCTGAACCCGCGGATTTGTGAATGTTAAGATCTTTAAGTACTCTTGCTACTACACGAGTGCCAAAGTGAATTTATCCCATTATAGATTCGACGCACTCAAGTGTAGACGGAGACAAAACACAATCTGGGAGTATTGATCTTACCGCAAGAAGCTGACAGCTGGAATGTCATTATAAATGGCCGTTGAGATGGAGGGTGCAGCATAATTTCTAATATTTTTGACGAATGACCAAAAATGTTTACTGCCTTTGGGACATTGCAGTACTTTTTGCTTTCAGGTTTTGGTCGTATTGGGATTTCACACGCTTGAAAAAGACGTTGCAGTCATTCCTGGCTCGTTTAAACGTTTTTCGGTCTTCCTCTGTCGGGTTGGTCTTGTAGGACCGAAAAAACAATTCTCTGACCCTGACAGCCTCTTTACAGCTCGAGTCGTACCTTGCCTTTTCTTTTGGTTTGATACTCTTCATCCGATGAGGGATAAAGCATCTCATTCCAAAAAGAATAGTTTCTGTGATCCTGTCAGTAGCGGCATCCACGTCGTTATCGAGAAAACATCACAACAGCCTGGACTCCTATCTCGTTACCAATTAGAATTTTTCTATGCTTGACTTTGTGTTAGTAAGAACACACTTGTATGTTATGTGTTCTTACATTCTTCTGGCGCAACCTATCGAATCCTACCAACTGGCTATTGATGCAATTGACGATTTGATCGACTTATCAGACTTGCTTGATGACTCCATCTGGGGAACTATCTTTTTTCATAGCTTCTAATCTCATTTCTACTAAGGAATGCCTTTTCTTAGATCGGTTAACAGACCCTAGTCTATGTCAAGTCAGTGGCGTTTCCAACTATGTATATGGAAAGGCAATTAGACCTTATCTTCACAACAGATCCCATAAACTCCTCAGTATCGTGTTGTCCCCTTTCACTTTCAACTATTGATAAATTCCATCCTCCACTTCTTCTTTCATTCTTCTACAACTCTCTCCTGAGATTGCCTTCCCTATCTAAGCAAGGCTTAAGGGCTAAGCATATTGTTCCACTGTGTGGTTACTTTCCGTTCGCATATCCTTAAAGCCGACTCATCACTTGGCCTTATTAAACGGTGGTGCAAGGAATTTCCCAACCAATACGTAACCAGATGTTACCTTTATTTTCCCCTTCTTGAGTATGCCAGTCAAGCTTAGTCGCTCTTTCACCGAGTACATCCCGAATCGAGGGTATTCAACGTCGAATCCGCCGATTTGTTCTCCGTGGTCTGCCCTGAGCTGCTTCAACGTACTTGAATATCAAGTCTATAGGGACCTCCAACACTAAGTCAGGGTGTTGGAAAAGAGTTGGTGGCGGATGAGCCTTTAAGAAGGACCAACCGCAGCACTCACATCCTTTTGTCCTAGGGGTCCCAAAAAAGGCCTGGCCTTCGAGGTTGGGGGTTGTAAGAGGGGCTAACTGCCAAACCATGTAAAAAAGTTAATTGTTATGAAGCGACCAACAGCCTCGGATAAGGACGGATTCACTGTTGACGACCCTGCCAAACGAACAAAGGTCAACGACTTTCGGATCTGCACGTGGAATGTTCGGACCTTGAACAGGCCAGAAGGTGTGATGGACCAGGCAAAAGAACGATGAAAACCTGCGACGTTTACTACGATGATTTCTATAGGGAACGTAAGCAGCGTCTATTTGGATGTGGATCTCTTGTAAGCGGCAGACTTAGGCAAAAAGTCTTAATCTTCCGATATGTGAGAGAACGACCTGTAACGATCCGCTAACATCAGCCTTATATGCGCTCACGGCCCCACAGAGGAAAAGGACGATGCTACCAAAGAAATTTCTACGAGCTCCACGACAAAACCTGCGAGTAATGTCGGATGTATGACGTTAAAACCGTCCTAGGTTTTAGTTTAATACTAAAATTGGAAAGGAGGACATCTTTGGTAGCACAATCGGAAAGCATAGCCTACACGACACCACGTCTGGAAACGGATTAGTCTAATTGATTTCGCTGCAGAACGTAACGTTACTATAGCACGCATACGGTTTCCTCATCTCAATATTCACAAAGCAACATGCCACTCCTCAAGTATTTTAGATGTCCGAACATTCCGAGCGGCCAACATAGAATCGGACCACTACCTAGTTACAGCCAAGGTACGTTTACGGCTATATCAGACGCCACAACAACGGGGAAATACTATGAGGCGGTTTAATGTTGAACGGTTGCAATCGTAACAAGCCGCCAAAACCTTTGCCGATCGCGTATCCCTCAACCTCTTGAGAAACCCTTTGCAGCCAGCATTAAGTGCTGAAGACCGGTGGCGAGAATCCATCAGCAATGCCGCACCTCATGGGCAGTGTTTCACCCGCCAAGCGCATGCAGCAAAACAACATGCGTACAAAGCAGCGCTGCACAAAACGACAAAAGCGGCTCGTGAGCTCTGCGAGCAAAAGAGGAGGGAAGAACAGGTATAATGTTCGGAAATTTTACCAAAAGGTAAAAAGAACTTGTCAGAGTAATAAGACCCGAACGGAAACCTGTAGAGATGAACAAGGAAACTTTGTAGTAGAGTCACAGTCGGTGCTGAGGATATGGAAAAACCATTTCTGCAGACTCCTAAACTGCGAAGACGACATAAATTTCGCTGTCAGGCAGAGCAAGCCATTCAATATTGACGATGCAAGTCAAGAATTCCACCCACCCGACGAAGAAATTGAAGTGAGGATAGCAATATCTAAACTGAAGTCGAACAAGGCTGCCGGGCCGGGGGACCTCTCCGCCGAACTATTTAACGCAGAAGGAGAACACTTGGTAGGGAGCACACACCAACTTATTTCCGATATTTGGTTGGATGTATGAGACCCTCTATACTGCACCAACTATAGATGTATCAGGCTTCTAAACATCGCATATAAGATCTTGTCTGCCGTATTGTGCGAGTGCCGGTCACCATTTGTCAATGATCTGGTTGGATCCAATCATTCCGGTTTTAGTCCAGGTGTGTCCACAATCGACCAAATATTCACCCTACGGTAGATCCAAGAGAAAGCCGAAGAAGTTCAGATCGATACTTTTTATCGATTTTAAAACCGTATATGCCAGCATCTACAGAGACGAGCTGTACAGAGATCTCTAGTTTTGACATCCCTGCAAAACTCGTCCGCATGTGCAGGATAACGATGGAGAAAGTTCGCTGCTCGCTTTACCGAGACTTTTGGTGTCAAAAAAAGGATTTAGGCAAGCGGACGCGCTTTCATGTGACTTCTTCAACATCATACTTGAAAGAATTGTGCAAGACTCGCAAGCCACCACACGAGGTACGATCTTTCAAAAGTTTGTTCAATTGGTTGCATACGCCGACGATATTGATATTATTGGTCACCGGTGCGTTTGTGAGTACAGGAGCAGAAGCGGCAAAGATGGGTCTAGCGGTAAACGAGGACAAAACAAAGCATATGCTGTCAACAAGAAGGGACACCCAACATCGACGAATCGCCCAGAATGTCGCAATCGACAGCTACAACTTTGAGGTGGCTTAGATGTGAGGCTCTGCTATCACATCTAAAAATGACATACTTTCTGATATCAAACGAAGAATAACGCTTGCCAATCGTTGTTTCTTTGGGCTGAGAAGACAACTGTGTAGTATGGCCCGCTACTGAACAACCAAGGAAACTCTATATAATCCCAGTCCAGCTTTATGGTCCTGAAGCATGAACCCATAGTAATGGACTTTCAGTCAATCCTCTCAAAACTGAGAAGGAGGAAGCTGCCTGGTCCTTCTCATCTAGTGATTAAAGGCATCACCATCTAATTTTCCAAAGAAGTATTTGGGTGTCATCCTGAATCACAAACTTCTCTGGGCTAAACATGTTACGTCGAAAACATCTAAGGCGTTGTCGGCCTTCTGGCAGTGTAGAGCAGCGATCGGCAAGACATGGGGCCTGTCACCGAGAAGGGTCCTTTGGATCTACACGGGTCTGTTAGACCAATTATATCCTATGTTTCGGTTGTCTGGTGAAATAAATCCTCACGAAAGTACGCCATTGCTGTTTTTACCAGACTCCAAAGAACGGTTTGCCTCGCATGCATTGGGCTTTCCCGAGCACTCCTGGCTCCGCTCTAGACGCATTGATGAACCTCGATCCACTTGATCCTCGTATCATGGGCTGCACTCTAAAAAGCAGTGGTCTTTGGTACAAAACGCACTGTCGGCTGTCTAACGACTCTGTCGGGTCTTTACGGATGGCTCCAAGGCCGATATGGGATGCGGCACTGATATCACTCTGGGCGACAACCATATTAGATTTCACTCCTCATTAGCAAAAGGCTGCTCTTATGGCAACGAAATATATTGCGAAGAACGAGTGGAGGGGGCGAAGCATTTTCATCTGTAGCGATAGCCAAGCTACGCTCAGAGCCCTTCTAAACCCTCTTATGACCCCCTAGAATGCGAACCTCACTGAACTCAGTCGGAAGGCTAAATCCACTGAGTCTTGTCTTGGTCCCAGGTCTCAATGGCATCACGAGAAATTAAATCGCCAATGAGCTTGCTAGGTAAGGCTCAGAGGGGAGTTTTTCAAAACCCGAACCTATGTTAGGTCTGCCTGCGTCCATGATATGAGCACAACTGCAGTAGGCATGACTCTTCAGGTTTCCAAACGAATGCTTGTCTACGCTTCTAAAAGAAGTCAGCGTCGTTCCTGCTGCTCCTCAGTAGGAAAGACTGCTGCTGCTTACTGGCGTCGTGATGGGGCACCACACTTTTGCTCAGCACTTAAATGTGGTGGCCATAAGTGATACAACATTCTGCGACGCTTGCTTCGAAAGTGATGACGAACTACTTCTGTGAATGTCCGGCTTACGATCGCATCAGGCTACTGGTACTCGGCACTGACGTAGAGAGTGCTGGTACTGTAGGGACTTATCACTGAAGCGCTTACTCATCTTACTTCGTAAGACTGAAAGATTTCATTAAAATGAGCTTACAAAGAGTACAATGGGCTAGTTCTTTGTCTGAGTGCTCTGTTCCGACAGACTTTGTGTTCCCACGGCAATCGGAGTTCCTGTGCAGATTTATTTGAGAGCTTATTTCACCAAACAACTGCCACATGGTAGAATTAGTCTTATCAAACCCTCCTCAGTGTCAAACATTTGTCTAGCAAAAACTTGTCAGAAAGCCAACAGTGCCTTGGAGTCTTCGAAATGTCAAGATGACGTAAGAATTTTGCATCTTGGACATAGGATGCTTTAACAGAGCAACGTGAACCTAAATTATTCTCTCCACAGTCTTCAACAAGGAGGCTTTCAATGAAGCATTTTATGAAGACACAAGCATTGACACTTAAGTCTCTGTCCAACAACTCCTACGCTACTTCACCCTGTGGTGAAGACTAGGAGCCTAGTACCTCTGGCTAAAGGTAGGGCACCAAATTCTTTCCAGACGTCACTGTTTACACTAGGGCAGCTCTTCTTCATCAGGACGTTGGCGAACGAATCCCATATACGGACAACAGCGTCATCCACGGCTCTAGTCAGTTTAAGCTACGTGCGTACCCCTTTAAATCAACTCTGTCATAATCGGAGCCCAGGTCTAAAGGAAGCTCCATAGTTGAAACTTGGATAGGCCAACGGCGGCTCTCATGACCTCAGCGAGGCTACTGTCATCCGACGTAATTGTTTTAGGGACCTGACGCTGTGGATTACGTTTGGGAAACCAGGAAAACGATTCAAATACAATCAACGACTCCGGGCTTTGTACCCTTAATATTCCCTAGGCCCTAGACTAGATTAAACCAGATATTACCACAATCCGAGAAGTGTGATGGGATTTGTTGGGCAAGAAGCGGATGAAAAACTACGACTTCTACTACGGGGACTACTACAATGAATGAAAACAACTCTTATTTGGATGTGGATTTGCTATTTGAGGAAGACTCGCGCAAGGCTGGGACATACCAAAACAGCATGCGTACCACCGCATCCGACAATGGATTCAGGTTCTTCGAATTTGCAACGCAGCGTAACCTCGTAGTAGTCAACACGCGGTTACCACATCTCACTATCCATAAAGCGATTGATCTCCTGATCAATCAACCACCAACCAGGTTAATCATATTGCAATCAACACCAGAAGTTTCTATATAGCATTCTGAGTTCCCAGCAGCCAACATTGACTCGGATCATCACCTTATTGCAGTCAGGGTACGAATCCGGATATTACTGGCACAACGGAGTCAAGTAATTGCAAGATACCACTTGAATCCTTGCTGATCGCGTTTCCCTCAAGCTCACACAAAATCTTAGCCTCCGAACACAAGCCATAGAACACCAATCGGCACACTGTCAACGAGCCATTAGAGAAGCTGCTGCTGATGTGACCGGTTTCAAAGCGCGGCCACAAAATAACCTCTGGTTTGACGACAAACGTAGTCAGGCACATGCAGTCACACAAGAAGCCCAGAAAATTGCGCTGCATCAAAGGAAGAAAGCAGCCCGTGAGCTTTACGAGTAGAAAAGAAGGAAATACTTTTCTGAGAGTAAAAGAAAGAGCACGAGAAACGCGTGATCAAGGAAATGGAGAAATTTTACTGCAGCAATGACATTTTCTCAGAGAATCAAGGTTACAAAGGCCGAACGGAAGTCTACAAAATTGGAAATCGACAAACTGGTTGTATACAAGACTCTTATCATCCCAGTCACAGTACTTCACTTGGTTGTTTCGAGATTTTTGGTTCCGATCTAGTCAGGCGTGTACGAATTCAATATCAAAGAGGGCTGGGCGATGTTGAGCTAATAGATACCACAACTCCGGCCCAAAGAGTTTTTGATTCCGTCCCCAAGGGATAGCGCAGCACAGGATGACCACATTTAAAAGCTGGTGCATGCAAGTGGAAGAGGGCTTCAATGAACTTGGAGTGCTGCAGCAGGCGAAATGTCATTTCAGCTGCAGAGGTTTAATAAGTGAAGCCCTAGCGCTTAGTAAGTTTTCAACAAGGAGGTATGGTAATGTATCTGAGGCTAATGGCGAGTTAATAGTTCAATTATCGGTGCAAAAGCTGCTATCACTGTTCGCGCAGGCAAGCGGTCAAGATTCTCTTCAAAGCTGGCTGTAGATATGTTTGCAGTATAACTATCAATATCATAGGAACATATCGAGTTAAAGCCATCAAAGGATGCAAGATCAGTTGCAGTTCCAATTATACGTACGAGCTTGTTAGGGACTGGTCTGGTTCTGATTTGGTTACCGAGTAACTGACGTTCGAAGATCTACTTTGTTGTTGATTTGCACCATTTGAGCAAGGTCAACTCGTTAGATGAGTATTTCTACACCAATGATTCCTGTGTGAATATTACTTTACTCTTGCCTAACCAGCGCTTCTATTTTATTAACTACCAGACCAAATAAGTCGGTTTCAATGGAATCTAGGACTCAAAACACCAACAAATTGAGTAAGAGTGGAATATTCTACGCCTGAAACTATGCTTTGAAATGTTGAAATATTTAAAAATTCTTTATTCGATTGCACTGTTTAAACGCTGGAAAACTTGAAATAAATTAATTAAATTGTCGATTCTACCATAAATCAGTGCCTCAATTCCATCAACACCTAAGAAATGAAGTTCTAAGCGACGGTGTAAATAGGACATACATACCAAAGAGGTGGTCTACTTTTATGCGACCAATTTCAGTGCTCACTTTTATGATTACAACTTTATTGAATACAGCTTTGTGTTTCAAAAACCTCGTTTACTGTCACATTATTACACTCATATCCATAGAGCTCTTCAACCAACGATTGCCTGTCTTCCGGCTAATTTGAAAAAGTCGCCTGTCAACTCTACGCATAGATGTTCAACCGTGTTATCGAAATTCATGACAACTTTATACGTTCCCTCCAGGTTTGGCGGTACATTCTTTATTTTTGGCAATAAAACCTTCTTCTTGAATCTAAACTCTGTCTGAAATTGAGAGAAACAGTCTGTCAAGTAGAACAAGATAATCCTGGTGTTGAGCAGACTTACTCCTTTTTGTGGAGGACAGACCCGTGCTTCGCCCTCCAATCCGTTAAATAGTTCATACCACACTTCGTTCTTGTCAAACATGGTTTTACAAAAATCAGATCGTTGGAAGTTGAACTCGGTCGCCATCCAACGTCCATTGTTGTTCTTGTAAACCTCAGCCTTCATCTGTTAGAACAAAGGATACATTACTCGTATTTCGGGGCAGTATCGAATGGATGTTAGAAAAATACAAACTCACATGAACGGGCTTTCGAGGATCGAGGCTTCTTCGCAGTACCGCATAACCGTCCAACTCAATCGTCTCCTCATCAACTTGGGTCAACTTGATGTTTGCAATATCGAATAGGTTCTCAAAGAACAAGTTCTTCTTTCCTTCACAAGGAACCCCTGCCTCGTCGTTCATACTGAAAGCGTAGTCCGTCGCTCTGGCAGAGAGTAGAAGACTGAAAAATGCAACAAATCTGACAGCTGGATGTTGGGGTAGTTTGATCATGTTGAGAACCTTCAAAGTATTGAAGCCGGTTGTATTTATACGAGCGAATGGCTTGTTGGAAAATGTTGGATGTGCAAGATCCTAGATATCGAGCTGCTTACATGTTTTCTTGTTTTCACCATGAATTGTTTCAGCGATTGGGAATAGATAAATCCGTGTGGCCGACGTGGATACGTGTTGAAAACGAATAATTCAAGTCGCAGTTGGAGATGTTTGTTGCGTGATTACTACGTAGTGACATAATGTAACATATTCTCGATATGGCCACAGATTTGAGGTTTTCCACGAAGCACATTTCAACTAAGTGTGCCATCAGTGCCATAAACCTTTCCCAGGTTCACGTCTTCTACTCGTAACTTCTTTGTCATGTTTCTTTTGCTGAAACGTCTTACTGTTGATTGTTGATCTGTATTAAAAGCTGGAGACTGAAGTTGTATTTCCAATTGACTGGAGTTAAGTAGAGCACGATTTTGTTGGTAAGAAAGCTGATAATCCTCAGCCAATTAATGTAGGTCCACGATCATGAACTGTGAACTCAAACGGATATCCTCAGCAAGCCTAGATATTTTATAACAGATGTTGCTGTTCCATTGTCCCACAAATGTATTTTGTCGCAATAACAAAATCCGAAAAAACACTAAAGGTAGCGCTAAGGGATCTGGACGCGGCGATCGGTGCAGATGCTGAGTTTAAGTACGTTGTAGCGGTTGTGGGTTAAACGGTGCGGATACGGACAGCTGTTCGTTGTCGCTATGGTCGGTCTCTAAGTATGCTGGCTTCAGGCGGTCTATCGAAATCTTAGAGGGGTTCCCTCGAATCTCCAATGTGAAAAATACGTCTTGGCGTTCTCTTACCTTAAAGGGCCCCTCATATGGCGGAACTATCGAGGCTTTGACGGAGTCGTTGGGAACGAATGCCTCGTTTGCCAGGATGTCTGCTGAGGCCTCTACTGGCGCATCATTTTTCGGAGGTCTTTGGTGAACCCGGCTTGCGAGTGGTTGTCGAGATTTGGTCCCAATAAATCGGCAGAGAGCCTGAGGGTTGTGCCGTATACTAACTCCGCTGGGGTGGCGTAAATGTCTTCCCTCAGAGTTGCTCGGAAACCAAACCGTATGAGTGGTACGCGCTTGACCCATTCCGTTGAATCGTTGCAGTTGATTGCGCTTGCACAATTGATCGCGGACATGTCAACTATTGGGTATGCTTCTGGCCATCTATTGTAGCGATCGATAACCGTCAAGAGGTATCGATACCCCTCGGAAGGTGGGAATGGTCCTAAGATTTCGATATTAATGTTGGTGAAGCGCTCATCGGGGGTAAAATATGCATGTTTTGGCGAATTTAGAGAAATATTGGCGAATGTTAGGCTAGATAAAACGTTCGATCATAAGGCGCGCTGAAGCCCGGCGACCTTGGTGTGAAAGGTTATGCGTTGCGTCAAAGAATGCCTTGCGTAGATCATTCGTGATGTACGGTCGGACTCGGTTGTGCAGTAAATGGGATTGTCTAGATGAGGGAAGGAAAACAGTGTTAATTGCATTGAGTGCATAGGGTTACCTTCGAATAGCTGCTGAAGCTCCATGTCGTCTTTCTGCGCTATTGCAAGTTTCTCATGTACCATAGGTCCTCGCTTGCGCTTACTGCATATCCTCTCCCTTGATGATCGGTGGTAAATTCGCAGATGAACGACAGGTAATTCGTTTGTAGCGGCGAGAATTTCTCTGGTCGTTGGTTGAAAGCGAATATGAGCGGCTTGTGGTCCGTTTGAATGTGGAATTTACGTCCTTCTAACAAGTCCCGAAAATGGCGTACGGCCAAGTACATTGCGGTGAGCTCTCTATCGTACGTGGAATAGCGTTGTTGCGTCCAGGAGAATTTTTTTAAAAAGTAGCCCAGTGGCTCTGGTACGTTGTTGATTATTTGGTGCAGAATGGCACCTGCTGTTAAGTTCGATGTATCCGTAACTGAGCTTAACTCTGCTTCCGATATGGGATACAACAGACGCACTGCTTGGGCGAGAAGTTGACGGTAGTTGACGAAGGCTTCTACTGTAGACCGTGTCCAATTGAAGGCGATTTTATCGTTCTTCCGATTGCCTGGGACCATTGCTAATAGCGGAATTTGAACGGCGGCTGCATAAGGAATGCAATAAATCTTTTCAGCTGTTTGACGGTATCTGTTCGCTTAATACGTTTGATTATGTCGACTCGTGATAGAAGAGGGGCTAAGCCTTCGGTGGTAATGAGATGACCCAGGAAATTCAAGAGGAAGACACATTTGGCAACGTTGATTCCCAAGTTGTGACTTGCGAGTCTCTTCAGCACCTCACTTAAGTGTTCAGCGATGCTTGATGACACGATGCAGATATCGTCCATATATGGGAAAGTGAAATCCACCCCTCGTAGCACCTCGCGAATCAATTGCTGAAGGGTTTGGGCTGCGTTGCGAGGCCCAAACGTAATTACGTTGAGGGTACTGTAGCCGCCGTAGGGCTTCCAAATACCATTCACTTTATGGACCATGTGGAGCGGACTCGACCAGTTTGACTTTGACGGTCGGCATATCCCTGCTCGCATGACCAGTTCAAATTCGTGTCCTGCAGCGCTCAGCTTATCTGGAGGTAGGTGACGTGATTGTGCAGAAACCGGTGGGACATTCGTCTCTATAAAATGAACTGCTTCTGAGTTGTTCGATAATCCCGGTAGGACTAAGCGAACGATGTTGGGGATGGCCATTATGATATTGGGGAAAGGTGCGTTCCGATCAATGAGCTGCTCGGACGGTTGATTGCTGGTTATAGCGAAAAGCGATTTTGATAGCGAGTTAGTTCGTGAATCGATGAGGCGAACTTTTTTTACGTCCACCATGAGGTCGTAGTGATGGAGGAAATCCGCTTCGATAATTGGAGAGGTGACATCGGGCACGATGAACGTCCAAACGAATGGACGGCGGAGGTCAAGGTTGAGCTTGTGAGAGACCTCTCCGTAGACTGTAATGGGCGAGCCGTTCACTGCAAACAACTGAATGATTGTTGGACGAACCTTTTTAATGGATGAAGACGGTGGAATGCAGGAAACTTCAGCACTTGTATCGATGACAAAAGAGAGATTGGTCTTATTTAAATAGAGTCGATTGATGGAGGCTGAGGCATGTTGACGATCTGCCACATTGGCATTGAGTGAAGTCATGATTGTTGTTGCGAGGGCGAAGTGACTGGCAATCGACGAAAGCTGCACGGTGGACAGCAATTAGTTGCCCAGTTGCCGAAATTGCGATGGAACCAACAGCCGTCGAATTCTTCGATGGATTGCTCTGGCCTGCGCTGGCTGAAGATACGAGGCTGTGCAAGTCGCGGTGGCGTTAGAGTGCAGGGTCGTGATGATCGTTGTTGCGTTAACAGTTTGGAGACTTCCCGGGCCAACTCAGCGACTTCAGATGAGACAGAGGGTGCATTTTCGGCTTGGCGGTCGACGGATGTGAGAGCCGATGCGATGTGTACCACTGCATTTAGTTGTCGGAGCTCTACGTTCTCTATAACTGCGTCGGCGATCTGTCTTTTGTCGGCAGCTTAGCCTTTTGTCATAATGGTCACCGCGTGTACTCATTGGGATAGACGTGAAGCCAATAAGTCAAGTAATACCGGCTCACTTAGCGACCCTTTAGCTGCCTGAACCATCTCGTAGTAGAGTTGGCTCGACTTTTTGTCGCCAAGGGGCATATCGTGGAGCACACGTCGAAGTCATTTTTGGTGACTGTCAGCAAGGTAATGGGTGAACTGCGTGCGAATATATTCGTATTTTTCGCATTCTGGAGCGTCGTCGATTATGGGACGGAGTTCGGTGATGCGAGAGAGCGGTAATTGAGAGCAAACGGTGTCGAATCTACGACAATCCTGTGCGATTCCTGATGCCCTGAAGTAAAAGTTTAACAGGAAAAACTAATTGTCTACGTCAGACTCTACGAAAGGTGGCATCTGGAGGCGAGCGTAGTAGTTTGCGGTCAAGTCACCGTAGTCACTTGGACCCGCCTGCGGAACACCCTCTTTCTCGGTGTGGTTTTCCAGTTCGTCGGAGGACATCACGTCGGGACCACTACTTTAGTCGCAACAAAATCCGAAAAAACACTAAAACGTAAAATAAATCTTTTGTAGACCTCCTAAAAGCTGCTATCTCGTACACTGTTATAGCGGAATGGCGGAACAAAGGAAAAGAACATGGTAATTTTTGGCGTTTCTCGGAAGGAGTTTCTGTCTAATGGCTGTCGCTTGTGCGTGGTGCGCTGCTGTCATCTGGCTGTCAGTTTGTACTCGACGTTGCCAGAATGCTCAGTTTGGCGTGTCTTAACCCCGCGCCACATGTATATATTCTCGCTCCGCGGACCCAGATCGCCTTAAGAAATGACAGTTTTGGAAGGCTGTAATTTTCCGGTAGTCTGCTTTTGATTTAATTTGTTGAAGATGAAGTACCTTCCGCGTTGAAGAGATCTTTTAGACGTGTAAGGTGACAGTACAGAGAAAGACGAGTGACACAAGTAAAACAAACGTCGCGAAAATCAGCTTCTCCGAAGGTATAATAAAGAAATTAAGAAGCAGATCAGACATAGATACCTTAGTCCTTCGGAGAAAATGAAATACAGGCTTCAATGGTAAGTTATCCGGATCCACCACTTCAACGCCTAGTAACTGAAGTTATGCAAGCCGCCCATACACAAACTAAATGCCGTCATTACTCTGTTATTGTGAGATAGGTTATTAGGAATGGCTTAGAGTGGCCTGCTAAGATGTCTATAGCATTGCCTGCTAAAGCCAACAAAAACAACGATCGTACCATTCGTTTGGTCTGCTTTCAGCCAGAAGAGGCATGCCTAACTGATACAAGTAGCCACAATCCGTGTTCAGGTCCTGAGAAGTTCTCCTCTGAGCTTTGTCTACGAATATCACTGGCGTTCCCATTGTGACCTGTAACTCAGACAGGACTTAATGACATTACCCCACCAGCAGCGGTCAAAGGAGTCTTTCATTTTCAAACTAATATGAAAGTAGTGAGGGGCTTTATTAAGGCTTTAAAACCCTGATGGTCAGCCGAAGATATTTCATTCCCTCCATCTCCCCCTCTCAATGCAGTTAAATGTCATCAGAATGGAAGTTTGGCTAACGAGAAATGAAATCTGAGGTTGTCTCTGCAACTATCGCTGAAGATCTGAATGTATTCTCTTTCCTTTCCATAATTTAACTGGCTTTTTCGAAGCTAGTCAGGGAAAGTCGCTTTGTTCTGCCTCACAAAAAGGAGTTCGTGCGCATCTACGCGTCGACAAAACACCAGTTCGAGTTGCACCAGATATTGTTTTCTTTTAAAAGAAAGTTGAGCTTGAGCGTCCATCCGGAGAAGAGCTAGGTGTGCTAAGAAAATCTCCCGAATAGCCGAGAAGAACTATTCTATGGAGTCTGGTGGAAGATGCAGTCCATGCAGTCCCTCCGTCGAGTTTATCAAGGTGATGTTAGGCTACTAAAGCCTGCAATCGACCACATGTTAGATAACTCTTAGAATAGATCTTGGGATACCCTGCTCATTAAGATCGATGGAGACAGCAGCGAGAACAAGGTCTCAACGTGCATTGATATTTAATTGAGTTAGTTAGCAACAGATAGCCATGCATTTAAGATAGTAAAGAACTCTACTAGAACTCCTCAACAGATGCTAATAACACAAGTTCCATCCCCAACTACGTTGCCACCAGAAGTGAAGTGAATGAAGCCAGAAGTCTACAGTAGTGGTATGTAATATCAAATCCATGAGTCCTACTATTGTAAAATATCACATTCAGGTTTGACGACCTTAGCTGATAATCTACTAGAACCGGTGAGGTGTTGTCCTCTAACTTTTGAGTTCGTGAGTCCTTCTTCAGTGAGTTGAGCTATGAAGTCGCTACCGACTTTCAGTTTTTCGCGAATTGGGTCAAAACTTCGGTGAAAGCGGTAGGCCGTCAACAGAATAGCGTTCTGTAATAACCGGTGGACATTCCAACAAGATTCTGCTTCAACCCACAAAGCGAGAACGACTCAACAGTTTCTCAAATAAAAGGTCTTTGGCTTCATATAACCGGATGGCCAGAGGGCACTCCAGTCCTATAATCAATTCCAAATTAGAGGATATGGCGTATTTTTTTAGACACCGAAATTATAAGTCCCTTAAGCGAGACCCTGTCGGAAGAATGAAAATTTTTCTCATGCATATGCTGCGTAATGTGATCTCTAGTGCAAAGTGTTAATGTTCCTTTTACTGGAATTTTTCAGTCTTTCGTAAAAGGATGAGCTAACGATTCAGTGATAAATGGCAAACAGTACCATAACCCATCATGTGAACGACGAGTACCTGCACCTGATGCGTGCCGAAAACTCACCGAAAATGTGATCCGCGGTGTCCTTATCACTCTCACAGCACGCTTTGCAGGATACTGTGCCACTTATTCCTAGCACACTTAGGAGCTCAGCAAAATCGTAGTGTCCCGTCACGTCACCAGTAAACAGTGTACACTCTTTCCTACCGAGAATCATGCCATCTGCAATTATTACACAAAACCCATTTGCAAATGGAAGACCTCACGAAAGACGCAACAAGTCCTAATGCTGATTTGAGTCCTGAGAAACATTACTTTGAGCTTTGCCTTACAAGTTCATCGGAGATCGCACTTCCTGCGATCTCTTTGTGACCTGAAACCCACATAATTCAACCTTCCGACTGCATTCAGTGAAGTCTTGCATTCTCGAACTAGCTTGGAAGTGTTGAGGCCTTCTCTCGTTGTCTGTCGCTACAGTCGCAGATATCTCGCCCCTCCACCGATTCTTGGAAGACAGACACAAGTTTTTCTAACGTCTTCAATAAGGTCACCAACGCCGCATCCAAAATCGGTTTTGAAGCCATCCATAAAGATTCGACTACATTCCTTTCCTACCTCAGATTCTGGACAAAACCAGTCGTAGGCACTGGGAAAGTCGATTTCGTTCTTTTACGGCAACATGTGTTCTGGTGTCATTGCATCAGCCGGCCGGTACATTAGACCAGAGTTCAACTCTAGTGCGTACTGAACCAAACGCTACTTTTCTTTAAACGGAAGATAGCTACGAGAGTGCAGTGATATTAATATCAAGCGACAGGAGATTCGAGCGTGTATCAAGCGCAGAACCAAACGTTCTAGGGAAGGCCCTACCCAGTAGAGGCCGACCCTTCTATGGAATCTAGTACAAGCAGCAGTGACCTATTTTCGTGAGAATTTTTTCCACCAGACAATTGACTTGTAGGATATAATTGGCCTAATCATAACCGTGTACATTTAGACAGCTCTACTTGTGATAGATCCGATTTCTTGCCGAAAGCTCATTTACGTATACTGTCAGAAGGCCGAGAGCGCTTTGTAGGTTTTCGACGTGGCAAATTTAGTCCGAATGTGTGTTATGCAATGTTTGTTGCAGAAATGGATGGCGAAGGCTTTAAGCACTAGATGAATCAGATCATACAGCGTCCTCATGCGCCATGTTGTTTGGCTGGAAAAAGTTGCGTTGCCCAAATCACCCTCAACGTCGATGAAAATACCCAGCGCGTGCTCGTTCTTGTCTTGTGTGCGCATTTAATTCTGCCCAACAGATTTTGAAGAGTACTCCCTCAGTCTAGCTTATTGATGGGTATGTTGGCTGTTTCTTCCTGAATGTTTCTTTTCAGGTCGTCCAGAGTCTGGGGGAAGTTGGTATAGACACGGCATCTCAAATAACCTTAAGAATATAATTCACAAGAAGTCAAATCTGGTGAACGTGCCATCCTTTCCCTCGGTGAGATGAGCGCCCTGGGAAGTGCTCTCGCAACATAGCCATCGATGCCCTTCGCTCTTGCTCTGTCCTGTTGAAACCATATGTCCTCTAAGTCCGTTTCATCAAGTCATGATAAAAAAAAAACTCCTCGAACTTGTTTTGTGACCCACAAAAGAATTGATTTTCGGTCCGGGACAGAACCTGATGGGGCAATATATAAAGCGATTTCGGAAGACAGGTTCGGTTGAAACCAACGAAAAGCCGTTGGAAAAATAGGTCCCTAAGGCAAACGAACGCTGTTCGTTACTCCAACGCATCATGACGACCGAAATTCAAGTTAACAAACCTTTAGGATTGCCTCTCTCGATCGAGGCCACGTACAGCCGGCTGGGACTTCCATCAGCTTCAGAGCGCTCATTTCAAACAAGGAAGCTATCTTGCCGCATCTTGTATTAAAGGGTCTTTCATTAAGCGCTTCCTATCTTTAAATTTAAATAAAACAAAGTGTGTGTGAGATATCGTCGACATTTTTGATTCGTTGGAAAGGTCTGTCGATGCCATTATGTGTGGAATATAACATCGTTCAAATGTCCACCGCGGCTTCCTTGGTGTCCAATGTCCAATGTTCCATGTTCCATGACTCTAGCGCATAAATCAGGCATGGGTTATGTTGGCTTTGAGGGCCGCTCTGGTCTGTGGCTGATTTGCATAGACCTGCGACTTCAGAGAACCCTACAAGAAAAAGTCTAAAGGGGTCAAATCGCACAATCTCAGTGGCCAGTTCACATCACCTCCACGTAAGATGTCCATGCCCTCGAATGGCTCGAGCAGAATTTCTAATGTGGCTGTGCGGCACGTACCGCCGTCCTGTTGAAACCACGTATCGTTGGTGACCATATCATCCAACTCAGGCCAAAAGAAGTTGGTAACCATCGATCTATAGCGCTCACCGTTGACGGTGATGGCCTGGCCAACGTCGTTCTGAAAGAAATATGGACCGATGACACCGCCAGCCCAAAATCTACCCCAAACAGTGACTTTTTCGGTCTGTATTGGATGCTCTTAGATCTCATGTGGATTGGTATCACTCCAAATTCGACAATTTTGTTTGTTGATGTACCCATTCGGCCTGAAATGGGCCTCATCGCTGAAGATGGTTATTCGATGAAAATTAGGGTCAGCTTCCAACTGCTCCAGAGCCGATTCAGCGAACTCACTTCGTTGTCTATGGTCGTTTACCTTCAGCTCCTGAGTCAGTTGAATTTTGTACGGGCGCAGGCCCTAGTCACAACGCAAAATCTGCCAAGTTGTGGCCTGTGAAAGGCCGAGTTCTTGTGAGTGACGCGAAATCGACTGCCTCGGATTCTCCTGCACACTCTCACGGAAAGCGGCGGTGTTTTCGGCAGATCTTGCGTTTCGTCGACGTACGGGTGCTGGTTTATCGTTTACTGAACCAGTGGACTCGAATTTATCTACCACACTGCGAGTAGTCCTCTCGGTAAGACGATTTACGCTACCGTTAAATGGGCGAAGCGCGAGGAACAGAACACCCATTTTGAGAAAACAATTTGTGTTGTTGAACGCTATGTCCGTCCATGTTGATTTGGCAAAACGAACTGAATAAAAAACAGTCGGTTTGACAGATGTAGCCTCAACAATATGGCCGCTATCAACTGTCAAATTTAGGAAGTCCCTATTGGAAGACCCTGTATGTCATCGATGCCAAATGACTTGAAGCCATCACAGTAAGCACCAGCATGTTAATGGCCTCATCCGCCACCACAACCAGTGAGATATACCAGATATTGTGTGTTGTGTTATTCAGCTCATTAGTAGCTTCGTTAAGAGGAGCTGGTTGTGAGCTGGCTCTGATTAGATTAGGTAGGTAGGAGGTCTTAATCGGTGCCAAAGCCATCAGATCTTCATTGCGTTTCCAGTTTGGTTGATATCCTCCTTTTGCGGGCTTTAAGCAGCCTTCTGGTTTCACATCTTTTCAAGAAGTCATTATAAGAAGCACTCTTCGAAATCTGAGTTGGCCTCTTATATCCTTTTTTCTTCGTTCTGTAAAGATTTCAGTTTTCCTCCAAATTAGTCTAGGATCGATATGGAAACCTCAGCCAGTTAGGTCCTGTTTGGACAGCGTTAAACCGAATATTCCTCTCTTATCTTTCTAAAAAATATTGAGTAAGTGCCAACTTGTTGGTACCTTCGAGCAGAAAGCTTGGATAGACTGTATTCTTTCTTCACTCTTCTCTTAATCTGATCTTCTGATTTTGTGATCCGATGTTTCCTTATCTATTCATCTTCTGATCTTCTATTCTTCTAATCCACTCACCTTCTGATCTACTGATCTTCGAATCTTCTGATCTGCTCGTCGATTCTTGGCCTTCACTCATCATCATACCAGGGTGCTCAGTGCAGTAGGATACGGACGGTGGTCTCTGGGCTCTTTTTGATGATGGCCAGATATTGATTCTACTCTTTGCTGTTGTTTTTGAGTTGCAAATTCACGAAAGATGGACGCCCTTTTTCGTTAGATAGTCAAGCTCTAAATTTGGCCTCTAGCAAGCACCATCCGCTTACTATTGGCTTTAAGATCGTCTATTGTCTGGTGGGTCTCATTTGAAAACTTGTTATTGTTGGTTGGAGCATCGGCCGCTTTCCTGCTCCATGTTGGCGTTATAGACTCTCCTTCTGTCGCACCGGTTTATACAGCTAACGCGTATGTACGAGTATATCGTGCCTTTCACTACTAGACTGTATTCTTTGGCACTCGGCTACAGAGTCTTAGATCGAAGTCTCTTAAAGATATTTCTGAGACTGCTAGAATGGACTTTTAAGTATCTGCTGATAGACATTTATTGCTGACATGTTAATGTGGCGCCAACATCTTCAGCAGAAACTTGAGGGAATTTTATCCAGGAAAATCCTTGAAACCTTTCATCCCTGAAGCAATAACAGAATTTGAAAAGAAGTACCCCAATCTAAGCCCTCGAGTTTTTGTATTATTTTCGAGGAGATCTTTCCCCCGACATATGGCACGATTTCGCCATAAGTATAAATCGAGGCGTTTAACCTAATCACAATGAAGCCTCTTTCACAGATAGCCAGTTAATGAGATGTAAATGAGCAACTCGTGTTGAAGAACACAATCAGATACCATATACTCGTACTCACATTCAACATGCAACAATTAAGTGAAGGACATGGCAAATACGAGTATGTATCAACTCAAATCAGCTCCAAATGTGTTTCAAGTTCGTGACAGAAAAGCAATGAACATCATGAGTGAGACAATGAACGTGTCACATGTTTATGACAGTAGGGCTTAAGTTAGATCAACGATTAGATAAACAAAATATGTTAACACGATTTGAAATACATTTATCCCTGGCGTTCTTGTAATTACATATTTAATTATTGTTTAGCTTCTACAGTAGTTATTTTCAGAGAAACTGTACCGATTTTGAAAGGTGTTTTAAGGCTCGTTTGACTCCATCGAGAGGTCTTTATAGCTCATTTGCAGATAGATGGTTAGGTAGGCGTATTCCTCATAATCCTCTAGAACACAAGAGGCGCGGGATGGAAGATATTAAGAGGGTGTGCTACGAGAATAACGTACGGAAATTTTACCAATAGTTAAAAAGAACGTGTCAAGGCAATAAGACACGTACAGAAACGCGTAGAGATGAAGAAGGAAACCTCGCAGTAGAGTCACAGCCGGTGCTGAGAATATGAAAAAACTTTTTCTAGAGACTGCATAACGACGACGAAATCTAACATCCCCTCCTCAGACAGAATATATCATTCAACATAGACGACGATAGCCAAAGCTTCCATCCAGCTGACTAAAATGAAGTAGGGATGGCAATATCTAAGCTTACCGGGCGAGATATTCAAGGCAGCTGGAAACGACTTTATGAACAGCATACACCGACTCATTTTTCAGGTCAGGTTAGCACCGTTTGCCCGATACACAGGAGAGGAGACACCCTCAACTGCGCCAACTGTAGAGGCATAAGTCTCCTACAAGATCTTATTTGTCATATTCTGTGAATGTCCGAAACTCTTCGTCAACAGAACGTTCCATGATTTTTAACGTAAACCACCTGTCATGTAGACCTATGTTTACGAGATGCCCATACATCCATAGGGAGCAAGGATACGCCTTGCCATTGCTCGCCACAAATATTTTGATACCAATTCGGAACTGTGTTGGAGGCACAAGTTCCACCCTTGGTATGAGTCGAGGCCGACCTAAAACCTCTTACTGTTCTTCGGGTCACAGCACCCAGTACTTATTTGCTACTCTACAATGGGTTAGACCCTTTCCCGCGATTTGGGTTTAAATCACAGCCACCATGACGCTCCCACAAGGGGGCCTACCTCTAAACCGGGTGGCTCCTGACTCCCATGGTACCGTGATTTAAGTCCTGGTATGGACTACCGATGGTCCAGCTGCCAACAAGACCTATGACCGCAACTTGTAACTGGTCAAATCGTAGTAACCATTCAGAGGTGTTATTATCTGAAGATGTTTACGATAAGACCAGTAATATGCTCTACCCCCGCTTTTTATTAGACAACGTCATTAATGGGCGAAGCCTTGATAATTGGGCGGGGGCCCACCCTTCGTCAATAACCTGATTGCTCCCTATCAGTGCGGGACTAAATCTTCACACTGGCAGAACCTGGAGGAAACTCTACAAGTCCAAATTGATATCCGCCATTTTTGAAGTGATATTAAGGCCACATATGATAGCATTTATAGAGCTATGTCTAGTTTCGGCATACTTGCCAAGCTCGCCTATCTGTGCGAAATGACGATTCAGAACGATCGCTGCTCCGTTAAGGTTGGTAACGACTTAGCCGAGACCTTAGATGTATTAAGTGCGCAACTAAGTTCTGTTTAGACATGGTAAACAGATCGTTTTGATTTTCTTCTTTCATTCGAAGAAAACAGCGGCTGAACCGCATCGAGAACTCCAAAAAGTTTACGGAGATGCTGCTCTAAGTGAAACAACGTGCTGTGATTGGTTCTGTCGCTTCAAAGACGGTGTTTTCGTTGTTGACGGCCGTCCGCGTGAAGGAAGGCCAAAATCCTTCGAAGACGCTGAAACCCAACGAAACCATGTCTGGGAAACGGTATCGACTTCAACTGATGCGATTGAGGCGAGCACTGCGCGAAAAACTGCTGCAAAACGAGCAGAGGCATGAAAAAATTATTCTACAGCATGACAGCGCTCGGCCTCATGTTCCCAAACTCGTTAATACCTACCTGGAAACGCTCAAATGGAAAGTCCTACCCCACTCGCTATATTCCCCAGATACTGCGCCGTCCGATTATTACTTGTTCCGTTCGATGGCATAGTCTGGCTGATCAACAGTTCCGCCCATATGAAGGCATCAAAAAATGGCTTAATTCGAGGACAGCCGCAAAAGATGAACACTTTTACAGTACCGGTATTCGAGCTCTGCCAGAAAGATGGGAAAAAGTTGTAGCTAACGATGGGCAATACCTTGAATGATTCATTTGTAACCATTTTTTTTACAATAAAGTTGCATTGCGCACAATTTTTTAAAAGCCGGTGCAATCGCTCTTGCGAATCGCTCTTTGGGCTTGGAAGGCAATTGAGTAGTGAGGCCCTACCAAAATAACTAAGGAGACTCTATATAAGACCTTGATCATCCTAGTCCTACTTTATGGTGCAAGGGCTCTATCGAAAGCAGATGAAAATATCTTCAGTCTTTCGATTCGATCCTGTTTGGATTGACAGGCTTTGGTCGAGACGATTCAACGACGAACTATACGAGCTGTACAGCGACATCGAGCTGCACAGAAAACTGCGCATTAGTCACCTGAATTGGCTAGGGCATGTAGAGCGAGTGAACAACAATACTCCGGTCCATCGCGTCTTCGAATCGAACCCGGGGGGACAACGCAGTAGAGGAAGACCTCATTTTGGATGGAGCTCGTAGGCAGAAGTGGACCTGAACCGACTTGGAGAGCACAACTGTAGGCAGTTAACTAAAAACCGGGCGAACTGGAGAGGCTTGTTAGTTGAGGCCCAAGTTCATCACGATCTGTAGCGTTATATAAGTAAGTAAGCAAGTGCTGAGACGGATGCAGGGACTCTCCATCTCATGCTTGAGTCTCACTTCCCACCACCCCAATCGGAACTAGCTCACAACTATTGTAGCTGCTATCAATGAAGCTGCTAGTGAGCCGGTACATCTCATCAGTTGTGGTGACGGATGAGGCCACTAAACATGCTGTTGCTACCTTAAGTCGCCTTGCACCGATGGTTTATACCCAGTTATGTTACAAAAAGATATAGACCAGCTGCTGGCAACGCTGAAGAGAATTGTAGCTGCTAGCAAAGCACTAGCATGCGTACCGGAACCCTGGCGAACAGTGAGAGTGGCCTCCATACCGAAAATCGGAAAGGAGGACTACTCGATCGCCAAGAGTTTCAAACCTCTGTCGGCGATGTAACATGCCTGCCAATGCGGAAGATCCTGCAAGAGTGCGCTTTAGAATCTGGTAGGCAGAATTGAAGGCGCACTCGACAAGAAGGAATACGCCTTGGGCAACGTCGATGAACGTTGCGGGTGCTTTTCACAACGCTACTTTTGACGGCATGTGTAATTCGGCGAGATAACACTTCGTAGACGAATCACAAGTTTTGTGGATGAAAGCAATGCTGTCCCTCAGCAGGAAACACTGCAGATTGCTTACTGGCGTCGGGACAGGGCATTACACTTTCGCTAAGCACTTAAATGTGCTGGGCATAAGTGATACAACATTCTGAGATACTTGCTGTGATGACAACACCGCGGAGCGCTATCTCTGTGAATGTCCGGCTTACGCTCGCATCAGGCTGCGGAAGCCCGGCGCTGACGTGGTGGGTGCTGGTACTGAAGCGCCAAATCACCTATTTTGTCTGAGTGGATATTGTCTTGGCTCGGCAGTTGGACAAGAAATACACCAGAGATTCATCTTCCTCTTCATCCTCCAGCAATGATTGTGGGAAATACTCAAACGCGTCATACACATATTTATATTTCAGTGAAAGGATATCGTGTAATTGTATTTGTGAGTTTGAAGATATCAGTTCTGTTGATCGCTAGCGATCGAGTATGGGCCATGAAAGTCTAGATGGCTCACGGTTCCGATAAGTCCATTCTAGCTTTGGAGAATGATTGAGAATGTTTCATGTAATCTGTTTCGCTTAAGATGCAAGTGGCTTAGGGCATTGGTAAGCTGCCTACATATTTTTCCTGGAGCACCAGTTCTATACAAGTGTCACGGAACTCAACAAAGTGTGATAGATATACGTCAGTCCTTAACCACTGGTGTTGTAAGTGCTGGACATGTTCCTTGCTTGGCTACCAATGTGTTTGGAAATATCTGTCAAGAGTATTGGACTTAACTTAATCCAAACAGCGGCCTGATAAGTAATTGGAAGTTCGCCTTGAAAGTATGGAGGTAAACTGAAGAATTTGCGGGCGCGCTAGTGTACTCAGTGCAGCCAGCTTGTTGACATTTTCTTGGCAGTTGATGATGATCCTATTTTATTCTGAGGACCACTACACGAATGCGGTGTAAGTTTTGCAAATTTCTCTGACAAGGTGAGCGTGCTATCAGTGATTAAGTCTAAAGGAGCGGCACTTAACTACGGTGGAAGGATGCATGGTGTTTTGATTTCCCCTGGGAAGAGGATCAACTTTTGATTGATTGATTGATGTACAGTAAGTCAGTAGCTTTTTGTATTAACCTATCTCAGATACTGTGTTCTCCAATTTCATAAACAGCTCATTGGAGGTTGGAATCCATGTGACAGGGAAGAGTACACATCCTCGATATGATCTTCTGCGTAATTTTGTTCTAACTGAACAGCGACCACAATCGGTATTTATGAGCTCGCTTATGAGAATAAAATGTGTCAGGCTGCAGGCTTTAAGTGTTTAGATGATGTCGTCAAATGTTTTAATGGGTAGCCGTAGTACCTATTATATGATCTATTTTATCAGAGGACTCGAAAGCCACGTAGAACTTGGCCTAAGCACCTGTTTTCACCTCTAATGGTCCACAAATCGTAGTCCTGATGAATTCTTCCGAGCTCTGATCGTGTTATGTCACTAACGCCATTGTCCCAGTCAGTGTCCTTGAAGAAGGAGGGAATATATGTTGCATTTAAAGAGGATTTTGAATAAACAGTTTTCTATAAAAATTTGCTGCACACAGCAACCAGACAAGCGTCCAGCTTTCCAAACGTGCAATATTCAGAGGGGTAAACATCGACTCTTACCACTGCCTTGTTCTTGAAATTCAATATTGGAACCGGAGTAATCAGAGCCTATATGTATAGAGCACTTAAACAAGAGACTCTGCGCTGTGGAATACGTATCATCAACAAAGAGGTAGGCGAGAACACCGTAGACTACCAACCACCGAAAATAGGATCCCTTGCACAATGAAAAAAAGTGACGGGAAATCCACACCAGCAAGCGCTGCGATAATAATCAAGATGAGGAAGTGTCTCGAGAGGGAAGAACGGGGGAAAAGAAGATCCTTCGTAATAAAAGAGGCAAATACAGCCTCTCAGCTCAAGGATATCGAACCGTTCCGTAACAGGAACTTGTTCGGATATTTTTCAAAAAAGCCTGATCAACTGGCAGCTGGAAAAATTCATTGCCTTAAGTTCCACAAGGCTACGGCCGACACGCAGTGCAATATGTACACAATTTGTAAACGGTTCCAGCGTAATATCCCTATCATGCACAGAATTGCGGCAAGGAGAAGCACTGTCATGTGATTTTTTCATTCTATTGCTGGAACAGAAAGTCCAAAGAGCATGTGTTAACACGGACGTCAAAAATCTGTCCAGCTGCTAGGATATGTACTTAGACGTCATCGAAATCATCGGTCGCTTGCAGTGCGCCATTATAGAGGAACAGGAGAAATGAATTGGTCGTAAACTAAATGAGGACAAAACCAAGTATGTTATATGTTGTCAACAGAAATAGAAACATCTGTCCGCCACCGCCTTGAAAATAACCTCACTGTTAACTATGGCAACTACGAAGTTGCCTAGGTAGGTAGGTAGCTAAGTAAAAGTGGCTGTTGGGAAGAGCAACCCTTCAATGCCTACTAGCCTATTATGGTTCCACGTGGATCTGTGGTCCTCCTACTCATGGAATGGAACCAATTTGAGCTTATGATGAAGCGTAGGAGACTGTTAACGTCTATATTATTTAGATCGTTTAAGTCATTGTAGAAGAAATGTCTTAAGTGCAGTTTGCTTGTCTGGGAGAGAGCTGGACAAATACAGGGTAGGTGGAGGATTATCTCCTCTTCTTCCTCATCAATGCAGCTTCTACAGAAATCGCGATGTAAACGCATCAAGTCTTCTTGTATCCTTTCCTATAAGGCAGTGTCCAATGATGACACCTATGATGGCGCTGAGACGGTTTCCTATTTAGAAGGATCAAAAACTTAGAGCGACTCAGCTCCAATTTTGACCAGATCTGTTTGGTCACTAGACATGTGGATCCAACAGTCCACCTAAGGTCTGTTCTTTTATTGGCATCCAACATTAAGTTTGCACGTAGCGATTAGTATACGTATGCTACCCTTTTCCGGTAGATAGGCGGAGTAGTTCCAATTTTCAAGAGTTCATCGGCCCTACAGTTGCTTGGAATGTCTCTGTGGCTCGGCTCCCAGCAAAGGTGGAGGTTGAACTGCTCTGCCATCTTCATAGGAAATGATCGGCATTCAAGGGCCGTTTTAGAATTTAATGGACTGAGTTCAGAGACCTGATAGCGGCCTGACTATCCGAAAAGATGCGGATATCCTCTGCAGATATCAAATTGTTCTTCAGCCAGGTCAAAGCTTCTTTAATAGACAAAATTTCCTCCTGGAACACGCTACGTTGATTTGGAAAATGGACGCCACTATCCCAGCTATCAGTTTTAGATCCATCAGTGTAAAAGTGGATTGACTTGTCTTGCATGAAAGCATCCCAGAAGGATCTAGAGGGGAAGCTTTCATGGCAGTCTTTATCAAACCAAAGCTTGTGTGCAGTGCAATCAATGTTCTCTGTGAGGATTCCTATTCTTCATATTAAGAATGGTAGCGTGGCCAAATAAATTATTTGTCGACTGTGTAGTCGCTCTAAGATGGAAAGCTGCGGTCGCAGCTACATCGGGGAGTGTCAAGTGAAACAAAATATCCAGTGCCGCGGAGGGAGTAGAGCGTAGGGCTCCGCTTATGCATAGACATGCTGTTCTTTGGACTCTGCTTAGTTTGCTGCAATTGACTGCATTGCCTAATGCCGATACACCAACTCCGTTCATGAGCATCGGTCTTATGACCGAGATATATAGCCAGTGGGTTATGAGAGGTTGAAGGTCCCATTTGGCCCCAATGGCTTTTTTGCAAGAGAATAAAGCTACTGTGGCTTGAATGTTAGGTTTCCAGTTTAGTTTCCTGTCAAATATGAGACCCAAACATTTTGCTGTATCGGAAAAGACTACTCGTAAAGTAGTACCGTCTATTGAGGGAGGATCTACTCTTATAATTGGAATTTTGTGTTTCCAGGAAAAGAGGACAAAATCAGTTTTATGGGGGCTAACTCCCAATCCACAACGATCTGCCCAACGGTCTAATCTATTGAGATTTACTTGAAGGAGTTCTTTAATGGTATTACCTGAGACGGCTATTGCAACGTCATCCGCATAGGCAATCACCCTGCTGCAACCCGCTTCCAGGTATATCAGCAGCTTATTAACTACTAAGTTCCAGAGAAGAGGAGAAAGGACACCGCCTTTCGGCGTACCTCTGCTGACACATCTTTTAGCAAAAGTCTCACCCATCAGTTCCCCAAGTGAGTCGTCTACCTGCAGAGTTGACAGCGGAGTCGTGATTGCGGATGTGTTGACGTTGTTAAAGGGACCCTCTATGTCCAGGAAAGCAACCAGTGTGTACTCTGTATGTTGTAGTGATCGTTCGATGTGGCTAGTCAGTAAATGCAGAGCCATTTCCGGCGACCCTCCTTTCCAGTAGGCATGTTGAGTCGTTGATAAAAGTCGTTCTAGAGTGTTCAGAAGGAAAGATGATAGACTGATAGGTCTGAGGTCCTTTGGGACAACATGAGAACATTTTCCGAATTTGGGAATGACAACTACATTGACTTCACTCCATGACAGTGGAATGCGGATCAGTTCTACATAGCTCCTCATGATATTCTCTAGCGTAGGCAGGATAATATTTGAGGACCTTTGTAGCTCGGCAAACATTATACCGTCCGGACCAGCAGACTTGTATGGTTTGAAGCTATGCAGCGTCCAATCGGACCATGAAGCTAGGTCATTGTTGCAGTAGTCCTGTTTAGATTGCTACTGGCCGCGAATACGGAGCTATCTGGAAAGTGAGTGTCCAGTAGCAACTTGAGTGATTCGTCACAACAACTAGGCATCATAGGATTTGTAGAGAGGATTTTTCTTAGCCACGATTCCTCAGAGGTTTCTGTAGATTTGTCACTGAATGATCTTCAGGATTGTCGCTTTGCCTTCCTCAGTTCTTTTTGTTTATATGTTTCGAGGGATTCTTTATATGAGTCCCAGTCAGCCACTTTTCTTGTGCTTTCTGCTAGGTTGAACAGTTTTCTGCAAGTGTTTCTAAACAGTTCCAGTGCTGATGTCCACCAGTTCGGCTTTTTCTTGCCTCTAGGCCATAGCCTGATTGAGAGCCAGGGTGAATTCCTTAACTTTGATATTAAGATCGTTAGTGTCACGCGGGAAACTTGAGAATTCAGAGGATAGCGTTTCTGACAGTATCCCTCTGTATTTTGGCCAATCAGTTTCCCCAAAAGAGCTCTGGAACGCTGGTTGGCTGGGAAGAGCATCACTCTGGCTGAATTGGATGTCTCTGTGGTCTGAAAATGAGTGTTCAGACGATGCCATCCAGTTCATTAGCATTTGAGTGATGTTGTCGGAGACAAGAGTGATATCTAGCACTTCCTGTCGGTTTCTTGTTATAAAAGATCCTCATTCCCAATGTAGCAAACAATGAGGTTAGTACTTATAATATAGTCAAAATGTCGGTACTGCCCTATACCATGTGATGAGCGTTAGCGTCGTATCCGAGGATGAGGTCAGTTTTCAGCCTTTCAGCTTTCAGTACCACCTTTTTTAAGTTATCATCAAGGCCTACATGATGGTGGCCAAGATATGCTGAAGTTGGCTTGACATTAAAACCCCCAAGTAGCTCTACTCGACAAAATCTTCCTGCGCATAAGAGCAAACTTTGATAGGTTCGTTCTTGTCCTCTGTCGGGGACGTGTGCGGGAACTATGTTGGCCAATTTATTCTTTATGCGATTCGTCTTCATCTGTTCGCTTACATGCCTAAGGCTCAAGACTTGTTCCCAAAGTCTTCCTTTGATGGCAAATTCGCATCCGAATGAAAGCTGCAACCGCTGTCTTTGCCACGCCGGTCATCTGTAGCAATCACCATGTTCATCGCACTTCTTCAACGGTGGTTATGTCTCCTTTGTACACGGCGATGATTTAACTAAGCAGTTTCCGGATCAATAGCCGGAGTTTACCTACCCCGGAGTAAGCATTAACTCTACGACATCCTAGAGAGCGAGAATTACGCCAGACTCGCTGCTTCTTCAAAATGGCGAAACAAAACTCCGGTTCAAAACTCCGAAATGGGTAGACGAATGATCTTCAATGCCTGGATCTTGCCAGTCCTTTGTTTTCCGCAGTTTGGTGGTTTTTCAATAGCCCAGAAAACTCCACAGTTTAATTCTCTTTCGGCTTCTTAGGGTAGCAAAAGGACGACTTTTGGCTTTTGGATGTTCAGTGTCGGTGAAGAAATTTTTTTGTTTGAGATTGAAGTATTGGTCCCATGAGTAGCCACAACAAGGCTGGTCGGTCTTTTGAATTCTCGCATTATGCAGACATGTTTGGCTTGTTCATAAGAAATGGACACGGTCGGACCTCGGTCCGGATGACAAATTGATTTAACCAAGTGGATGGGAGTAGATACAGAGGGATAAGATTGGGGAGAGTGCGGGATGTCTTTCGTCATTGCTTTCGATCGTAGGCCGCAGAGTATGTACTTGCAAGTGGATAGATCACAACCAAGGAAGGGTATGAATGGGGCTTAAATAATACGCGGAATCTTTCTTTAATTAGTCGGCGCTACTTTATTAATATTAAACCTACCGACACTGTACTTAACTGAATTTAGGCTTAGATATCCTCGCGTGTAAGAATTAATGCCCATAAGTTGCTCTCAATGTCATTTTGCTCGTCCAGCTCCTAACCCAGTCGAAATTCTTTGAAGACTTTCGATGGTCCTTGGCTGAAATCCATCCAGTCGAGTCGACTTGCATGGATTCTTGAATAGTCACTAAACTCCTTGGTTGCTGAATCGTTCTACAATGGATACCAGACTTCATGATGACTGTGGATCAATCTAGTTCTGGACCCTTTGAACCACTTCACCCGTATCATTGTCTTAAAGTAGAACCTCACACATCAGCTCCTTATATAACGTCTGTGGGTTTTCTCCTGCAAGTCATGTTTCTCCAGATTCTCGGTAAAAATACGAGTACCCAACATTTCTTAACTCCAACTCTTCCCGGAAATATTAACATTCCGACCAGTTTCCATCTCTAGTTAACATGTAAACAAATTCTAAGCCCACTTCCTTGCTTTTTACTGTCACTTAACAAACAATATTTCAACGAAAGACCACATTCTCACCCCGAACTTGCTTTAATAATACGAGGGCGGGTCAATAAGTCCGTGACTTTTGGATTAAAACAGATTTTTTGATAAAAAAATAATTTTATTTTTCAACGTCGTCTCCCTTGAGCTCTATACACTTTGTCCAACGCTTCTCCAATTTTTTTATCCCTTCCAAAAAAAATGATTTGTCGAGGTCCTCAAAATGACGAGATGACTTCATCATTGGAGTCAAATCTTTTTCCACCAAGCCATTTCTTCAGGTTTGGGAACAAGAAGTAGTCGCTCGGAGCCAAATCTGGAGAATAGGGTGGATGAGGGAGCAATTCATAGCCCGATTCATGGATTTTTGCCATGCCAACTGCACATGTGTGCACCCTTGCATTGTCTTGGTGGAAAAGAACTTTTTTCTTGGCCAAATGAGGTCGTTTTTTTTCAAATCGTCATTGAATCGGTCCAATAAGTTGGCATAATATTCCCCATTGATTGTTCTTCCCTTTTGAAGGTAGTCAATGTGGATTATCCCGCGTGCATCCCAAAAAACAGTCGCCATAACTTTATTGGCTGACAAACCCACGTTGGCCTTCTTTGGCGCCGATTCACCCTTAGAAACCCACTGTTTTGACTGTTGTTTGTTCTCTAGTGTGTTGTGATGGATCCATGTTTCGTCCACGGTTACAAAACGGCGCAAAAACTCCTCCATATTGCGATTAAACAACGCCAAACCTTCCTGTGAAGTTGTTACACGATTGCGTTTGTGGTCGACTGTGAGCAAACGCGGCACCCATCTTGCGGAAAGCTTTCTCATGCCCAAGTGATCATTCAAAATTGAAACCACTGAGCCATGCGAGATCCCTACGGCTTCCACAATCTCTCGCACTTTCAATCTTCGGTCGGCCAACACCATATCGTGAATTTTTTCGATTGTTTCGGGTGTAGAGACCTCAACTGGGCGTCCAGGACGTTCGGCATCTTCAGTGCTTGTACGGCCACAACGAAATTCAGTAAACCACTTTTTTACCATTGAAATCGATGGTGCAGAGTCCCCATAGTATTTATCAAGCTTAGCCTTGGTCTCGGTAATGGTTTTTTTTTCGCAAGAAATAATGCTTAATAAGCACACGAAATTCACTTTTTTCCATTTTCTCCTCAAATTAGTGAGTAGTCTGATAAAAATAGCTGTCAAACACAAACTAACTGACGCAACAAGTTTAAATTTTGACAGGAGTCAACTGACAGATGCCTGTTGACAGGAGCAGTGTTGCTGTTTCAGTAAAGAGGTCAGAAATTCAAAAATGCACAGACTTATTGACCCGCCCTCGTACATACATTCACGACCAAAAGAGTTCCGGACTGCACATCATAATCCAACTCCTACATAGGACCATAAGTTCTTCGTAGTACAACGCATCCTTTAACCTCATAATACTTACAAGCATACATCCTAGATTCTACAGATCCTAGATTCGTTTTTATATTTGTTATCCTTTCACCAAGAAAAGTTACCACAACCGACCAAGTTGTCACATTCAAAGGATCTTCCAAACAAACATTTGCGACATTTCGGGTTTTTTTTTTTTTTTTTTTTGTTTTTTCTGCATCTGCAGGAAGAGAAGTGGAAAAAACCACCACAAATACGGGAAGAGAAGAAGAAATCAGGAAAAAAAAGAATCTTGGAACCGTAAAACCGTTGGCAAATTTACCCTTAGGATTGTTGGGATACATTATCTTAACGGTTGCTTTGCTACGAATATAAAGTATCTACTTTGCGGTTTGAGTTGTTTTAGTCTTATAGGCAGGCACCCATATGCTGATGTTTATCGGTATAAAGGACATTTATTCCATTATCCTGTGGTAGAAACGAACCAGTGATGAAATGTTAGATTTTTATAGATTTTCCTGTGACAAGACAATGAGGTACATAGCAAACAATTTTCGAGGATAAACGAGTGTATCGATGGAAATGGGAATTCTTTCATCGGTAAAATCTTCTCAGAGAGTCGTAGATACAATATTTATACGAACTGAGAAATTCTGTGGAATATTTTCCAAAAAGATTGTTTAACTAAGGTTTTAAGGGATATCCTGAGTAGCTTTTAAGGGGCAGATGGGTTTGTAAAACTTTCAAGTAGGTAGTCACTCATTTATTAGAAGAGATTCAAAGTCCTATACAAACAAATTAATTCTAAGCCGTTCCATATTTTCTACAAAGGCTTCTCTTTAAGGACTCATTACAACTTCATATATAGTTAATAGCCAGGACTGTAAGGTAATATATTGTATTTTGAAGTGGAAGCAATGTTTTTTTTTATATACAAAAACTATATACTCGTATGTGTCTATATAAAAATCCCGTGTCGCACTGTCATAAACTCCGAAACTACTTAGCCGATCTTAATAACATTTCGCACACTATGTCTAATGTTTTTATCTCAATTTATGACCTTAATAATTTGTTATTGCAAATTAAATCAATTATGTGGTAAGTTCCAATACCACCGCTTAACATGGCGGTGTAAATTAGTTATTTGGCATAACACTGCATTATCTTCTGTTATCTAGGTTGGGCGCCGTAATGTATTGAAAACTTCAAATACTTTTTGCAAAAGAAAAAACCCTTACGAGCACAAACTAACATTGAATTTATTTGGCTAGGATATATGGATTGACTGCTTTTACTTTATGATTTGGAAATTAAAGACGACTCAACGAAATTGCTATGCTTCTTTCGGTCGACAAATTTTATTTGTATTTGAGTTCTTGGCTTGGAAAAACAATTTTATTGAGTTTACTGGCCATGAGCGATGGTTCGTACCTCTTTCGCTGATACATAACAGTTAAAATGCGTTCAATACTGTTTGATACATAAGCTACTGAGTTGTATCTTGTTAGAACTATTAAGCCATTCTATCAAGCAAAATCTCTCCGACAATCAATTGGTTAATGCAGGAGTTCCACAAGGATCTGTTCTTGGTCCAGTCCTCTTTAAAATACTCGTATATATCTCTGATTTTACCAAATCGATAAACTGAAACATTGCTGTATTTGCTGCCGATACTAATATTTATTGTTCAGATTCAATTGGGTCCAACGTTGAAACTAATCTGCAATCTAGCTTAAATGCTGTCAAAGCATATTGTGGGAATTGGAAAATTAACATTAATGCTTCCAAGACTCAAGCTATCTTTTTTACTTGTAAAAGACAACCTCTTTATTAACGGTGATCAAATTGAGTTGAAATCGAATGCAAAGTATCTTAGCATATACTTGGATAACCGCTTAACATTCAATCTTCATGTTCAAGTAGTAATCAAAAGAGTTAATGTCACAGTTATGGTGCTCTACCCATTTATCTGCAGGAATACATAGTTGAACGACGCCAACAAGTTATTAATTTTTAAAGCTATTTTCCAAGCTACGAGTATTATATTCTATGAATCTCCTGTCTGGGTTATGTGTGTAAAAATTCCTTTGCGCAGACTTCAAATAACACAAGATAAATTGCAAAAAATGATACTTGCTCTGGCCTGGTTTTTCTCAACAGAGCAACTATTTAAAGTGGCTGACATATTGCAACTATACCGTCAATCTAACAGCTTATACAATGAGTTGGTTTCCAACTTAGCTTCATAATGAGAGATCACAGGTACTTATTTCAAATTTATCGATTAAATTCGCTATAGTTGGGCAAGAAGGCGCTTGATTATGACCAAACGCAGGACGAACATTACGAAATCTTTCCCGATATTTTCACCGTTTTTGTAGTGAATTTTCACTATTCCAACACGTTGTGCGAGTATGTATCGATCCATATTTAATAACCTCCTAGCTTTTACTTATCAAAAGTCATCGGAATGATAGTTGAGTGTTGACAGTTCAACAATGGGGTGTAATTTTAAATGACACCTCTTGTTGGATGACCCTCTATAAGGGGACCTTGCAATTTTGGAGTTGTAAGCACTTGGCCGAAAACTGCGTTAACTGGGAAGGTTTTCTGGTTGAATACCGGATCCGTGTCAGACTATAGAGCCATCAAAGTTATGAGTATATAATATTTCATTTAGTTCTTGCTTCACAAAAGCAACGGATTCCAGACAGCATCACTGATGAAATTATGTCTCGTTGGAGACTACTCTATAGCCCACAACAACTACAGATGGCTAAGGCCTTATACTTTTAAATGGTTTTGACCATAATTGTAATGTTTGTCGTGCTGAATGTTTCTACCATCACGTTCGGATGAAGGGTAAATTTTGCTATAGTGAGATGAGCTCTTAGCACCAGGACAGTGTGGGATGCTATTAAGAATTGGGTGATGTGGGAAGAGTGTGGGATAATGGGCGCGAAACAATTGTAAAAGGTCTTCAATTATTCTTCTTGAATACCACCTTGATCAAAAAGTTCCCGAAAATCTGTTGTCGGTATTCCCTCTAAATCTTACCGTCATAGCTTGACATTTGCAAAAGTTACGTAGCCAAGACTACATCTATCTCTGTGCGTGTTGACGATTTTTTACAATTTTATGTAGAAATGGATTTAAATTTGCAACAACGGATTTAATGGTGCGCGAACGTTGGAAATGTTGGAAAAGTGTTTCGGCAACGATTCTCTAAAGAAAACGGTCGTTTACCAGTGGCACGAGCGGTTCAAAAGAGGTTGTGAGTCAATCGAAGATGATGAACATCGACAGACCATCGACATCGAAAACCGACGGAAACAGTGATGTAGTACGAGTAAAAGAAATGTTGGTCAATAACCGCAAATTAACCATCAGAGAGATAGCGGAGGACTTGAACATTGCCTATGGATCCGTCCAAGACATTTTGGTTAATGATTTGGGTTTCCGTCGTGTAGCAGCAAAGTTGGTGCCAAAAGACCTCAATTTCATGCAGAAAAGAGGCCGTGTTGACGTCGCAAAAGAGATGATTTGCGAGGCTGAATCCGATCCCACATTTATCAAAAGGATCATTACTGGAGACGAGACGTGGATTTATGAGTACCACACGCAATCCAGACATCAGGTAAGTGAATGGCGTTCACCAAATGAGCCGGGACCAAAAAAACCACGTCGTATTCAGTCAAAAAAGAAGGCAATGCTCACGGTTTTCATGGACTACAACGGTGTAGTGCATCGTGAATTTTTGCCAGAAGGCCAGACAGTAAACAAAGAGTATTACGACTATTTGGGCGTTATGAGATGTTTGCGTGAAGCAATTCGCCGAAAGAGGCCAGAATTGTGGGCATAAAACTCGTGGATTTTGCACGATGATAACGCACCGTCGCACAGGGCCATCATTATTCGTAATTTTTTGACGAATACCATCCAACAGCCACCGAGTTCACCTGATTTGGCTCCGTGTGACTTCTTTCTGTTCAATCGAGTTAAAAAACCACTACGGGGAAGGCGTCTCAGCAGCCGAGAGGAAGTACGAGAAATGGAAAAATCGCAGGAAGCACTGATGGACATACCGAAAACCGAATATAAAAAATGATTCGAGGATTGAATCAAGCGCTGGCTTAATTGTGTTGCAGTCGATGGGGATTACTCTGAAGGGGACAATATAGATTTAGATGAATAAACTTGTACTATACTAGGTGGAGTGAAAAGTAACCTCCTTGGGAATTAAACAATTTTTTTTTAAATGTTTTTTTTTTATATTATTCAATATAGTCCCCTTTTAGTTTGATATACTTATTCCAGCGATTTTCCAACTTCTTGATCCCGTCCGAAAAGTAATTTTCCGGAAGGTCTTCAAAATACTCCTCCGTGGCGTCGATGATTTCCTCGCGTGAGCTGAATTTTTTATTGAGGAGCCATCTTTTGAGGTTTGAGGGATCCAAATCCAGTTACCAATCAACGCCAAAAGTCCGCCCGATTCCGCATCAGCAAGTCCAAATACTCTTTCGAAGTGCTCTCGCCTTCGTGTTTTTGGTCATTCGCGGCACCCAGCGGCAGGATAACTTTTTTATATGCAGAATATTGCCCAAAATATGGCCTGTGCGCTCAGTATTAATCTTTGTGGTATCTGCTAGCTCGCGCACCTTCGGCCAACACCATTTCATGCATTTCTTTGACATTGTCCTCTGTAACCACATCGGAGTGCCTCCCGCTGCGGACTTGATCGGTAGTGGAGTTGCGGCCACCACGAAACTCTCGAAACCAATATTTGACGGTGTAATCTGACCGAGCATTAGCCCTATAATATTTATCCAACTTTTCTTTTGTTTCCTTCGACGTTTTGCCTCTCAAAAAATAATGTTTTATGAGAGAACGAAAATCGTTTTTGTCCATACTCAACATGATGCCAACAACAATCAGCTGCAAAACAAAACTAAAGACAGTATCGCACTGAAATTTGGCATGTCGGCCTAAATATGACTTCCAGGCACCATAACCTTTTTTGCAGTGGCAGCGCATTCTGGCGGCCAAGGAGATTACTTTTCACTCCACCTAGTATGTCGAATTTTCTGATTACATTCCGGGTATAACTCAATGTGGTATAACTTAGATTACATGTGCAAACATACAGTATTGTGCAAAACAAAAGCAACAAATTTAGCTCTCACTTATAAGTGGAAATATTTTTTTTCCTAAAGATCTTTCCAAAAAAATTAAAATGTAGACTTATGTAATGATGAAAGAGGAACATGGTAATGTACTCGTATTTTCCAAAAAAAAAAAACCTGTTTATAAGAAAATCACAACAACAACAAGTGTATGTAATATATGATTTCCAAAAAATAACAAAAAGTACTTTTTCGTGTTCTATCATATTCTTACCTACCTATAAGGAAGTGAGTCGTTGATTTGTCAAACGGATATCTTTCTTGTCGGTGGAGCTACAACTATGGCTTGAAATAAATTTGCTGATGAAATTAAATCGCAAATAATTGACCATTTTTTTTAATGGATAGACTCAAATTTCCATTGTTTCCCAACGGTATATGTAACTGCAGTACATTTGGGAGGTCGACCACGAAAAATTTCTGAGAAGACGGATAGAAGAATTTGTGGTCTAATTAAAAAAAAAAAACCCGTTTGTGACTTCCCAAAGGACTGTCACGTCACTAAATTTAACCGTTCATTCAGCTACGGTTTGAAGATGAGCAATCAAAAACGAATTAAAAAGTTACTGGTCTGCAAAAAAGCCTACTCTTCAAAAAATCTCGTTTAAAAAGCACAAACGTAAACCAAGCAACTTGTTTTTAACTGTTAGGTTAAATTTCGCCAGAATGCATCTGAATTGGTCCATAGATAAATGGAGAACTGTCCGTTTCAGCGACGAATCTAAGTTCAATCTGGTCAATTCGGATGGTATGTCAACAGTAAGACATCGGAAAGGAGAGAAACTCAATCCTCGAAATTGCAAAATTACATCAAAGCATGGAGGTGGTAGATGGCGTTGGCGATGGCGATGGTGTGGACATGCTTCTCAACCAATGGTGTTAGATCGTTTTAAGTACAAAAATATTATGGAGACGAAAATGATGCCCCATGCTGAATGGAATATGCCACCCGCAGCATACTTCGAAGGTGGCACAGGATTGGTTCAATGACTATAAAGTGCAAGTTCTTGATTGGCCGGCACAATCACTGGACGTGAATCCCATTGGAAACCTCTTTGGGATACTAAAATGACGGGTTGCTGGAGAACATTTCATGAATGAGCGTGAACTGTTTCAAGCATTAAAAATCGAATGGCAAAAAATACCGCAAACAACAATTTCAAATTTAATATTTCCGATGCCACGCAGATGTGATGAATTCATTAAAAATAAGGGCTCTTATAAAAAGTATTAGATTTGTTGCTTTAGTTTTGCACAACACTGTAGGTTTCTTGAAACCAATCATAAGTTGTAGCATCCATTCAATTGTGAACGACGACCACTGTTACTGCTATATGTAATTTTAAAAAATAATAATGTTGTGTTAAAATCTTTGTTTCTTTTTTCCGAGACCTTGCCTTTTTAATTTTTCGTGCATTATTCGTACATCTTTTTTTAAGTGTTGATTAAGTGTTGGTATACCTTAACTGTTATATTTAATAAGACGTGACAATTAATTTAAAACCGTGTAAGTATTACCAGTTTTCCGGTAGTTCCGGAATGATGGCTGACTGGGAGGAGCATCATTCAGGCTGAATTGGATGTATCTGTGGTCTGAGGAACAGTGTTCAGACGATACCATCCAGTTCATTAGCATTTGAGTGATGCTGTTGGAGACAAGAGTTATATCTAGCACTTTCTGCCGGTTTCTAGTTATAAAAGTGGGCTCATCGCCAATGTAGCAAACAATGAGGTTAGTACTTATAATATAGTCAAAAAGTGACTCACCTCTATTATTGCTGTCAGTACTGCCCCATACTGTGTGATGAACGTTAGCGTCGCATCAGATGATGAGGCCAGTTTTTTGCCTTCCAGCCTCCCGTACCTCCCTTTCTGGGTTATCACCAGGGAGATGGCCCACATGATAGTGGCCAAGGTATGCCGATTCCAGCCAGTAGGAGCCTTTGGCAGTCTCTAGTCTGGCACCGGTTAAGTCGGGGTCGCTGAGATTAGGAAGTAGAAGTGCATTAAGGCTACGTTTCACTAATATACGAGTTCTGATCTTACCTTTGTCTCTTGTATAAAGCGGGACGTATACGGGTGTCGTAAGTCCACGAACAACGCCTTCTACAATCCATGGTTCTTGGATTTGGATAATGTCTTCTGCGTTTTTTCAAAGACGCAGAAAGGGTGCGGCTGAAGCCTTTTTTGAGTGATGGAGATTAATCTGGAGAAACCGAATCATTGCTACAGTTTTTCAGAGCAGCCTCCTCCGATTCTGAAGATGTGCCCAAGAGCTCATCTTCTTCCTCTGATCGTATAGGACCTCGTTTTGCTTCGTCATCGGCTTCCATTTCCGACGGGGTGTCAGAAGAGGAGATAAGAGGAGAGGATAGATTGGAGTCGTCGCTATCCATTTCTGGAAACGATATTAACGCCCCAGGATCTGAGGTTGTGTTTGGTGGTGTCTCCGTTAAAGGAAGAGGAGGTTGCTTATCAGCATCCAGCTCATCCTTTTTGTAGACCCTTAGATGAATTGACTCGAATCCGAACCGAATCATGCCTTTTGTCTGCGCTAGAGTATTCCTTATTGATCCCCATCAACGCGCATCTATATGAACCCCTTAGTTCCTCCAGTTTCGCGACTTTCCATTCATGAGTCGAAAGGGCCGGGTTACTGAATCTGATGATCTCCAGAATGCTTTCTGGGGAGGAGGGTTCTGTTGGGATCCAGGTACGAGTTCGAGGTCTGCTAGGGATGTCCACCTTAGATACGACCTCGAGTTTTGCACCTGGCCAAATTTCTCCTAAACCACCTATGGCCTTAGTGAAGAGATCGAAAGATCTCTGATTGGTTCATGCGATGAGCTTGACGTGGCCTTGGTGCCAGCGAGCGTCGCTTGTGATAGGAGATGGTTCGGGGTTTTCCAGCGTGATGGGCAAGAAGTTGCTCGAAAGCTTCAGCTTGGCCAGCTGCCACCGCTCGGGTGTTATAAAACCGTCGGTATCATTCCTATCGATTACTGCGATTATTATTGCGTCCTTTAGGACTTCACTGAAAGACCTCAGAGATGTGCTGTTGGATGGCCCAGGGGTTTTGGTGCTGTGGGTTTTGGGCCTCTTGGAAACTGGAACGGTTTCCTCCAACAGCTTCTGGCGCTTGGAGAAGTTTTTGGTGTTTTGGGAGCAGTGGAAGCAGTGGGTAATCCGTTTTTTAGGATGTTGTCAGCCCACTCAATCTTGCTCTTTATGTCCGCACTTCTCTCAACCTCCGGAATGGATCAGAAATTTTTGATGATGCGTGAAGCTTACGTAGAGCGCCTACGCAGCTGAGCTCCAGATTCCTACTTGGGGAGCGGAGTTTTGGTAGCAGCGACAAGTCCGTGGCCTGCCACAAATTTGTTGCTGCTAGGGGTGGAGGAAGTTGTAGGACTATGGCTTGCCACAGTCCTACTACTCCCTGAATGTTTCTTTTTAAGCTCGTTGCGCTTGCCTTTAGAGGATGGTGCACCAAAGTGTTACCTCCTTTCGACAATGCAGGAGCCTTGCCGGTAGTCGGTGCAGTCAACGTTCTACCGCCCGGTATTAAAGGAGTACCGGCCTCGGGTTTTGTTACGTTTAAGTTTTCCATGATGTGGTCCCACGAGTAGCGGAGAAAGGGTTGTCCATTTGTACAGAGATCCGCCATATACAGATAAGGCTAGCTAATCCGGAGGTCGCCAGGTATCCGGATACTCCGCTTCCGACTGAGCTATGTTTTGAGAAGCTGGGCCCTCAGCCAGGTTTATCTTCGGCACGTGTCGTATGACACTTTGATCATAGGAAAAGGAGTGGTTGGAAGGGAAGGGAGGGGGGAAGCATTCTTTGGTTTCAGGACTCGTCTGGAGAATTTCTCGACATTCATTGACCCTACTCAGCCTCCTAGTAGTAAGTAACTAGGAGTGACTTTGAAGTGACTTCGGAGTCTAGCTCTGTTCGTCCTACTCGTATGTACGTCATTGTCTCTACAACATACCCAATTTAAGGGCTTCCTAACATTTATTTTAAAAATTTTCCAAAGAGTGTACGTACGTACGCAAAAACGACTACTTCAAACGATTCTCGTATTCCACAAAATATGGGCTAATGGGTGCTAATTTGGCCCAAGTCCCCAACAACGACGGGCCTTAAGCCCCGAACCATCCGTCGCGAATAAATCGCCTTAAAATCCCGGGTATCCGTTTCCCCAGCCAAATTGATAAAATAAAAAATACAATCATGCAAATTACACCCCCAAATTGGCAGTCTATAGCGGTAGCGGTCGCTAAAGATACTCGAACTCTTAAATTATCCACCGCAACATTGCCGGCGATGTGGTGACGAGTGGCAGGGTGAGCTCTCCTGAGTTATGTGACACTTGCCAATATTTATCGGCTTCCTTTGTACAAATAAATCTTCGCACCTAATAAAAATATTCCACTTCTCTGATTGCGTGTCCTTTGTGTCGGGGCGTGGAACAGTGACAGCCATAAAAAAAGGTTTCGGTTAACACAAAAGTCGACGGAGATGAAACAGAGTAAGCAGTAAAATTAAATTTATTCTCAAGGCTGAGAGGATAGGGAACGAAGAAGGCTCTTCAGGACAGGACATCGCCAGTGAGGTTTTACTTTGCTTTTGTCTCCGTTTTCATTTGTTTTTTTTTGTTTTTTTTTTTGTAGAAAATAAATACAGACTCGGGGAGGCAAGGCAACAGGCGCACAAATAGTGAAAAAGAGCAGAAAAATGAACGACAACGGCAGATTAAGTTCAATTTTGTGTGGGTGAACGTCTGAAAGTAGCCAACATAAATCATCATAACGCTCTTACTCCTGGTTGCTTTTGTTTTATCCTTTGTTCATTTTGTGTTTGGGCATGCCTCTCCCATTCTATCGGCATTTTCGGATTCTGGTGTTCTTGTTCAGCTTCTTTGGCCTACAAACGTGGAATGTGTAACAATTTCATTTGCACACAAATAGGGACAGCAGGACAGGAATTTTTCGGGAATCATTAAAGATGGGTTCGCGATGACAGTGCATGACAGGAAAATAAAGTCACTTGGAGTTGTATTGTTGAAAAATGGAATCAAAGTTAGATCTTAACACTCGTTTTTTTGGCTTCCAATACCACTTGCACTCAATGCTGCTTCAACTGTGTCTGATATAAAGTGGTTCCTTACGGATGCTGCACTTTGAAAGTAGCGCTTATAATCCCAAAAGTTCTTTGGCCAAACCACATCTCAGACGAATAGCTGCTTAGGAGAACATGACAAACACTTTACAACAATTAGTCACCCATGGAGGCGCAAGGAAAACTTCATTATGAACCTTAGGGCTGAGCGTCTTAAGCAGACGTGGCGCAGAACAATGTAGGAAGAATCAACATGAACTTTGGGTGAATTGGAGATAGCTCAGGCGAATCAAAGGATTGTTCTACATCTACATGAGAGCAAGAGTAGGCATTTTGTTAGTGCTCCATATCTCACGGCGAGTCAAAGGAATAAATTAGTAGGGAGAGAAAAACATGTGACTTGACATCCCGCTGGTTTCTTCCGATTGTGCAATGTCAAATTGGACAGAATTTTGAAATACTGTGCACTGTCATGACATGCCGTCGTCTCGTCTAAGACCCTCTTTAACATCAAAAGATTCGGTGATGTTCCTTCTGGCTTTGACAGAGCTGCGGGAGGTCTGCATCGTTCTACTGAATGAACTTGGCCGGGATGCTAAGGCCAGATACGACTCTGTATAGCTCGTCTCTATAGACAGTATAGTAGATTTGAACATGAATTCATAAATTGGGAAGGAACGAAAGTGGAGGTATCGCAATATATAATATACAAAAAGGGATAAAAAATGGCCCCAAAAGGACTTACCGGTACAGGGTGGCCAGATAGCATTGTTATGTTTCAGCAGCTGTCAAAGTTACCAATGACGTCCAGCTGTCAAAATATTCAGAAAGGTTTGCCATTTCATTGTGCATCGTCTTACGCTTGCCGAACGTGCGAAAATGATTAAAACGAAATTCCGGCTGAGTTGTAAATACGCAATGTGAATTTCGTCGTGAGGTCGGTCGTCATCATAGATTCAGTGTGCAGGCAAAGTTAAAGTTTGAGCGTGAGGACACTCTTTTGAATCTTAAGCCACCACCAAGTTGGTGCGAAATGAAGAAAACACAGCCCTCGAAGACCCAGAAATATCGATTCAGCGCCGATCAACTGAATTAGGCATCGCCAGAGAGTTAACCCGGCTTATCTTGCGGTTAAATTTGAGCCTACATCCGTATGAGATTGTGTTGACGCAAGAGTTGAAGCCGGATGAGCATAGAAAATGTCGTGAGTCCGCTAATTGGGCGCTGGAAACTTTGTCCTAAAATCCAGATTTTGGCCAAAAAATCATTTTCTCAGATGAGACCCATTTTTGGCTCAGCGGCTATGTTAACAAGCAAAATTGCCATTATTGGAGCAAATACAATCCACAAGTGTTTGGTTAAGCATCAATGCATCCACAAAGATTGACTGTTTGGGGCAGTTTATCGCAAGGGGACATCATCGGACATTATTTCTTTCGAAATGACGATGGAGACACCGTTACCGTCAATGGTTCCAGAAATAGAGCTCAGCATCGATATATCCGAGCTGTGGTTCCAACAGGAGGGCGCTACATGCCATACAAGTTGAGAAGGAAAAATTTGGCGACTGAGTCATCTCACGGAGAGCGTTCATAAATGGGCTGCCGCGATCATGCGATTTGACAGCACTCGATTATTTGCTCTTTGGATACGTCAAGTCCTTAGTTTACGCTAACAAACAAACTACTTTGGACGAGCTCAAGGCCAACATTCGATACGCCATTGCCGAAATAACGCCGCACATATTGGACTGAACGCTTGTAGAACTGCCAGCGAAGCCCAAACCTGTACGTTTTTCAAAAAAATAAAGGGACTATTATTAGGAGAGATTACAAACACCAGGTGCTTGTGATATTTGTCGACTTTATTAAATCCTTTGATACCAAAACGCTATTAATTGAGACTTTCTATAGAGTTGGTGGCCGTGGCTCAAGTGACAGTGTATTGGCGGGGTTCAATACCCGCCGCGCTCGAAAGACATAAATTTTTTTAAAGCACCTAAGATCTCGTGAGATAAATGGTTGCCTAAAATACAACAACAATTTACACTAATAATTTAGTCCCCCCATTAAATGTTGGATGCCGCCCAAAGGAGCGAAATAACCACTGAACCCAAACATCTGTCTCTCTCTCTATCTAATTTTCCCAAAAACTTAACACGTACTCAGGCATTTTGAGAGTAGTAATGTCCTCTTGATTGTTATGTTCTTTAAAAAAAAAAATGTGTGAGCCTCATCCACATGAGCTCACGATTGAAGTGAAACTTCTTTATTTGTAGATGTTGTTTGTACGAGTATATTGAATTTTTCTTATAATGTCAATGTCCTCTTTGATAGTGTAGTGAGCCACAAACTGCGCTAGAAAAATATTTTCTAATTCGTGTGCTCGTTTTTCATATTTATCAAACCAATTATCTTTCCAAACATTAGTACCATCTTCATCAACTCAATTCAAGTTGAGTCTTTCTTATACGTTGACGGTCAATAGGTCGCACTGTACGGATATATTCAACTTTATGGGATGATTTACCCATAGATTCACGAAGAAGCTACCAACCTGCTTTTTGACTAGTCATCTCAATGGCATTAAGTATATCAACACTCATTTTTCTTGTGACATCAATGATGTCAAATTCGGGATGTTCATCTAGAGTTTGTATAATCTGTCGCTGTAAGTTACTAATAGCTCTGTTAGTTTTATAAACGTACTCCACGACGTAAGCTGCACCAAACCATTATGCCATTTTTCACTTGGCTGTCTTTTTAAAAAAGCTCTTTTAATTCCTGATCGTAATATCTGGATCCGAAACAATATTATTTTGCTCATAAGACGAACCAATGTCAGCATAATTGTTAGACTCTAAATTAGTTCTTATATTGTTGCAACGTTTTCTGAATTCATGAAAACCAGAACCATTATTAGAGGTTCTTATTAAAATCATAGTAGACTGAATGGTGTTTCAAAGCGACATTTTTGAAATTGAAGTGTCCTTTCTGGCACAGCTCTCCAATCCTGTAGTCCCACTATTCCCGCTATCCAGTTCCTCGTTCCTGTCTCCTTTCTCTATCCCTTTTTTTTTTTTTGTTTGGCTAAGCCCGAAACTCGCGACTCTACTAAAAATCTATTCTACTTGAAAAAAACCAAAATTGCTGTCCGCAATTCCCCAAACTTTCAAGAAAAAAAACTAGCTTTTCGCAATATTCAAACACACGACTAAACATACTTGCAAGCAAGCTTGTTAGTGTCCCGTGTCCCTCTAGGCCTCTCATTCATGTCAATCTTTACACACTCACACTAAACTCCTCAGTGTCGGAGTTCGCTCCCACTTCCAGTAACCACTGGGAACTCCACTGAGAGAGTTTATGGAAGCTGTGGATCCTATCTAAGGGTATGCCTACTATTTCCCCTACCATTACCTTCTACATACAATTAAATTGCGAAAAGCAGAGTTTCTTTCTTTTCTGCTACCCGGGCATTTTTCCCCCATCGAGATACAATCCAGAAGGGGATGTAGCTCGATCCAAGCATCCTTTGGATCGCTGTCCCTAACAAAAGCTAAGTCTAGTGCCTGTGCGAATTTCAATTTTTATATTTTTATCCGCGGGCCCCTAACTACTCTGGGGGATCGGAGTTCAGATTTGGTAGGGGGGGGGGGGACTGACCAATAGCGTGTCACTCCTTACAATTATTTGTTTATTTTTTTTGTACTTGGGCCATTCTGCCCTTTGGCCTCTATGCCCACGGGCCACGGCAGGTTCTGTAGTTTGTATTTTTGCTCTTTGTACAATGGATGTTGGGGGTCGTTATTTGTTGTGTGTTGGTTGTTGGATGTTCGATGGTATTTGTATGTTTGTGTGTTTGTATGTTCCCTCGTTGGAGGCTGTCTTGTTACTAAGTCGTCCGCCTACACACCTCTACTGCTCCTTCGGCGCTCCATCGGTGGAGTGCTGGCTTAAAAGGGGTCGTCATCCCTTCACCCATCCTGCATCCACATCAGTTGTGGGATGTGAGTTCTGTGTCCCTATCCACATCGGTAGCAGGATGGGGTATTATTTAAGCCTCCTGTTTCTTGGCTTTTGTAGGGTTCCACGGATCGTCTTCCCCCACTCGTCATCACCGTGTTGGGGTGTCTGGATTGAAAGGACCGTCCATCCCCATCCGTCGACGACTTTCAGACGTCCTGTCTGATGCAGCCCGTTGCGAATCTCCCGTCTGTCTATGGGCTCCGACAACGGTGTTCCTAGTGGACACTTCCTGTCGCACCCTGGGGTTCCTGGTTGATCGTGAGTCTACCTACTGTCCTTATGGCTTCACCGACCGAACCTCCTCGTTCTCTTCTGCGGGGAAACCCGCCCGTGAACCTATGTGGGTTGTTTTCCGAGCTCTGGGGTTGGTAGACCATGGCTGCCCTCCACCTCCGCCAGAGCTCAGTGTTCCCACTCAACGAAAAGACGGACCCAAGGGGCTTGTAATGAAAAAGAGAGACAAACTTGTTGCGGGAAAATTTACCGCAACAGTATTAACAAAAATATTAAACAATAACAAATCTCGTTACACGGATAAACACATTCCGAACCATTAAAATTGAAGATCTACAGTAAAATCTTATCGGCTTGAAGCCTCACAGGACCAAATAGTTAGTTGACAATAGGTCTTAGGCGGTTACATACGAGTAGTTCTGGTGAGAAGATCTTGCTTTCGATATGTAGGAGAATGATTCCTACATGAATGTGTCTAAAGAGTAATTTTTTTTAGGATGGGGCATTCGTTACGATCTTATTTTAGAGCTGCATGCTCTTCACAAAATTATCTCGGCGGTTAGGGCAGTACCGACAGCCTTGTTGGACTTAAGTTTGAATATCGCTATTGTTGGTTAGCTGAGGTCGAATGAAAAAAATTGTTTCCCATGCCTGACGGCGGAATGTTGATCGTCATCGCAGTTAAACATTCTGCAGAAATGGTTCTTCTAAATCATCTGCACTTACTGCGCCCATATCACCATGTTCCCTTGTTGGTCCTTGCCGACCTGCGCCGGTTGGCATTTATCATCAAACCATGGAATTTACAGTAGTGGGTCTGCGAAACTTTTCACACTGTGCCAGGCTTATTGACAGCTTCGGCACTGGGTTTCGGTATAAGATTCCGTGCAAGGTTAAGGAATACTAGGCTGTTTCATACAATAGCAGTCTTTCCGCATTTGGCTTTCTAACAGTCTTCTTAGGGGCATTGGGGACATCTGCTTCAGTACCTTTGCCACAATAAGTTAATGTTCCCAGTCAATGTTGGCCTCTCAAAACGTTCGGTCGGGTTGATGGGGTCATATGTCAAATGGTTGACATTTTAGTAACAGAATATTCAAGCATACGGCCAAAACTTGCGTGCAGTGCTAAAAAGGCTGGAACATAATGTCAAATAGGCGTTATATCTGTCACGTTTCTGGGACATAAAAAGTATACATTCAAGCGAATCGAAAATCCAGGCAATTGATAAGTTCCCACAGCCACAAAACGTAAGGGAATTACGACAGTTTCTAGAATTGGTCAATTACCTGGGTAAGTTCGTTCCATATTTTCCTCTGTTAGCTAAACGAGCTTTTAAAATCGGAAGCAGATTTTATTTGGAGGCCAATGCCACAAAACGCGTTTAGTGAATTAAAGCGGGCATTTACATCAGCACCAGTTTTAGAACCATATGACCATATTGTGTCCTTCGATGCCTCGTCTTTTTTGGACTAGGAGCAGTTCTTCTTCAACCGGATGCAGACGAAACCCTGAAGCCCGTTGCATATGTTTCTCGGACTTTGCCAGAAACTGAGAAAAGGTATGCGCAAATCAAGAAGGAGGCTTTGGGCATCAAGTGGGCTTGCGAAAAGTTTCGGGATTATATCACCGGCATCCACTTCACGATCGAAACGAACCGCAAGCCACTCATCCCTATTTTCACGTCTAAAAATCTCGAAGGAAATATCAGCGACGATTCACACCTGCCATTTAGGCGTAATGAAGTGCAAGAGCCGAGTGCCTTTTGGAAGAATTTATTCGGCGTGGCACCACTTGCATACAATATCTAAACCCAAGGCACTAACCGCTTATTAGTTCAACACTGCCGGAGTACCCTTGGCACACAGTAGCGATAGATCTTTTCAGTTGTCACGGTAAGACCTTTCTTTCCGACGTCGCTATGTGTCATTAAACATCTGAAACCAATTTTTTCAAGATTTGGAATACCAGAGGTAGTCAGATCCGACAATGTTCCACAGTTCACCTCAGTTCAAACATCAGACTTTCGTCGATTTGCTAAATCCTGGGGATTCAAGCCCTCATTTTTCTCAAAGTAATAGGTTCACTGAGTCAGCAGTTGAGATTCTAAAGATGCTTTTGAAGAAAAATGAAGAAGATCCGCAGTTGGCTCTTTTGGAGTAGCGGGCTACGCCACTCGCAAATGGTTTAAGTCCTGCAGAACTCCTTATGGATCGAAAAATTCGCTCAAGAAAGCGATCGCTTACAACCCAAGTTCATCAATGTGAATTAAATCAGGAGGATTGAAGCCCAACTTAGGCAAGAACAAGGAGAAAATTTTAAGAAGCGACACGGAATTTGCTATACAAATCGGGATATCCACCAATGGGGCCGAATTTAAGATAAAGCTGAGACGCCTCGGTCATTCAACATTAAAACAACTACCGGAACCTTCAGAAGGAATAGTTTTCATCTGAACAGCGCCCACAGGACAGATGTTCCGTATAAGCCGGAGGAAGTGGTGGAAGGAGAGTTGTCAGCTGGAAGATCTAAAGCTTTACAAGGCGAAATTCGGTTACACGACAAGTGTGAATCTAAGACGAGAGAAGAGAGTTCACCAGCAATACTTATGGTACGACAAGATCAGGAAGAGCAGTATCAGTGCCCCAAATTTATAAATAATGATGAACGGCGGTCTTTCCTTTAATCGTGCGAACACAACAAATCTTACCCTGTCCATTCCATCGCCGTTCTTGAATAGCGGTTAGATCTGCTTTATATCAGCTAAGTAACCCTTGTGGCATCACTTGAACATGAAAGGACGGCCAACATAAGCTTCATAAATGCCCGATATCGGACGGAGGTGAAGAAAACCTACGAGCTATTCCCTAATCGTTTTTAGCGACTTTAATGCCGGACTATCAAAAAGTACAGCCCCCACGGCATCACCTCCGGAAATGGACACTACCTTATTGATTCTGCGGCAGGAAGTAATGTAACAATAGCCAGCTCACATCCGTAAATGGACCTGGCTGAATCCTGATCATATTGCGATCGACGTTAGCTACAACACTTAGATGTTTGGAGGTTCCGAGCAGTTAATTTCGACTCGGACCATTATCTTGTTGGAGCCAGGATACGGATGCAGATATCCATCTGGGCCCAAAGACATCGAACCATTGTGAGGAAGCTCAATGACGAACGGCCACAATTGCAAGAGACTCTGCCTTTTTCCGATCGAGTTTCCATTAACCTCTTAAGGAGTCCGATACCGCATCAAAGAAGACTAGTGGCATCACTGACCCAATAAAGAAACCCTTGGTTCGATGACGAATGTAGAAAGGCAGATCTGGAAAACCAACGTATGTACGGAGTAGGGCTGCAGAAAAGAATGATAGGTCCTCGCGAGCTCTTCGCACACAACATCGATGCCTGTGACAAAACGTCACGACAGGCAGCTACAACATTGAGGTAGTTAGAGGCTATCAACTCTGCCAACACAGGAAGCTGGAATTGATGCGAAGAATCACTTGCTACCTGCGAAGTTTGGACATTGGCAAAAGCGGATAGAAATGCTGTCGAGCGTTTGGAAAGAAAAGTTCTGCGAGTAGTTTTCGGTTCCATTTGCATAAATGAAGAACAGGGGAGATAGTTCAACAGGGAACTGTACGGGAACTCGGCTTAGATAACCAGGTCATCTTAAATGGAAGGCCAGGAAGTTTTCGACACCAAACCAGAAGGACAACGCGCTAGAAAAAGACCTCATATTAGGTGCCGCACACAAGTGAAAGCGGACCTAAGCCAACTTCGTGTGCGCAACTTCAGGCAGCTGGCAAAAGACCGTACTAGTTACAGTGGTCATGGGCTCTGCCGCAGGGCAGATATGAATATACAAAAGTATATATGTGCATATGAGTGAGGGCAGTGATCCAAGTCACTGTTGACTCCTCCGAACATAACACGCATTCAAAAGACCGGAAGTGTGGCTTTCGTCTGAGCCAAAGCACTTAATTGGCTCACACCATGAGCCCTGCGTACATCGAGATGTCAAAACCCGGTGCCACTAATTGCCACGTTTCTCACCAGAGTCAGTTCGATTGTGTTGCCAGAAAATCGACTGTCAAACGAGCGTGTGTATTGCTTTTCTAAGTCCAGTGGACTTATAAAAATGTCGCCAACTGTCTGCCAAAGTCGGAATTGTACATTGAACCATGTGCGATGTACCACATGATGAAGATGAAGGATGTTTAATATCGTTAAAGTTAAATCCTTAATTCTGGAATTTATTGTTTCTCCTGTCTGTCGTTATTTCTTTTTTATTTAATTTTATTCCGGGTTTTTGTTGTTGGTTTCGTAGTTCTTTCAGTTTACGACGACTGAGGACTGAAACGATGCGCGAAGCCGGAAGTATAAATTGACTCTGACGGCATGAACGAATGGATGTGGAGGTGAGAAGGCGAACGAGTACAAAAGACGACGGTGGTTTGTCGTGGTAATTCCACTTTATAGGCACCGTCAAGCTTCGCATTCCTTTTCAGTGACTCCATCGAGTCACTGACTACCGCCCATACCTGCAGACAAATAAACTTTTTGCGTTTCAGCATTTTCCTCCAGGATTTTCCATAAAATGACGCAAATTCCGTCAGTCATTCTAAAGTCATTTAAATAAATCCTGTGAGCGGGTAAGCGAAATGGAATGACCCCGATTGTTTTAAGAGGATATTAGGTCTAACTCCTGTTAAATTTTTTTCCCACTTTGGAGCAATCAAAATGATGACTCCGTTCTCCTTTTTGGGCGGTAGGAGTTCGTTCTTAATTTTTTTTATTTTTTTTTAAATTCATGGCAGCGTGTCATTTCTTAAGGACTTTTCGCTTACATGTACGAATACTTGGACCGATGAATTAATCGCAAGTATCCGTAACTGTCGCAATGGAAAAAACAAAAAAAAAAAAATAAATAAATAAATTGCAAGGCGACATTGAGAGCATTTTCTTATTGAAATTCACAGTGTGAGGGGAAACATATACTCGCACATATATAGGAGTAGAAAGAACTTTTACGTGACCAGAATGGTGAGTGCGAGATTTCCCTCACCTTGGTACGCAGCAGTAGTGCATCCTTGACGAACGTGATGAATTTTATTTTCATTTTCTTGAACTCGAATAGATACACACACTTGAGGAGTCTATTTGTGTTATGGGTGCCTTAAATAGACTGGAAGGACGTGTCTATGGTGGTCACTGTTTCTAGATGAAGTTTGAAAGGAACGCAGTCCTGTGGAATCTATGGGAACTTTAAATGAATACAGAGAACTTGTTTAGGAAGGTGAGCGGCTCTTCATTTACCACAGGCAAACATTTAAATTGGATCTCCAACATTCCGTGAAGGTGTCAGAAGTGTTAAGTAGGAAGGAAACTTTTGCGGAGTCATTCTTGTCAAGGAGTTAGAAGTTGAAAGTGGTTACTAGTGTTTGAGTTGACACTGAAGTGCTGAGAGTTTTGGTTTTGTGATAATTTTTTAGCTTAGACGGGTCCCGATTCATACGAAATTTTCTTCTGGAATCGAAAATGTCATCATACACAAGTGTCGAGTTGTGTATGATGATGTAGTTGGCGAATAAAGGAAGGTCCACGAGTATAATTATATTCAACTTGCTTACATTCTTGTTAAACGAGTTCTATAGTGAATGGATGGGAGCCCAGATCTCAGCCAGCATTCCACTATATTTAGTCGCATTCTAAGCTTGCTGCTTCCAGGCTGTTTAAAGTGTGTTCGTGCTAATCCACTTTACCAAGGGCAAGAACATTTTGTGTTTACCATTCTGTTGAAATTGTTAACACTCCTTAGATGCTTATTTCCTTACTTAGATGGCACTATAGCCCGAGGTAGATAGGCCTAAACCAAAACCAAACTATCCGTAAACTTACCTTCGATACAAGAAGATAGTAATCCGCAATCGGTGGTCAGCAATGTTATCAATCTTACTGACTGTTGATTGATCGGATGTCTTCCATTACTCCCTGTTAGGAAGGCAACTGAGAAAGAATAACTAAGTAAGCACTGCATACATTTTCCAAGTCTTACCTAAGGCGGATGAAATGTCTTTGATTGCTTCGAGTGAATTTCGACCCCATGTGCATAAATGGAATTTTGAAGTGGAGTTGCACTACAGCCGGCTTTAAACGAGGTACTCATTTCCTTCACCAAAGAAAAAGTGCGTGCCTAACGAATCTGGTACTGGTGGTGATCTTGTACTACTCGAAGGGCGCTGATCAACGCCTTGTTTTCATATCTCGTAGGAGGACGTAGCGTATATTATGATGAAGCCTACACTGCAGGTACCTACTTGAAACACTGATGACACCTGTATCGACTACAGGACGATACAGGATTTCTCAGAAGAGTTAGAATTGAGGGGTTTTAATGGCAAAGAAAGTACCTTGGCCAACTTTGTGTGCTCAACTGGAATCGACTAAAAAAGACCGTGCGAAATGAAGACATTTGCTGCTTAAGGTTCAGTACCGCACTCCCAAGTTCGGTGAAGTTCCTTCCCACTTGCGTGCCCCTTTCATCATAGAAAAGATTGTTCTCTGCTGAGTAGTCACTTGAGGTTAGAACTAAAAATTCTTTGGGACGTCCATTCGCTCAACATGGCCTAGGGATGGATCCGTAGAATTTGTTAGTAAATCTTCTCTTTGACTTCTCGTCACACGCAATAACGGCCAAATACTTCTACATCCACTTTCGACAAGATCCAAACCTCTAGGTCATCTTTGAGTAGCAGGACCGAGATCATTCAGATCTTGTATAAAGCCATTTTGGTCTTACAAAAGAGGGTTTTGTTACTCAATTGCCTCCTGGGTCCAAAGAAACAGCGATTGGCAAATGTCGTTGCTCCTTGTAACTGCGGAGCTAAGGTAGACGAAGTGCGTAACCACCTCAAAGTTATACTGTTGATAGCGACGTACTAGCATAGCCGTGTATGTAGTGTATGTCCTTTTCCGAAGACATCATGTACTTTGTTTGGACTTAAAGAAACTCGTGTCTCCTTCGTTACCCAGTCAGTTTTGCACAATTCTTTTTAGGGCGATATCAAATAAGTCACATGGCAGAGCACAGCATTGTCTAAAAACTTTCGTGACACTGATGGCAACGATGGGATAAATTATCGACCTTGATAAAGTAGCCGGAATGCTCTATAATCAACCTGCAGAATCTGATGAGTTCGGCCGGAATGTTACAACTAGACATGGCGTTGCAAATATGTTAGATGATGAGTGTCGATTTGATATTCCCGAGACTTCTCCAAGATCTGCCGTACTGGGAACAGCTAGATTGTTCATAAATGATGTCAGGTGCTCACATAATTTAGCAGAAAAGAACCTATAGACGATGTTTAGAAGAGATATTCCTCTATAGTTGGCGTTGGATCGGATACTCGATGCTGAAATTCCATTCATAAGGCCTGCTTTCCTCTGATCATAAATTACAGATGAGCTGGTGCATGTTCCCAAACAGGTGATGGAGAGCTGCTTTAAATAGTTCAGAAGGCCAACATCACCAGTCGGCTTCAACCAGGGTGATTGCTATATTTTAACCGTCATACAGTCTGCAAAAATACTCATTCCAGGGCCATATAGCCCTGGCATTTACACTTTATTTTCTGGTAAACCTGTAGACATATCTCTCCACTTCCTCCATAACGCGCTTCTCGTGCAATTTTCTTTTATTTTCGAGAAGCCTGTGCTCTTCCCTTCTTTCCTGCTCGTAAAGCTTACGGACAGCTCCCGTCTTACGGTGTAGCGCAGATTTATATGCTGGACTGCATGTAACTGATTGAAACTAATCACATCAGAAGCAGCTTCTCCGATGGCTCGTTGACAGCATGCCCATTGCTGTTTTACGGTTTGTGTATGAAGGCTAGGATCTTGAGGGAAACGTCGAACTTCGTTGGCCTTACTTGACTTCGTGGTACTTGTAATCCGGATTCGTACTCTGGCAGCATCAAGGTATTAATCCGAGTCATTTTCGGATATCTGGAATGCCGGAAAAATGCCCTAGCGTCGATCCCAATGTAATGGTTGATTGATCAGGGGAGAGACGAGTCCCCTAATATGGATTTTGAGATCTTAAAACTTCATACTTTCAAATTCTAGATATGGTAATCCACTATAGGACTTGCTGCTATGCGGTTGCATTTTCCGGTGACCAGCTTAATAACGGCTTCCTCACTCAGCCTTGCGGTAAGACCTCTAAGTACAATTCTGTTGTCGTAGGTGAGGCACTGAGCATAAGTTCGGTCTGGGAAGTCAAAGAATTCGTGTTTGATGATGATGATGATCCCCATCCTCTATAAAAGCATGATGTTGATTGTTATGAGCCGTTCACTTACATGCCGAAAGCCTAAGACTTTTGTTTTATTCTACCTCGATTAGAAAGTCCACATCCATGTAAGCGACGCCTTCCTTCTTTGTAGCAATCACCGTAGTAGATGTCGTAGTTTTTCTTTCGCTGCCTACCCGCACCATCCTCTCACACTTCTTGGATGGCAGTAACATCTATTTTATAGCAGTCTGGGACCCCGCCAACGCGTGATCTGTCGAGGGTCCTAACGTTCAATGTGCATCGCTGAAATTAGTCCTTAATGTCCTTAAAACGATTGCTGGGATCGTCAACATTATATCCTGAATTTGGCTAAACGCTCCGGTCCCAATAGCCCCGCTGAGGTAGTGAGAGCTCCTGTTGGCCTACTCAGGGTAGGTGAAATCTTTTGTTTCCATCGGAATAGAGCACTCCAAACTGGAAATTCGCAGAAGTAGTGATCCGCGATGTCGTTATCATTTTCACAGCAAGCATCACAGGATTTGTATCACGTACGCCCAGCTCATTTCAGTGCTCAGCAAGAAAGCCACTGACCTCTTAGAGACGTCAGGAAGCCGCTATTTAGAGCGCTGAACAGTGAGTGGAGCAACATGCATCACAGAAGTGGAAACAGAGTGCCGCCTTGCGGGCATTTTCTGTTTATCCCCGCCATTACATATTGATCGCAGTCGGCATCCACAATCAGTGTCCTATTTACCAGCACTGCTTTAATCCATGAAATTCGTGGTTCGTCTACACCTTGTTGTCTGACCGATTTACACTTGCAGTCAAGAGTTGTATTGTCGAAAGCATCGTTGAGTTGAGGTTGTTGTGCCTTCTGCTCTGCCCAACAGATTTTAAAGCGCGTCCTCGCAGGATCTTCCGCGTTGGTAAACATGTTGCATCTTAGACACAGGAGTTCACAGAGCAGATATCTGCACATGAAGAAAACCCAAAATCCGGTTTGAAGTGTACTCTCACTGTTTGTCAGGATTTTGGGGTGTACTACTACCAGGCTAGTAGTGGAGATTCTCTTCAGAATTACCAGCAGCAGGTCTATACCTTTTTGTAACATTACTGGGTCACCACAGCCGATCAGATACGCTAACTACGGCGCGGGGTATTGTGTTATTCAGCTCACTAGCAGCTTTGTTAATAAATAGAAGCTGGTTGTGAGCTGGTTCTGATTGGGATTTCTAGGAAGTGAGTCTCAAGGATGAAAGGGAGAGTCTCTGCTTCGAGTCAGTGTAAGTGGCATCCGATTTTCTGAGTGATCCAAATCTCTTTTGAGGACTTTGACTAGCCTACTGGTTTCACTCACAGTTTTGATGTTTACCGAGAGTTGCCATCTTCTCTCCATATGTCCCGACCTGACGTGAGCTCCCAATAAGTTCAAATAGATCTAAATGGAGATGAGCACCTAGCAGCTAGAAATAACTTGAGCCATGGATGCCGCTGTTGATCTGTATATGGGATTTTTCTGCTGCCATCCTGATGAAGGAGGAGTGTACTATTGCAATGCCCAGTAGCCTCCAATGACACCCCAGGGTTGTTGGGTTCCTAACCTTCAGCCAAAAACACAATGCTCACAGGCTTCACCACGGAGAAGTGAGATGTGAGTGGCAGAGGTTTAAGTGCGGAGACTTGTGTCTTCATAAAATGCTTGACCACCATTGAAATATCGCACCCACTTATACCAGTAGTACCATTTTCGTGGCAATGGGGACACTGGTTATTTGATGGCGTTTCTCAAGCGAAACAATCTGGTGAATCGGGCACTAGACATTCTAATTTTGGTGGGGGCGAATGCCCCCATTTATTCGGCTTAATACAAGCTATAACTTAAAATTAAACTTAAACTTAAACTTAAAACTAAGGTTGGTTAGCGTGGTGAAGGAGAACGGATTTTGAGGTAGGAAGTGGTGCGGTGGAAGTCAAAGACGCTAGGGTTTGAATTAATTTTTCGTAGCATGCGGGAGATTGGTTCGTTCGCGCCATAGGAGGTGTGGTGGGTTGGGCGATAGAAGAGACGAGGGGTGCGTGGATTACGAGGGTTAGTGTTGAGGAAAATAGAGTTGTGAAGGGACGCGCATTCAACGTGACCTGAAAGGAGTCGATGAATGAAGACAAAGTCGGCTGCATCTCTGCGTGCCTCAAGGGTGTTTAGATTAACAAGGTTGAGACGGTTTTAATAGGGGGGCAGAGTAAAAGGATCATCCGAAGAGCAAATCGAAGAAAACGGAGCTGGATGCTTTCGATTCTCGAGATATGAACGCGATGATATGGGGACCATACTTGACTGGCATACTCTAGAAGGGGGCGAACAAAGGTAATATAGAGGGACCTGGTCACGTATGGGATGGAGAATTCTTTGGACCATCGTTTTACAAAACCTAGTGCAGAATTGGCTTTAAGGATTATCCCATCCATATGCAAACGGAAGTTGAGCTCCCTATCACACAAAATGCCGAGGTCGCGAAGAGATTGAACGGTTGGTTGTGGAGAAGGTAGAGTCGGGGAGGAGATAGTTTCCGCTTATTTTTGAGGCACCAGATCGAAAAACTATCAAGGTCTTGTTGAAGAAGGAAGGAGTCATGGGGAGAGGAAATGGTTTTGAAAAATTTGGTATCGTCGGCGTAAAGGGAGACGGACGAGTATTTGATGATCCTATCGAGATCATTTATAGTTAATAAAAAGAGAAGGGGGCCGAGATGGCTACCTTGAGGAACTCCAGAGGTGGCCAAAAATGGAGCGGAGTGTAAAAACGGTTTTCGAGGTAAGAGGATATCCATTTTAATAGTATGCGTTCAAAAAGCCGAGGGCAGACAATTTGAAGAGTATTAATCGATGAGAGATTTTATCGAAGGCTTTGCTAAAATCGGTTTCAACTACATCGACTTCGTTGCCGTTCTCTAGGGCAGGGATGGCAAAGGATACAAATTCAACGAGATTTGTGGTGGTTGACCTACCCTTTAGGAAGCCATGTTGTCTAGGGGAAATAAGTGATTTGCATTGGAAGCTTAGAGCTTCATAAAAAATACTTTCGAGGAGTTTGGGTATATGGGAGAGTTTAGCGATTGGACGATAGTTTGTTATTCTTCGTTCTTTGATCCCTTTTTGTGGATCGGGGTTATAAAGGAGGTTTTCCAAACCTGAGGAAATTCACCTTCTGAAAGGGATAGACGAAAGAGATCAGAAAGGGCAAGGGAAAGAGACGAAGAACATTTTTTAAGAAATATGACAGGGAGGCCATCTGGACCGGGTGTAAATTCGTCATTGAGTTGGTGTAACTTTTATTCGATATAGGAGGGGTCCAAGATGTGAGAGAGAAGTGGGCCGTTGGAGAAGTTCAGTAGGTAACGAAAATAGGATGGATCTGGTACAAAGGAGTCGTTGGTGAAGGATTGTTTAAAGAAGCTGGCAAATAGGTTGGCAATGGTGAGTGGATCGGTTGATGACTTGTTGTTGAAAGAGAGGGAAGAAGGGTAACCATCGGACTTTCTTTTGTAGTTAACAAATTGGTAAAAGGACTTAGGGTCATTTATAAGGTTGACTTGCGCATTATTAAGGTAACGCTGGTAAAGGGAATCGTAAAGTTCGGCGAAATGAAGATAAGCACCAAGATAGTTAGAATAGTCGGACAAGGATCTGGTACGCAGGAAAACAGCCCATAACTTGTTTCTCTTGTATCGTAAGGAACGAAGCTTGCGATTATACCAGGGAGGACTAGTAGATGATGTTTTAAGGTGGGAAAACGGAACGTAAAGGCTAAAGGGCGGGGGAGGGGGGGGTAGTTGTCGATTGTAGAGAGAGATAGGGGACAAAGTGAGACTGAGGAGTTAATTGAATCTGTTGTAAAAATAAGGTCCAATTGCCTGCCCATATAGTTGGATACACCACTGACTTGGCATAGACTTGAGTCTGTTAAGCGATCTGAGAAGAGACATTCCTTAGCTGAGTTGGCATTTGAAGCGATGAAGAACGATTGATCGTCTGATGGAGTCCACTGTAGCTGAGGAAGATTAAAGTCGCCGAAAACAAAGATATCGTCAGTAGAGTCAGACAGGTCAATTAAATAGTCGATCGCATCGACAACAAATTGGTAAGATTCGGTAGGTTGAGCTGGCAGGATGTAGCAACATAAAAGGTAAAGGGATGAAGAGATGGTAATGGGAGAAGAGTCAAGGCTGTTGTGGATCGCCCGTAGGACGCCTCGACAGGGGGAATCATCATGTGGGCGGGTGGGATCGTCGTCGCGAAAAACATTAAAAGTAGGGAGGAACAATTCCTGGTTTTTTATGTCGGGAATCAAATTGGTTTCAGTCAAGGCGTAAATATCAAACGGAAGAGAATGCGATTGACGTAGGGCAGCATTAGTTTTAGACCGAAGACCTCTTACATTCTGTTAGTAAAATGTAAGAGGGATGTTGTAGGGTGGAGATGTAAGGCGGGACGGTTTAAGTGTTGACAAGGGAGCCACGTTATGGACGAAAAAAATTTATCGTGGTCAGTTCGGCTTCGCTGTAGGTGTGAGACTCGTTTAGAGTGAACGTAGTGGCCGAATGTAGCAAGGTCGTCTTCTACTTTCTGAGGGGGCATGCTAAAAATCTCGTGGTAGCTGACATAAAGGTTCCTGAGACTGATAGGGTCGGTAGGGAGGCCTTCCTGCTGGATGGATACCATGACGCTGGTTTTGGTCTTCCCTTCGTAGCAGACCGAGTCCGATTTGTCATGTAGATAGGCGAGAAAGAGACGAATGTTTTCATATATCTTTCTCTCTCTAAGCCTAGGAAATGCATAGCGACTTTCTGTAGTTCTATTGGTTTGCTGGGTTAGTTTATCTGTGGGGGAAAAAGGGGATCAAGAATAGGGGCAGTGGAGGAGGGAGATGGAGATACGTGGTTGGATATGGAGTTGGGCGACGGATGAGATGTTGGGTGTAGGGTATGAGAGTTAATAAAATTAGGGTACTTAGCTCCAGTTTGTAGGTCGAAGTTAGGAAATGAGTTGTTAGCTGGGATTGGTGGCGTAGAAGATTGAGAAGGGATAATATGGGTGGTTGGGGTTAAGTTTAAAGAGACACTTTGGAGCGGGGGCTTGGGTGGAACATTGGGAATTACCGGATTAGAGGATTGGTGTGTAAGGGCTTTGTGTCGGATAAGTGAGGAGGGATGACTAAAATTGGGGAACAAGTTCGTTTTGAAGCTCCAGTTGGGATCGGGATTAGAGCCTTGGTTTTTGTTAGCGTGCTTTTTAGTTGGAAGGGGGTTTGGGAGCGGTCTTTTTTTAAGCTTATCGTTACGTTTATTTTTAAAGTTTTGATTATTATCAAGATCTTGGGTTTTCTCGTTTCTCAGAGCATTTGGTGATACTTATCTCTCCAGGCTTAGTGGCCTTACCAGGGGAAGTAGGGAACAACCACGAATATTTGGTTGGGATGTTGATTTCGAAGCTGCAGGAACTATTGGAGTCAGCAGGGGAAATCATCTCGTACTCGCTAATGGTGATGGCATAATTTCGGTGAAAGAAATTCCACACCCAAGAAACATCAGCGTGTTGTGGAGCCCCTTCAACGTAGAATGCTGTATGGTTTCCCTCTTCAAGCTTTTCGCGTCGGCTTTTCCATTCGGAGGGGATCCATGAAGTTCCGAATTGTTTGAGCAGTTTGCGTGGGGCGGGGGCGGGCGTGATACTAGTTGGTAAAGGCAGCGCCGTTTCGGTTTCCGTTGTTAGGGCGGCGGGAGGAGTATTTGAAAATGACTCCGTGTCTACTAATTCATTATGAATGGAGACATTGTACGGGGAACTAGCTTGGAATTGAATTTGATCGGGTATTCCATCGATTTTGTGGGAAGCCAATCTCACTTCTTTACCGATTTCGGCAACGGTCAACCGAGTTGCTATGAGTTCCTCGCTGACGTCTATTATTTTTAGGGTTAAGTCATCGAGCGTAGAGTCTGATGGATGCGGGGTGGGATGTATTGTTTTGGAGGAGGACTGAAAAAGCAAGTCGACATCAGTACGGAGAAGATTGATAGAGTCGTTTATGTGTGCGAGTGCTTTGGATTTAAAGAGGTTGGCAAAATTTGTTTTGAGGAATGTTTTTAATCCATCGAAGTGATATTTGATCACTTCGCTCTCGTTGTCGTGATGAGATTGGTTTTTGGACAGATTTTGGATCGCTGTCAGTTGCTTTTCGATCATTCTTCCTGTGGACTTGTAAGCTTCCACGTTACTGTCAATGCTGTTTATTGAGTCTTCAATCTTCTCTATTCTATCGAGAATAGTTCCGCTAATATGATTATTCTCGGTTAGCATCGCATTAATAGACTCGTTGTTGCATTTAATTGCTAGCATAACGTGAGCCAAGGTGATCTCTTTGCACTCGTCGCAGTAAAAATTGAAGAGACTGCAATACTCCTCGAGGTAAGTAATGGACCTCCGGGTAAGTCCGCTGCATATGGCATGGAATGATTTCCCACAGAGACCCATTCGGCGTTGGGGTCAACAATAGAGCACAAAACACTATCACAGCACTTTTCCGTTTTTTTGTTTATTTAGGTGGCACAGGTGAACTTACGCAATCGGCAGACAACAATAGGTCGACAAACAATGACAGGAAAAATACTGAGTTGGCGGTATACCGGGCTTTGAAGGAAAGCGGAAAAGTAACTGAATTCGGTATACAGGAGAAAAAGAAAAACACGTCCGCGCAGGTTGACAGTTAGACAAAGTCTGAGAGATTCGATACGGAAATAAAATGCTCACAGCTGTCGGTAAAGCGAAATTTAAACACGAGCACTTATCCTTGAGCGGCACTCGCATCGTCGAAACCAAAAATATTTCCAACATACGTTGGAACGTGTGAGATCACCGAAAATGCTGCGAAAATCACAAGTTTAGTCAAGTTTAGTTTTATTTTGCAATCACATTAAGACATAATTATCTTATAAACTAGTGAACCTTTGATATGTTCAATACAAATTTAGATTTAGATTCAAGCTAATAAAAAAAGATTAAGGTAATATTATTACTAATAAATAATGGTTATTTATATATTCATTATTACAATCTCTACATACTCGTACATGTGTGTACGAGTATATCTCCAATTAAAATTGTGCAATTTTCTAAGCATAAGTATACAAACAAAGGAAAAAAAATAATCAAAGGGTTAGGTGTTATTGTTCATGTAGAAGGACTTAAGTTCATTCCTAAACCTGCTGGTGCCACAAGACCTTCGGACAAGCCGTGGTAAGGAGTTCAACAATCGTCGCTCAGATATTAGGCATGAGTAACGAGGGCGAATGATTTGTCGAGATCTTTCAGACGTGGTAAACCTTATCTTATTGAATAAGTAACAAGGCTGATTGGTTTGAATCACATTGGAAAGCAATATAAGGAATCGATAGCGTATTAGATGGTCAAGTGACATGTTAAAGAGCAATTTCGGGTAAAGAGATATTCTATCGTAGCGACAAAGATTGAAAACGTAACGCACGATATTGTTGAAAGCGACATTAACTTTTCTTTTACTGTTACCTTCACAGTAACAGAATATTTCGCATCCGTGACAGAGAACTGGTACAAGAAGTATTTTAGCTAGTAAGAGACGAGTTCTGAAGGAGGTGAAGTAGTGTGACATTCAGAATTGGCGTAAAGTTCCATATACCTTACCAACTGTAGTATTGATATGCTTATTCCACTTAAGTTTTCTGTGAAAAACAACTCCAAGATTTTTTGCGGTGTCAACATATTCGATTTTTGAGCCATTGAGCATAATGGCTGGGAAGAAGGAGAGATCAAGGAATTTTTTTTTATAAATGACGATACATTTACTTTTGAGTGGGTTTAGAAAAAGTCCCAGGTCCCAGGATGGAGCCCTGTGGAACTCCTCTAGTATTGTACATAAAACCGGACGATTTTTGGCCAACTGAGATAGCTTGCTTTCTTAATTTTAGGTAAGATGATATGGTATTTATAGCTGATCGAAAAACTAAACAATGTTAGCAGTTTGTTACAGATGCTAGCGTGGGTAACTATGTCGAATGCTTTCGAGAAATCTAACAATACTAGAAAAGATACTTTGTCTTCATCCAACGCCTCCCTGATATCGTCATATCGTCTACAACTTTAATTATGGCCGTTGTACAGCTATGGCCTTTCCTAAATCCAGATTGCATTGGAGAGAGCAAGTTGTTGGAATGGATATAAGAGTTTATTTGTCTTTGAAGTACCCTCTCAAATATTGGGTCTACAAGTAAGTTTCCAGCGTTTGTCAGAGATGGCGCCACCAGTGGATCCCGGGCAGAAATGTCAGACCCCATGTATTTTATTTGTAGGTTTTGTATCTGTCAACAACTTTGCAGCGTTATATTTGAGCAGTTCTATTGGTGTCGTACATTTTATCGAGCAAAATCATGGCAAGTTTCCAGCCAAATAAACGTCATTTGCGGGAAGCGCTGCTTTTATTCTTTAATATGAAGAAAAGTGCGGCTGAGGCCTATCGTTTGCTTTCGGAAACTTATGGGGCGGAATGTAATGGTGAATCGACGTGCCGCCAGTGGTTCAAACGGTTCAAAAGTGGTGATTTTGGAGTTGAAGACAAAGAATTGGACGCTTTACTGGATGAGGATCCGTGTCAGATTCAAGAAGAACTTGCTGCATCATTGGGCGTCACGCAACAAGCCGTTTCCCTGCGCCTAAAAGCACTGGGATTCATTCAAAAGGTTGGAAACCGGCTGCCGTACGAATCGAAGCCAAGAGACGTCGAACGGCCATTTTGCATGTCCGAAATGTTACTGCATTTAAAAAAATGTCACTGGTGATGAGAAATGGATTTATTATGATAATCCTAAATGCAGAAAATCGTATACAAAGCCCGGCGAACCCGCCCAATCGACGCCGAAACGAAATATTCACGTGAATAAGGTCATGCTCTGCATATGGTGGGATCAAAAGGGTGTCGTATGCTGCGAACTGCTTCCGAGTGGGGAAACCATCAAAGGACCATTATATTGAACCCAACTAATTCGTTTGAAGCGGGCATTAAAAGAAAAACGGCCAGAATATGAGACCAGGCATGAGTCCGTCATTCTTCATCACGACAACGCTCGGCCACATGTTGCGGTTTTGGTGAAAAACTATATGGAAAATAGTGGATGGGAAATTCTGCCTCACCCGCCTTACAGTCCAGACTTGGCACCATCTGACTACCACTTGTTTCGTTCGATGCAAAACGCTCTTACGGGAGCTTCAGCTCAGTAGAGGAAATCAAAAATTGGCTCCATACGTTCTTGGGCTCGAAAGACGAGAAATTTTTTTGGTCCGGAATTCATAAATTGCCAGAAAGATGGGGGAAGTTGTAGCTTCCGATGGATGATACTTTGAATAAAGCATTGTAACTATGTTTTCATAATAAAACTTCAAATTTTGGAAGAAACGCTTTAAACTTACTTGTAGACGCAATATCTTAGAGAAGTAAGGCAGTATGGATATCGGCCGATATTCCTTACTATTGGAACTCTTATGTATAATAATTATTTTGGCACATTTCCATTGAGAAGGGTAAATGCCGGTTGCTATTATTAGATTGAAGACATGGACCAGAGATCGAAGAATAACTGGGAGGATTATTTTCACAAATTTGGGATGGGTTTCATCAAAACCTACAGAATTTGATTTGACTGACAACAAAAAAGCAACCATTTCAGTATCATCAATACAGGAAAATTGAAAAGCACTATCAGACAAGTTGAAATCGAGCGGATTTATAGGAACAGCATTAATGTCAGGAAAAGGGAGGGTAAGAAAACTTGTATTCAGGGAATTTAGATTCAAGTCGGAATCAATATATTTAATGTTTCTACGTATTCCAAATTTCTGGATATTATTCCACAGTTGGCGACCTGTTGTTGATTGGTCAATTTTGTTCCTGAAAAAATTCTTTTTGGCAATTTTAATTTTACCGACAACCTGATTGCGCATAGACCGATATAGTTGCAGGTGTATATCTAACTTATAACGTTTCCAAGTCGCGTAGAAACGATTGCGCCTATGGATCAATAGTCGAATTTCGGGGGTAAACCAAGGACATTGACCAAAACGGATAGTTTGGTTTTTAGAGGAACATGATTGTTAAAAAGGGTACATATATTTTCATTTAAGAACCCAACTTGATCATCAGAGGAAGATATAAAATACTCGTACACAAGATCCCAATCAATATGCCGAGAATCTATCTCCAGTTGGTGGTAATCAATGTTGCTAAAATCTCTGAATTCGAAGGTTGCAACGGCATATTTAAATGCGAATTCCAAGATCAGAGATAGCAAGTCATGTCTAGAAACAGTAGGTATGGACAGCTGGTCATACAAGAGAGCATCGTTGAGATTATTCACAAAGAAAACATCTAAAAGAGTACAGGTTTCATCGGAAAAGTGTGTAGCATTACTTGTATTGACTTTGAACAAATTAAGTAGTACATAATATCAATGATATCATCGTCAACTAAAAGATTGCTGTTTAAATCACCGCCTACTAAGACTTTTTGGTAGTGAATTGAGATGGATTCCAACACAGAAGATATCGGAGATGGATCAATATATTTGTTTGGCCTATAAATAGATCCAATGAGAAGTTTGCCTGTGGTAGATATGAGCTCCATGAACACATATTCAATTAGACTATCGGCAGGAGACTTCAATGCCGGGTAGCACCTCAAACCAATTTTGGCATATATGGCAGCACCTCCACCTGATCTACCTATCCTATCCCCTCGAAAAAGCCTATATCTATTAATGTTGTACACCTCATCTCCTATACTATCCTTAAACCACGATTCTGTAATGCAGACAATATCAACCTTGGAACCCATTAGCAAATCTCTTAGCTCATCAAGCTTGGGAAACAGACTTTGCGCGGCTACACAGAACATTAATAATTGAGCGACAGATTTCAGTGATGTAAGAAATACTATACCGCGTCTGATTTGGCTTCAAAATATGAAGTATTCATCCGCGTAAAATTGGAGCACAATGCCAACATTTTGTCAGGTGCTTCTAAGACCTCTCTTCGCCGGCTAGATAGGATTCAACATTGCGAAGGCAGCATATAGTGACATCAGGAGCTTGTTCCTCATTTGGCATAGAGATCTAGAGAGCATAGTTTGAGTCGACGAGCATTATCATTCGAAGACGTTGGTCAAATTGAAGTCCGCCTAGTCTAGTCCTCAGACTAACTACAAAATAACTTTCATGACCATGTCTTTAAAGTAGTAATCTTTGTGTACTTTTGGGCAACGACAAACACACTGTGCAGCCAACAGCCTCATGGACTGTTCTCAACGAATATTTCTAACTAGTTTGCCACCAGTTCCCTTCTGCCTGCTTCGACATAATATGCCATATATTGTACTATACATTGTATCTATGTCAATTGTATCAATGTCATAACAGTTTTAAGTGATTTTTGAGAATCCTATGTCAATTTGACAGCCAAAGGCAACGAAGTACAACAAACATCCGGAACAAATGCCAATTTCTAGGAAAGTTTGGCCAACGAAAGTGCCTGAGTTCTAAGGAGTCTGCGTCATCACTGTCACTGAGTGTCAAAACAAACTCAAAACAAAAAAAAAAAAAAAAAAACTCAATTAATAAGAATAACAGCTCTACTTTGACGAAGGATATTTATTTAATTTTAATTTCCTATTTCATCTTGAACCCCCCTGCGTGTCCCTAAATCAATTTCATGCCAATGCCAACCTTCCTGTCGTCTGCTAACAATAGTATCCATCTTCGATTGATTTAATTGTCAGCACGTGTCGTGTAATAGTTCTCACAATTTCCTTCACCAAAATTCAATTAAATCCCAGACCCTGTTCTTAGCCAACTCCGTTTCACCTAGCCTTGAAGCCTTACTCCTTCGCCGAACGCTAACAATATCGCACGCGAGCCTAATCCATACAAAAAAAAAAAAAATTCTCACCGATTCGAATGGAATCGATCAAATGAATTTAATTTCTCTGTTTGCCATTTTCAGACCGAACAATTTGCCGTCCTATGGATTCTATTTACCGTTATCGTCCTTGGTAATTCCTCGGTCCTGGTTGCAATGTTTATGAACAAAAACCGTAAATCACGAATGAATTTCTTCATCAAACAATTGGCGCTAGCTGGTGAGTAGTCTTGCTTTAGTTCCACGAATCTGCGAAGGACATTTTGAATGGGAAAATGGAATTTTCTTTTTCTTAGATTTATCTGTGGGATTGCTCAACGTACTGACGGATATTGTTTGGCGTATAACAATCTCCTGGCGAGCGGGCAATGTAGCATGCAAGGTGATACGATTTTCTCAGGTCTGTGTGACGTATGCGTCAACGTACGTTCTTGTGGCGCTGAGTATTGACAGATATGATGCCATAACGCATCCCATGAATTTCTCCAAGTCATGTAAGTTAGATTTGGCAGCACTACTCCGAGGGGATTTACATTTTTTTTACTGTGAATTTAATTTCTTTCAAAGGGAAACGAGCTAGACGTCTAGTGGCAACTGCATGGATTGTCAGCGCGTTGTTCTCGGCACCCATGTTGGTGCTGTACGAGGAGAAGATGATTCAGGGTCAGACGCAGTGTTGGATTGAATTGGGAGAACCTTGGAGATGGCAGGTCTATATGAGTCTGGTTTCAGCAACGCTCTTTGCCTTTCCCGCATTGATCATTTCAGCGTGTTATGCGGTCATAGTCCGGACGATTTGGGTCAAGGGATCCGTTTTTGTTCCAACAGGTAAAGATGACTATTCGCCTGCTCACGTATGATTCCTAAAGCCATATTCAATTTTATTTATTTTTTAGATCGAGCGGCATATGGCAACCCAGCAACCAGACGGGCCAGTTCGCGAGGTATCATCCCACGAGCAAAGGTCAAAACCATCAAAATGACGTTTGTCATTGTGATTGTCTTCATTGTGTGCTGGTCGCCGTACATTGTCTTTGATCTGCTACAAGTTTTTGGACACATCCCTCGGACGCAGACGAACATTGCGATAGCCACATTCATTCAGAGTTTAGCACCGTTAAATTCAGCAGCAAATCCCTTGATTTATTGTTTGTTTTCGACGCAAATCTTCCGAACACTGAGGTGAGTTTTATGCTTTTTCTTAGATTTTATCTCTTCTGGCTACTGACAGCTGATTGTTCTGATCTCAAGCACTCCGTAAGCAAATTCTGTTTTCTTTGTCATTTCAGTCGAGTACCGCCGTTTAAGTGGTTCCTGTGCTGTTGCAAGTCAAGTCGAAGTAATTCGACACAAAATCGTTGCAATACCGTTGGACAGAGGTTACACAATAGCTGTGATTCGATGAGGACGCTCACAACATCGTTGACAGTTTCTAGGCGCTCGAATAAGACTGCTCGTGTGGTGATTATGGATCGGCCCAAGACCGTGTTGGCCATGTCGGAAGTATGATAACCGGAGTTTGTTTAGTTAAATATTTTTGATTTAATTCATAGGTAAAGTGGAGAGTATGAGTGATTGTTTAAACAATTTTAAGGGCAGTCTGACTTGAGGGGTGCCCAAAAGTAGGCCAGGATTCCTAACTTTGTCAATTTAGGGCCTCTTGTGAAGCCGACATTTCTGAAAGATCTACCTGAAGCTTCGTTTAAAGAGATAAAGGCACCTTTTTGTGCGATTTCTTACCTTCTGCGTTCATTAGTTTGCCAGTGGTCTATAGCATGACGACTCTTAAACAAAAATCATCTGCCAGTCTACTCTGGAAAAGCTTCAGGTTTCAAGGTTCAAAAATTGTAGGAGATGTCATCGGTTTCTTGCTGTAGGTATTCAACGCATTTGGAATAGTTGTAAGTCGGGGATTCATGCTGAATCATTGATTTACGGCTTCTACAAAAGTGACTTAATATTTATCCAAAGACGTACGATGTATATGGGGATTAAAGTCCCGGACTGCGTTTCTTTTTATTGTAGTGTTTAAGTCTCTCGCGACATGGCGATGTTTCTCCGTCTTTATCACCGACCTGCGAATGGCGTTATTAGTCGAAAGATCTCGCTTCAAAGACAATGAGACCGTTTTGGGTCGGAATCTTAATTTTCAAATTGCTACATTAGCTTCATCGTTCTGTAGGTGTTACAGTTTATTGTGCCGTATCTGCTTTTATAAGCTGAAATTAGAAAACTCGGTGGTCGGACTATACAACACGAGCCCGTAAGATTTCAACTCGTGCGACATAGACTTTAGCTACTGATACCAGATGGTGTTACAGTTTTTCGTGACCTTTTTGCCTTTATGCAGCCAAATAAAAAAGAAAATCTGTTCCAACTGATTAGGGGAGACTTTTAATGAACAGTGTGGCTTTTACGTGATAGGGAGCTGGGCCCTTTGCGGGATTCCATGGACGAAAGGTGTTGGAGTCCTGAAAAATGTAACATTTCACGTATCTAAGTACAGGCTGTCGACAGTGGTACGTATATTTTGTCCGAAATAATGAGCAGCATATACAATGTTTGTCCACAACATGTACATACGAGTATTTCGTCTTATCCTCGCCAACTTTCAGATCTACTCATTTTGTAATTTCTATAATTAGTTTCCCGTAGTAGGTTTTCCGTCGCCATGCTTACAGTAGCCGATTATGTCGATATTGTCGACATACTTAGTGCAAATGCTGGAAGATTTCACTGAAAACAGTTCCCTCCATGTAGACACCTGCTTCGTGCGCTATCACATGATGTTTACTTGGCAACCACACACGATATCCTATTCTATATCTAAGATATCTAACAAATACGGCTTCCACAGTCCTTTGTGCCAGCTTGTCTTTTCCTGGATCTTTGTCTAAGACAAACACTTTTTAACCTAGACTTTGAGATGGCCCAATTTCACCGTTTTTCCAGGCCAGTCTGCCATCTGTTTCGAATATAACAAGCTGTGGAAATAGTTTCCGACCAGATCGAGGTACTTAAATTGGATTGCACCAATGAGAATCTAGCCACATCCATAAGCGTTCAGTTCTTTCATTCTGCTCTAGAGTACAAGGAATCACCAACCTCCTTTCAATGCCCTGGTTGGACAAATACCTATCGAATTATCGATTGCAGTATTCGTGACGGTTGTCAGACTTTACCGTTGTTACACTTTACCCTCTGCCCTGTTTGCTCTTCTGTTTTAAGAAGTCAACTTCGCACCATCTGTTACTATCGTCTATAAATGAGGAAATATTTTGCATGTCCCGTAGATTCCATTTGGACATCTGAATGCATAACACTTGTGCTCATGGCACCCCATGTTTTTCGAAAGGTATCGCTGTCATTTTTCCTTCTAAACGCGCTAGACACATCGATAGTTGTTCAGTATCTTTTAAATTAGCCGTCGGAACCTTACCATTTGAAACCCCCTTAACTAACATAAGTCGTTAGTGTTGAGATGAGCCAACCTTTCGTGCCACTTCGACAGTTCGGATCACACAGGCTGGACTATCACTTTTGCACATTCTGAACTCTCACGCACAAAGTAAAGTTCACCGTTGCGGTCTGGCAATTATAGACACATTGCCCTTTCCCTCATAAATGTAAGCACAATCTCTCCGAAATATAACTTGATGACCTTCATCCGTAACCTTTGCAATCGAAACTAAGTTTGTCCTTTGGGGTACGTACAAGATGTCCTTAGAATCGATTGAACGATAACCATCATCTCCTCCTACTGTTACACGAATAATTCTCTTCTCTTTAACTACGGTTGATGTTTTGTTTGCAAGATTCAATTTGGTTTTCACGGCCATTCACAATCCATGATTGCGAGTCACTATCGAGAATCCGTCTCCTATACAACCGCTCCGCATTAGAACAAACCTCATTGTATACACCCTTGGTGACCTTGTGGCTTTCTCCTGACATCCTTCGAGTTTTTTGTTGGACAAACGTTCGCCTTATGCCCCAATATACTCGTATCACACTTATAGCACTTTAAACTACCATCTTTTGTTGATCGTTTCCGTTCTTCAGGTCGATTTATACGTTTATTAGAGTTTCTCCTAGCTGCAGTTTAGAACTAACTTGCATATCTTGGGGGATGGTGATATTTATACTCCCTTGACATCTGTATACCATCTAGCGTTCCATACAAATTTCCATTTTGCTAGGAAATTCGATAAACGTTTCCATTCTCCAATGGTTGAGTCTTCTGCTATGGAAATCTTCTGCATTTCAAATATAGATGGCGCTGTTCACATTCAAACGGATATCACAATATTGTTATGATGCGCCATCTTCATGTCAAACCAAATAAGGCAAGTGATTTGAGGATGAGTGTGCCGCAAAAGGATAAATTTACACGTGAACCGGGTCCGACGTCCATTGGTAGTGTCAGATTCTTACTGATTAAAACCACCTCCCGGGGAATCTTTCCGTTTATTCCCCTACGGAACTACCGCTAAGTATTACTTCACGAGGGACGGATTTGAGTTTCTGGCTTCGTCACGGGGTTCTTAGCGAATTCGCGTTTCGTTGCTGTTCTAAATTCCTTAGATCGCACATTATTCGTACTGCTGCATGGTTCACCGCAGCCCAAAGATCTTCAGATTTCAAGATATATTGAACCATGTTTTCCGGTGTTGGCCGTTCGCCAAATTCCTAGCTGGCTCTTTCGTTTGCATACCGCGCACATTCGAAGAAAACGTGCTCCACGTTCTCTACCGCGCTTACGCAGCGAGGACAGGACGGACTCGAATCACGGTTTCGCTTGAATAGATATTCTCGGAAACAACCGTGACCCGTCAAGAACTGTGTAAGATAGTAATTCAGTTCGCCGTGTTTTCGTTTTACCCAACTTTCAATCCTTGGGATTAGTCGGTACGTCCATCTCCCTTCTTGGGACTCGTTCCATTGTTGTTGCCACGCTTCTATACTGCAGCCTCTTTCGAATTTCTTCGCTTGATTCATAGATGGCCCGATTTGCACGCGATTTTCATAAAGTCGTCTAGCTTCTAAAGTTAGGATATCGATTGGTACCATAGAGGATAGTACCAATATCGGGTCGTGGGATACCGTTCGAAATGCACTGCTGACACGCAGAGCACATAATCTGTACACAGATTTGAATCCCTTCATGCGTGTCTTTTTATTCGTGACGTCAGACCATATTTGTGCTTCGTACAGCTGTATGGAGGCTACAACTCTCGCAAGCATTAATCGTTTGCCTTGTTTCGGGCCGCCGATATTCGACATGAGTCTCGAAAGAGCGCCTATCGCTTTCGACGATTTCTTGCAAGCGTGATGCTTGATATTAAGCCGAGCATCAATCATCACTCCCAGGTATTTTAGAAATGAGCTGGAAATAATTGTGTGCTCTCCTCTAGTTATCGTCTCCAGCACCCTTCTGCTCGTAATGAGAACAGATTCCGTTTTATGTTCCGCGAGGTCTAAAGTCATATCGCGTAGCCAGTTTTTTATCAGTGATATTGCTTCGTTGCAATACAACTCGATTTCTTCAAGTCGTTTCGCTACGACTACAACAGCAATATCGTCCGCGAAACCTATAATGACGGCTTCCCTGGGGACTGGGAGTCGTAAAATGTCGTCATATATCACGTTCCACAGTAAGGGACCTAACACTGTTCCTTGGGGCACGCCCCCTCTAATTTTATATAATTTCGTCCCGTCCTCGGAGTCGTAGAGGAGCAACCTATCGGTAAAATAGCTTCTGATCAATCTTAGTATGTACTTCGGTACCATTAATCTTTCGAGGCATTGTAAAATACGCAACCAGTTCGCCGAGTTAAAAGCATTTTGTACGTCAAGTGTAACCACGACGCAGGACTTTTTACTGCCTCCTTTCCATCGTCTACCTTCTATTGCCGAATGGGCTTTGTCTATTACGACTTTAATTGCGTCGATTGTCGATCGGCCCTTTCTAAAGCCATATTGATATTCCGCGAGTCCATCATTGGCTTCAATGATAGGATGTAGTCTGTTGCATATAATTTGCTCTAATATTTTGCCCATAGTGTTGTATGCGGCCGATAAGATGAGGGCTCCTCCGGCGGTTTATTTCCTTTTGGTAATAATACCAACCGTTGGTATTTCCACCCTCGCTTAAGCATGCATTATACATTCTAACGAAAACGTCTAGGCGGGCCTTCATCGCTATTTTTAAAGCCGTATTTGGTATGCCGCCTGGACCAGGGGATTTCCGATCTTTTACCCTCTCGATTGCAGCGGTGAGTTCATCGGTTGTTAAGGCAGGAATGTGTTCACGTAGTTCTCCGAGCTCGCTTAGTAGAACTCCGTCGTGTTGAGAGGGAAACAGAGTTTCTACGATTCTGCTGAGAAATAGCGGGCAAGTTGGTGCCGGTTTTTGAGGCGTTTTGAGCTTCGCTCAATTGCGTACAAAAATCCTTAAAGCACTGTCTTTTGCTAGACTTAATGGCGGATTTGAGTGCGGCGCGTGCTTCTTTATACGCTGTGCTCAATATCAAATGTCTATCCGTATCGCGTCTAGACCGTTGGTATTTTCTTCGTGCCTTAAGACAGGCTGATTGAAGTTCCTTAATGTCGTCGTTCCACCAATACGTTGGACGCCGGCGGTTTTGTGTCCCCGTTCGAGCCATTGATATATCGTAGGCAGCGTGCAGTTGTCGCGTTACTTGACGTATGATCTCGTTAGCTGTTCTCCCTTCAACTAAAGCTTCAGCGATTGCGTACTCTAAGAGCTCCGCATCTAAGGTGTTTACGTTCCATTTCGCCTTGCTAGTTTGAGACTGGGTGTTTCGAGGTCGTGTAAGACTATGAAGATCGATTATAATTGTGCACTATGGTCACTGTGGGTGTAGTGATTGCTGACGCGCCATGTCGTATGTCTAGATAAGCAACTACTAACGAACGTAATATCACAATCGAGCCTGTACCCGCTCTATTAAACGTGTTCGCATTTCCCATATAGCTACGACGACGTCCAAACTATGTAGAGAGCGCTTCGAGTAGAATGGTTTCCCTTTTATTCGTTAGCACGCTTCCCCATTCTACTGCTCATGCGTTAAAATCACCGGCTATAATAGTTGGCGTATGATCCTTAGCATCAAGAACTATGGTTTCGATGACTCGTTCGTATCGCTCAATAGTAAGGCTTGGAGGGACATAACAGCTGTACGTGAACTGGAATTGGGCAAGTAACATTGTACATGGTAAGGGCTAGGTAATTCTTGTGAGAGACCTGATCAATTTGAGATAAAGAGGCTGTCATGCATGCACTCAACCTTCCATACCCGACAGAGAGTTCCATAGCACTATAGCATCACCTCCAACTTGGAAATTTTTTTTTTATGTTGGAACCGAGCACTCAGAGAAAGAACTGGCCAATGTACTCCGTGTAAGTTCCTTTTAGTGGAATCTTCGAAGAAAGATGAGTAAGCGCTTCAGTGATGAAATGCCGAGTACCAGCATTTACAACGTCAACGCCGAATACCTGCACCCTAATGCGAGCGTATTCCGGACATTCAGAGAAGTAGTTCGTCATCACTTCCGCAGCAAGTGTCGTGGGATCTTGTATCACTTATGGCCACCACATTTAAGAGCTTAGCAAAAGTGTAGTGCCCCGTCACGACGCCAGTAAGCAGTCCGCAGTCTTTACTACTGAGGGGCAGCAGGAAGCCAGCTTACCTCTTAGAGGCGTAGAGAAGCGTTCGTTTGGTCTGCTTTAAACCTGGAGAGTCATGCCCTCTGTAGTTTTAGTTCATCGGCGGTTTCTCGTGATGGTATTGTGACCTGGAACTAAGACAAAACTTAGTGCATTTAGCCTTCCGGCTGAGTTCAGTGCGCTTCGCATTCTCGAACTAGCTTGCGAGTCGTAAGAAGGTTCAGCAGGGCTCTGAACGTATCGCTACAGATGAAAATGCTTCTCCCCCTCCACCGGTTCTTCACAATATAGTTCGTTGCCATCGGAGCAGCCTTTTTGCTGACCAGGAGTGAAATTTAAAGTGGTCGTCATCCAGAGAGATACCAGCGCCGCATCCTAGATCGCTTTTGGAGCCACCCGTGAGAACCCGACTAAATTCCCTTCCTCGATCAGATTCTAGCCGAAACCCATCTTGGGCACTGGGAAAGTCAATTTCTTATTTTTTCTGAACCAAGACTGCTGGTGGCATTGCATCAGACGGCATGTCCATAAGACCAGAATTATAAGACGATCGCGCCGACCAAGGTCATCAAAGCCCCAATTCGTGTTGTACCTAAGACCACTTTTTTTTTAAATGGAAAATGGCTTTGAGAGTGCAGCCCATGATATCAATGTGAAGTGGAGGGAGATTCATCAATACGTGCAGCCGGGACAGACAATTCGTTGGAGTCTGGTAAAAGCAGCCATGGAGCTCACCTCCTTTGTTCTGACAGAAGGCTGACAGTACTTTAGAGGCTTTCGATGTAACTTGAATTTTATTATCCAGGATCCCACCCAACTGCTTAGCTTCAATTGGATAATTATGCCTTCAACCACTGGGTAGGTTAAACCAGTTAGCTTCGACCATCTAATAAAGAGAGCAACCACAGTTTTTAGAGGATTGACTGAAAGCCTATTCCTAGTGCACCAATCATGTCAACGGCTGCCTTCGCTTTAGAGCAGACAATCACTAGACACGATCCAACTGACAGTATAACTACATCATCCGCGTATGCTTGGACATAGACGTTAGAACTATTAAGCGGGTTAAGCAATCAGTAGACCAGTGGCGTCAAAATGACCGCAGCCAGCAGCCAGCATCCGCAATCAGCACTTGCCGTCAAAAGTCTCAATGTCTTTGAAAACGCCCGGCGCGTATTCATTCTCCTCAGGTGCGCCTTCAATTCTACTCGGAATAACTCTGCGGTTAATCCGTCGGAGTCGGCGGCCTTATTTCTTTACAATAGCTGTGTCAATCTCTTCTCGGCTCGGGAGAGAGACTACTTAATTGTTGACCAAATTCGGGCTTTCTTCATTATTTCTTCTTAATCAGCCGCTTAAAATGCCCTTTAAGTCCATTTATCAACCTCAAGATTCTCGTTCTAGACTTCAACCCAGTTGTCGACTATTTAACTTCGTTATACTAACTGCAGATGATGTTCCCACCAATTTCTCTTTAAACTACTGTTTTTGCTAACAAAAAACCCGTCTTCTATCTTTTAAAATGGGACTACAGGCCAGAGTGGATTCTGACATCAAACAATAGCTCCCTCTTATCAAGCAGGTAATCGCCTTCGCCTGGGTGAGGCCCCTTTCCACTTTGTGGCGCCATCTAATGCCAGATCTTCCCTTATCGATTTGCCCCTTTGGAATACCATATACTCGAAAACAATTCATGTTAGGGCGGTGACATTCATAGCATTTGGGGTCGATGACTTCTAGTCCTTTGGTACATGTCAATGTCGCCGAATAATTCATGCGATTCCTTATTACATCGTTGTCCTCAAATTCGGTTTATGCAAACGAGACCAAAATGACTTGAACTTTTCCTGTGGAAGTAATCAAGGACATCCGCTTTGGATAAAGATCATCCTCCGCGCCATAGGACTTTGATGACACAAGTGCTACATAGAGCTTTCTTTGTTGTTTGTGATAGAGATACTCGTAGGTATATTTTCTGATTGCCTTTTAAGTTCAAAGAACCAACCGTTTGGAAAGAGTGTTTCTTCTTTAACCACCCTAAAGCAATAATTTCCTGTTGTGATGTCCTTTCCTACAGCACTTGTTTACCTATTTTCATTTGCAATCAATAAAACATTGTTTATTGAGAGAATCATATCATATTACTCGTATATTTGAATTGTGACGACCCTGGCGGCAGCGTGTAGCTCATGAAATGTCAAATGGAACGAACCTAAGTAAAATGTCAGATTAAACGACGTGACGCCATTTCCATACAGTATTCCCGACTTTCATTCTTTGCTCTGAATAGTAAGTACATACATTTGAATGCATATAATGGTTATATTTGTGAATTACATTTAACACTCTTTAGACCAGATAAGAACGATAGGACAAACATGTGATGTGGAATAGCACATCATTCAAATGGCCGCCTCGGCTTCGCTGGCAGTGCTTCAAGCGGTCGGGCCAATTTTTAGTGACTCGGTGCAATATTTGCGGCGTTATTCCGGCAATAGCGTGTCGAATGTTGGTCTCGATCTCGTCCAAAGTGGTTAGCATATTAGCGTAGCGACTTGGCATGGCCTCAGAGAAAATAATTGTGTGGCGTTAAATCGCATGATCGCGGCGGCCAATTTATAAACGCCCGCAGTGAGATGACCCCAGACGCCAAATTTCTCCTTCACAACTTCGAGTATTGCCTCGCTTGTATGGCATGTAGCGCCGTCTTGTTGGAGCCAAAGCTCAGATATATCGATGTTGTCGAGCTCTGACTACAGAAAGTCGGTTAACATCGCTCATCGCCCTGGGACCATTGACGGTAACGGTGTCTCTTTCCTCATTTCAAAAGAAATAATGTCCGATGATGCCTCGATGTGATAAACCGGACCAAACAGCCAGTTTTTGTGGATGCATTGATGCTTGGATGAAAACTTGTAGATTCTGTTTGCTCCAATAACGGCAATTTTGCTTGTCGATATAGCCGCTGAGCAAAAAATGGGCCTCGCCCGGGAAGATAATTTTTTGGCCAAAATTCGGATGCCCAGCCAACATTTCCCGCACCCAATTAGCGAACTCACGGCGTAGTCTATGGTCGGTCGGATTCCATTCCTGTGTCCGTACAATTCTATATAGATGTAGGCCCAAATCCAACCGCAAAATAAGACGGGTTGACTCTCTGGCGATGCCTATTTCTGGGTCTCCTTCGCTAGTGGCCGCTTCGGCGGCTGTGTTTTCTTCATTTCTATCTGGTTGGTGGCTTACGATCTAAAAGAGTGTCATCACGCTCAAATTTTTCTACGGTGCGACGAATTGCCTGCAAACTGAAGCCGTGATTACGACCGACCTCACGACGAAACTCACGTTGGGAACTAAGCCGGAATTTCGTTTTAATAATTTCCGCACGTTCTGCAAGCCTACATAAGACGATGCATGATCAAATGGCAACCTGTACTGAATATTTTGACAGCTAGATGTCATTGGTAACTTTGACAGCAGCTGAAGAATAACAATTGGAAAAACTATCATTGCTATCTGGTCACCCCATATTAAGAGTAATTGGTAGCGAATAAATGTTACCAAGCAATCGAGCGCGTATAAGCGTATATTTGAATCGCTTTCGAAGTTTTATTGCCGAGGTACGTTCATCTTACAGGCGCTCCGCGGATTCAGACAGTCCAGCCAGAACATCTTTCCGTTGGCGCGCACACCCATCTTCGTCGCTTTTGCTTCAATGACCGCAAAGGCTCGCTGATTTCTGTGCTTCTGACATCGACCTGTAAATTTGGACAACACGTCCACCTTACGGAAGACGTACATCTGGTCAATAGTGAAGTTACCAATCCTAAAACTGTATCGGCAATGACCTAATAGGGTTTCAAGCGTTCCGTAGTATGATAGCTAAAAACTGCGCATTTTAGATGGTATCCCTTATTGAGAATCGGGCAGCCGACTCAGCTCACTGAGTCGTTTTGTGCTTCTTACTAAATGAATAATTGAATAATCCCGTAGATTCCTTCTGCTCTAGCAGCCTTAATGGTTCATAATTCAGGCATCGCAATCAGGACCTATTCTTGGTCAATTAAACAAAGTGGAATGCGTCATTATGCCTGATTTCCAAATTTCCAGCTCGGACTGCGATTCGATTCCGTTCTCATCCTTATCGTAGCTTACTTCTGTTCAGTATTTGTGTCCTTGGCAAGTCTTTTTCACTTTTCGGTAGAAAATTCAAAAACAAAATGGATGGAATTGAATGGAACCCGATTTCTATCATGTGGCTGCCTTGGCTGGCTTCGCAGTAGCGCATCCTGTCAACCCAATTTTCCAAGATCTTGTTGTGCGCGCAAAAGATCGACGGTTTGATGGGCAATGTGGCATGGCATGCCATCGTGCTGAAACCAAAGACCGTCCAAGTCCATGTGTTCAATTTTAGCCCACAAAAATTCGGTAATCATGGCTTTGTAGAGCTCACCGTTAAATGAAATGTCCAAGGATGCTACCACTCCAAAATTCATACCAAACTATCATTCCCTACGGATGCATTGGCTTCTCCACAATTACGTGCAGGATTTTCGATCCCCAGATGCGGGAATTTTATTTTTTAACAAAATAAAAATGCCGCGATGAAAATGCGCCCGGTCAAAAAAAAATTATTTTTCGGTCAAATCCTTTGTCCAATTCGAGCTGCTGCAATGGCCAAACTTAGAAGCGATAACGAAACGGATGATCGGAATAATTCGGGTTCTTTGTGCACAATTCTCATCAGGCTGGTGCGTGAAATGAGTCGATGTTCCTGGATTGAGTCAAACACTCCCGGCCGTACGACGACGGGGACGAGTTTTGTGAGTTTTGTCAGCAAGCAGGCCAATCTCACAAACTTGCGTACTGCAAACGCACTGTTTGGGCAACACACCACTCATTTTTGAAATACGTTTACAATATTTCCCAACGTTGTTCAAGCGTAAAGCGATTCATTTCATTCTCCGGAGGCAAGATACTGACTGAGAGTCAAAATTTCAAGCGGAAACGAGTTGACAGTGTCAAAATGTTAAGTTCGCACCTAAGTTATCTGTTTTTTTTTTCGATGAAAACGTAACTTTATTGTGAAAAAGTGGTTACAAATGAATCATTCAACGTATTGCCCATCGCTAGCTACAGCTTTTTCCCATCTTTCTAGAAGGGCTCGAGAAGTGTTCATCCTTTGAGGCTATTCACGAATCAATCCATTTTTTGATGTCTTCAGCGGGGCTGCTGATTAGCCAGACCATGTCATCGAACGGAACAAGTAATAATCGGATGACACAATATCTGGTGAATATTTCGGGTGGGGTAGGACTTCCCATTTGAGCGTTTCCAGGCAGGTTTTAAGGGGTTTGGGGACGTGAGGCCGAGCGTTGTCATGCTGTAGAATCACTTTTTCCTGCCTATGCTCGTTTTGCGGCTTTTTTCCGCATGTAATCGCTTGGAAATGGCTTGGCGGGTAACTCCTAATGCTAAAGCAAGCTCTTCTTGCGTTTGGCATGGATCCTCATCGAGCAATGGCTCCAATTCAGCGTCTTCGAAGGAATTTGGCCTTTCTTCACTCGGACGGTCGTTAGCATCGAAATCACCGTCTTTGAAGCGACAGAACCAATCACAGCACGTTTTTTCACTTAGAGCAGCATGTCCGTAAACTTTTTGGAGCTCTCGATGCGCTTTAGCCGCCGTTTTCTTCGAATGAAAGTAGAAAATGAACACTTCCCGCAAATGACGATTGTTTGACACAAAATCAGCCATTTTTACACAACCAAAAGTATATGACGTCAAACCAAAATCACCCATGTGTCAAAATTTTGGATATGTCAAAATCGACCAGCACTTACTGCTGGAGCCATCTATTGAGAACTTAGTTGCACACCTAATAACACATGATTCAAAAAGGAACATGTCCTCGATCGACCACTACTTTACTTGTTTATTTTTGTTTCTGAAAAGCAGATGTTTCGCCCGTCTGATTTTTTCGCTAGCAGCCACTCCTTGTGCGCTTGTTTCACAGCATGTCCTTATCGGCACTCTTTGTAAAACCACCTATTTCGTTGTGATGATCCGATAAACGTAACTGATGCCGCACCTCTAATGCCCTTCATACAATGTCGCTAATCGTTTCCTGCGATTGATGTTGGCGGCAATAAGGTTCTCGAACGGTTTCGGAGACAAAAAAGGCTCTAGCAGCGTCTTACGATTGTTGCCGCTCGATATCAAATTTATTCTCAATATTTCTGCGGTGTTCTAGATTCCGGGATGTTCGCATTGGCTCCTTGGTTGCAACAAGGCTGTGGTTATAATCGATGTTGACTCCTTTAAACGTTCCAAACTATTCTAGGTGTGGCTTGCGTCGATCGCAATGTGATAATTCTATTGGCGGAGCTGCGTAAGCTGTTTTCCACCAGAAGCGCCGGTTATAGGTAGGAGTGAAAACCGCCGATCTTGTCGTCGTGTTTAAGACATTGGTGTTTCTTCTGATCTAGGAGCTCATAGTAATAATCTTTGGCAAGGCATGCTATTTCCTATCCATCCTGGGGATATAAGCGCATATTGGCATAAGATTAGCGCTACGTTTGCTTTACTGTTCTTTAGCCCGGCACTTCCATTGACACTTCTTAAATGACAATGCGATCTGAGGCCCTCAAATAATTTGGCTGCATTTAATCTCTTGAGGCTCTGAACTTACTTATCCAGCCAGCGAATCTTCAAGGGTCTGAGCCTGAGGCCATGCCGCTTTCTATCCCTCACTGTCCCGGGCACGTTGCTTCCAGTTTACTAGACCAAGACTTCTGGCATCCGCGATTACTTGATCTTTAAACCGGTGGTTCGGCCTTCCTTTTCTTCATGAACCAGGTGGCTGGAATTGGAACATTCTCTTAGCTGGAGCATTATCGCCCATTCGCTCGATGTGGCCAAGTCAGTGCAGTCGACGGAGTTTTGCCTTCCGGACTACACCCATATCTTTGTACAGCTCGTAGAGTTCGCGGTTATATCTTCTCCTCCATTTCCCAGATAGGACCAAATATTCGACGTAGAATTTTTCTTTCGAAGGATCCCAAGTTCTGCTCTGCTATCTTGCATATCGTCCCGCATTCAGCTCCATAAAGCAAGACTGGCAAGATCGGGGTTTTGTAGAGCATGATTTGGGATCTTCGAAGTAGTAGTGGTTGCCTAAGGTTATTCTTCGTCGAATCTCCACTAGGGTGTCATTTGTGCAGTTTATATTTGCCCCGAGGTAAACTCCTTCACTGCTTCAAAGTTATAGCTGTTGATTGTTAGGTTCTGTCCTAGACGGTGTTCCACGGATCGGTTTTTGGTCGACAGCATGTACTTTGTTTTATCCTCATTCATCATGAGACCGACTTGTTTGGCTTGCTCTTGTATAGCAGTAGAAGCCTCAATAATGGCACCTTGGGAACGGGCGATGATGTCGATATCGTCTGCATAGCCCAGCAGGTGGATAAATTTGGACCCTATCTGCTCCAGCACAAGATTAAAGAGATCACACGATAGCCCGTCTCCTTGCCGAAATCTTGTGCATGTTTGGAATAGTTCGGAGGTTTTGTTTCCAAGTTGCACGGTGCGAATTCTTTAGCGTGGCGCGATACAACGCAATCAGTTTTCTCGGGATCCCGAATTCAGCCATCGTGTTTTGAAGTCGATGAAGAGATAATGAGTATCGACTGTTGGAAATGCTCCTTAAATACATCCACAATTCCCTGCGGGTTAGTGACAAGATTGCCATCAGTGTTTCGAAGATCTTTCGTTTCTGATATGTAGCCTGCAGTCAGGCTTTTAGCTTTTTTTTATAAATGTTTCGCATCTTGTTGTTACTCCTGCACTCTTCGATATCCTTGAGATGGGAGACTGCAAAGGTTCTTTTCTTTATTCGCAGTAACTTTTTCTCCTCCCTCCTTTTGGCTCCCACGTTGGCCGGGTTATTCTTTGCCTTCTGGTATGCTTCATCTGTTGCCTTCTTCTTTTGCATACACTCGTCATCATACCATGGATTTCTTGTCGGTGGTGGCTGGTAGCCTAGAATTGCTTGAATAGTAGTGCAGCGTTGTAATCACATGTTGTTGGCTTTTGTGGTAGGCAATGGCATATTGCAGAGTCTTCGCCCAGTTGCTCCTTGTAGTCTCTGGTTATCTCCCGTGTGCTCAAAGATACAATGTTGTACTCGCTTTTTGTTGTTTGGCGCAGCTTTCTTTAACTGGATAGTCGAGCTCTGATGTCGACATTTGCCTCTCTAAATGTTTGCACATTTAGGAAGTTCGCATCAATAATCACGTGGTCAATTTGATTGGTGGTTCTACCATCTGGAGTTAGCCAGGTTGCTCTGTAGATTATCTTACGATGAAATGTTGTGCTACTTATCACCGTATTAATAGCTACCGCAAACTCAGTGAGTCGGAAGCCATTATCTGTTGTCGTTTCCAACCACTCCGTCGAAAAAGCCCTCCTTACTTTGCGTTGAATTCCCCGAACATGATTTTGACATCTTACTCCGGACAGGTTCCGTCCAAGAGGTCGTACAAACCCTTTTTGATAGGAGGGGCTTCATTGGTAGGAGCGTCTGCACATGTGAGGCTGATGTTGTAGAATCTCCTGTGCATCCTTGGTGACCTTCGATCTTAGCCGCTTCCCTACGACGAATCCGCATCCCAATATGTGCAACTTTTTGTGCCAGCTTAATATACTCGTATATCGCACTCCTTTTTTTTTCAACATTCCTGGTCCTATCCAGCGCATTTCCTGGATCGCAGCAATGTCCACCTTATATGTGCTGCGTGAGGATGTTCTCCATTTCTTGGGTAGCTCCTGGAGCGTATAATGTTCTAACATTCCAGGAGCATAATCTTAAATCATTGTCCTTCTTCGCGCCGTTTCGTCGTTGTAAATCGGGTCCGTTTTCTTCCGATGCAGTTAGTTCTCTCGTCACGATGGGTTTTTTTACGTTGTTGGGCCGTTAACCCCACGCACAACCACCAGTTCCGGTCGGGGTGGAAGAACGTGTCCTCTGCATACATTAGTTCACTATTCAGCGGCTGCTGAGATAGCTATCCAGAGATGCTACGTGGGGGCTGTATGTCAGCTTGCAGTGTGACAGGGATCGTATTTGGTATCTCTCCTAGTTGAGCGCGTTCATAACTTCACCCTGTATGTGCATTTCCATGCCATTGAAAGAGTGGAATCTACCAACCCACCCTAGGTTTCCCTGAGGCCAAGAACATTGCACATTTAAGACCAAAAGCAACTGTCAGTTTTTGGTTTGCTGGAATCATCAAACTTTCCCATATCCAAAGCTGATTGTAGCTTCTCCAGATAGTGGTTTACAACAAAACCTTTCCCATGGTAACAACAAAAGCCGTTGGGCACTAGAAACTCCTCCGTCACCATCTTCTACGGCGATAATCTGTCAAGATGACGAAAAATCTTCACACGACCTGAAACCCAATCATGTCGAAGTAGCTTACATGGGGTTATTGTTGGATCTGCCCTTGACGTCGCTGTTAACTACATCTTGGAAGTTACTCCTTCAAAACATCGGCATTATCTAGTTCATCTGGATTATGCGTATGTTACCGAAGTTCACTTGACGCAAGTTTTAGTGATAAACTACATTTGCGCAGTCAGACTCAGACTCCTCCTTGCTCAGTCTAGGTCTTAGACCGCCTAGGGCGATGCGAAAATACAATCTAAGCTCTGACACGAGCATTTCCACTTGCCCAGCATTACTCGTTAGTTACCGAAAGAAGTGAACCTTCTTCTGATTCCCAGCTATATTTCCGTTCAACAAAGTAAAAAGTTCACCGAAATAAACGTATTTTGCCTTACTATCGGCGTATACAAAGGGAAGGCTTGTATGTAAAAGGGTCTTCCATTAAGCGCTTCCTATCTTTAAATTTAAATAAAGCAAAGTGTGTGTGAGATATCATGGACATTTTTTATTCCTTTGTAAGAGCTATCGATGCCATTATGTACGGAGTATAACATCGTTCAAATGCCCCCCGCGGCTTCACTGGGTGGTGCGCATCCGAAATGTCCAATTTTCCATGACTCCGGCGCATAAATCAGGCTGAATTTGACCGATGGCATTCTTTATGTGGAGGGCCACGCCAGTAATGGGTTATGTTGGCTTTTAGGGCCGCTGTGGTCTGTGGCTAGTTTGTATAGACCTGTGAATTCAGAGGACCACACAAGAAAAATTCTAACGGGTCAAATAGCGGCCACGATCTCGGTGGCCAGTTCACATCATCTAAACGTGAGATGACCATGCCCTCGAATGGCTTTCGTAGAATTTCCGAAGTGACGTGAGCTGTGTGGCACGTATCGCCGTCCTGTTGGAACCACATGTCATTGGTATCCATATCATCCAATTCAGGCCAAAAGAAGTTGGTAATCATCGACCTATTGCGCTCGCCGTTGACGGTGATGGCCTGGCCAACGTTGTTCTCAAAGAAATATGGACCGATGACACCGCCAGCCCAAAATCCACACCAAACAGTAACTTTTTCAGGATGCATTGGACGCTCTTGGATCTCATGTGGATTGGTATCGTGCCAAATTCCACAATTTTGTTCGTTGACATACCAATCCATCCAGAAATGGGCCTCATCGCAGAAGATGATTTTTCCATGAAAATTAGGGTCAGTTTCCAACTGCTCCAGAGCCGATTCAGCGAACACACTTCGTTGTCTATGGTCGTTTACCTTCAGCTCCTGAGTCAGTTGAATTTTGTACGGGTGCAGGCCCTAGTCACAACGCAAAATCTGCTAAGTTGTGGCCTATGAAAGGCCGAGTTCTTGTAAGCGACGTGAAATCGACTGCCTCTGATTCTCCTGCACACTCTAACGGACAGCGGCGATGTTTTCGGCAGATCTTGGTTTTCGTCGACGTACTGGTGTTGGTTTATTGTTTATTGAACCAGCGGACTCAAATTTATCCACCACACACTCGATAAGACGATTTACGCGACCGTAAAATGGGCGAAACGAGCGGAACGTTGCCCGAAAAGAACCCCCATTTTGAGAAAACAATTTTATCATTTGCACGTGCTGTTGAACGCTATGTCCGTCCATAGTGATTTGGCAAAACTGACTGAATAAATGACAGCCAATTTGACTGATGTAGCTTCAACAATATGGCCGCTATCAACTGTTAAATTTCGGAAGTCGTTATTGGAAGACCCTGTACTTTCATGACCTCAGCGAATTGCATAATCGGAAGGAACACGGTGCTACCTCTTCCCGTGAATCCTTGACAAGGTGTATTGCGGAGAAATCTTTTCTCGCTCTCTGGTTCTCGTCATTGAAGTTTGATCTGCTTTGAGCCTACAGCATGTAGTTGAGTCTGCAGTACTGCTTGACAGAGGAAAGGAACTATTTAAAGCTCTTAAATGCGCAAAATGCTTAATTCGTTCTCCAGTCTTATACCTTTATTTGCCAAATTCTTTTTGAAAAGAAGTTTCAGCCGTTTCATTTTCAAGCGACTTGCTATCTGAACATTGAGATGGTCAATCTAACACATTGATGTCACTTTCTCTTTGAAAATATGACTACTGTACCAATTTCGGACCGTTGTCCAGTTGTAGGAGCCAATCGTGATTTCCACGTCTGAACAGCAGCCTCAGTTGGCTAAGAATCCTTTTAACAGTTAGACCGTTCTTTGAACATTGTAATCCTGATTGAAGGGCATCAATTTTCCCAGTTTCGCCGCCCAAAAACAGCAAAAACCATGCAGTTTGGATGACAGTTTCACCATACGCAGCCCAAACCCGTCTCAAAGAATTGTTAAAAAAAAATCACAAGAAAGATAGATTTCCCCTTACTTTATGGCACCCTTCAAGTACGCCATTCTAGTACGTAATTTTCAAGCAACGAAATATAAAACAAAAAAAAAATCAAAAATAGTAAATTTGTTAAAAAAAAAAACTTTGGTTTTACAATGACAATAAAGTCACCAACTACATCAGGACCACTAAACAGTGAACTCTTCTATAAGAACCATTGAGAGGAAGGTCACCAGTCTGGCCCCTCCTCGACCATACAGGAAATTTAGAAAAAAAAATATAAACAAAATGAAAAGAAAAAAAACATTTAACAAACATTTAGATTTAATTAAAAGTTGTAATAAATATTAGTTATCACACCAATAGGACTGATATTTTGTACAGTAAATAATATATAAAATTGTAAATGAATTTAAGCGAAATTAGTAATTTATTAAAATGCCTCCCAGTATGCATATTTATTTGTCATATATCTATTACTGTAAATATTTATTGCAAAAATATAATTTATGGACAGAATGTATTGTACATACTCGTGCGTCCTTATATAAAATAAAATTAGTCAAAACTCCTTCTTAAGATAGCTTCTCTCTTAAATGTTGAAAATACTATAATAAGCGGTACTCGGAAAAACAAAACACACATTTATACATATGCTATATGATAGTGATTATTTTATTGTAAAAAGTACAATAAACAACAATTAAATACAATTTATTATAGCCAAGTGGAAAATTTATTTTGTTTCATTTATTTATTTTTTTTTTGTTGGAAACGGATAAGCCGTCCCGCGATTGAACTGGAAACTGCTGACTTTTTTATATTTTGGAATGGCCCTGAGGTACAGCAATCAAGTTCTTAGTTTTGTGCTTGCTCTACCTTGCAGTGGTGGTCCCCGGCAACAGGGACCCCCGGTGAATCCTTACGCAGGCAGTTTAAAATTGCAAGTGCGTGCTCGACCAGTACTCATATAATACTGACCTGCACCGTCATGGCGCCCAGAACCCGATACGAATAAGATGAGAATGTGGACTAGCCTCGGATAGTGACAGATTCACTGTTGATGGCCCTGGCAAACGATTAAAGGATAACCATATTCGGATCTGCACGTAGAATGCTCGTATCTTGAATAGACCGTGTGCAGCTGAATACGAGGGTTGTCTAAAAAGTTTCCATAAAGATAGCGGCACTCGTCAATAAAACTAGTGAATGCTACGAGTAGTTGTGCATCTTTTGACAGTTATTTACCGAAGTTTCAGTCATTTTGGACGCGCAATTTTTAATTGACAGTCGTTTAGTTGAGTCGATGTGAGTGTTTGAGAAAACTGAGTATCGAGCTGCTATTAAATTCTTGTTTTTGAAAGGCAATACGCCTACGCAAATCAAAAATGAGTTAGACTCTGTGTATAGCGACTCTGCACCATCATTTACCACAGTGAAATTTTGGGCAGCTGAATTTAAACGTGGCCGTATGAGCTTGGGAGATAATGAACGTTCGTGACGTCCAAAAGCTGCAACTGCAACTGACGATAACATTGCTAAAGTTCACCAAATGGTGCTAGACGACCGCCGAATTAAAGTGAGAGAGATAGTATAGTAGACGTTATGAAAATGTCCAAAGAAAGTGTTTGTTACATATTGAATCAAGATTTAGGCATGAGAAAGCTGTCCGCGCGTTGGGTTCCGCGCTTGCTTACGTTAGACCAAAAACGTGTTCGAATGAACATTTCCAACGTTCTGTTGGCGCAGTTTAGGCGTAATAAATCCAAGTTTTGGCGCCGATTAATTGCTGTAGATGGAACTTGGATACAAGGGCGAGCCGGCTCCAAAAAAAGCAAAAACTGTTTTTTTCGTCTACCAAGCTGAAAGCAGAAATTGCGGAAAAACGGCCACATGTGCAGAAAAAGAAAATCCTGTTTCACCAAGGCAACGCGCCGTCTTACACCTCAGCGGTTACCATAGCGAAAATCCATGAATTACTATAATTTGTACGCGCTCAAGGGATTATTTTTTTAGTACCTTTAAAATGTTTGCACACAGCGCGGGAGAGGGAAAATCAGGGAGGATGGAAAGAGAGGTACCGGTGAACGTTGGTTTTAAATGTTTGAAGGTTATAATGACTAGGAAATAAAGAGCTAGGCAGGGCATTCCATAAGCGAGTTGTACGGCTTAGGAACGAATCATGATATTTTAGAGAACGTCCGAAAGTGGGCTTGAGGGTATACTGATGAGCATTCATAGCGAGACAGGTGTTGCGGTTAAAAGTTTGCAGGGGCGAAATGCTACTGGTGATTTCTGTGGAGCACTAGTGGTGAAAATAGCGATAAAATAGAGTGAGACACGAGACATTACGTCGGTGTTTGAGGGTGTACGTTGTTTGAGTGATATTAGCATCACTTATGAGTTTAATCGCACAGTTTTGAATCCTATCTAGCAGGTGCAGAGATGTTTTAGGAGCAGCTGTCCAGATATGGGCATTGTACTCCAATTATATATTGAGGGCAGATTAGAGGGGGTAAAGTATTTTTTACATCGCTTGAGGAAACCTAGACATTTCGCAGCATTTTTGGCGACATCGAGTATGTGGTCATTCCAACGTAAGTTGTCATTGACACACATACCGAGAATGGAAAGTTTTTCGGTTTCGACGATGCAAGTGCCATTCATGGATAATGACGGGGTATTTGAATTTCGCTTTAACGACAGCAGACAGCATTGTATTTTGGAAGATTTAAATTCCACTCGGTTGATAGTTCCCCAATTGGTTATGCTGTTAATATCAGAATTGAATGAGCTCAACATACGGTGAAGTTCCCGTTCTACGGCCGAAGAGCAGGGACGTGAGTCCGGAAACGAGTATGAAAAACAGAGAGTACTGTCGTCAGCAAAGGAATATATTGGATTAGCAGTAGCAGACAAGAGATCATTAATGAAAACTAAAAAGAGTATCGGAGACAGAATGGAGCCCTGGGGCGCACCAGCATTTATTTTGTGGACATCAGACTTGAAACCATCCAAGACAACTTGAATTGAACGTTCCGAAAGGTAATTTCTAATCCATTGAAGAAGAGAGTCGTCGATCCCAAAAGCACACATTTTCGACAAAAGAGCCTGATGCCAAACTCTGTCAAATGCCTTAGAGATATCAAGTACAACTATGTATCTTGCTTTCTCCAGATTGATGTTCACTTTAATTCCACTATTCGGTGAGACATCGCATCAAATCACCAGTCGACCTGTTGTCGGTCATTGAGAAGTTTTCGTGTTTCGAGATATTTCATGAGCTGTCGGTTTATCAGCGTTTCCATGACCTTGGAAAGAAGGGACGTAATTACAATGGGTCTGTAGGAAAGAAAAGAAAATTCGCCTCTCTTAGGGACGGGCTGGACAAATGCTGTTTCCCATCTGCTCGGCAAGAGTCCTAAAGAGTAGGATTGATGAAAAAGCTTAAGCAGTGGTTTTGCCAGCGTGGAAGAACACTTCTTCAGAAGAAGGGTAGATATACCATCTGGACCAGCGGATTTATGTATGTTGAGATCTTTAAGTACTCTAGCTACTACACGAGTGCGAAAGTGGATTCGTCGCATTGTATATTCGACGCACTCAAGGGTAGGCGGGGACAGAGCACAATCTGGGAGTGTTGAGCTAGCCGCAAAGTGTGCAGCAAGCAGATTGGCCTTGTCCAAAGAGCTGACAGCTGGAATGTCATTGTAAATGAGCGTTGGGATAGAGGATGAGGCAGAATTTCTGATGTTTTTGACGAATAACCAAACAGTTCTACTGCCTTTGGGATATTGCAGTATTTTTTGCCTCAGTTTTGATCGTATTGGAATTTCACACGCTTGGGAAATACGTTGCAGTCATTTCTGGCTCGTTTAAACTTTTTTCGATTTTCCGCTGTCGGGTTGGTCTTGTAGGACCGAAAAAACATTTCTCTAACCCTGACAGCCTCTTTACAGCTCGAGTCGTACCACGCCCTTTCTTTTGGTTTGACACTCTTCATCCGATGAGGGATAAAGCATCTCATTCCAAGGAGAACAGGAGACATAACGACCAGTTAAATTTCCTAAAGAAGGTGTTAACTCCGCTAGAATTGGCTTTCTCGTATTGCCATACGGTTCTTTTAGGAATCTTTTCTCTAACTGTGTGGTGGGTGCACGAGAGATTAGCTGATATGGCACAATGGTCCGACGAGCCTAGAGGGGAGAGCACATCAGCGCAGTACTTGTCTGGGTGAGAAGTTAAAAAGAAGCCCAGGGTGTTGGCGGTATGACTATCAACGTCTGGCATTCATGTGGGCTCATTTACAAGCTGGATTAAGTTATTTTCCGCAGCGAAGATCTCAACCCACCGTCCTTCGGGTGTTATCTGTCTAGAATATCGAAGCCAGGATTGTGTATATTGAAATCGCTCGTAATAACGATTTCCGTATGGGGATACAGGGATAAAATTCTTTGAATGGAGTCAGACTGCTCATCAAACTCGTTAAAGGTCGAATTGCTGTCCAGTTTGGGGCTTCTTTTGTGATGCCCGCACTGTGGATGTGGATTTCGGTTTCACTGCATTCGCGCGCGTTTTTTTTTTTTTTTCACGCGAGGAGCGAATTTCACAGTGCACTTGTGCGTGTGCACTTGTCGATGGTCATCTCGGCTCTTGCTAGAAGACATTTCTATAAACCACCGCGGTCAAAGTCTGTACGGATGAATGGTGTCTGAGAAATTCGAATTCCAAACTGGCAAGGGAGAGGAATCTATCGTCTCTCCGATGGTTTTCGTATTCCTTATTCGAGTAAGTCATGTGTCCGCTAACGCTCTATCAGCTGAAAGTAAATAAGTTCGATCGGCTTACTGGGTGACGATCAAAACATGGACTCCCAGTAAATGTCATGTGTCGTTAGGTAAATAAGGTCGGACTTAGCATAGGTACTGCAAGTCAAAAAGTCTTTAGCTTACGATCTACTTCATCGTCGAAAATTGTCATAATAATTTAGGATGACCAGTGGAGGAGGGCTAGACTTGACAGGATATATAAATTTCCTTAGTTAAACTCCAGGGGATAATCGGTAGGTTTCCATAGACGCATCACAATACCAAGCTGGAGATGGATTCAAAAAACTACATTACTTTTCATGTAACACAAAAGAACGTGAAGATTTCCGGGACTCGTTTCTAAAAAGTTTCTTTAATTCATCCCAACTGTATGACGAATGCACTCAAACTCTAAAGATTCGGTCCTTTCTATCTGTATGTCCTGCAGAAGATTTTTTGATCATTTAGCATTATCTTCATCGTCAAGTGAGTGAAGATCTTTCTAAGCGATCAAGAAATGTTCTGCAGGACATCTTACTGCATTTTAACTCTTCTTTCCTTCATCCGTATTAATTTTGGTGGTTTTTTGTGTACTGATGCTCTGCTGCTGTTCTCCTATCGTTTCGTTCACTTCCTCTTGAGCTGCTCTGGTATCTGGAGGATTTTTTCCATCTATCACTTCTGGTCCTTCAGCTCCTCCTCGTCTCTTGGGTTCTTCTGATCCGTTCTGTTCTTGTTGCTCCCTCAAATCATCACAATCGATATGACTTTCGTATGTTGGTGTTCGTTTTTGACGAGATTTGTAGAAGAATTCCTGTTGCTGTTGATTGAGGAGACGATCATGCTCCATCCGCATGCAGAGATACTGGAATTGCTTTGCATTACATTCACCATAAGAGGATATCCCTGAGAAAAAATTGGATTTCTAAGGTCTGCCGTAAAGTTCTTTGATACTCACTATCGTTCAAATTGGAAAATATTTTCGCCAAGAAGCACTCATTTCGTCCAATCACTTCAGTCATGTTGTCTATCTTCTCCATGAGGCAGGAGAAGTATCGGTCAAGCATACTGTCTAAAGCCTTCTAAAATTAGAACCAAATTGGAATTCAAATTTCCCTGAGAACCCTGGCTTTTGAGATACCTTTATAGCTACCTCCATTGTACTCTGTAGGACCTCGAAAAACTCACTGCAGGCGTCATCTTCTTCGCACTGCATGCAATAATGACACGTGTTACAGGGGATCTGACGCGGTTTCTTGAATGATATGTCACTATCCGGTGGAAATGGCTGTTTTTTTTCTGATGAAGATGACCAAGTTAGCTGGTCTTGAGACATCCAACGAGTAGCAGCTTCATTCTCAGTCATTCGGGAATAAAGTGATGCTTGACGTGAGCCTCTATCCATCATCTCGCACTCTTGCTCCTCTTCAATGGCCTCCAGATCCTCATTACAGCGACAATCACACTGAGATACAAGGGGTTTACCCTGTCGCTTTGGATTACTGTGTTTGTTCAGTTCCTTTCGAGAGATGCTTGATGGAGATGAGGATGGTTTATTTTGCTTCGTACGCTTATAACGCCCTTGTGACATGTTTTGCTCCTCATGATCGCTCGTAAATTTCTCTTCATATCCTTGGCCCGGACGTGTTCTTCTTTTCATTTCTCGTCACAGTTCTAAATCAATTCAATCAACTCACGATATGGACTTTCTTCTGCTTCCCTAGTACAACAAATATCCTTTATAGTTCCGACACCACCCACCCGTTATGTAACGTGGAAACAATTTTTAACTGCAAATTTGAAAAATTTTCTCCAGAAAAAGCTGACAGATAATGCTCAACACGATTGTTTCGAATTTACAAGTCATAGTGATGGAAATTGTATTGTAGTTTGCCCTTACGACTACGGGACACAGTTGGAAGGAGAATCCATTTGCATCTCGTGGACGGTATCAGATGTTGACATCGAGGAAAAGTAGATTGTCCTTGCATTATTGTTGGGTGAAAACACTGTCACCATGCTGTACCAATAATCGTAAATTGCTTCTTATCTGAGTGTAAATGGCCGTCTGGGGAACACTATTTAGGTTCTTTGATGGTTATGAGGAGTATTCTGACCGCTTTATTAAGGACAATCGTTGGAACAAAACAAACTTGCAGGCTTTGTTTGATAATTCGTTCTAAATTGTCTATGTACAGTGTATTGAAAGAGCGACAAATGAAGTCATAACTGTATTTCATATGGATCCGAGAGTGGACTCAATAAAAATCCTTCAACATAAGCCGTTAAGGAGCATTGAGAAAATAAAATTTGCATTTGATTGCTTTAGTTTTCTAAGATATCGAAGAAGAAAAGGACTCTTAAGAAAGTCATTCTTGTCACCGGAGAATAGGTTGTTGTCCTTAGTCCAATCTTCTTTGACCAGGTGGAGCCCATAATGTAAGTGCGTGCTCGAACAGATGTCACCGGTGTTTTACGTTGATACCTGTAGTGAAGGCTCAATCCTATAAGTACTACCACTAGTACAGATTCGAAGTCATGTGTAAGGCACGAACTTCCCCTTTGGTGAAGGGTCGAGGCCTTTCCAGTACCTTGGCCATTCGTCATGGCACCCGGTTGCGGTGCAGCTTCACATTGGGAAGACTTATCGATTCCATACACCAGCCGTAGGACACTGCGACCTATGTTAATCATGGGATGTCCAAATTCCAATCACTCTACTCTCCCCGTGATTTTGGGTACAAACCTACAGCCACCAAGTTACTCCCACAAGGGGGCGAACTCCTAGATCAGGCTGGAACAGCTGTCCAGGACCCCTAACCTGCAGTGGTACCAGAATATAGCTTCTGGTGGTCGAGCTTCGCAACCTTGCAGTCACTTCCAGTTAGGCCCCCCATCCTAGGAATCACCATCGAAGGCAATGCCCATAGCCTGCAAGTCCCTAACTTCTGAGTAATTGGGACACTCACACAGAACATGCAGCCAATCCTCATACGAGTAGGTAGCTCCGTATGAGCAACTCGCCACCTCGCTAAGCCCCTTTTTATACGAAAATGCGTTAAGAGAGCCATGCCCGGTCAACAGAACACCTAGGCTGAGAGTAAAACTCCGTTCGGGAAACTCTCGCATGGTCAACATATCCCTAAGGAAGCTATTTATAAGTAACCCTGCCGTTTTCGTTGGCATCCTATCTAGATTGCCATCTAGATACAACACATGCGTTAAGCATGGCTTTACGCTCCCTCAAAAATAGGCTATCCACTTCTCTCGGGGAAACCAAATCACGCTCATTTAAAGGGAGGCCTTTGCTGATCTTGAAAGCAATACCACGACGTATCGCTTCCAGATTAATTAAGAGGTGATACTCCCAACAATACTTACATTACCTCTATAGAGACAGTGCGGCACTCAGGTAGCCAGGCGACTCTCTGGCAAGCCAAAATCCAACGGCATCCATCCATGGTCGTAACCCTGTACCATACCGCCGCTCCATATGTTGCCCAAGCAACAAAGAGGTAATCATATTTGATATGAACAGAACGTCTGTTAAGCCACCAGTCAGATCGCAGATTGTGGCTTACTTGGCCCACAGCACACAACATACGTTCACTCCTGCGCACAAGGTGAGGCATGAATTTCATCCGCTCACCCAACGCTATGCCTGGAGAACTGATCCCAGTCACATATCTAATGCTAACGCTATTCAGAAGAATCACAGGAGGCCGGCATCTTGTATTCATTGAAACCGTCTTCTTCTGTGACATGATACGCATACGCCAAAACCTCCTCCCCATTCATCGACGACTGAAAGAGTTCATTCTCCTAATTCTCGCACTATAGCCCTAGACTGGCCTTCGAGGATAAGGAACACATCGTCTGCATAGGCACAACACCCGCAAAGCTCGTTCAATCGTCACAGAAGCGGATGCATCATCAGGTCCCAAACAAAAGGCCCGCAGATGGACCATTGGAGGCATCCTTTCTCTACGTTCACGGTGCATTGACCGCACTCACTTTCCTACCAGAAAAATAGCAGCCCAATTCCTGCCACCTGGTTAGTATTTTCTGTCAGTTTAAGTTAGCGAAGTCACCTTTAAAGTCAATAAAGATGCCTCTAACCAAACTGGCGCTGCTTTCCTGGACTCTGTCTTTCAAGAAAGACCAGGCGTTTTCAACATATTTGCCAAATTGGAACGGGCACATTGGTTTCGTCATGTTTTCCGAAATCCTTTCCAGTACTTTTCTAAGCACTGGAAGCAGACTAATGCCGCAAACAGATAGTCTCTAGTTTTTAATGTACACACCTGTCGTGTAGACTTAAGTTTACGGGGTGCCCTTACATCCATCGGAGCAAGGATACGCCTTGTCATCGCTCTCCGCCAATAACTTTGATACCAATTCGTAACTGTGTTGGAGGCACAAGTTCCACCCTTGGTAGGAGTCGAGGCCGACCTAAAACCTCTTACTGCTCTTAGGGTCACAGCACTCAGTACTTATTGCAACTCTACATTGGGTCAAACCAACAGGAAGCCCCTTAGCGCGAATTTGGGTTTAAACAACAGCCACCATGACGTACCCACAAGGGGGCCTACCTCAACAAGTCAGGCTCGGACCGAAGCCCGGGGGCTCCTGACTCCCATGGTGTCGCAATTTAAGTCCTGGTAGGGACTACCGGTGGTCCTGCCGCCAACAAGACCTATGACCGGCAACTTGTAACTGATGAAATCGTAGCGACCTTCGGTGGTGTCATCTGAAGATGTTTACGATAAGACCAGTAATATGCTCTGCCCCCGCTTTTTATTATGGGCGTCATTGATGGGCGAAGTCTTGATAATTGGACGGGGGCCCTGATGCCGTGAACGGTAGTATAATTATAAAACGCTGTAATAGGGCTCACAACCCTATACGAAAGAGATAAAAAAAATATGACGAACCAGCTATAGCGGCGGATATTGACGAATTTACTGCCAACAACCCTGCAAACGATTAAACGACGACGGTCTTAGAGTCTGCACTTGGAATGTTCTAGCCCTGAATAGATCGCGTGCGGCTGAATAACGACTGCTGCAAATTGGGCATGATCACAATCCAAGAGTGTCTTATCGAACGAAAAGAGGATGAACAACTGTGAGTCCTACCAACGAGAGTCCTGCAAACAACCAACTTAACAAAAAGCAGTAGTCGCAGGGTTTATTCGAATTTACTCAGACCAATATCTCGTTGTCGCCAAGTGTCGGATATTTCTATTAATTATAATTAAAACTAAGAAAACATTTTTTACAAAAAAACTTAGTAACAGGACTGTTCTTTTTATTTTATTATAAAACTTAAAACTAAAATCCTACAAACTACCTACAAATAAATTTTAATCTACTTAACCTACTTACATACATCTAATACATACATATATACATATATATATATACATAATATATATATACTTAATATATATACATATGCATATACATATATATATACATATATGTTGTTGTTTTTTTTTTTGATTTTTTATTTTTATTAATTTTTTTTTTTTTATATATATATATTTTTTTCTTACATCTAACTTACTCCTACTTAAAACTATGTAAGCCGGCCAACGCTAAAACAAAAATTAGGCGACCCACTTTGGTTCACATGAAGCAAGCTATCAAGTATTGGAGGAATTCGACGACGAAGCATCCTCTCCTTCAAAAAGCCACCAAAATTGTTGGTGCTGCTGAGCAACATCCCTCATGTCGCGACTCCCTACCGTTCTACTGAACCGGAGACGCTCCGCACTGCCGTGTGCGACGTCTCTGTCGTAGTTGAGTCGCCTGTCCGCAGCTGTTCGAGCGACGTGGAAGATTAGCGGCACCGCCAATCTGTCCTGGATCAGACCTTTACTATCAAGGTAGAGGAACGCTTCTGGAGGAATAAAGCCGTCAAAGCGAACTCTCTCGTGATACATATAATTAGGGTAGTAAGCCCCGGAGATCAGGTTGTTCGATGAGGTCATTGCTCTTGCAATGTGCCTTCGAATCAACTTAATGACGAAATTGTCCACTCTTATTAGGTTCGCCATATTGTACAAGACCTCATTACGATAGAATTTTATGTACTCAGATTCTGGTGTTCTGTATAAGCGAAGACAAGTCTTAAGACAAGCCCTCTCAAACACCCGAATCTTTTCCAACAAACTTGCTCTCACGTTGAACCACACAGGACATCCAAATACAAGCATGGGCCGAATAAGAGCCATCTAGATGTTTGTTAAAATACAGATATTGATCTAGCCAGATCCCAAGGTATCTGACTACATTTCGACAAGCAAGTGGCTGTCCATGTTGTCCGACGATAGAGAACTTTCGCCAATTCTTTCTGGTATCCCTAGAGGCCCCAGACAAAGGCGTCCTAAACAGAATGGTTTCCGACTTCTGACAGTTGATTTTCAACTTCCACTCATCGCAATATTGTTTAATTTTGTCGAAGTCACGTTGCAAAAGTGTATTAATGAATCTTTGGACCTGATCTGTACGCGATTAAGTCGCCTGCGTACGCTTTGGCATGATGAAGTGAACCTATCAGATCACTTGTGTAAATGTTGATTAAGGTCGGCGAATTTACCGCACCTTGTTGCAGACCGTTTTTAATGTTAAAAGTTCCAGCGGAAGTCACATCGCCATTCTTCACGATGAACTGTCTACTGGAGAGCATATCAAAAAGAATATACAGCAGTGGTTTACTAATGCCCAACCTGTCCAGTTTGAAGAAGAGTCCCTCTAACCATACGGTGTCGAAGGCCTTTTCCAAGTCAATCAGGCAGGCACCAGTGCACTGTTTTTTGCCTTCGTTCCATTGGATATCAGAAACCAGTTTAGACGCAGCATGAATGATATCATGCCCCGCCTTGAACCCGAATTGATTATCCGGAACTATATGTTTATCCTCAATCCACTTAGTCAGGACTCTATTGATCACCTTCTCGAAAACCTTACTGATGTTTGGAAGAAGACTGATCGAGCGGAGATTCGCCGGATTGGAAGTATCTTTATTCCTTTTGGGAATGGGGTGTACCACCGCAGTTTTCCAATGCGCTGGATAATGTGCATTATTCATTGCATTATTAAACAGGGTGGTGTCAATGTCCACCGCTTCTAGTGGGAGATGTCGAAGCACAATGTTCGGTATTTCATCGGTTCCCACCACTGATTTCTTACTTCTAAGTGATTCGAAGATCCTTTGGAGCTCTTCCTTCGAAATGAACGGTGTTAATACCCTTTCGTTGGTGATGACATTATTTGCCATGTTCTCGTCATTGAACTGGGTGAAACCCGAGTTCTCGAATCGCCAATTCACAATTTCATTTCGAAGGCAGAAATTGTGCACAAGGACTCGACTCTCCAGGTCGTGGTTCGGGTCAATGATATCATTCGCCTTGTACACTTCCTGGTAAGTCGCTCCTATAGCCTCTTAATGTTTGGAGGTTTTTAATCGACGACTTCAATATCAGGATCTCCGGGTTACGTCTGTCAGTAAACTGTCTGTACAAGGTTTTAAGTCTTGACAGCAGTCTACTTTTATGTCGGTGCATTGCGTCAATAGTTGCGTTGCGGAATAAGTCTTCTTCGTCAGTGTGTTGATACCGAGGTATCGTTCTGTCCATTGTTCGTTTGATTGTATCGTCCATTAGTCTAAGATACCTGTCAATCTCCTCGTTTGACAGTTTTCTGTTGGACGATGGGTAGAGCGAATTCGAGGAGAGTGCTCTAGTCAGTGTTCTGGTGAAGTGTGTCCAACGCACTCTATTATAATTGTAGGAATGCCTTTGCACAAACTCATCCAATTCCGCAATTTCGTTGGGAACAGTTATTTCGGTGCTGAGACCGCAATGGTCACTGTCATACACGAAAGTGCGTAGACAGTTTGTAGTTTGTTGGTTAGTGCACGTCAGTTGTATTCGTGAATCGAACAGCAGAAGATCCAGATAGGACCCGTGTCTGGGAAACGACGGACTATCCGTGGCTTTGAGGCCGAGTCGATACATCACACTGTGCTGACTCCACCAATTGAATAGTAGATTCCCTCTAGTATTTGGTGTATTATTTCCCCAATCTCTATGTTTGGCGTTGAAATCTCCGCCGATAATAAAATAGTTATCTTCCAATTCCAGCCTCAGGAATCGAAACAGTGTCTCGAGCTCTGAGATGAATAAAGTGGATTGAGTAGCCTTAGATGCATAAACAGACACCATGTATAACCGCTTTCCACTACGGAGAGGGATGTACATGATGCATGCTTCCAGCACCTGAAACCTACGTACTACACGACTGTATACTCTTTTGAAACGCAGTCCCTTTCTTACAAAGATCGCAACGCCTCCTCCCCTAATGGAGCTGGGTCGGTTTCTCTGTACAATTTTGTATCTTCTGTGTCTCATTTTGTGCCTTTTGGTCAGCTTAGTTTCGCTAACCAAAAGCACATCAGGGGCTTGGTCTTTAAGCAACTTAAACAGTGCGGCTCTTCGTTCGAACCTAATCAGTGAATTAACATTCACTGCAAGGACCTTCAGGGTTTGCTCCGCCATGTACGTACCCATTACTACTGGAGGTGCGTTAGGCCCGGCAGCAGCGCGTATATTTGATCTACCCGCTTAGCCTGTTCCTGTATTTGACGCTGAAGCTGAGCCATCTTCCCCTGAATAGAGAGCAAGATAGCCAGCATGTCAGGTACAGGTTCATGTGCTCTAGGCGCTGGGGCCTGAGTAGCTACCTTTGCTTGTTGTACCGTAGTTCCCCTACCTGCCGCCATTTGGGCGTAGGTAAGTTGGGGAGTAACGGCTGGTGTTTGTGCCTGCACGAGTGGACGTTTAACTTCCACTTTCTGCTGCCGAGCCAGATTTACTCTTTTGATGTACTGGAATTTGGGACAACCCCGATAGTTTGCGGTGTGTCCCGTGTTCCTACATAAAGCACAAGAGAGTTGGCTTTTTTCCGACGCTCCGTCCTTGCCTAGAGCGCATTCCTCTGACTTGTGGTTCTTTCCACACTTCACGCATTGAGGCTGCATTTCGCAGTTCGACGCGGCGTGCCCGAACCTTTGGCAGCGAACACATTGTAAAATGTTTTCGCTCCTCTTTAATTTTTCCCAGTGTACAACCTGGTAGTCCAGGACTTTTATACTCCTTAGACCATCCAGTTTGCTGTTGGGACTTAGCTGGACCAGGAAGAACGGCAGTCTCCGCTTCTCCCTTTTGGCTCTAGCCGTGACAAATGGCTTGACCCCCACGAATTTGAGCCTTTCGCACTCCTTCTCTTTCAGCAGTGCAAGGAGCTCCTCCGGATCAGTCGACGGTTCTAACCCCCTCAGCAGCATTGTCTGCAGCTTCTCCCCCTTCGGGGTGTAGGAGAAGAACTCAGTCGTCGAATCCTTCAATAAACTTTTAATTTTATGGTAGCGCTCCACTGTGGATCGCATGCCTATCTAAGCTAAGTCTTTTAATATAAAAATTATTGCCTATGGCCGACTTACACAGTTCTATTGTCTCTTTGAGTTCCATTTTGTATGTATTTATAGGTGGAACCCTTTGTTTTGCAATTTGCTGTTTCTGCTGTTGTTGTTGCTGTTGCTGTTGTTTTTGCTGCTGCTGTTGTTGTTTCTGCTGCTGCTGCTGCTGTTTTTGCTGTTGCCGTTGTTGTGGTTGCACTTGTTGTTTTTGCTGGTGGTTTTTAAGTTTTTGTTGGTGTTTGTGTAGCACCTGCGCTATTGTGTTTGTTTGTTGTGGTTGGCTCTGATTTTGAGTTAGCTGCGTTTGCTGTTGCTGCTGGAATTGCTGTTGCTCTTCCCTCTTCCTTCTTAGCATTTGCTTTCCTTTAATGGCTAGTACTCTTTGTTGTAGCATTTTGATGCTACTACTAATTGACTCCATTTCTTCCTCTTCGTCTTCCGATTCGGTTGACGCCAAGGAAGCGAAGCTGTTCCCTTTCTGATGTTGGTGAACATCTGAAGCGAATGGGTTGCTGTCGGTAAATTGTCCGGGCGTTGATTGCGCCCCTTCCCTCACTCCACCAAGCAGCTTTAGAGTGGAAGTTGGTAGGGAGGGACGTTGTGCTAAGGTGGAAGTTGGCCTTAGCGTCCTCTTTCTCTTTGTCTTCGGTTCTGTTTGGCTTGAACCGCTTGACGCCTCGCCTGATTTATCTGCGGATCCCGTTACTGGCATAACGGACCGCTCTTCACCATCCATCGCGTGATGATTTTTAACACTATCACTCTATCACTTTATTTTGTTTTTTTTTTTCAATTGAACAAAAAACAAAAAAAAAAAAAGTCTATTCGACCCGAAGTCGAACCTATATCAGTTTTGTCAAATTCTTTTATATTGGTATCACTACCCAACCGAAAGCCGAAACACGTCAATACTCTACGGAGCTCAATGAACGACTGTGATTCCCAAACATAAGTCATGCGTCCATTCCCTTACGAAAGACAAGGACGACGCCACCAAGAGCGTTTCTACGAGTTCCTCGACAAGACATATGTATGAGCAATGTCCGAAATATGGCTTTAGAACCATAATAGGCGATTTTAACGCCAGGATAGGAAAGAATGTAATCTTTGGTAAGACAATTGGTAAACATAGCCTGTACGACATCACGACGTCTGGCAACAAACCTAGGCTTATTGACCTTGCGGCGGTCTTCTCATCTCAATAAGCACAAGTGGGCATAGCGGTCTCCGGATTATGAAACGCTAAATCAAATTAATCACATTCCGATCGACGTAAGGTATGCGTTCAGTATTCCGGGCAGCCAACATTGACTCGGATCAGAAGCTTGTTGCAGCCAAAGTGCGAATGCAGTGAGATATAACGTAAAAGCTGCAATCGCAAGAGACCGCCAAAGTCTTCGCCAAACACGTATCCCGAAATCTTTCGATAACTTTTTTCCCGTCAACATCAAGCACCGAAGACTAGTGGCAATGCTCTCAACGTGCCTTCAGAAACGCAGCAACAGTTGTGATGGGTTTAGTCTGACCACCACCAAGAAACCCTGGTTAGATGAAGAATGCCGGCAAGCACATGCAGCTAAACAAGAAGCGTACAAAGCGGCGCTGCAACGAAGTACGGAAGTCGCTCATGAGCTCTACGAGCAGCAGACACGGGAAGAACATCGAAGAAAAAAGAGCACGAGAACCACGAAGATATTGAGGGTTCGTATTCCAGGAACACGTACAGAAAAGTGTAGTTTTGTAGAAACGAACATTGAAGTGGAGTCACAGTCGATGCTGAAAACATGGGAAGATCCAGCCGTCGGCCAGAATAGACCATTCGACTTAGGCGATTATAGCCAAAATTCCGTCCACCTGACTAAAACGAAGTGAGGATAGCAATATCTAAGCTGAAAATCAACAAAGCAGTTGGACCTGACGGACCATGATTTTGTGGATGCAACCACCGTACAGAAGTATATCATCGATCTGGTTAGCGGGTTGATTGAACGGGTAATGGAGAAGTCCCTTTATGAATGTTAAGATGTGGAAACTAGAAACTGGCGGCAAGAAGGTCACGTCGCATCCGAATCTCTTAAAACCAAAATCCATTGGCGAACGTGTTAAGCAGCAATTAGTGTCATAGCTAAGGTACTGAGCATATGGTCAGTCTAGGAGGTCTTAGAATTCGTCTTTAATGCTGCAATCCTTTTGCTCTGTAGGAGCATGAACGAAAACCAGTTCTTTACCTTGATAGAGCAGTGCTGATCTCTATCGTCATCCTGCCTAAATGGCCGAGTTTGGCAGGAATGCCAAAACTAGACATTGCTCTGTGGTGGTTTGAATTTGGAGCTCATGGGTTTTTTTTTAAGATCTGACAGATGGCCTGAAGCCACACTGATATGGACCAATCAGGTTGTTGATAAACGGCTTCAGGCGTTCACACAATACGGCAGATCTTATAATCAATGTTAGGAAGACCAATGCCGCTGTAGTTGGCACAGTTCAGAGGGTATCCTTTCTTGAGGGTGGCCCAAACAATGCTGAGGTTCCATTCATTTGGAAAGCTTTCGCCCGACCATATTTTACAGATGAGTCGGTGTATGCTCCCTACCAAGTCACTGTCTGCCACTTTGCAGAGTTCGGCGGTCAGGACTTAAGCTTAGGTATGGCTATTTTCATTCCATCCAGGTAGGGTGGAAGGAATTGTTGGTCTACATCGTCCAAGTTGAAAGGTTCATTCTGCCTGGCAGCGGTATTTGGTTCGTCATCGCCGTTGTACAGTCCACAGAAATGCTCTTTACAAATCCTCAGCACCGACTGCGATTCTACCCCCTTGTTGTCTCTACGGAATTCGGTTCGTGGATTGTGTTCGCGACATATTTTTTTTAACTTTTGGTAAAACTTCCGAATCTCACTGCTGGAGTAGTATTTCACTCCTGAGAAGCCGGTGTTTATCTCTTTGCATGCATCTTGCTTACCTGCATGTGCATCATCATAAAACCACGGGTTTCGTTGTGGTGGCCAAGTGAAACACAACACATCAGAGGTGACATCTCTGACGGATTTTTAGCCCTTTGGCCGTTTGTCTTCGACACTTGATGCCGGCAGTATAGGACCCCTTACGATATTAAGAGAAACTCGATTGGAAAAGGATTTGGCGATCCCGTCAACGTTAAACTTTCTCACAGCATTGCTTTGCCCTTGCGATGTTCAGCATATCCAACCTACCTTCCTTAGTTAGAACAAAATAATGGTCCGAGTCGATATTGGCCCTTCGGAACTCTCGGCCATCCATAATAGTGAAGAAGTGCCTTACGTCGGTCAGAGTGTGGTCAATCTAGTTGACTGTTATAATTGATCAGGAGATCTCCAAGTTCCCTTATAAAGATCAAGATGCAGGACCGCGTGCTAGCTACGGCAAACATTGCCCCACTGCAAAGTCGATTAGCCTGAAACAGTTATCGAAGGTAGTGTCGTGCAGGCTATACCTTCCGACAGTACTAGCAAAGATGCCCTCTCTTCCTAGCTTCACATTAAAATCGCAGATGACAATTTTAATGTCCTGGAACACTGATCGTAGGTCTTGTCCAAGAGCTCGTAGAGGTTATCTTTCGTGTCGTCATCTTTCTCTTCTGTGGGGGCGCGTGCACGCCATGCGATTATATTCTTAATGCGAATTGTTACGAGGCGCTCGTTAACATGTCGGAAACTCAAGAATTCTTGCCCAAGTCTGCCTCTAACAACATATCCGTGTCCAAATATGCGCTGCTTTTGCCATCGATAACAATCGCCGTAGTAACACAAATGTCGATTTGCTGAATAGCGAGACCGAAATTGTTGTTCTAGAAATGTTTGTTTGAATCGTCAACATTACTTCCGTTCAAATCAGAGGCTGTTGAATACATTTACCCTGTTTTGCTTTCTTTTTTCTACGGCGGGGAGAGTGCCCCCACAAGGAAAAAGAAACCTTGGGACAAAGAGTCCGACTGAGGTAAGAGAGCCGCTGTTGGCCTGTTCAGTTTTCCTGCGACGGCATCTCTACACCAGGATCCCGACACAAACATGGAGCTCTCCTTAGACCCCGACTCCGAATAAGTCGAGGTAGCACCAAAGGTAGGTGTGCTCCAAGTACACAAACTTGAATGCTGCCGTTGATCCGTATATGGGATCTTCTGCCACCGTTCTGATAAAGGAAAACTGCTCAAGTCTGAACACTCTTACACCCTTCCTCATGTTCCTCTACAGCTTCCAAAGACGTCCTACAGGAGTTGGGTACTCCAAGTTTAGCCAAAGTTACCAGACTCACAGGCTTCACAACGTGTAGATTAGAGTAGGTGTTAATAGACTGAGGCTTAGGTGTCGACATTTGTGCACTTGTGTCTTCATAAAATGCTTGACCACCGAACGAACATGCCATGCTGCTGGCGCAGGTGGACTGCCCGCTGGAATTTTTAAACGAGCTAGAGATGACCTGCCAGATGAATGCAATGAATATCAAACCCTCTTTTGTCCAATCCAGGATAAAGGAAAACATGCCTCAACTCTGTAAATGTATGAAACCTTAGCAGTTTCAGGCCAAGAATTGACTTGGCCTACGACAGTTCTTGGAAAAAACCCGAGAATTTCGGATCGACATTCATCGTCTGTTTGTTGGCCTCGAAACCCCATATTACAGCTTGCATAGGGACGAGCTATACAACGAAATGTCCAGTTTTTACATCTCTCCCAAGCTCGTTAGGTTGTATAAGATGACTTTGGAGAATCTTCGCTGCTCCATCGAAGTCACTAATAAATTACCCGAAGCTTTCGGATGTCAAGAAAAGTGTAAGACAAGGACGCACGCTGTTATGTTAAAAGGTCACATCGTCCTGGAAAGTATCATGCAAAACTAACTGGCCAACAAAAGAAGCACGATCTTGTTTAAGCCCCCACAATTACTCGCATACGCGTATGACATTGATGTGATAAGGCGCACGCAGCGAGTGTTGCAACAGTCGAAATTTCTAATCAAAAAAGGACGCTCACCACCGAAAACTTGGCTTGAACGTCACCATTGGCAGCTATATCTTCGAAGTAGTTAAAGACTTAGTACGCAGTTACGAGCAGCAGATACGAAATTGCTCTTGCCATTCGTTATTTCTCTGAGCTCCATGAGCAATTAAGTAAAGGAACCCTTCTTCTTATAATATTATACTGGGTGTATGCAGGATCTTTACTATCCCGGGCCGACATTGTCAAAAGCGGATGAAGACACACTTCGCTGTATCGAGAATAAGATACTTTGTGTGGACGAGGAATGGAGGAAGAGATTCAACCACGAACTGTACGAGTTGTACAGCAATGTCTGGAATGACTGGGCCATGTTCAGCGAATGAACAACAGAGGTCCGGCCCAAAGAGTCTTCGAATCCAACGGCGTGGCATAGGACGACTGTATTTAAGGTATCGTACGCCAGTGGAAGGGGACCCCAACCAACTTAAAGTGCGGCACTGGAGACACCTGGCGAGAGATCGTGCTGTAGAACTTGTTAGTTGGCCCAGGTCTATACACCACCTAAGGATCAGTTAAATCAGCGTCTTGATGTATTAGATGTAATGACCAGAGTATCCTTGAAAAAATTACTATAAAGGAACGTTTAATTGAATAGGAATCATCAAAATCTGAACGTCCTTTCAAAGCTTCGTTGTATCCCCCGTCAAAATATGCCCAAATACCCGTTGATCCACTTTATCCCTTTGAATGCAAAGCTTTCAAGTTTAAATACACAAACAACCTCAAAATGATGCACATAACCTCAAGATTCATTGTAATCGACATCCAGGCAACATATTTAAGCAGTAACCATCCGAATAACTCACTCAAGTAATGGTAACAGAAATTAGGTTTCTAGATTAATGAGGGTCACCATACTCGTTTGCATAATCTGAGTCATCTCGCCAGCACCATAAATGCAGGCCACCCTCACCAATGCACAAAGTCATTTAGCCATCTCAGCCCCCTCAACTATCTGTAGCGGTATGCCATTTCATTCAACGGTTTATGAACATCCCCTGACATTGCTCCAGTGTAATGGAGCGATTTCTCACATATTTGCGGACGAGACATAGAATGCCAGCAGCAGTCGGCAGCAAATCCTCCTTTGACTGGACTTGACTTGACTATACCAACCTGTCATGGACGATTAATTTAGCTTAAAAGGATATTACATCAATGCGGTTCCAGATCCCAAGGAGAAGAATTCTCCATTTGTCCAAGGGTACAAAGAAATGTCACCCACATGATTATATCCACCCACGCGCACATAAGAGATACTAAAATACCACCACGAGGGGACCAGGATCACAATAGCGCGTCAGGATTAGATTAGATGACTGTACGGTAGAGATGCTGCAGTATATGGTATACTCGTGTACCATTCGATGCAATGTTGTATCTAAGTTGTGATAGGAATAATAATTTATTTGCACACACTGTAGCCAAAGGATTGATTGATTTAAGTGGTTAACAAATGTGCTACGTGAAGACAGTAGCAGAAGCAGGAGGTCAAGAACTTGGCGCTACTCCTGCCCATAAAGAAGAAGTGCCAAACTCCTTTTGTTGGTTTATTGGAAATTTATTAAGAAACTTTTTTCGGGAGTTCCAATCCAGTGATTGCTACACACACAATGTGGGCTACGCATTGTGAAGGCGCCTGACGAGGTAATGGGAGTATCTGAAGGGTGGAATAATGAATTACGAGTAGTTCTGGAGAATGCGACAACACATTTGGGCCATTATTCGGAATATATTGTGGGGAAAACACAAGGACTGGAGACAGATTGTGCTAAGGAGACTCATTGTTTGGTCGCCCAATTCAAGTAAAGGTGTAATGAAGACAGAACTGCCGTCTGACGAATGGTCCATGGTCCATGGTGTGGTGGACAAATGAGTCTGGCAATGGAACGTGTGGTCGTTTAAATGAATGTGGACGTACACACTTAAGTCGGTCTTTAAAATAAGATGGCGATTTGTTTTAGCACCAGGGTGGTGAATGTGTGTGTGTGTCTGAGTGGTATTTGCTATGAGGATTTCCATGACCTTTAATGGTAGTGCGACGTATTTGTGCTAAGAATCTCTTCGATATGGTAGGCGGACATACTGTTCTGATGTCACCATACTTTCGGAGGACCTATGAAGAAGTTTCTCATTCCCGCGTCGTTTGGAGTCGGGGAAACCCGTAAGTACTGTAGACACAATGAAGAGAGAGTGACTGGGAAAGTCTGGTGTTGTTTTTGCTTTCTTTCCGAACAATGCCTTCAAGTAGCTGGAGTCACATAACCTAAATAAGCGGATTTTGTGATTCTGGGGCAGCCTCCACACGGTTAGGCAAAGACTCCCAAACGAACACGAGGAAGGCAATTGAAGCAGACTTAACTGCTTTAGAAATTTCAACTTCCTGGATTAGCCGGTCCTGCTATGATCACAAACACTATTCTCTTCGGCGTGAGATCCTTTATCACTTATAGGATGAACAGCATCAAACCAAAAAGGAGACGTTGTGCGTAAGGTAGCTGTCGGCGTTAGAGAACTGTTTTCTCGGTCTTACCAGACCAACTCGACGGAGGAAAACCGAAAAATGTTGACCGGAATCACTATCGTCCTCAAGGCTGTAAAGCTTCAAATCGGCCATAAGCTGGGGCAAAAAATAGCCTACGTACTACAATCCCAACGCTCTTTTACAAGGCCGGATTAATACTTCCGGATTGTTTCATGTTTTCATCCGGAGATTTTCGCAAATTTTATGAGACGAATCCATTAAGTACCCAAAGACCTAAATACACACAAAACCGCTGGCCCGGATGGTAGGTCAGGTTAGGCTTGTGGGGTGATGGAGTATCTGGATCCAAAAGTTACCAGAGCACCTCATCGCACTTAGGTCTGTGTAGACCCATTGTAATGCGCCGGCGGGGCAATTGGAAGGAGTTGCGAATTGGATTGGTATTTGATGCCATTTTGTTGCATCTCCGCAGAAGTTGTCATGGGTAAGGTGCAGCTTTATGCAAAGAATATGGCTCGTGAGTACTCCAACAAGCGTAGATAGTTCAGCATTGCCTTTCAAGAGAATATTACTTGTTCTATATCTGCTGAATTCTGGTCATAGTTGTCTTGAAGTTTCACAGGTTGGAAGGTGTTTGCGCCTTTCACTGGCATTGATTTGTATCGTTTCCTCCACTTGTAATCTTAGAGTGATACTATTTGATGCAATACTCCGATCCGCTAGTTCTTTATTAAAGAAAGATGTTAGAGGTAACTCGTCTGCGTGTTCGTTGAATGTCACTCCATTGTGGAAAGCGGGCCAGCCTTAAGCCCTTCACCACAGCGCTTCACAAGATTTGATATAATCTCGACTGCAGAGATGGGCTTAATGGCAGTCTACCTGTCAATGAATATATTGTAACAACAATCGTGGCATATTGGCTTCATCGTCGTATGTCTCCCCGCTTCTGCCTCAGCCAATATCAAAGCGTGGTTGACACTACTATAGTCTGGCAGACGACGTGAGCACCTTAAGTCCAATTCCTCGACGAAAATCCGATCTCCATCTACGATCCATCGGGATATCGGGTCTTCTACCATTTGGTTCCCGTCCCATGCATCGATGAATTTGAAAGTACAAGTGAATGGCTTTTCCATGTTATTTGAAGAGAATGAGGCATGGCCCTTCGGCTTTGCTTTCCGCCCATTGTGCTGACTCAATCCTAAAGAACTTTTGGCAGCCGTCTTTTGCATGCAGAGATCTAGGGGCAGGATGCCAAGTATAGTTTCCAGTCGTGCTAATGGCATGAGTTGTGCCAAAATCCATGCAATCTTCTCATATTTGTTGGTTGCCACCATGCTAAGCTACCATAGGTTAAGATGGGCCCGATTATAGCGGTGCACTTCTATAGGATAGTCTTGGGGCTAGGTCCCCACCTTCTCCCAAATATACGACTACAGGTTCAGGAAGCGATCATTTCCGATCATTCCGATCATTTATTTGCGCGCTCTTCAGCATTGAACTCAGCTCAGCTCAACTTCCAAGAACTCGGAGGGCTGTTCCACCTACGGAGGGAAAGTAAGATCGTGGAATTATCGTTTTATGTGTGAAGTGGACGAACTCTGTATTTTACGGATTGATTCCCAGTCCACAGAGCCTAGCCCACTCACGGAGGATTCTAAGGGCATAATTCTGACTTTCAGTAACTGTGGGAAGCAACTGCGGTCATAAGTGTTTTTTTCCCATCCTGTTATAGGTTCTGAAGTATTTCGTTGCCACCTAGAGTCCACAGAGAGATGATATGTATCACTCCTAAATTACGGGAGCATCTGGATCGTAATAGGCGCTGGTAACGCCAGGATAGGAAAGTAGAAAAGCCAGGGAATTCTGGTAGAATAGCTGCTAAACTTGACTACACTACACTACATTTGACAACGGACTTAGGCTAATTGACTTTGCTGCGCGACTAAATATTACTACAGCAAGCCCACGCGCATAGTGGGCTCCGAACTGCTAAATCATATTCATCACATCGCCATCGCCGCAGATATGGCTCCTCATCACACAGATTACCACATTAATGCAGCTAAGGTATGAATGCAGACTTCCCAAGCCCCACAAGAAAGGAGAACTACTAGAACCGCTAGAGTCCTCCAGAAGCCTGTAGAGCTGAAGAAGAAAGGCTGGCAGTAGAGTCACAGTTGGTGCTGTAAATATGGAAAACCTCTTTCCGCAGACCCTATAACGGCGAAGAATCTCAACATTCCGCCATCAACCACCTGACCAAACCGAAGTAAGGACAGTAATGTCTAAACTGAAGTCCAATAAAGCTCTGACGGCTTACCTGCCAAGCTATTCAAATCTGCTGGAAGTGGCTTTGTAGAGAGCATACGAGTACAACGACTCATTTCTCAGATCTGGTCAGAAGAGTGTACGCCTGACGAATGGAATCGCAGTCTCGCTTGCCTGATTCACGAAAAAGAAGAGCTGTCAAAATATTCAGTAAGGCCTGCCATTTCATGATGCATCGTTTAACGAATATTGGAATTCCGGCTCAGTTGTAAACACGCAACGTAAATTTCGTCGTGAGGTCGGTAGTTATCATGACTTCACTGTGCAGGCAATTCATCGCACCGTAGAGAAGCTTGAGCATGAGCACACTCTTTTGGATCTTAAGCCACCAACCGGATAGAGATTGGTGCGAAATGACGAAAATATAGCCGCCGTAGCGGCCAGTATCGAAGAAGATCCAGAAATGTCGATTAGGCGCCGATCAGCCGAATTGAGCATCGTCGGAATCAAGCCGGCTTATTTTGCGGTTGGATTTGGGCCTACATCAGTATAGGGTTATGCTGACGCAAGAGTTAAAGCCGGATGACCATAGACAACGCCGTGAGTTCGCTAATTGGGCGCTGCAAATTTTAGCCAAAAAATCGTCTTCTCGGATGAGGCCCATTTTTGACTCAACGGCTATATCGACAAACAAAATTGCCGTTACTGGAGCAAACAGAATCTACAAGTTTTCGGCCAAACATCAATGCATCCACAAAAACTGACTGTTTGGTCCGGTTTATGGCATGGCGGCATCATCGGACCTTATTTCTTTCGAAATGAGGAAGGAGACACCGTTACCGTCAATGGTTTCCGGTATACAGCGATATTAACCGGCTTTCTGTGGTCACAGCTCGACAACGTCGATATATACGAGTTGTGGTTCCAACAAGACGGCGCTACATGACGTACAAACGACGTACCGCTCGAAGTTGTGAAGGAGAAATTTAGCGACTGCGTCATCTCACGGCAAGCAGCCGTGGCAACCGCGATCATGCGATTTAACGCCACTCAATTATTTTCTCTGAGGCTATGTGAAGTCCTTAGTCTACGCTAATAAGCCAACCACTTTGTACGAGATGGAGGTCAACATTCGACACGCTATTGTCGGATTGACGTCCAACATATTGGACCGACCACTTGAAGCACTGCCAGCGAAGACGCGGCGGCCATAATATCTCATACCGTTGTTGTTTTATTTAAATTTTTTTCCTATCGTTCTTATCGGGTCAACCTTTATAGGTCCCCTCAACATCGGATACAAGATCTTACCTGCCGTATTGTATCAACGTCTGAAACCCTTCGTCAACGACCCGATTTGTTTTTTTTTTTTATAAATGGCACGCCCCTAAGGAATTTCGTACCCTCAAAATGCATGCACACAGAGCGGCCGAAGAAAGTTAGTGGTGAGGGGGGAAAGAAAAGGAGATACCGACGCACATTGGTTTTAAATGTTAGCAAGTTATAATGACAGGGAAATAGAGATCGGCAGGGCGTTCCATTAGCGAGTTGTACGGCTTAGGAATGAATCACGATATTTCAGAGTACGTTCGAAAGTGAGATTGAGGGTACTCTGATGAGGATTCATAGCGAGACGGGTGATACGATTAAAGATTGGAAGGGGCAGAGTGCTAATGGCAATTGCGATGGAGCATTTGCGATGAAAATACTGATAGAACAAGGTGAGACAGCAGACATTATGTCGGTGTTCGAGGGTGTCAATTCATTGACTGATACTAGTATCACCTATGAGTTTTATCGCGCGGTTGGATAAAACTCATGGATCCCATGTAGCAGGTGCAGAGATGTTTTGGGCGCAGCCGACCAGATGTGGGCATTGTACCCCAATTTCGGGCGGATGAAAACCTTATATATTGAGGCCTGATCAGAGGGGGTGAAATATTTCTTACATCGCTTGAGGAAACCTAGACATTTCGCAGCATTTTTGACGACACCGAATATGTGGTCATTCCAACGTAAGTTGTTATTGACACACATACTGAGAATGGAAAGTTTATCGGTTTCGACGATGCAAGTGCCATTCATGGATAATGGCTGGGTATTTGAATTTCGCTTTAATGACAGCAGATAGCACCGTTCCCGTTCTACAGCCAAAGAACAGGGACTTGAGTCCAGAAACGAATATGAGAAGCAGAGAGTACTGTCGGCACAAAGGAATATATTGGATTAGACCTAGCACATATGCGACTATTTATGAAGATTATAAAGATTTTCGGGGACAAAACGGACCCCTGGGGTACACCACACTTATTTTGTAAATATCAGACTTGAAACTGCCCAAGGCAACTTGAATTGAACGTTCCGAAAGGTAATTTCTGATCCATTGAAGAAGAGAGTCGTCGATCCCAAAAGCACGCATTTTCTGCAAAAGAGCCTGATGCCAAACTCTGTCAAATGCCTTAGAAATATCAAGTGCAACTATCTTGCTTTCGCCAGATTGATGTACGCTTCGGTTCCACTTTTCGGTGAGACATAGCATCAGATCACCAGGGGACCTGTTGCTACGAAAACCGTGCTGCCGGTCATTGAGAAGTTTTCGTGTTTCGAGATATGTCAGGAGCTGACGGTTTATCAGCGTTTCCTTGACTTTGGAAGGAAGGGACGTAAATGGAATGGGTCTGTAGAAAGTAAAGGAAGAAGATTCGCATTTTTTAGGAACGGGCTGGACAAATGCTGTTTTCCATCTGCTCGGAAAGTGTCCTAAAAAGTAGAAGAGTCAGAACGGGAGTTGTGCTATCTGGACCTACGGATTTGTGTAAGCCAAGATTTTTAAGAACTATGTATTACTACTACACGAGTGCGAAAGTAGATTCGTCCCATTGACTATTCGACGCCACTCAAGTGTAGGAGGAGACAAAGCACAATCTGGGGGTGTTGAACTGGTCGCAAAGTGTGCAGCAAGCAGATTGGTCTTGAATAAGGAACTGACAGCTGGAATGTCACTGTAAATGAGCGTTGGCATGTAGGATGAGGCAGAATTTCTAATGTTTTTGATGAACGACCAAAAATTGTTGGCACATTGTAGTATTTCTTGCCTCAGTTTTTGGTCGTATTAGAATCGTACACTCTTAAAAAAGACGTTGTCGAGTTGGTCTTGTAGGACCGAAAAAATATTTCTCTAACCCGGACTGTTTCTTCACAGCTCGAGTTGTGCCATGTCTTATCAGTGCGGTTCCAGACCAGGAAAGCCTACAATCGACCGAATCTTCATACTTTGGCAGATCCTGTCCAATTTGGCACCCACCATCTTTTCATCGACTTGAAGGCGCATATGAAGCATTTATAGAGGCGAGATATATAGAGCCGTGTCAAGTTTTGGCATCCCTGTCAAGCTCGTCCGTCTGTGCAGAAGAACGCTGGCTGCTACACCAAGCTCGGTAACCGTGACCTTTGATGTCGAACAAGGTTTTATGCAAGGTCATGCGCTGTCATGTGACTTCTTTCACATCATACTTCAAAGAATTTAGCGGAACTCACAAGCTAACACTGAAAGCACAATCTTTACAGAATCTGTGCAACCAGTAGAGTACATATTGGCACAATTGGCAGAACTTAGCGAGCTGTCACAGGTGCATTCGCTAGTATTGGAACGGAAACTGCCAAAATGGGTTTTGTCGTAAATGAGAGAAAAACCAAACATATGCCGTCAACAAGAAGCGACGCACAATATTGACGAATTGGATGGAATGTCAAGGTCGACACTCAAAACTTCTGGGTAGTCTAGGGGACTTTGTCTACCATGGCCCTGCTATAAATTTTATCAATAACACCTCAACAGAAATAAAACGATGAATCACTCCTGCAATTCGCTGTTTCTTCGAGGAAATTCAGCACTATCCCGAACATTTAAGGAGACTTACACCTTGATCTACTCAGTCCTACTTTGTAGCGCAGTAGCATGAACCCTATTGAAAACGGATGAAGATATCTTCAGTCGTTTAGAGAGAAAAATGCGGTCCAGTTTGCCTTGACGGGCTTTGAAAGAAATATACGAGCTGTACATTGACATCGACATCAGAAAACTGCACATCAGCCGCCAGAGATGGCTAGGACATGTAGAGGGAATGGACACCTATCCTCCAGCCTACAGAGTCTTCGAATTTAACTTGAAGCGACTAGGCAGTGGAGGAAGACCTCACATCAGGCGGCGAGCACAAGTAGGAGCGGACCTCAACCGACTTGGAGTGCGCAGCTAGAAGCAGTTCGCTAAGCAGCGGGATAACTGGAAAGGCTGATTATTTGAGGCCATAGTTCACCCCGAACTGTTGCGCTACTTAGCAAGTAAGCAGTTCCTTTTATTGAAATTTCTTAGTCTTTCGTAAAAATATGTACGATGGACCAAATGCCGAAGCGTCGTCATCACTCTCACGGCAATCAGTCACCAGTATTTCTTACTACAGCACAGATAGACGACGAGATTCATTAGTTTAGTTTGCCTGCAGCGTTGTGAGCGAGCACAAAAAAGCCCAACTGTCAACGGCCCAAGACGCAGGCAGCACTTACGTGGGTTCAAGTCCTAAGAAGGGCTATCTTAACCTTTCCTAGAAAGTCTGTCGACGATCTAATTTTACGCAGTCTACCTGATCTCGTCTTAAAGTGAATTAAGCCTCCCACTTGCGGGATAACTTTTTAAAACCAACTTGAAAATTGTGAAAGTGTTCAATGAGGTTTCAAGCATTGGCAGCTTGTTCACTCCATAGTTTATTGACAACAGAATTGTGTATATTATAGCTTGAAGGACAGATGCGGGTTTACTTAACGAGGTATGAAGCCCAAGGTTGTCGTCCTCCGTCAATCCCATCCTGGCTTAGGGTTTTTCCGAAGCTGTTTGCATGAAAGCTTCTTCCACCAAACAATTGACGCGTAGGAATAAATTAGTTTTACCTTGATTCAGATTGTATGGTGGCAATAATCGCAGCGATTTTGCTCGAGTAACTTTCAAGCAGAATAACACACCTCCGAGCAAGCCACCCTTTAAACACGAGTGTAAGGCAACCAAAAACTATCCCACGCGTCTATTTTTGATTCCATTTAACCAATAACAATCATCTAAAGAGCAAAACTCATTTAATCCGCTCCAGTTCGTCAAGCATTCCGATGAAAACATCCCTCGACTACACCACACATTCTAAGTTGAACAAGCTGTCTACGACTACCAATCCAGAGCTGCCTGCTCCAGTTCGTTGCGAAATTTATCGAACGTAAATTTATCCTCAATAAATCAAAAATCTCAAAAACACCAACCCTCATAACTTTGCCCAGGGTATGCCTAGTCATCCCATTACTCAAGCTATCCTCCCCGCGTCGATGATGTTTCCAAAAATATTGTCTCACACAATTTCTAGATCTATGACCAATTTCCCCGTAGAAACCCACCGACAGACGACGCAACGTTTCGTATTCATTCTCTCAAACGCAAGTATCCGTAGGCTGGGCGCAGAGGACGCTTCCTCGATTAAATTTCCAATTTTCACTCGAAAACCCAGCATTTCAATCAATTACTTAAAAGATTTATGCCGCCATTTTGGTTCAGAGTTTCATACCGTTATAAACACGCGTTGCTGTCGTATTTTTATACAAACGTAAGACATCGCTTGGGTATTGTCAACTTTGCAGCTTTTGTCGTTTCTGTCTCTTGTGTTGACGCCTTAAAGCGCGATGTCATTGATTTTAAATTACGCGCTAAATGAGGAGATAAATAATCATTTTCATTTTTATTCCCACTTCGGTTTTCATTTGCGTCAAAGCAGCAAAACGTATGGGAGTATCATATTTCGAAATTATGTGGCATCGTTGACAGTTAACGTGTCATTAAGTTTTCTGTCTCTTTTGTACTTTTCATTTTTGACGCATAAAATGACAGCGCTAAATGCTGAATGGTGAACAAGCGGATTTATTACTCGAAATGAGCTCAGAGCATCATAAATTTTCCCCATTCCAAATGGCGTTGCAGTATTAATTCTGCAAGTATGGTGGAGGGGCAGGTTTTTTGTTTTTTTACTCCGACAGAAGTCATAGAGTCGAACTTGAAGCATGAAACTCCATTTAAAGCATTAAAACATCAACGTGGGAGAATGTTTAATTGAACATGCCCCCTCAACTGACTGACTGAGTGGGAAAAGTTATGTTCAAAGTTGAAAAGAGAGGAGCGTTTTTGGAAGTTGTAATCATTGAGGAGTTAGAACTGTCAATTGTGCTGATATTTTAGGAGTTGAAATATTATTTGTCCTTCTCCTTAAAAGAACATAAAAAGACAAAGTTGTGACATAAAATTAATAACCTGTCATGATAAATGAGTCAGTGGAGTGAGCAGGGTTGTTAAGAGTGTATATCCGTGAGAGGGACAATTTGTATCATGATGACAATTCATGAATCTAAAATTAGATCTGTTCGACTAAATAAAGGTTAGGGGTTTTGTTTTTATGATGGGCGTAGAAGTTTTAGAAACAAATTTGTAGGAAGTGTCAAATCTCCTGATAATTAAAGAAGGGGCGGGTTTTTATATTATCTTTAGCTGCTTTATCAACTTACTCTGAAGATTTGACTTTTCTTTTAAAAGGGTCAGTGAGCAGTCGTAAAAATTCTGATGGATGCTGACAGCGGTTGATAATGGGGCTCTCTTGATGCTCTCTTGACCGAAACTTGCATTCTTCATAGCGTTTTTATTGCTCTGCCTAATTAGACGTTGCTAGAAGTGTTGCTGTAAGGTGGTTGGGTATAGGGTAGGCACTGACCTGCGGCAACCTAGTGATACTCAGTGCGGTAATTATGACTTTCAATTTTGCTTAATACTAGCCACTGCTATCATCTAACGGAGCCCTACTTATGTGATGTGCTGACCAGAAGAATAGAGCAACACTGCATAATTCTGACAAGAATGACTAACCGTCAGAAGGAAGACGTACAACGAATAAGATCATGTCAGTACAGCAAGTTCTTTTATGAGCTCCTGCAACCTGCTTGAAGCTTAGATTTTGGTTTAAATTTTGGTGGCGGCTAACACCCTCATTTATTTGGCTCAAATCAAGCTTAAAAAACTAGGACTCAAAAACTAAAGTACAAAATATTTAATTAGGGTTTTAAAGCTAGGGGTGGTGAAGGAGATCGAATTTGTGGGAAAGTGTGCTGCTATTAAAATCGCATACGGGATATTGGTTCATTAGAGCCACATGTGGTGCGGTAGGTTGGTTGATAAAAGAGGCGGGGGCAACGTAGATTTCGAGGGTTAGTGTTAAAGAAAATGCAATTGTAAAGGGACATGCAATCGACGGAGCCCGAGAGGAGTCGGTGAATGAAAAGAATATCTGCTGCGTCCCTTCGTGCCTGAATGAGTTTGAGACGGTCTCGATAGGGAGGTAAGATTAGAGGACCGTTCCAAGGTAGACCTCGAAGAGCAAATCGAAGAAAACGACGCTGGATCCTCTCAATTCGGGTTACATGAACTCATTGAAAGGACACCGCGCTTGGCTAGCGTACTCGCGAAGGGGGCAAACGTAAGTGATGTATAGTGATCTGGTCACATACGGGTTACAGAATGCTTTGGACGAAGTCAAGCGATGAGTTTGCTTTAGTAATTATCTCATCGATACGCGAGCGGAAATTAAGCTCCCTGTCGCATAATACGAGTATGTTAAGGTCGAGGATAGTCTGAACAAGGTATATAGGTTGGCTGTGGAGAACGTAAGTTCGGGGAGTAGACTTCTTGCACTTACTTATTTAGATCTATTTGAAAGAGGCTAGAGTCGTGTTGTGAGGAAATGGGTTTAAAAAATTTGGTATCGCCATCATAGGCAGAAAGTGCCGATTGATGAATGACCCTTTCAAGATCGTTAATGGTTAGGATGAAGAGAAGTGGACCTAGGTGACTACCTTGAGGAACACCTGAACTGGCCAAGAAAGGAGCCGATAGGACAGACCTGAAACGAACACTATAAAAACGATTATCCAGGTAAGAGGATATCCATTTCAGCTAAATGGGTTCAAAGCCCAGGACGGACAATTTGAACAGGATTAGTTTACGAGATATCTTGTCAAAAGCCTTACTGAAATCAGTTGTTATAACGTTAACTTTTCTACCACTTTCAAAGGCTGAGAGAACAGAGGACACGAATTCAACGAGGTTAGTGGTAGTTGATCTACTTTTTAGAAAACCGTGTTGATTAGGGGAAATAAGAGATTTGCACTGGAAGCTTAAAGCTTCGTACAAAATGCTTTCGAGGGGTTTGGGTATATGTGAGAGTTTAGCTATGGGGCGGTATAGTTAGTGTCTTCACTCTTTAAGCCCTTTTTGTGTATCGGTGTTATGAAAGAAGACTTCCATATCTGTGGGAATTCACCTTGAGAGAGCGATAATCGGAAGAGATTTGCAAGTGAGCGGGAAAGTATTGAGGAACAGTTTTTAAGAAATATGGCTGGAAGACCATCTGGGCCGGGTAAGTATTCATCATTAAGTTGTTGTAATTTATTTTCTATTGCTGTATGGTCAAAACTTTGGGAAATAGAGGGACCAATGGGGTGGTTAAGTAAGGGTATTTGAAGTAAGAGGGATCCGGTACGAAGGAATTATCGGTAAAAGATTGCTTTAAAAATGTAGCAAAAAAGTTGGCTATAGCACGCGGATCGGTTGGTGACATATTTTCGTATGAGAGGGATGGAGGAGAACCGTCAGTAGTTAACGAATTGGTATAAAGACTTAGGATCGTTTATAAGCCTTGATTGTGCACTATCAAGGTATCGCTGGTAGAGTACCTTATAAAGCTGGGCGAATTGAAGGCATGACCCGAGATAGTTTGAATAGTCAGCAAATTGGAGTTGCCCATAATTTGTTTCTCTTGTTACGTAAAGAGCGAAGTTTACTATTGTACCATGGGGGCTCGTAGAAAGCGTCTTATTGTGCGAAAAGGGAACATAAAGAGAAATAGAATTGAATAATTCTCTATAGAAAATAGAGAGAACACTTTTAAGGGGCATATTGGCGAAATCAAAAGAACACTTACTAAGATAAGCATTATTTTTGCGGAAGAGGCAGCTGCAGATTGTGGCGGGTGAAAGTTATCAATGGACGACAGTGAAAGGGGACAGAGCGAGACAAAGGAGTTTATGGGGTCAGTGGTGAAAATTAGGTCTAATTGCCTACCCATATAGTTGGAGACCACACTAACTTGGCCTAAGCTAGAGTCTGCAAGCTTATCCAAGAAGCGGAAATCTTACACGAGTTAGGGTTTACGATAAAAAAAGATTCAACATCTGATTGAGTCCAGTGCAGTTGACGTAGATTGAAATCGCCGAATCAATTGCATCGATAGCGAGATGGTAGCATTCGATAGGTTGCGCCGGTAGGATGTAAAAACACATAACGTACAGGAACCTGCAGGGGAGAGTTATCTTTATTGAAACGCAGTCAAGCTTAGAAGAAGTAGAAACAGCAATTGGAGAAGAGTTTAGGTTATTGTGAACAGCCAATAGGACACCTCGACAAGGAGAATCATCAATTGGACGGGTAAGATCGTCGTCTCGAAAAACATTGAAACCAGGGGGGAATACTTCCTGATTCTTTATATCGGGATTAGATATAAAGATTAGATTAGTTTCGGTCAGAGCGTAGACCTCAAATGAGAGAGAGTGTTTGGGTCTTAGATCGCAGTCCTCTTACGTTTTGATAGTAGAAGTTTAGAGGAATGTTATTTTGAGAGGGTGTAGGAGTGGATGGTTGAAACACTGGCTATAGTAGCACGTTAGAGACGAACAAATTTGTCGTTGTCAGCTATGCACCGTTAAAGGTGTGAGATCCTTTTTGAGTGCACATTGTTACCGAAAGCAGGAGGGTCGTCAAAGACTTTTTGGGGAGACATCTTGAAAATCTCGTGGAACTTGATATATAAGTTCATCAGACTTATAAGGTCAGTAGGGGACCTTCCTGCTGTATGGAGACCATGACGCTTGTTTTAGTTTTTCCCTCGTAACAAACTGAGTCTAATTTGTCATGCAGATACGCTAGAAGGAGACGTATATTGTCGTACGTCTTTACGTACGACTTTCTAAGCCTATAAAGTGCATAACGACATTTTGTTGCGTCAAAAGTTTGTTGGGTTATTTTAACTGTGGGAGGCAGAAGGGGGTCAAAAATGGGGCTGATCGACGAAGATTTATAGGGTGATGCAGCAGTAATTAAAGGGGCATTAGACACTTTTTCGGATGAGGGATTTATAATATGGGACCTAATGAAATTGGGATATTTAGCTCCGGTTTTAAAGCCGAAATTTGGGAAAGAAGTGCTAGTGGGAGCATGTGCAGATGGGTTAGGTATTTCGGAGGAGTTAGTGTGACGGGCGGGGTTAATTTGAAAGAGACGCCTTAACGCGGGGGCTTGGGTGGAACGGAGGCAGTTGGTGCAATACAATTGGAGGACTGATGATGTTGGTTCGGGATGTGAGTGGGAGGAGAGAAATTGAGGAATATATTAGTTTTAAATCTCCAATTAGAGTCAGATTTGGAACTAGATTTGGGAAGGGGTTTCGGTGTGGAGTCATCTTTGGAGCGGTTTGGGACGGGAGTTGGAGATGGGATTAGGTAACTTAGAATTTAGCTTCGTTTTATCCTGTTTCTTGGTAGGTATGTCAATTCGTTTACAAATGCGCATCTTTCCAATGTTGAAATTAGCACCAGCAGGGTTTTTAAATAACCACTCGTATCTAGCAGGGAGGTCGAATTTAAAGTTTCGCTTACCCTTGTGGTGAGATGACAGGAACATCTTGCATTTGTTGATTGTGATGCCGTGTTTGTTTGCGAAGAATTTCGTGATCCACGAAATATCAGCATTTTGGGGGAGCCTTTGATTAAAAATGTACTCATATCGGTTTCAATTTTATCCAGTCTACGCCTCCATTCGGAAGGTGTCCATGGACGAGGAGGTAGTGGTGAAAGTGGGTCGACTTCGGTTTCCAGTAATTCAGCGTATGGGTCGGTAAATTGTCAATTTTGCTGCTTACTGTTTCGATATGATTCTCGATATCGAAAATGTTTGATTGTGCGGTAGCTAGACCGTCACCAACACCGTTGATTCTATCAAAGATTACTTCGAGTATAGGATCAGGCTGCATTAGGGATGGCTGTTTCTTTGAGGTGGATTGAAAATGAGTCTCAAGATCTTCACGCAGGTTGTTTATTAATTCGCTCGATTTAAGGTTGGAGATGTATTGGGAGGAACAAACTGCTTTGAGATCATTGATCGCAGTATTCATCTCAATCAGACTTGCAGATTGTTTATCGATGTTGGTGAGCTTGGACTTAATTATTTCTGTTGAGGACAGAACCGAGCTACCTAATTCATCAACATAACTGACACTACTTTCTAAATTGGACTGATTCGTCGTGATCATTTTTGTGAGACGTTTTTGGAAGGAGTCATTAGAGTCACTAAAGCACTTTGTAGCAAGCAACACGAGAACTTTTATTTAGTCCGACACAAACTGCGAAATATATTATGTCTCTTAGTGGATCGCGAGCAGCTAGATAGTTAGCGAATGCCGTAAACTAGTGCATAGCAGATATAACCGTCATCTAAGGATTGCTATGGGAAGGACCCGGTAAGGAGAGGATGGACAACTAGGACATATGTATATGTGTACTAGGAAGATTGCTATTGACAGCAAAATTTGTTATTGTCATCGGCAGATAGACATCGGCCTAATATGTGAGCATGCTTTCATAAAAACCTACCGGCAGCTGCCTAGGTATGCCGCTAAGATTGGCGCAAGTACAGAACGTACCTGGATTTTTATCGTAAACCACCTGTCATGTAGACTTAATGTTTACGAGGTGCCCATACACCCATAGGGAGCAAGGATACGCCTTGCCATCGCTCTCCGTCAATCCTTTGATACCAATTCGGAACTGTGTTGAAGGCACAGTTCCACCCTTGGTATGAGTCGAGGCCGACCTAAAACCTCTTGCTGCTCTTAGGGTCGCAGCACCCAGTACTTATTTGCAACTCTACAATGGGTTAGACCGTTTCCCGCAATTTGGGTTTAAACCACAGCCACCATGACGCTCCCACAAGGGGGCCTACCTCTAAACAAGTCAGTCCCGGACCGAAATCCGGGGGGCTCCCCATGGTACCGTGATTTAAGTCCTGGTATGGACTACCGGTGGTCAAGCCGCCAACAAGACCTATGACCGTCAACTTGTAACTGGTCAAATCGTAGCATCCATTTATGCAAAAAAAATCTGGATGTTTTCGATAAGACCAGTTATAGAATAATCTATCCCCGCTTTTTATTAGACAACGTCATTGATGGGCGAAGCCTCGATAATTGGGCGGGGGCCCTGGCGCAAGTACAGCTGAAAAACGAAACCTCCTTTGGTTGCAATTTGGACGACATAGCCTGTACGATATTACTTTCAATATCGGATTTTTCCAACGAAGCTAAGCATTTGCATGTCTTCCCGGACAACAAACTCCTTTGGACTGAATATGGCATGTCACACCGAAAACCTCCAAGGCGCTGATGGCTTTCTGGGGCTTGACATGGGGCTTGTCACAGAGGGCTCTTTGGATCTGCATATGCTATGAGTGGGCTATCAGGTGGAGTTTAGTTTTAGTTTTAAATGCATTTTATTTTCTAAATCATTAACTCTTACATACTAACAAAAAATGCTTAAATGCTTAAAATTACTTAACAAACTTATACTAACTTACTGGCCCCATACAGGCACTCTAAGCTACTCTAACCTCTTACATCTATGTCTTTCGACTTTGTTTACATTTGATACTTATATATACTTATTTTCTGTGCTTAAAGCTAAGAAAAGAATTTAACAAAAAACTTAGCATATGGACATAATTTTGTATTTTTTATAAAAACTTAATATCTAACTTAAAATAAACTTTAGTCTACCTAACCTACCTATACAATACACACATACACACACATAGACATTATACACAATTACATACATATACTAGTATATACCTTTATATATACTAATATATATATATATATTTCTTAAGTGCTAACCTAAACCTATGCAAGCTGGCCATCGCTATTTACAGAGCAAATAGACTGGTCAGCTCTGCCTCATTAGTGAGGCTGGTCCGTAATCGACGGAAACGACAACGAAACATCTTCTCCATCATTCAACCACCAGAAATGCTGGTGCTGCCGAACGACATCCCTCTTATCGCGATTCCCCACCGCCCTACTGAACCTGAGACGATCCACACTGCCGTGTGCGACGTCTCTGTTGTAGTTGAGTCGCCTGTCCCCAGCTTTTCGAGCGACATGGAAGATTAACGGAACAGCTGATCTATCCTGGATCAACCCTATCTGATCTAGGTAGAGGAATGCTTCCGGTGGAACGAAGCCGTCAGAGCGCACACTCTCGTGGTAAAGGTAATTGGGGTAGTAAGCCCCAGATATCAGGTTATTCGTCGAGGCCATTGCTCTTGCAATGTGCCTTCGAGTCAGCTTAATTACGAAGTTGTCCACTCGTATTAGGTTCGCTCTGTTGTAAAGGACCTCATTACGATAAAATTTTTTGTACTCCGACTCTGGTGTTCTGTACAAGCGAAGGCAAGCCCTAAGGCAAGCCCTCTCAAACACCCGAATCTTTTCCATTAAGCTTGCTCGTACATTGAACCACACGGGGCACCCGAATACCAGCATGGGCCTGATAAGGGCCATGTAGCAGATTACCTTTACCCTCTCATCGAGTTGGCTGCTATAAAACAGTCTCTTTGTAAGGGCAAAAGCGCCTTTAGCTCTGGCCAGAGCAGCATCTACATTTTTATCAAAATACAGAAACCGATCTAGCCAGATCCCAAGGTATCTGACTACATTCCGACAGGCAAGAGGCTGTCCGTGTTGTCCAATGATCGAGAACTTACGCCAATTTTTCCTGGTATCCCTAGAGGCTCCAGACAACGGCGTCCTAAAGAGAATGGTTTCCGACTTCTGAAAGTTGATTTTCAACTTCCAGTCATCGCAAAATCGTCTTATCTTATCGAAGTCACGCTGCAAGAGAGTATTAATGACCTCGATTTTTGGACCTGTTCTGTACGCTATCAAATCGTCTGCGTACGCAATAGTATGGGGAAGTGAACCTATCAAGTCGCTTGTATAAATGTTGAATAGGATCGGCGAATTGACCGCGCCTTGCTGAAGACCATTTTTAATTTGAAATATTCCAACAGAAGTCACATCGCCATTTTTCACGATGAACTGTCAAGAGAGCCTAGTCAGGTTATAGAAAAGACCCTCTAACCATACGGTGTCGAAGGCCTTCTCCAAATCAACAAGGCAGGCACCAGTACATTGGTTTTTGCCTTTATTCCATTGGATATCGGACACCAGTTTAGACGCGGCATGTGAGATATCATGCCCCGCCTTAAAACCGAATTGATTATCCGCAACTATATGTTTGTCCTGAACCCCCCAAGACAGAGCTCTATTGATTACTTTTTCAAACACCTTACTGATATTCGGAAGGAGACTTATCGAGCGGAGATTCGCTGGATTGGATATATCCTTTCCCTTTTTGGGGATAGGTTGCACCACTGCCGTTTTCCAATGCGCTGGATAATGTGCATTATTCATTGCATTATTAAATAGGGTGGTGTAAATGTCCACCGCTTCTAGAGGAAGATGTCGAAGCACGATGTACGGAATACCATCGGTCCCCACTGATTTCTTAGCCCTGATTGTGTCGAAGATCTCATGGAGCTCTTCATTCGAAATGAACGGGGGTAGGTCAACCTCTCTGGTAATGACATTATTTGCCATATTTTCGTCGCTGAACCGGGTGAAACCAGAGCCCTCCGATCGCCAGTTCTCTACTTCATTTCGAATGTAGAGGTCGTGCACCAAGACGCGATTGTCCAGGTCATAATTAGGGCCAATGGTGTCATTGGCCTTGTATATTTCCTGGAAAGTCGCTCCTATGTTCTCAACCTTCTCCTGTGGATCCTCGATCACAAAGAAGTCGTCATCACCAGCGGCCTCATTTGGATCAATACCTGCTATTGTCAGTAACCGTTCGTTGTCTGTTGTCCGCGCTATTTTAAGACACTGAAGGTCGTTTTGATTTTTTATCCGAAATAGTTTATTTATTTGCGGGAACATATTCGGGTTGCTGGTGTTTACAGCCCGAACCCTGTTGTTCCAATACGAACTTACAGAAATTCTGTAATTCTCTTTTATTAACGTTTGAAGATTTTTAATCGACGACTTCAGTGTCCTAATCTCCGGGTCTTGTCTGTCAGTTAACTGTCTGCACAAGTTTTTGAGTCTTGTCAGAAGTCTACTTTTCTGTCGGTGCAGTGCGTCAATAGTAGGATTGCGGAACAGGTCTTCGTTAGTCGTACGTCGATACCGCGGTATTGTAGCGTCCATAGTTTGTTTAATTGTCTAGTCCATTTGTTTTAGGCAATTGTCGATCTCCTCGTTTGACAAATTCCTATTGACCGGTGGATGGAGCGTGTTCGAAGCGAGTGCTCTTGTCAAGGTTGCAGAGAAGCGTGTCCATCGAGTCTTACTGTAGTTGTAAGAATATCTTGGGACAAACTCCTCCAATTCCGCAATTTCGTTAGGAACTGTAATTTTGGTGCTAAAACCGCAATGGTCACGGTCATACACGAATGTGCGCAGACAGTTTAGCGTTTGTAAATTCGTACCTGTCAGTCGTATACGTTCGTCGTACAGCATTAGATGCAAATAAGACCCGCCTCTGGGAAACGACGGGTTATCCGTCGCTTTAAGACCGAGTCTGTACATGACATCGTGCTGACCCCACCAATCGAGTAGTAGGTTCCCTCTAGTATTTGGCAAATTATTTCCCCAATCTCTGTGTTTAGCGTTGAAGTCGCCGCCGATTATAAAATAATTCTCCCCCGATTCCAGCCTCAGAAGTCGAAAAAGCGTGTCGAGCCGTTTCTCCCGCCTGGCTCTAGCTGTGGTAAATGGCTTTACCCCCACAAACTTGAGTCCTTCGCACAAGACGGTTCCAACCCCTTCAGCAGCATCGATTGCCGCTTTTCACACTTCGGTGTGAATGAGTAGTGCTCCGTCGTCGTTTCCTTTAGGAGCTCTTTGACTTTCGCATAGCCCTCCACTGTATTACAGTGGATGGCATAGCGGTCATTCCCCAATCTCTTAATGTTGAAATTTTGACCAATGACCAGCTTACACAGGTCCTTGGTAGCATTTACCTCTAGTTTATAGGTGTTGATGGGAGGCACCTTCTCCTTCTTCTTCTGCTGTTGTTAATGTTGTTGTTGTTGCTGCTGCTGTTGTTTCTGCTGCTGCTGGTTTTGTTGTTGCTGCAGTTGTTGTTTCTGCTCTTGTTGCTTTTTTTTGTTGGGAGCTTTCTACTTCTAATTGCTCCTTCTGCCTGCGTGCAGTCTGTTTTTGTCTAATAGCAAGCATTTTTTCTTTCAGCATTTGTATGCTGCTGCTAATGTCTTTTATTTGTTCATCCTCATCTTCAGACTCAGATGCTGCTAGAGAGGCAAAGTTGTTGTTGCCCCCCTCATAGTGGACCTCATCAGAGATGTTTTTTGGTTTGTTGTGTTGTGGTTGCTGTATCAGTCGTTAAAGCAGCATTTATTTTTATTTTTGATAGATTAGGAGTGGCTTTGAAGCTCCTCCTCCTTTTGATGGCTTTCGCCACAGCACCGGCAACAGTATTGTTGCCTTTTGCAACTCCCGTTATGCGTCGAGCGGAACGCTCCCCACCATCCATCACGTGATTTCCACTTTTTAGTTTTGCTTTGATTATTTATTCCAGGTTTGGCCTCAGATCGAACTCGTGTCCCAAGATTTGTTTGACCGACGCCGCTAACCGCTTGGCTACCGATTCAACAACGAAATTGCAATTAATAATATTTACAAGGAAAACTGACTCACTATTTTATTTTAAGAAAAGCCGAAACACTTCTATTCACTGCGAAGATCTGCGAACGACTGCTATCAGGTGGATTGGCACGCAAGGTGTCTTTTGGCTTTGGTCTTATGGACATGCCGTTTAATGCAACGACGACAGAAATCCTGTTGCCGAAAAATTACGAAATTGACTTTCCCTTGGCTTACGAATGGTTTCGGCCAGAATCTGATCCAGAAAAGGAATGTAGCCGAATCTTCACCGATGACTCCAATACTGATTTAGGATACGCCGCTGCTGTCTCGAAGAAGACAATGTTAGAGTTCACCTCTCGTTTATGTCGTTACCGACAGCGAGCGTTCTCCATCATCAGTCTAGACGAGTTTAGGAGGAATGCCAATACCAGACATGGCTCTATATAGTTCGTCTCTATAACAGATGGTTGGCATCGATTTGGACTTCCCGAGCTTTTTCATGGATCTGTCGGAGTGTGGAGATTTGGTCGATTATAGACTCGCCTGACAGGGACCAATCATGTTGTTGACGAAGGGTTTCAGATGTTCACACAATATAGCAGATAAGATCTTGTGTACGATGTTGAGGGGACTCACTTCTATAGTTGGCCTTTCTGAGGGGGTTCCATTTTTTTGTGGATCAGACATACACTCTTCTGAACAGATTTGAGAAATGAGTTTGTGTATGATCTCCACAAATTCACAGCAGCTTTGAATACCGTCAGGCGTCAGGTCTAGCTTAGATATTGCAATCCTTATTTCGTAGTCAGGTGGACGGAAGTTTTGGGTATCATCACCTAAGTGTTATGGTATATTCTGTCTGACTGTGGGTTGGTGGTCTTCGTCGCCTTTATACAGTCTGCAGAAGAAGTTTTTCATATTCTCAGCACCGACTGTGACTTTGCTCTGCTGCAGGGTTTTTTTCTTCACCTCTACCGGTTTCTGTATGGGTCTTCTTGCCTTGTTCCTGGAGTACAACCTCTCAATATCTTCGATCGTGCGGTTTTCATGCTCTTTTTTCTTCATTTGGAGAAGCCAATGTTCTTCCTGCCTACTGCGTTCCTAGAGCTCACGAGCAGCTCTGGTCCTTCCTTACAGCGCCGCTTTGTACGCTTCCTGTTCAGCCGCATGTACTTGCCCGTATTCTTCATCAAACCAGCGATTTCTTGGTGGTGGTCAGATGAAATCCAGCTTATCACTTGCAGCGACCCTAATAGCACGTCGGCAGCGTTACCACTGGTCCTCGGTGGCAACGCTGATGCGTTCGGCAAGGATTCTGGATGCCTCTTGCTTTTCTATGTTATATCTTCACACAATAGTTCTTCCTTTTTATGGCGCGTGAAAGTCCGAGTGGATGTTGGCTGTCCGGGAGGTTCAGTCGTCCAGTATACTGGAGGCATGTCTTATGTCGATCACAATGTGATCAATTTGATTTAGCTTTCCATGATCCGCAGACCGCCACGACCCGCTGGAAAGTCAAAAAGCCTAAGTCCGTTGCCAGATGTGGTGTCGTGTAGACTGTCTTGACAAAGATGTCCTCCTTTCCTACTCTGGCGTTAAAATGGCCTAGTACGGTTTTAACGTCATACTTCGGATGTTGATCTTATATCTTGTCGAGGAGCTCGTAGCAAACATTCTTTGGTATCGTCGTCTGCTGTGTCTCAGCCAGAGACTCTACAGGTATCTTTGCGCATCTGTATTTTGAAAGCGGCGGAGGTAACGCCAGTGACCGATAATCATTCCTCTTTAAGGTACGATGCCTCCTTCCAGGGATTTAAATGTTTCGATTGCGCCTTTTAAACTGCCATGGAACCACCCGTTGGTTTCGAAAATCCAGCTAGCTATCCCTCCTAAGCGAATAGCAAATGAAAACTACAAATACTCTTTGATACATTTCTCGTTACTTGTTTATTTACAAATTTAGATAAACTTTTCAAATTTTAGTCACATTAAAGACCTGAGTGACATACTCATATATGAGCTCGTTTCTCAGCCTCCTCGGCCTTCTCGCTCATTTGGACACTTTCGTACTTCTTAGCCCGATAATACTTCTGCAGGAATGGAGACATTAGTTCAATGTCCATGTCCTCAACCTTATTCCTTCCAAACACAAAAATTGCTAAATTAGACACAACGACTGTCAAGAAAGCCCCAAGCGCCCCATACCACAGCCAGGACATGTGATGAATAGCACTTCCCGCCGTTGGTGCGCTGTAATATTCAAAAGTGTTATCGTAAATAAGACAGGCTCCTCCGAACTTACTCATTTAAAGTTGAGTTCTGTATCGGCATTGGCACAAACGCATAAGTACAGCCCTCGATGGACACCGGCTTCTCTGGCACCACAAATTCCTTGGTTAGCGTGGCAATTTGCCCTTTTATACATATCCATGCCATGATCACTAAAGCAGTTATACTGCCCGTAAGGACGCTCTATAAAAAAATTTGAAATATCAACCGTCCTAAAGGCTTAGTGTTGAACTCACCTTTGTATTGACCCAGGGCATGCAAATGCCTACGATAAATATTCCCAACATGGGGCCTTGAGATATCGCTTGAACGGTAGCTGACAGCTGCAATACCATTCCTAGCTTCTCCACCACATACACCATTCCAATCGATGCGACACCGAATACTACAACCACAAGTCTCATCAATATCGCTGTGTGCCTCTCAGATAGGGAATGCCTTGAGAAGGGCTTCGCAAAGTCTTCCAACACAACTGCCGAGAGAGAATTCAGAACCGTCGACAGTGAACTTAGAGCGGCGCTAAATACTGCTGACACGAAGAGCCCCGCTAGACCGGGATACTTGCCGAGAACATCCATCACCAGAAGTGGCACCAGTTGATCTCGAGCTTTAGCCAGCTAAAAGAAGGTGAAATCGTTTTTCTAAGAACTGAAAAGTACAAGTAGATCTGGAGACTAAGAACTCACCTTGGTTGTCATTGGATCGCAGTCATGATATGTTGCATATGTAACCAGTCCAACGTAAGCACATGACGTAAGCAAAAATGTCAAACCAATACACGACCAGGTCAAGGTTTGCTTGATCTTATTCAAGGACGGCAGTGATACAAATCTCTGGACGGCAGGCTGAGCTATAGCAGTGTTTTGAATCCGATAAATGGTTCCACCAATAAAGATCCCCAGCATGGACATACGCACTGTTGGATCCAACGTCAGTCTGAAATTTAGAACAAATTTTGACATCTGTCAAATGAGAAGTGTCAGCAACAACTTACTCGGGAAACTCCAGCCGACCACTGTCCATGTTACGTTGCCAAACAACACCGAATCCGCCGACGTCCATAGTCCCCTTGATCATGACTAGAAATACCGTGCCAAACATGACGAAACTTTGGAAAAAATCTGTCAAAACGACAGCCTTAATACCGCCCTGTTAAAGAAAAAACAAAACCATGATAAACAAACGTCAAACAGGGTGTAAATAAACCACTTACCACACAGGTGTAAAACGTACAAATCGCACACACGATGGGAGTTATGACATGGACGTCGATGCCAGTTACTGAAATGGAGTAAACACAAACGTCAAATCATTTTGTAAGAAACTTGTCATTCAAAACCTTGCCGAATAATTAAGGGCAGGCATTCCTAATTTAACTACCAACTTCTACCAGCTTTTGAGTGAGCAAAGTGTAAATGTACAACACCCCCAAAATACAGGGGTGTTTGGGAAAACTTTTCTTTTGAGCGTCATAAGGTTGAAGTGTTGCCTTAAGCTGGTGGTGACTTCCGTTTTGTTCGCCGAGAGACAGGAAGGAAATAATTGAAATCTGAAAAGTTTTGGAATTTTCATAAGGCACCGGGGGAGGTGTATGGTATTTACATTTCGTTAATTGGAAGTTGGAGTCTGAGTTGAGTTTTCAACCCAAAATCAATATTACGGTATTTTGAAACGCCATTCGTTGTGTACCCTTAAGATGATTGTACATAGCGCGGACGTGGGGAAGTTAGGGAGGGAAAAAAGAGAGATACCGATGCGCGTTGGTTTTAAATGTTTGCAAGTTATAGTGACTAGGAAATAAAGAGCTTGGCAGGGCATTCCATAAGTGAGTTGTACGGCTTCGGAACGAATCACGATATTTCAGATTACGCCCGAAAGTGAGCTTAAGAGTATGCTGATGAACATTCATAGCGTGACGGTTGTTGCAGTTAAAAATTAGAAGGGGTGGAATGCTAATGGCAATTGCGATGGAGTACTTGTAATGAAAATAACTGATAGAACAAGGTGAGGCAGGAGACATTATGCCTGTGTTCGCGGGTGTTGAATGACTGTGTGATATTGTCAACACCTATGAGTCTTACCGCACCGTTTTGCATCTTATTGAGTAAGCGAAAAGAGGTCTTCGGAACACCTGACCAGATGTGAGCATTGTACTCCAATTTCGGGCGAACCAGATGAGAGGTTTTGAAATATTTCTTACATCGCTTGAGGAAACCTAAACATTTCGCAGCATTTTTGGCGACATCGAATATGTGGTCATTCCAACGTAAGTTTTCTTTGGCAAACATACCGAGAATGGACAATTTTTCCATTTTAAACGATGCAAGTCCCATTCATGGATAATGGCTGGGTATTTCAATTTCGCTTTAACGACAGCAGACAGCATTAAGTTTTGGAACCATTAAATTCCATTCAGTTGATAGTTCCCCAATTGGTTATGCTGTTAATATCGGAATTGAATGAGCTTAGCATACGCTTCCGTTGCCGTTCTACAGCTAAAGAGCAAGGACGTCAGTTCGGAAACGAATATGAGAAGCAGAGAGTACTGTCGGCAGCAAAGGAATATATTGGATTAGACGTAGCACATAAGCGACTATTTATGAAGATTATAAAGAGTTTCGGGGACAAAACGTACCCCTGGGGTACACCACACTTATTTTGAGAATATCAGACTTGGAATCATTCAAGATAACTTGAATGAACATTCCGAAGGTAGCTTCTAATCCATTGGAGAAGAGAGTCACCGATCCAAAATGCACGCATTTTCTGCAAAAGGGCCTAATGCCAAACTCTGCCAAATGCCTTAGAAATATCAAGTGCAACTATCTTGCTTTCGCCAGATTGATGTACGCTTTGATTCCACTTTTCGGTGAGACATGCCATCAAATCACCAGTAGACCTGCTGCTCCGAAAACCGTACTGCCCGTCATTGAGAAGTTTTTGCGTTTCGAGATATTTCATTAGTTGACAGTTTATCAGCACTTCATTGACTTTGGAAAGAAGGGTCTGTAGAAAGTGAATGAAGAAGATTTGTCTTTTTTAGGGACGGGCTGAGCAAATGCTGTTTTCCATCTGCTCGGAAAGAATCCTAAGGAGTAGGATTGGTGAAAAAGCTTTCGCAGTGGTTTTGCCAGCGAGGAAGAACACGTGTTCAGAAGGGGACATATGCCATCTGGACCTGCGGATTTGTGGATGTTAAGATCTTTGAGTACTATTGCTACTACATGAGTGCGAAAGTGTATTCGTCTCATTGAAGATGGCGGAGACAAACTACAATCTGCGAATGTTGAACTGGCGACACGCAGCAGACTGGCTTTGTCCAAAGAACTGGCAGCTGGACTGTCACTGTAAATGAGCGTGGGCCCCCGCCAATTACCAAGGCTTCGCCCATCAATGACGTTGTCTAATAAAAAGCGGGGGCAGAGCATATTACTGGTCTTATCGTAAACATCTTCAGATGACCCCACCGAAGGTTGCTACGATTTGATCGGTTACAAGTTGCCGGTCATAGGTCTTGTTGGCGGCAGGACCACCGGTAGTCCCTACCAGGACTTAAATCGCGATACCGTGGGAGTCAGGAGCCCCCCGGATTTCGGTCCGGGCCTGACTTGTTGAGGTAGGCCCCCTTGTAGGAGCGTCATGGTGGCTGTGGTTTAAACCCAAAGTCGCGGGAAGAGTCTTTCTGATAGTTTGACCCAATGTAGAGTTGCAATAAGTACTGGGTGCTGTGACCCAGAAAACCCAGAAGCCTTTGCCGAGATGCCCTTACAACGATGAAAACTCACTGCTTGGTGAGCTTTATGGGCTGGTGGAATGATCGGCCCATATTTGTTTAAAGACGATGCCGACCAGAATGTTGCCGTCATTGAAGAGCGCTATTGAAACATGATTTCGGACCTCTTCGTTCCCCAGTTGAATGGCATTGGCTTTGATTTCAACAAGACGGCGCAACATGCCACACGGAGCGCGACACCATCAATTTATTGCGGGAAATTTTTTGAGCGCATAATTTCGCGTAATGGACCTGTGAACTGGCCTCCACGATCCTGTGATCTCACGCCTTTAGATTACTTTATTTGGGGGTATGTAAAGTCACTACTCTATGCCGATAAACCAGAGACGTCAAGATTTGCCGTGTTATTGCTGATATACGGCCCCAGTTGCTCGATAAAGTTGCCGAAAGTTGTACTTCACGATTGCGCTTCATTCCAGCTAGCCGTGGCGCGAATATGCCGGACTTTTAGTACATTACATGTTTATTACTATTTCTATATTCAGTATATGTAATTACAACTAAGAAAATAATTTTAAATAGCCAAAAACTGAAGAAATGGCCTTTTTTTGTTAGAGAACTTAAATTTAAAACTTACAAACCATCTACCTATATGGGTTGTTCAATAAGTTCTGCGGTTTTTGTAGGGTTAACGTTAAAAACACAGTTTTGGTTTAAAAGCTTATATTTAATCCATTAGACATACTCGTAATGCCACTTTTGTAAAAGTCAGCAGACTTAAGGGTAAAAAAGTTTTCCAGGCACGTTTTGATCTCATCTTCGGAATTGAATTGCCTTCAGTCCAAATTGTTTTAAAGAGAGCGGTACAGATTTTAATCAGATGACGCAAGGTCTGGAGAGTACGGGGGTGCTGCATGAGTTCCCAGCCAAATGAATTCAGCTTTTGCCTTGTCACTAAAGCTGTGTGTGGTCTAACGTTGTCATGATGGAAAACAACGCCCTACCTGTTCACCAACTCTGGCTATTTTTCTTCCACTGCATGCTTCAAAGTATCGAGCAGAGAAGAATATTTAATAGCATTCAGTGTCTGAATGCGTGGAGACAAATCGAAGTAAAGGACACCTCACCAGTCCCACCAAATGCTCATCATATCCTTTTTGGGATGCAAATCTTGTGATGTTTCATCCGGAACCCACCATTCTTATGCCGAATGTTGTTCTAAGCCACCCATTTTCCGTCTCCCATAATCACTCTTTTCATGAAAACTTTAAGCGAGTTCCATCTCAACAAAGACTCACTGATCATTATGCGATCCATAATGTTCCTTTCACTGAGTTCGTGAGGAACCTAAACAAGGGCGATGTTCAACCCCTGAGCGATCTCCCGTATCGTCAAATGCTTGTCAACGCTAACTACTGCCAAGATTTGATCATCGTCTGTGTCCAGAGCGAACAGCATCAGCAAGGTTGGTATTTCCTGTACGAAAGCGTGTGAACCAACGCTGACAAGTATCTACACGCTGCAAATCCCCCTTTGAGCCTCTATCGCCTTCACACCTTTTTTAAAGAAAAAAAGCTAAATATGCCGAAAATACACTTTCTGATCCTCCATTTAAAAAAAATAAAAATTTATAAGAATTACCCCTGTTTTTAGAGAAGTTGTTAGCGCCACCGCTGATCTGTACTGGATCAGACCTTTCATGTCGATATAGAGGAACGCTACTGGAGGAATAAAGCCATCAAAGCGTACTCTCGCATGATACATATAATTGAAGTAGTAGCCTTCGGAGATCAGGTAGTATTCACGATGTCATTGCTCTTGCAATATGCCTTCGAATCAACTCAATGACATAATTGTCCACTTTTATTAGGCTTCCCCCTATTGTACAAAACCTCATTAGGATAGAATTTTATGTACTCGGACTCTGGTGTTCTGTATGAGCGAAAACAAGCCTTCTCAAACACCCGAATCTTTTCCAATAAGCTTGCTCTCACGTTGAACCACACGGGACATCCAAAAACAAGGGCCTGCTACATGGCCCTTATCACCTTCACCCTCGCATCGAATTGGCGCTGCTATAAAACAGTTTCTTTCTAAGGACAAAAGCACCTTTGGCTCTGGCCAGAGCTAAGTCTCAGACCTGTTTGTTAAAATGCAGATATTGATCTAGCCGCCAGATCCCAAGGTACCTGATTAGTGATTACATTTCGACAAGCAAGTGACTGTCCGTGTTGTCCGACGATCGAAAACTTACGCCAATTCTTTCTGGTATCCCTATAGGCCCCAGACAAAGGCGTCCTAAACAGAATGGTTTCCGACTTCTGAAAGTTGATCTTCAACTTCCAGTCGTCGCAATATCGTTTAATCTATCGAAGTCACGTGGCGAAAGTATATTAATAACCTTAAAATACTAGCACACAGCGCGGGCGAAGGAAAATCAGAGAGGTACCGGTGAACGTTGGTTTTAAATGTTTGAAGGTTATAATGACTAGGAAATAAAGAGCTAGTCAGGGCATTCCATAAGCGAGTTGTACGGCTTAAGAACGAATCACGATACTTTAGAGTACGTCCGAAAGTGGGCTTGAGGGTGTGCTGATGAGCATTCATAGCGAGGCGGGTGTTACAGTTAAAGGATTGAATGCGCGGAATGCTACTGGCTCTTTCTATGGAGCACTGTTGTTGGAAATAGCGATAAAACAGAGTGAGATACCTGTCAATCTCCTCGTATGACAGATTTCTATTGGACGCTGGGTAGAGCGCATTCGAGGAGAGTTCTCTTGTCAGCGTTCTATAGTTATACGAGCACCGTTGAGCAAACTCCTCTAATTTCGTTTCGTTCTGGGCAGTTATTTCCCTGCTGAGACCGCAATGGTCACTGCCATACACGAAATTGCATGGACAGTTTGTGGTATGCTGGTTAGTGCCTGTCAGTTCTGTTCGTATGTCGAACAGGAGGAGATCCAAATAGGACCTGTGTCTAGGAAACGACGGACTATCCATCGCCTTTAAGCCGAGTCTGTACATTACACTATGCTGAGAATAGGTTCCCTCTAGTATTTGGTGTATTATTTCCACAGTCTCTGTGTTTGGCGTGAAAATCTCCGCCGATAACATAACAATTCTCCTCCAATTCCAGCCTTAGGCCATATACGTACCCATTACGTACGTACCCATTACGGCTGGAGGTGCATTAGGCTCGACAAAAGTGAGTATATTTGATCTACCGGCGTAGCCTGTTCTGTGATCTGACGTTGAAGCTGAACCATCTGCCCTTGAATTGAGAGCAAGGTAGCCAGAATACTCGTATCAGATGCAGCTTCCGTTGCTCTATACGTTGGGGCCTGAGGAGCTACCCTAACTTGTTGTACCTTATTTCCCCTACCTGCCACCATTTGGGCATAGGTAACTTGGGAGTAATGGTTGGTGTTTGTACATCCACGAGTTGACGTCTAATTTCCACTTTCCGCTGCCGAACCAGATTTACTCTTTTGATGTATTGGTGTTCCTACATAACACACAAGTAATCTGGATTTTTTCTGAAGCGCTGTCTTTACCTAGAGCGCATTCCTCCTACTTGTGGTCCTTATCGTACCCACCGAGGCTGCATTTCGCAGTTTAACGCATCGTGCCCGAAGCTTTGTCAGCGAACACATTTTAAAATGTTGTCGCTCAGCTATACTCTTTCCCATGACACAATCTGGTAGTCTAAGACTTTGATGCTCCTTAGACCATCCAGTTTGCTATTGGGACTTATCTGAACCAGGAAGAGCGGTGGTTTCCGTTTCTTCCTTTTGGCTCTAGCCGTGAGAAATGGCTTTACCCACTCCTTCTCTTTTAGCAGTGCAAGGAGCTCCTCCGGATCAGTCGACTGTTCTAACCCGTTCAGCACCATTGTTTGCAGCTTTTCCCCTTAGGAGTGTAGGAGAAGAACTTCGTCGTCGTATCCTTCAGTAAACTTTTAATTTTCTGGTATCGCATGCCTATCCAAACTAAGTCTTTTATAAAAATGTTTGCCTATGGCCATTGTTTCCTCGTTTCCTTTAATTCCAACTGTGTTGATTGAAGGTACGCATAGCTTGGTTGATTCTGTTGTTTTTTCTGCTGCTGTTGCTGCTTCTTAGCTTGTTTTGATTTTTGTTGTTGTTGGTGGTTCTGCTGTGTTGAATTTTATTGTTGCGATTGTGCTTATTTTTCTTTTTCAGCTCTTGTGTCGGTTTTACTACCGAATTTTTCTGTGTGTTTTGTTGCGGTATAGACTCGTTCATTTTTGACTACTGCTAAGTGTCCTGGATTTGCTGCTCCTTCTGTCTTTTCGTAACTTGCTTGGCTTGGACAGTACTTTTACTTATAGCTCTTTGACGCTGCTATTTAGTGCTTGAACCTCTTCCTCTTCGTCATCTGACTACGTGGCCGCCAGCGATGCGAAAGTTGTTATGCTGCCCTTGCCCGGTGTTGTTGGCGCCTCTTCCCACACGCTACCCGGCAGCTTTTCAGTAGATGCTGAAAGGGAAGGGAGCTTCACAAGGTTAGCAGTTGGCTTCTGCTTTCTCGCTCTCTATAGGTCGGTCCAAACATTTGGTTTCCCAGTTATCTGGCGGCCCGATATTACGGCCTGGTCGTCAGATGATATCATGTCATTTGCTGGTCTTGCTTTTGATTGAAATGAATTTTTAAAAATATTTCGGGGGTCGAACTCGCGCCGCTTGCTTTGCCGGTTGCCGCCACTACCACTAGGCTACCGAACCACTTGACGATTATTATCAAATTTCTTTTTTAATTCACGGTTTTTACTTTAGAGGCCGAAAATCATTTAATCTCCGCGGAGATCTATCAAGGACGCAAACAGTCATGGCAGCACTTGTTGATACAATTGTACTCAGAGTACTTTAACTATGTCCAGACCTCTGCAGTGGATCAACTCGCATCATCACTTAACTTACTATGCGCGTTTACTAAGCCTAGCTATGCGCTTATAATGAAAATTAAATATTTGGAAGCGGTCTTGTTCTGATAGATGAGGCATTAGCCCCAATACATCTGAGAGTTCACCTGCGCCTCATCCTGATGTCGCACAACCTACGGCAAGAGCCAGAAGAAACCACATCTTGTTGACCTGATATACTGTAGTAAAGTTGTAGCAAAGAGCCCTCAGGGAATAACAATAATACGTATCAATGCCCTACGCCGCCTTAGACCTGATGAAAACAGCAATCCTAGATAATTTTGATTTAAATTTTGACTACCCATGCCATGTGAAATCTCCCAAAGCCCCGAATGCAGACACTGGAGGCCTAAAAGGCTTATTTAACTGCTATCCAAGGAACTTGGTGGGACAGATCAAAGAAGGCAACCAAAAGCTACGGCGTTTGCAATTCTGCGCAGCGCATATTTGGACGCGGATTTCTCATTATAAGCAGTCGTAAGGATAAAGAGATGTGCTTTAGGCTTATCTTTAAGCGGGAAAGCTGTAGCCAGATTTTTCAAAATCTAACTAACATGCGTGCATGCTTCAGCGGGAGAAAACAACAGGGATGGCTTTTACGAACTCTAAGAGAGAACTTTTAAGTGGCATCCCAAGTGCGACGTCAGAATAATATAATACACAGTGGCTTCACCTTTAGCAAATACGCAGACGACACGACAATACGTTTGGAAACCAACATGCGTCTTCGCGAGTAAATAAATCATCCTCGCACAAGTACCAGACTCATATCTCACATCCTAAATCGCACAAGAGCATATGATGGTCTCCTTATCAAAACGCGACGAGCTAAATTGATCACATTGCGATAGATCTAGACACGCGCACACTACAAGGTGCAAATACTGACTCTGACTACTATCTGTATCTTGTAGCAGCTAGTAATGCGGATATTGTGGACAACACCGTAAGAGGTTTCAATGTTAGACAGCTACAACGGCAAGAAAATGGCAACGCCTTTATCGAACACGTTGTCCTCAATCTGTCTCGCAGCCCTCATCACTAATACCAAGCGTGTAGAACCGGAGGCTTTGCTGTCAGAAGTCATCAGACAACTTTTACAAGGCGCCCACAAACGAGAACCCATAATTCGAGGATGAATGCCAGCGGAGCCTTGCTATCAAGTAAGAGGCTTATCATGCGCCGCTGCGTACAGGAATGAAAGTTGGAATGAAGGCTCTTGGTGTCATGTACTCGTATGAATATGAATGAGTTTTGAAAATTTTAGCCAGGCAAAACAACCGCAGACGATGTAATCAATTAGGCCAACGAGAATAGCAGTAGAGATACAGCCGATTCTAAGAATTTTCAAGCAACAAACACCAAATATAACGAGCACAACACTACTGACTGGCAGGAAGCACAATTTAACCCAGAAACCGCTGTTCGTCCGACCAAAATAATGTTAAGATACCAACATTCAAAGACAAATCAAATAACTCCACAGGTGCCCACGACTCAGCTGCCAAGGTTTTCAAGGCAGGAAGAGTTGATTAGCTCATTCCTAGGATTCGGTTAGAGCAACGCATGTCCGAGGAGTTTTATATTATTTGCATAGTCTGTCTAGTCCTGAAGAAAAGGCAGATCTCCTGAACTGCGTCAACGGGCATAAAGCTGTAAAATATATCAACAGAGATCCTTGAACAACCTAACACGACCATGTCAGTGAAGTTTAAGAACTAGTTAGTTCGTCCATCATCATTCTAACTCAGGAATATCAAAAGGATACCCTTTAGTGCTTATGTAAGCATCTTTAGAGACGAGCAATACAGTGGTATGCCTGATTTTGGCTTCCGTCCATTGTTGTTGTGCAGGATGTATTGTAGATATGACCTTGCTACTTATGTTTTGAGATATGGCAATACCGGTGTAGAACGTCAAACCTGACATCAGTATCGTAGAGTTTGACATTTTTAATGGTACACGTGCCCAGAACGTATTGTCGTACGAGTGCTACAATATTTGCGTTTTTTACAGAGGCTTAAAAAATTCATCTCAACCAATCGTGCGATGATTTTCGACGTGAATTAAGTCAACAACAGTATGCCTATCAACTGGTTTTGGTGATGAAACACTATCCCGGGCTAACGTGTTTCGCTGCTTTTCTAAATTCACGAAATTCGTCCAAAATCGCTTGTTGTGTCAGAAAACATCAATGCTGTGCGGGAACTGATATTGCAAGATTGTCATGTAACTTATCGTGACATTTAACATCACGCATGCACATTTGGCCACCAAAAAGGTTTCTTCGCGTTGGATGTCGCCATCGCTCAAAAAAAGACTTGTGTCGATAGGTGCGAAGAAATATTGGAAAAATTAGATCGCAGTCCTCCAAAAAACGTCGATAAGATCGTGGCAGGTTACAAATCATGGATCTACGCATATGAGCCCGAAACTAAACAGCAGACGACGACTTCAAGACGAGCTAAATCCAATAAAAGTTGTTCGCGCAAGAAGCATTTCGAAGCAAATGATCGCTTGTTTCTTCGAAAAATCCGGACATGTCGCCACTGTGCCATTAGATGAACGTATAAGGATTAAATCCAATGGTACATCACCAGTTGTTTGCCAAAAGTCTTTGGAGAAATAACAGAAAGTAACCACCGAAAACGGATCATTCTCCACCACGACAATGCGACTACCGAATCGTCTTGGGGTTTACGTCAGATTCTTGATTGAATCACTGAAGCTGTTCGGGCTCTGAAGCAACTAGGGCGGCCAACCGACCAGTGGGACGATTAGTTAATTTTGCATGACAGAAAAACTGGGTCCTGTCATAATTCAAGACTGGGAAACTTCATTTGATAGCCCAAATTCCAGTCCCACGTACGCAGAACTGGAAAAGTTTTTGGAAAACCGCCTTCAAGGACTGGATGCAATGGCTGCATTCTCTCGGCAAAATCTAAGAGAAGTCAGCAAAAAACCACAAACCACAACCGGTCCACAGCCATCAAGCAAATGTCAATCGATGTCCAAGTTGCTTTGGTGAGCATGTTTTAATGTTTTGCCCTGATTTCAGAAAACAAACCCCAGTACAGAGACTGACGTTTGTGATGAAAGCGAAGGTGTGAAGAAATTGTCTCAAAGCTAACCATACACAACAGCACTGCCCATCGGATTTTACCTGCTTAAAATATCACCAAAATCACCACACAGCATCATGTTCAAGAGCCCAAGGTAATCACAAACCTCTTGCGGACAAATAACACTTCTAACCCCCGTCACCCTCGTAATTCACCCTGTGAATCTGTCGACGAAAATTCACTTGTAAAGCTAGAACCGGTTCTGCTGGCTACAGCTCAAATTGGAATACGATCTGCTACTGGACATTATTTAAAACGTCGAGCTCTTTTGGACGGCGGTACCCAACCCAAGCTTCATTTATTAGTGAGTATGCGGTTCAACAACTTCACGGTTTCTTGTGCCGGTGACTGGGGTAGGGGGATCGAGCGTGGGTAAATCAACGGGTCTGGTCGATATCTCTGTGAACTCTCTCAGAGACCCTGATTTCAACATTAACTGCAAAGCCCTAATTTTACCATGTTTGGGTCATTTCATGCCCACTATGCGAATTGAGACTAAACCATTTTCTGAATTGTCGGATCTTGATTTGGCTGATCCGAAATTTCATGAACCCGGCTCTATCGACGTAATTCTGGGAGCTGATCTTTATGGCTCTCTTCTACATGAAGAGATTATGCAATCATCTGCTGGTGCTCCATTTGGGATGGGTCATCTACGGCCGCTTACCCGAATCATTATCTCGAGAGTTGCCTTCAAGTTTTTGTGCATTTTCTCAAACTGAACTCGCTGACTTAATTCAGTGTATCTGGAGATTCAACGAGCACCAGGACGTGAAAACTGTTTCCAAAATGACTGAAGATGAACTCTACTGCAAAGAATTCTGCAAGAAAACGGTACAACGGACCAGATATGGGCGATACATCATCAAATACCCGTTTAAGGATTCCATCGAGGTAACAGCACTGGCGAATTCAAGACGAGACGCCTTTAGACTCTTGCATCACCAACTACATCGCCTAGATCACAACCCAACAATGAAGATAATGTACCAAGAATTTATGTCGGAATATCTGAAGCTCGAGCACATGGAACCTGTTTACGAGGACGTGTCATCTGAAGGTGTGGGCTACATTCCCCAATATGGTGTATACAAGGAGTCATGCTCGACAACAAAATTGAGAGTTGTCTTCAATGCATCCAAGAAGTACAAATCAGGTAAACCACTTACTGATTGTCTTCATGTAGGTCCTAAGCTTCAGAGTGAGCTCTCTGCAATTATTTTGAAATGGCGTCTTCATCAAATTTATGGCATATGGCATACATTGAAAAATGCTACAGGCAAATTTGTACGAGGGTAGTCCAGCTATTTTCAGACTACTTACGGTCACCTATGGCTTAAACTGCTCGCCGTATCTTTCCATGAAGGTGCTCCACACCCTGGCCAATGATGAAGAAGCTGAATTTCCTCAAGCTGCTAAAGTACTCCGGGAATCATTCTACATGGATGACTGCCTCCATGGCACTGATTCGGTTGAGACTACTCAACAACTACAGATACAACTACAGAAGATTGCTACAACGAGGAGGTTTCCTGCTACGAAAATGGAACTCAAATTCGACCGAGTTTGTAAAAGGAATAAGCACTTACGACAATTTGAGCGACCCTTGCTGTGATTTGAATTTGGACCGTGAAACCAAGGCACTTGGGATCTACTGGTATTGTAAAAGTGATTGCATAGGCTACAAGCTGAACGTCACAAAAGTCTCGTCAGCAATCACAAAACGTCAACAACTTTCCGATGTCGCCAACATTTATGATCCAACTTGCCTGCTGTACAGAAACCTGTAGAGATAAAGAAAGACACCTTGTGATAGAGTTCGAAAAACTTTTTCTGCAGACTGTATAACGGCGAAGAAGCCGGATTTTGGGCTTCGCCGTGAGGCAGAAAAGATCAGTCAACTTAGTAAAGAGAACGGAGTAAGGATAGCAATAAATAAGCTGAAATCTAACCAAGCAACCGGACCCGACGGCTTACTGGCTGATGTACATATTCAACGCTGCTGGAAATGTCGTTGTGGAGATCATACAGCAATTCATTTCCCAGATCTGGTTAGACGAGTGTATGTCTGAAGAGTCTGAATCTCAACACCGTATGCCCGATCCACAAAAAAGGAGACCCCCTCAAATGGGCCAACGTGTAAGTCTGCTCAACATCGGATAGAAGATCTTATCTGCCATATTGTGTGAACTTCTGAAATCTGATTGATCCCTATCAGTGTCGTTTCAGACCAGGAAATTCAACAATCGACTAAATTTTCACACTCCGGCAGATCCTGGAATAAACTCCAGAAGTTCAAATCGATGCCAACATTTTTTTCATCGAATTTAAGGCTGCATATGACAGCATTTATAGCTCTTCTCTATCCCTGCCATCCTCATCCATCTGTACAGAATGGCGATTGAGAACCTTCGCTGGTCCGTCAAGGTCGGTAATGACTTAACCGAGACCTTTGATGTCAGAAAAGCTTTTAGACTTGAAAGAATTGTGCAGTACTTTGGATTTGGATTTCTTTGGGTTGAGAAGGCAATTGTACAGTAATGCCCTTTGTCGAACAACTAAGGAGACTCTACATAAGACCCCTAACATACCAGTCCTATTTTATGGCGCAGAAGTATGGGACCTATGGAAAGCCCTTCGGGCCCTTCGAAAAACATTCGGCCCGATTTCCATTGACGGTCTTTGCAGGAGACGATTCAATGACGAACTATACGAGTTATAATTCGACGTCGATCTAGTTAGAAAACTGCACTTCAGTCGCTTGAAATGGCTAGGACATGTAACATAGGACGACTGGACACCAGTGCTCCGGCTCACAGAATCTAGCTCGGTGGGACAACGCAGTAGAACCTTAGGCGACATTCCCCAATAGAAGGGGACTTCAATCAATTTGGAGTCCGCAACTGGAGGCAATTAGCTAAAGACTGAACTAACTGAAGAGGCTTGTTAGTTGAGGTCCAGTTTCATCCGAACTATAGCGCCATCTAAGTACGTAAGTACAAAGCGGCCTAAAATCTATAAAGAGGTCTTGATAATTGATGTGGACCTCTCGAATTGTCTCAAGGATCTGCCATAATGCGAATATTGTGAACTTCTCCGGCCTAAAATCAAACTGATAAGAGCCAATGAAAACGTAGACAACTAGTTTCAGTCGTAAACATGCTACCACAGGCATTGTCTGCGTTTTGAAGATGATGCTGCTAAGAAGAATGTAGTACCGACATGGTTGTCGCAGTCTAAAGCGTCTCCTTTTTTTTTTTGAATCGGGTAATTGATGCTAAGGTGCCACTCACCATTACGTTAAAATATTGCTACCTTTACTTCATTTTTGCCGGGAGCGGAAATCTTTTATTTCATTGCCCAAACTGAATGGTTCGCTTTGACTGACAGTGAAGTTTCGATCCTCACTGTCGTTTGAGTGTCTGCTCGATTGGTTTTTGCATATGCGTAGCAGCGGCTATAGCTCTGCTATTTAATCCTCTGGCTCATCTCAACAGCTTTCTGTTTTGGTCTTGTTAGCTTGTTAAGCCAACATGTCATGTTCTTTCGCCCTTTTTTAAAAATTTGTTGAATGTTGTTACTGAAAGAGCATCTCTTCATATCCTCATTTGCACAAGAGATGTGCTCATTCCTATATGCAACACCGCTTGTTTTGCCATATGTGCTTCCCTGTACTCGTTGTCAAACCAGGGGTTTTGAGGTGGCGATTGCAGTCGTTCAACGCTATTCACAGTTTTGAATTCTAAAATGTGAAGGGCAAGGATCCGAGTTTATATGGGCCGCCCATAATGATCGGAAATCTACGAATATGAAATTGAAAGAGTCCCTTACGTCGATTCCAACAAGATGAATTTTGTTGCTGCACTGCTAAAGATTCATTTTCTCCTACTCCGGCTTTAAAATTATCTAAAGAGCTTTTAACGTCATAGTGAGGCGTTGCTCGTAGGTTTCGTCGAGGAGCTCATAACCATTTGATCCAAAATAAATACAAGCTCCTCCGATCGAGTTTACATAAGATCTACCACAGATCAGTTGGGTGTTCTCTGACAGGCAACTCACCTTTAGGTAGATCAACTAACCGAGGACATTTAAAAATTAATCCCATACGCTTGAAATAAACGGGTCAGGCTCGTCCTGTGTCAGCCTTCTACTGCATCGGAATATTCCTCTTTTTCGAATAACTACGACAATAAGTTCTGGAATCCTACAGAGCACCAACAAATTAGGAGACCCTATGCGACATAGTCAGAAACTATCGGCAACTCAGTTTGTAATGGGACCAAAGATAACCCTACATGGCTCTATACTTTTGCAGATAGAGCAGATATCTGAATAAAGACAAGTCTCAATCAATTCAATTTAATTGAATTAATTTTTATTTTCAATAAAATCTATATTGGTTATGCGTTTCCGCGAAGCCTTAGGGGCTTTTCTGCAGAATGTTGTGTTTCTAACATTAGTAATTGAAATTAAGTAAGCTTAGTTTAATAAACATTCAATACAAGATTTGCACGAAAAAATTATTCGACATAAGTAATTTTGATCGCTTTGGATTTAGATTTACTTTAAGATTAAAACATTTTAACAATTTAACTTTTTTAACATTGTATTCAGATTAAAAACATTCAGTTGTTGGAATTTTGATTTAAAAGAAAGTTTTTTATGTTTTTTTTTTCTAGTTTTAAAATTTCTAATGTTTTTTTAGTTCTTGCGGAATTGTGTTGAGAATTTCAGGCACATTGCATTTCAACTGTCTTCTTCCATAGTTGTTGTAGAATCTGGGTTCTTGAAGCATACCTTGTGCACGTCTTCTTGTGTTTCTCCCATGGTTAATTGGAGAATCATAATACTCTAATATAATCGTCATCTTGAGGATGTCTTCCACATTAAGGACATTAAACCTTCCTCTCTCGGTTACATTTCGATGAGTAAATATATTTATCTTTTTTAGTGCTGCAGTTTGTTGTTTCTGAAGTTTTTTTTAAATGAGTTAACGATGCATTACCCCAGGCAAGTATTCCATATCTTAATTTGGATTCCACTAGCGCAAAGTACACTTGTCTTAGCACAGATGTTGTACTCGTAGTTTGGTACTGCAGATGCGTTAGTGCGTATAATGCTCTTTTAAGACTCGAACGTAACTCATCAATGTGCTTATCCCACAGAAAGTTATTGTCGATTATCACTCCTAGATATTTGTAATTTTGAATTATATCTATAGGACAGCTAGTCGAGGTATGGCAGTCATCATTCCTACAGTATATTTGTTGTTCGGTAGCCTTGAACTGCGGATTTCTTATATGCATCATTTTTGTGTTGGATGAGTTGATCATTAAATCATGATCGTGACACCATTATCAAACTGCATTATCAAACTCTTCCTGAATTATTGTTGTTGCCGTCTGCAAAGATCTGTGACGTATAGTATAAACAGAATCGGACCCAGTTTCGATCCTTGTGGGACTCCGTATTCTGCATGCTCTTTTTGGCTATGGGTCTCGCTGATCTTGACACAAAAAAGCCTGTTATGTAGATATTCCTTTAGCCAATCGGCCAGTAATCCTCGCATTCCTATACGTTCGAGAGCATCTATTAGCTTAGCGTGATTGAGCGTGTCAAAAGCTCAAAAACTAAGGTCCATAAATATGACCAAGACGTGGTAACTTTTGTAAAGATTTTCATTAACATGGTTTGCGAATTCTCCTAATAGCTTACCAGTGCTTTTCTTTTTCTGGAAACCGTATTGATTATCGTGGATGATGGAGTGTTTTTCAATAAAATTCTGCAGCCTGTTTGTTATGACTTCTTCGAAGCACTTTTCTACTACTGGCAATATGGATATTGGCCTGTAATTATTGAGCTGACTTTTTGTACCACCTTTGTATATTGGCCTGACCACAGCAGTTTTTAAGGCTTCTGGAATTTTTGCTTGTGTAAGACTCAAATTAATAAATTTGCACAAAATCGGCGCAAAAATTACCGTGTGAGTTTTGATATCCAACGCTCGAATACCATCAATACCAGGCGACTTATTTTCGTCAAGCAAACCAATTATTCTTGACATTTCAAATACATTTGTTTATTGAATTAAAACTGATTTGTCTAACGTTTTATTTAGGTGAATCGATATAATCGAGTCGCATTGGTGCACAATGATTTCAATTTATTCTTTAAAGTTTTTTTATACATTCGCTAGCAATATTGCTCACACACATTTGACCAGTGAAATTCTTAATTATGGTTTCATTTAGGCTAGGCTTTTTCCTTCCCATTATCTCGTTTATTAGGCTCCATGTTTTTCGGGGGTTTGATTTGTTTGATTTGATCTGGTTGAACTTGGTTTTGTAAAAGAGAGATTTTTGCGTTGTTATTTCTTTGTTTAGTTTGTTTCGAAAAGTCTTATAATTCAGTTCGAAAGTCCTGCTCAATCTGTTATTTTTCCATCTTTTGTATAACTCATCCCTTTTTTTACACTTAGCTATTAAGTCATGTGACATCCGTGGGTTATGCTTCCTTTCCATTTTTATTGTTCTTACAGCTGTAGACTTTTCGTATATGCTTTTCATTTTATCGACAAGTTTTTTGTAAAGAGAAATTACATCATTTTTATTAATCACTTCTTCCCAATTTGTTTCGGCGATTAATTCGTTTACCTTTGCGTTGCATATAAGTGACATGCTGGCCAGTTTTTCTTTTACAACTGATTGTTGCGAATTCGCAAAATATAGGGTTGGGTAATGATCTGTTATACAGCTTTCAATCACCGCTGAGTTTATTTGGTAATCCGTTGTATTAATTAAAATGTGATCAGTTGTCGATTTTGTTCCCGTCTTCGGATCTATTCTAGTATAATCTGTTATTACATTCAATAACCCCAGTGACGCCAGCATCTCTAAATATTCTTTTACGCCGTATAAATCTAGATCTTTAACATTAATATTCATATCTCTCATTACTACAATATCTCTTTTTCCCAATTGTTCAATATCGTTTCTGAATTTTTCTATAAACGCTTTTTTGCTATAACCTGGTGGTCTGTATATTCCAAATACATACTCGTATTTGTTTTTATTGTTTTCCACAATTCGAATTCAGATGCTTTCGTATGACACGCTTTCAGATGTAAGTGATGGCTATCCTATAAAACGTTTGTTCTTCTTCCTCTAAATTTGTTTCAACCAATACTATAATTTTTAATGCATTAATAAGGCGGTTTATATTCAAACAGAAGTCATTCCAATTCTTACGCAAGGATCTTATGTTAAAATTCAAGTAGCAACATTTATTTTTTGCTAATTTAACATGAAAGCCATCGTTTCTATTTGCGTTTTCTATTTTGACATTAAAAATTTTTGTGTTTCTTTTTATTTACACTGTAATTATTGTGTGCGTGTAATTTTTATAATATCGTCAACGGAACTTATTAATATGGGCTGCGTACTCTAATTTTGTCTGGCCAATATTCTTCCTGCACTTTCCCACACAAATCTCCAGTTTTCTTGCCAGGCTTTCTCCTTTGCCATCCACATCAAGTGTTTGTTATATATATTTAGTCAGCTGATTGTTGACATACAGCGAATTTGTTTGATAAATAGCATTTTCGTTATTCGGGATGCAAATGTTGCAACAATTGTGGATTTCCCAGGATTTTTTGTTTTCGTTCGATATACGAGGGCGGGTCAATAAGTCAATAAGTTTTTGAATTTCTGACCTCTTTACTGAAACAGCAACACTGCTCCTGTCAACAGGCATCTGTCAGTTGACTCCTGTCAAAATTTAAGCTTGCTGCGTCAGTTAGTTTGTGTTTGACAGCTATTTTTATCAGACTACTCACTAATTTGAGGAGAAAATGGAAAAAAGTGAATTTCGTGTGCTTATTAAGCATTATTTCTTGCGAAAAAAAAACATTTCCGAGACCAAGGCTAAGCTTGATAAATACTATGGGGACTCTGCACCATCGATTTCAATGGTAAAAAAGTGGTTTACTGAATTTCGTTGTGGCCGTACAAGCACTGAAGATGCCGAACGTCCTGGACGCCCAGTTGAGGTCTCTACACCCGAAACAATCGAAAAAATTCACGATATGGTGTTGGCCGACCGAAGATTGAAAGTGCGAGAGTTTGTGGAAGCCGTAGGGATCTCGCATGGCTCAGTGGTTTCAATTTTGAATGATCACTTGGGCATGAGAAAGCTTTCCGCAAGATGGGTGCCGCGTTTGCTCACAGTCGACCACAAACGCAATCGTGTAACAACTTCACAGGAAGGTTTGGCGTTGTTTAATCGCAATATGGAGGAGTTTTTGCGCCGTTTTGTTACCGTGGACGAAACATGGATCCATCACAACACACCAGAGAACAAACAACAGTCAAAACAGTGGGTTTCTAAGGGTGAATCGGCGCCAAAGAAGGCCAAGGTGGGTTTGTCAGCCAATAAAGTTATGGCGACTGTTTTTTGGGATGCACGCGGGATAATCCACATTGACTACCTTCAAAAGGGAAGAACAATCAATGGGGAATATTATGCCAACTTATTGGACCGATTCAATGACGATTTGAAAAAAAAACGACCTCATTTGGCCAAGAAAAAAGTTCTTTTCCACCAAGACAATGCAAGGGTGCACACATGTGCAGTTGCCATGGCAAAAATCCATGAATTGGGCTATGAATTGCTCCCTCATCCACCCTATTCTCCAGATTTGGCTCCGAGCGACTACTTCTTGTTCCCAAACCTGAAGAAATGGCTTGGTGGAAAAAGATTTGACTCCAATGATGAAGTCATCTCGCAAACAAAGGCCTATTTTGAGGACCTCGACAAATTATTTTTTTTGGAAGGGATAAAAAAATTGGAGAAGCGTTGGACAAAGTGTATAGAGCTCAAGGGAGACTACGTTGAAAAATAAAATTATTTTTTTATCAAAAAATCTGTGTTTTAATCCAAAAGTCACGGACTTATTGACCTGCCCTCGTACCTATATCCGTGATATCATTGTCGTTTACCTCACAATTATGCCCTTTACAATTTCTGTTAGGTTATCTTGTTGTGTAGTGGGAATATTTTTAATACCAATATTGTTTATAATTGCTTGCTGTTCGAGTGTGTTGATATGTGATTGCATGCTTTCTATTATTTCATCCTTTTTTTTATTGCCTTCTCTGAGGTCTTTCAATTCTTTGTTTATGTTTTCTATAAAGTCGTTATTTTTCTTCATGTAGGTTATGTACCCAACAAATTCCGATACCCGATCCATGTTTTCATTTCCCTTTTAGAGTCAAATACAATATTTTCCCACACTTTTCACGATAACGGCAAGTCAATGGTTGCAACAAAGTTGCAAAGGAAGTGTCAAGTATCGGAAAAGTCACACGCGCAACATAAAAAATAAAGCTGAGATAGCAAAGTAAAAAGTAATTTAAGGGAATGCCAAGTGGGCACCAGTAGTCAGTAAGTTAAAAGTGTTAGATTAGATTGGAGAAATAAAGAATAAAATTTTTTTTCGACAAATCCGAAATTAAGTTTTTAAATGGCGCAGTCGGTAGGATTCAAACAAACAGTTTGAATCCATATGAGAACGAGCGAAACGAAAACGCGTAAAGTGTGAGAAGTGTCTCTCAAGATCAAGGCAAAAGTTCGACTCTGAAAAAAAAAACTTTTGGAGGAGCATACGTGCAACTGTGTACCAAGTGTGAGAATATATTCTACTATTGGACCCATTAAATAAAAACCTCTAAAAGTACATTAAATAAAATCGTATACCGGAGGAAGAAGTGTTTCTAAAAATCAGAAAAGATAAACCTCAAACCGGATATATTAAGTGAAACTTTATTGACCCAGTGATCTAACATTATTTAAAAGGTTAGCTAAAAATAAGCTAAACCAGGTGCTGACTCAAACTTAACAAAAGAATAAAAAAAACATCAAACATTCACCATTCATCGTAAAGATAGAATCCCCCAGTTTTTCAAAGACGTCATTAAAAGAGAAATGAAAACATGGATCGGGTATCGGAATTTGGCCAAAGAAACCAACGGTGGTTACTAAAACTTCAAGAGTACCAATTTGACATCGAATATCTGAAGGGAAAAGAAAAGAAAATAGCAGACCTTCTAAGCCGAATTCCGGAGATTAACAACAAAGCTAATTTTAACGATCAAATAGACTATCAATCAATAGATAATATTTCAGAAGATGCCACAGTTCATTCACAAGATGAACAACAATTAGATCATATCTCAATAAAAGAAACAATAGTAAATATTTATAAAACACAATTAATACTCACTAACGACACTAACACAGAAATAGAAGTGGTACACAATAGAAGAATTATTTACGTAGACATGACTAGAGAAATAGGTTATTGGACCGATTTATTGCGGAGATACATTAAACCAGGTGTTATAGGAATATACACTGAACTATCTGATCATGAGTTTAATAAGATACAACAACTTTTAATTGAACTTTTTAGTCATGACAAGAAAATTAAATTCGTAAAGGCAACTCTGAGGGCTAGGGAAATAGAGACTTTGGAAGAAGTTCAGAAATAAATTTCAATTTACCACACAAAAGAAAGCTTACATAGCGGTATCGTTGAAACATACCACAGCCTGAAAAATAAAATCTATTATCCGAAATTAGTAAAAGAAATAACAAAAATAATTAATAACTGCAAGACATGTCTAGAAGTCAAGTATGAAAGGAAACCGAATAAACCTAAATTTGATATTAGCGAAACACCTTCTAGGCCAAACGAAATTTTACATATGGACATCTATTACTTCATGAAACAATCATTTTTAACCTTAATACTCGTAGATAAATTAACAAAAAAAGCATATGTCTATTTTTTAACCAATAGAAATTGGATTAAGAAAATTGAAACTTTAGAAGAACACTTTTCGAAGTTCGGTAAACCTAAAAAATTAATAACAGATAACGAATTTAGATCCGAAAACTTCAAAGCATTTTTAACCGAACAACAGGTTGATTTACACCTAACCAAAGCAAACACACACACGGGAAATAGTGATATCGAAAGATTTCATTCGACCCTCCAAGAGAAATTAGTAACAATTAGAAACGAAGACTTAACACTAGTTCAAAAAGTCCATAGGGCAGTCAATAACTATAATAATAGGTATCACTCAACAATAGAAATGACCCCAGAAGAAGCAATGTTTGCTGACTTTGCAACACTTGCTAATAGGATAAAACGGAAAAAAGAAAAATACATTAATAAACTAAACCAAGATAGGCAAGAATATAGAGAGAATAGGAAAATAGTACCAGTTAAGAATTATAGGAGAAACTATTACATAAATGAACCTAGGTATAGACTTAAGAAAATGGATAAAGAGCACCCAATAAATATTAAGCCACCACGTAAATTTGCAGATGACGACATTTACATATCTAATACTGACCTTACCAGTAACACAACCAGCAATAGCTACACTACAAATAACCCCACTAACAACTGACAACGGATACGCTTTAATCAACATGGGACAAACAGAAATAATAAAAGATACAAAAACAATACTTCACATAATTGTTACTAACGAATTTCAACGAATCCTGAATATGATAACAGAAAGTTTAAGGACACTACAAATAGCAGACGACGTGACAATTAGAAAATTAATAACCAACATTGAAGCAAAACTAAAAGCAATAGAACCCGGAAAGACAAGACAAAAAAGAGGACTTATAAACCTAATAGGTACAGCACAAAAGTGGCTATTTGGAACTATGGACGATAATGACAGACAGGACATAACAGAAAATATTAGAAATATAGAAGAAAATGACATGAAATAAACAAATAAACAAATCGAAATCAATTCCCATTTTGATGACACAATCAGTGACCTTAAGAGCATCATAGAAATAGATAGGAACCAATTAATCCAGACATATAAAGAACTTACAGAAGATAAATTAAATCAAATAATAGATAGTATTGCTCTAGTTAAACAAGGACTTGTCCACCCAAGTCTGATGACGGCGACAGAAATAACCGAGACAGAACTAGATTTATATAAGTTAAAGAATATAAGAATAGGTTTGTTAAAATATAGCACAGGGAAATTAATCATTACAATTAAAATACCACATTACTTATAAACTAGTAGATTTTAAGCTTATCACAGCAGTACCCACAGAAAGAAATCAGGAAATAATAATTGAAGACCAATATGTTATAGAAATTAATCGAACTAAATATCAATACGACAATAAAATTTTATATGAAAAAGATTTAATACCAATAAACAATTGTATTACAAAACAAAACTGTGAAATGAAAGAAAATAAATTAATGGAAATTGTATCACTAGATGAATATACTATACTGTGTAAAAATACTCGTATGAATAACGAAACAATTATAAACCATTGCGATGATCGAAACATAAAATTAAGTGGAAACTATTTAATTGTAATCAATAATTGCTCAATAGAAATACTTAATCAAACGTTTGGCAATAAAAATATACAATTTATGGACAGATTCTTCTACAATGAAGAAGAAAAAATCAATTTTACTAGGAAGCTAGACTTTAAGGAAATTATGTTAAAAACGTTTGTAAACTTAAATAATATTAAAATCTTAAGATTTCATAAAAATGTTAATTACATCGCTATCTCAACTTTATTAATAATCATGATCATAATCAGCATTTTAATAATAACCATTACTGGAAGCAATAAAAAACTGAAACTTGTAATTAAGAACCAAATTCTCAAAAATATAAAAATTCTGGAGAATTTTCAGACTAACGGGGGAGAGGTTATGTACCCAACAAATTCCGATACCCGATCCATGTTTTCATTTCCCTTTTAGAGTCAAATACAATATTTTCCCACACTTTTCACGATAACGGCAAGTCAATGGTTGCAACAAAGTTGCAAAGGAAGTGTCATAAAAAATAAAGCTGAGATAGCAAAGTAAAAAGTAATTTAAGGGAATGCCAAGTGGGCACCAGTAGTCAGTAAGTTAAAAGTGTTAGATTAGATTGGAGAAATAAAGAATAAAATTTTTTTTCGACAAATCCGAAATTAAGTTTTTAAATTGTATGTGTTGAGTTCATCGTACTTTGCCGCTAGGAAATCGCAGCTTGCCGTAATTTCTTTGATTTCCCCTCGCAGTAGACGTATTTCCGCTAGAATAGTCGAGTTACTGTGACTTGAGATGTTTTTAGCTAGGTTGCCGGGGGTGCTGGGCTCTCTCATCCTTTTTGATGGTTGTTCCTGTTGGGGTGAGGGGACGTTGCTAACTGCAGCCGTACTTTGGACATCTTCACTATTTCTGCATAATTGGCATTTCCACACGTCTCTTCTCGATCCCATGGTTCTCCATGATTTTTCTGTGACCGTAGTGCAAAGCGAACACACAGCAAAGTCACTTTCGGCGGGGATATTATCACTGAAATGTCCGCACACATACATGTTAAGGGGTGGAGAATTCAAACTGTGGGAATGACTGTTAAATATTATTTTAAAACCGATAGGGAGTTGTATGATTTTGATATACTATTTCCTTTTGTAAAGACTTGTTTTTTTAAAAAAAGAAAAAAAATCACTGTCTTAGGATTGTTTGTTTGCTATCCTGCAGAATTAATACTTTTAATACTTTTAAACTTTGCTTTAAGAATCTAAATCACGAAGCGGTTAAAATAAAAACACGTCCTCATACACTAAGCTCACGAACTCATATCGTAAAGACCTGGCGGGGTCTGGAGAAATAAGTACACCTGGCCACAGAAATCACCTACGAAAAAGGCTACAAGCAGCTGTCAAAACAGCTCCGTGTGTAGTAATACAAATGAAACTGGTCGAAGCGCCAACATGAAAGGCCTAATTGGTAGTCTGGGGACGTCAAAGAAGCCCAACTCAACGGACAGGAGACTCGTCCAACATAAGGGTAAGTTTTTTCGTTAATTTTAGTTTTAAAATTTTCTTGTATATATATTTTACCTTGATTAAATGTTAAGGCCGGCACATAAACAGCAATTGGCATCCACAGGGTCTGAAATAATAAAATAAACTCATCACTTGCTTATACGTCTATCTAAAGGACCCGCCAATAGAACTTACAGATTCCATGATAAAGAGTAGAGCTCCAAAGAACTGAATCCGACGGTCGAATCTCCTTTCAAAGTACTAAAACACGAAAAAGTCAATATTAGTTATGGAACAATTTCTACAAGGATTATGTAAGCAATATTACGTGCACATGATGGTAGAGCATATGGAGCCACAATGGTGCATATAATTACAAGAAATTCGAGTTAAATGATAGCACATGTAAAGCAGTTCTTGTAGCGCCTACAAGCACCTGTAGATACAAAAACAATTAAAACAAAAATAAAGTCAGAAGTTGTACGTATACTTACCTAGGGACATTCGAATCCTTTTTGCAATAAGCTAATCATATCTCTGAAGCTTATGCGACATTTATGATTCTCAGAAGTAAAAGTCTGAGGCGATTAAATAAAGCGCAACCTAAAAGATACCTGTTGCTCAGAATGCAAACTAATATTGTATTTCCAAGACTATGATCCATGGTAGTGATTTGTTCTCTTGAAAGGACCCTGATTTGCAGTAGTTTTTGACGATTTATTTGTTCTTATTTAGCAAAGACTTTAGTGGGCGATGTGTACTATTCTCTGAAGGATCTAGCCCTCTACGATGGGGATTGTGCCATCGGAATAACTCCCCGACCACGGACTATGGATAAACCTATTTTTGATAACCCCAATAACAAAAAAAACAGGAACATTCAGCTTTGCACGTGGAATGCTCGGACCCTTATTACCCCATATATAGCGGAGGCCCTGAATCGGTGGCTTTGCCATCAGAGGAAGAAGTCTTGAACTACAGACATTCGAGCAAGCACCTGCTTACAATTCGTATCAACCCGTAATTCACAAATATAAGCCTAATATGCGCCCACGTTCTCAAAGACGTAACGATTACTTCTACGATCACCTCGACCAGATATGCATATGGTATAAGCAATATCCTCAGCTTGACGTTAAGATTTTCGTGATTTTAACATGGCCTATACGACACCATCTCCAAAATGAACTCAGGCTAATCGACTTCTGGGCGGGCTGACATGTCCTCGTAGCACGCATGAGACCGATCCCATGGCAATCTCAAGTTTAGTACCAGCAGCGAACAAGGCTCTCCGTTAACCCAATGTTCAAGGGCGACAGGAGAAACTTGGACTTCTCAGGAAAAAAAAAAGAAGTTGAGAAGCGATGGATTGAAATCATGATAAGTGCTGCTTTATAGTCCGTATATTCGGAAGCCCCAACAAAAAGTGAAGCCAAGCTTTGGGGCAGATTAAACCATTCAACGTGAACGACGATGGGCCACAACTTCATCCACCGAACCAACAAGAAAGATGTTTAAAGCAGTATAGGGAGCAGACGGACTCCCCTAAGAACCATTAATAGCAGAGGAGGTTTCTAAGGCGCGTGTGATGAATATCTTCTCCAATTTCAGAAAAGAAGTCCTCCTTCCAACTACTACACTTATAAGCAGCCTATTCATTTGAATAGGCACGGCTTGGTTCTCGTACACTTCTTCTCTAGTCTCTAGTTGCCTTCGAAAATGTTTTGCCTTTTCGATTTTGCGGCACACATTCAGTTCGGAGTCATCATGGTCTACCGAGACCTACCAGAGTCGGTGATACCCACCGTTCCGGTTTTGTTGGGAGTTCTTGAGAGACTTGGTTGCTGGTGCATCTTCGGCAATTCGTTTTGTTGCTTTGGACGATTCATTAAAATTCAAGACCATCTTCTGTCTTGATGAATGTTACCATCCAAACTCTTCATTGAACGTTGTTTCGAATTAACGACGACAAATGAGTTCTTTGACACAGAGTCCAACTCTAGCCCCCGCTGGCTGCTTTTTCGGTCTTTGAGTCCTACTGTGGGCTTCCTTCTTTTTGCTGAGAATTTCTGCTTTTAGCTTGGTTCCATCTGCTGCTAAGACCGCTGTAGGCCGAAATTTCACTAATGTACACCTATCTATCGGTTTCCAGGTGTCTGCCGATAGCCATATGCGACGACTTTTCAGCCCTTTACCGACGTAGACAACATGCCCTAGTAGGTCATTTATATTTACCTACATCTTGCCGCTGACAATTTCTGCTTCTAAGGCAAAAGTTGTATTGAATTGAGCTGTTGGTGCACTTGGAGAACCCTGGTTCATGAATGTACGAATGTCCGATGTCAGCTCCACGTCTGTTTCGGATGTCTGGGAGACAATTTCTGAAGCGCGAGCAGATCAATCTGGTTTCCATCCGAGACCCTACTGACCTTGTGTGATTTTGCAAAGTCTACAAAACACATACAGCTGTCTTATCTCATCACGTGCTAAGGCTTTGCGTTATCGCTTTTTGCTTTGGCTTTAAATTCTCCCATCACCATAATGAAGTCCCCATTAGGCGGTTGGTTTTAGATGACACCTTAGTGGTTATAGGAATTGCCCTTGTTAGTGTTAGTCGTGTCTTCGACCTGTCTATAACCCTGATAGATGTTTAGATAAGAAAGATGGTAAGTAGGGGCAACCACATAGGGGCTTTCGAACACTCTGTGCCTTAACTACTTTCCCGTCGGATATGCGACAACAACCTCTTCGTGGCTGCCACCGGTAACAGATTCCTAGGTACTAGGCACAAGGTGTGCCAAATATAGTCGGGCGAAGTAGGTAGATTCTCTAAAATCCCCAATCCAAGATGGAACAGCACATGCTGCCGGATGCGTGGCTTAAAGGGCGTTTGGTCGCTAATGTGCGGTCAGGCATTCCCGCATTTCAATAAAAGGCTTATTGCACTATCGGAGCTCTGGTGCAGTGGACCAACATACCTTTTTACTGGTGGGAAAAATTAATGAGTCAAACGAAAACAACAAAAAAAAAATGGGATGCGTCCATAAAGCTTTCACAATCAAAAGAGACCAGCAGTTCCGAGATGAACCATCGACGATGAATGGGGAAAATTCGAGAAGATTAAGTGCCGCCGGGAAGAATTGCTGGCACACCTTGTGAAAAAGGGACTGAGCAGAAAAGAAGCGTACGGTTCATTGGAGAAAAGATTGGGTAAGAATGCGGACCTGAAAGTCAAATATTCAAAATTTATGACGGAACATATGGACCTGGCCCCCTTGTCATTAATTAGCAAGGTTGATGTTATGCAGCTACATTATTTTATGCCCCATTAGTATGTTCTCCAGCTTGAAAGTTCGTCCGCAAAACTTAGAGCAGTATTCGATGTATCGTGTCGCATTAACTTCTTATCTGTCGCTCAACATTGTTCTGATGGTAGCATCCATGGTTGTTCTTCGATTTAGATGTCACAGATTTGTCTTAACTACATAAAAAAGATGTAACGCCAAATGGACATGGATGCAGAGGATAGGAAATATCAATTTATTCTTAGGATACTCGATCCAAATCATTCATTCATTCATTCGTTCTTGTATCCCCTTGTGGGTTCTAGGGCCTCTACTATGCCTGCGCGCCATCGACTGCAGTTTCTAGAAATGTGCCCCAGCTCTCCCTGGCTTTTTCCTAGTTGCCGTGCTTCCTTCTCAACTGTTCTGCGCCACGTACTCCTAGGACCGCCGCGCATCCTGCCGTCCTGAGTAAGCGGGTTCCATTGCATCGCTTGGTTAGCTATGGACCTGCCACTTTCGTCGTTGTATGATTGTGCCTATAGGTTCATGGTCCGTTCTCTGATAAAGCTGTTCGTTAGAGATACGGCTTGGCCAGAATATCTTTAAGATGCAGCGAAGGCACCTATTGGCAAACGTTTGCAGCTTCCTCGTGATAGTGGTAGTCACCCTCCAGGTACCACATCCATATAGTAGCACGGATTCAACGTTGGAGCGGAATAGTCGTAGCTTGGTGTTTATGCTAATTGCATTACTTCGCCAAACTGTGGATAGCATACCAAGTGCAGATTTTGCTTTGCCTATGCGGTTGGCTATATCGAGTTTGGTTCTGCCATCGCTTGAGACAATACTCCCAAGGTATCGCAAACTCTCTACTCTCTCAACCGTCTGTCCAGCCATACACATATGAGTTGATGAGTTTGGTGTTAGTCTGATCATTTTTGTTTTTGCCGAGTTAATTTTCAGCCCAACGACGTCTGCTTCCCTCTCCACATTTGTTGTCATTTGGTGAAGGTCCAATATTCTGTGAGACAGAAGCCATACATCGTGGGCGTAGTCAAGGTGTTTGAGTTCAGATGTAAGAGTCCATCGAATGCCTCCATTTCCTGTTAACAAGGCTGCATTCAGCACATCGCTAATCACCAATAGAAACAGTATTGGTGAAAGTATGCAGCCTTGCCTAACGCCAGATAAATTCCCGATTGACACCATCAAACGCCTTTTCAAAATCGATGAACAGCAGGTGAAGTGGTGATAGGTACTCAACACACTGCTCGATGATGATCCGCAAGGTGTTGATGTAGTCGACGACACAGGAGGATCCAGAGATGAAACCTGCTTGTTCGGCGTCGAGTGTGTCTTCAAGGTGTTCTTTGATTCACTCCAGGATGATTTTAGCTATTATCTTGGCCACAGGGGGCAGCACGCAGCACGCAGCACGCAGATACCTCTTCAGTTTTCGCACTGCATTAGATTGCCTTTTTTAGGGAGCTTGACGATCATTCCCTTCTTCCACTCGTCCCGAAAACTCTCGGCTTCCCATGTTCTCCCGACAAGTGGGAACAGCAGCTCAGCTGATGCCGTTGACGCAGCTAGAAACAGCTCCGCAGGTATGCCGTCAAGTCCTACCGCCTTATTGGTTTTCAGTGCTTTGGTCGCGGCAGTAATTTCTTCCTTACTTGTGGTGCGAATTCGGGAATGTCTTTCTACGGACACTTCAGTCTGACTTGGGTGCATATTGCTGGTGAATACTCGGTTTAGAACCGAAGCAAAATCATCTTTGATCCTCATCTGAACGAACCGTGTAAGCCTTTCACTGGGTGTTGAGTAGAGCTTCGGCCACCTATAAGCTCTTTGGTGATTCTGTAAATTCCTTGTGAGAGATGGTCCCTTAGTTCTTGGCGCAGTGTGGGAACTCTCAGTCGGTCTACCTTGAACCTAGGTATTCTTGTGTCGTTAGATCTTCGAACGGCAGCAGTGCGTAATTGGACAGTAGCTATCATAAGATGGTGATCTCGTATCAACCCCATGTCTACTCCTCGTCTGTTTCGGACGTCTAGAAGACTAGAAGACTACTTCTAAAACGACGACTGATGGAAAAATGGTCTATTTGGTTGGAGGTTGCTTGCCTGGCATGGTGCCACCTACGACAAGACGATTTGCGTTGCAAAAGTCAACAAATCTTTCGCCGTTGCCACTGCGGTTGATTAATCCGTGCCGTCATATAACATGTTTGAGCCCTTCGTTGTCGCTGCCTACGCTGGCATTAAGGTCCCCCATCACAATGACAATGTCGCCGTTGGTTGGATTTCCATAGCAACAGGTCGACTGATGATTTGATGCCATGTCTTACCGAAAAGTGGAATTAAAGTGTACATCAATCTGGTGAAAGCAAGATACATAGTTGCACTTGATATCTTTAAGGCATTTGACGGAGTTTGGCATCAGGCTCTTTTGACGAAAATGCGAGCTTTTGGGATCGACGACTCTCTTCTTCAGTGGATTATAAATTACCTTTCGGAACGTTTAATTCAAGTTGCCCTGGATGGTTTTAAGTCTGATATTCACAAAATAAATGTTGTTGAGCCCCAGGGTTCCGTTCTCTCTCCGACACTCTTTTTAATTTTCATTAATGATCTCTTGTTTGTTACTGCTAATCCAATATATTCCTTTGCTGACGACAGTACTCTCTGTTTTTCATATTCGTTCCCGGACTCACGTCCCTGCTCTTTGGCTGTAGAACGGGAACGGAAGCGTATGCTAAGCTCATTCAATTCCGATATAAACAGCATAACCAATTGGGGAACTATCAACCGAGTGAAATTTAATGCTTCCAAAAGTCAATGCTGTCTGCTGTCGTTAAAGCGAAATTGAAATACCCAGCCATTATCCAAGTGCCATTCACTTGCATCGTTGAAACCGAAAAACTTCCCATTCTCGGTATGCGTCTCAATGAAAACTTACATTGGGATGACCACATATTCGGTGTCGCCAGAAATGCTGCGAAATGTCTAGCTTTCCTCAAGTGATGTAAATGCCCACATCTCTTCGGGTGCGCCCAATACATCTCTGCACGTGCTATATAGGATCCAAAATTATGAGTCTCATAGGTGATACTAATATCACTCAAACAATGGACACTCGAACACCGACGTAAGGTCTCGTGTCTCACTCTGTTTTATCGCTATTTCCGCTACCAGTGCTCCATAGAAATTGCCGATAGCATTCCGCCCCTTCAAACCTTTAACCGTAACACCCGTCTCGCTATGAATGCTCATCAGTATACCCTCAAGCCCACTTTCGGACGTACTCTAAAATATCGTGATAACGTTCACCGGTACCTCTCTTTCCATCCTCCCTGATTTTCCTTCTCCCGCGCTGTGTGCGAACATTTTAAGGGTACTTAATCCCTTGAGCGCGCGCAAATTATAAAAACACAAAACCGTAGAAATCAAGCAGACAATCACTCTTGCCAATCGCTGTTTGGACTGGGAAACAACTGAAAGACGAAACCTTCGCACAAAAAACGTGAAAATACCCTCAACGGAGATTGGAAAGAAAACACAACAAGGAACTATATGGGGTATACAGGCGCACTTAAGGGCTTGAATTCATCGGTACTGATGGCTACATCATCTTGAGGTACTCAACACGACCGCGGCTGCCTTAAATGCCCTCAAGTCTATCAAGAGATGTCACGGTCAAGGAAGATCTCGGCTTAGGTGGTTCGTTCAAATGAGTAGGGATGTCAACCAACTAGGTGTGCGCACCTACGAGTACTTTGCGCTAAGTGAAGAAATTTGCTGATTAAGGCCTCGATCGACCTCGCTGGTCCTCAGCTCCAGTTCATGTCCAGGGCTCTCCCAGAAGTTCTTGGAAATTGGATTGTTCCTAACTTAAACCAAAGGCAAGCTCTATAAAACGAATCTATTCACGTTTAAGACCTTCATAGATAGGCCTACGTCTACAAAATGTGGACTTCATTAACTATTACCTTAGATACAATTAAAGAACGTAAGTGCACAGAGGTATTCCTGAAAGTGAACTGAAAGGCATACTTGTCATTGGTGTCTTTGAAGACGGCTGCATGAAATGAGTTTCCAAAGAAACGGCAATAGACAGTCAAAAAGATATTTCCAAGAATTTTCCTATATCAAGCATATTGCCCTTGAATTGAAAACCTAAAAAAGAAAACCTCCCTTTCCAACCATTTCCGAGTTGTATCGGTCAAAGTTCCTAGGAAAATCCTTATCAAAGGTTAATGGCCTCCGGGAAAAGAAATCAACAATTCCCCCACGATTGCTCATGCTGTGTTCTCCTTCACTTAAGTTGGCTTTTATTAAAAAACGAATCTTCGAGTTCTTGCCTTCATCCAAAACGGTCTAAATGGGCAATAACCGACGAATCAAAGGCACACTCTCCTTTTTGATCAGATGAGAAGGATTCAACCACCAAACGATCAGAGGTATATATTCGTACATCTGCCAAAGAATTGCCTATAATCAAGTAAGATTCCGACTCAGTTGGAAACAGTTGAAAACAGTTGAAAACAGGCGTTTCCAACAGATACTTTTGGCATTTTATTGATTTTCCTGAGGCTCGTATGCACCACGTACTCGTACACAGGTGCTAGATGCGTGGCAATCCGTGAAATGTGAACTCCGGATATTTCCTTTTTTTTTTTTTTTTGGGAGGCAGAACGTGTTTTAGTTGGTCTTTAGGGCGACGATGGCAGTGGGAAAGCACTCAACCGTTGTGATGGTGACAGAATGGAAAGCCTAACCTTTAGATTGGCATTGCGTGGGGCAAATGTACGAGTGATACCATATTGGGTAATATAATAAGCCGGATGTCTCCTGGATCACGTCCTGGTTCACGTTTCTCCCTGGAGTAGGAAATCCATATTTTCTGCTTATTGTCCCGAAATGTGTTGGAGGTTTCATTTATCTGACAGTCTGGTAGTCATGAGCATTTTCGGGAGTCGCTACTTGAATTTTTGGGTGGATTACGATGCAAATAACGGTTAGTTGTTAGGATGACGTATGGATGTTGATGGAAAGATTATGAAGGATTTATTTGTGTTTTGCCAATGCTGTGGAAGTTGTTCTCAAATATTTATTGGTCCCATATCGGTTCGGTGTTTTGGGAAAAGTGGTCCGTCCGTTTTTGTCTGAGTGATTTTGGTTTATTTCTTGTGAATTTGGCGAATTCCAAGGGATTGAGTTACATAAAGCGGAATGCAGACGTTCGAATGAGTATTATGTGTGGCCCGATAATACTCCTACATCGTAACAAGAATTTTATTTGTGGCATCATGTGGTGGTAATTTAGTGGAATATCAAATAACATAAGAAGATTTTGGATTCATTTTATGAGAGAGGCACGTTTTATTAATTTGAGTGGGAAGGTCCTGAATATAAATTCAGTTACAGCATACGTTGTGGAAAGGTAGAAATGGGGGAGATAGAGTTCTTTAGAAATATAGTGGACAACGGAAGTACTGTTCTGTATAAATGCAGCAGACATCGTTCTTCCTAAGAGTAAATATGGATTTATTAGGGGCACAGGACATTGAGGATTAACTGTTGTGAGTCGGGTATGCCTTTCCAATTTGTGGTAGAATGGGCAACGAAGAATGCTATTTTTTCCTTCTTGAGATCTTAAGATTTAATTGTGTTTGAGTGCTGCGTAACACTTCTCATTTGGCAACCCTGACATTCCTTTATATTCCTGCAGAAAAAACTATGGAAAGTCCAGGTAAAACGGGAAACATCCTCAGGCAGACGACCTTGTTTTATATAACGCGGGCGATCAAAAAAGTTCAACGATGCTCTGTTGTGGACTTCGAATCAATGGTGGATCCACTTACAATCAGTCATGACCACTCCCGTTGCAAGCCAGTCTCATGTCTTCCCTGCAAACGCCCGATAGCTCAGGCCCACATATCAGTTTCTACAACATTTGCACACATATCCCCTATTTTTGTCGTACTGAGCGATTTTTTAGCCTGGTGGCCCTGAATATCCTTGTAATTCGGAGTGTGGGACATTGTCCATGTGGCGAATAGGCACACAAGTATCAACCAAGTCATCATTATCGGTACGTTCCTAATTAGAACCACAGGTCCTATAACGTCCGGCATTAAACTCGACAGTGCCCATACTGCCCCAGAAGACTTCTCTCTTAATGTAAGGACCCAACTCAATGATTTGCCCAGCAATCTTTATAAAAATATGTTCAACGTTTGTCCTGACTCTTATTAACGCCTTTTATGGTTAGCACGCGCTCAAAGGATTATGAGCAGCTATCAAGTGTTTAAAGACAGAAACATTTTGGAGAAAAGAAGGAAAGGTACTCGTATTGATGAACGTTGGTTTTGAATGTTTGGAGACTATAACGACTGGGAACAAAGAGTGGCATAAGTGAGTTGTATGGCTTTTAGAAGAATCATAGTGTTTCAGTGGACTTGAAGGTAAAGTGAAAGCGAGGCGATTGTAACGATTAAATATTTGAAGTGGCGGAATGATGTTACGTTGGAAAAAAGCTACTGAACAAGGTAATGCAAGAAACGTTACGTCGGTGTTGGAGGATGTTTGGCATTCGGCGTCATGTACGATTTTTATTATTTTGAATTCTATTCAGCGGGTACATAGAAGTTTTAAGTAAGTAAGTAGTGGTAAAGTATTTCTTACATAACTAAAGGGAAATAATAAATATGTTGGATTAGAAGTAGCAGAAGGATCTCCGAGACTAAGTCAGGGTCTTGGTAAAGACGCAGCTCTCAAATACCCGAACTAGTATTTATAATAGAACTGAAACTGGAACCAGGGGTATTTACAATGGAACTGGGTCTCCAGGTTGGCGGTTATGCCGCCGGGGAACTGCAAGGCCACGGAAAAGAAATTAAGTTACGAAGCAACAACAAGCCTCGGATACGGACGGAAGTACTGTTGACCACCCCTGAAAACGACATTCGGATCTGCACTTGGAATGTTAGGTCCCATAATAGGCCACATGCAGCTTAACAAGCAGCGGAGGCCCTCGAATGCTGCAAACTCGATATTAACGCCATCCAAGAAATGGGATAAGATAGGCTGAACAAAAAGAGAATGAAAAGCTACGACATCTACTTTGCTTTGCTATCAATTGCAAAGCAGCGCCTATTTGGATACGGATTTGTTGTTAGAAGCAGACTTAGGCAAGAAGTCCTGAGTATCCGGGATGTAAACGAGCGCATTGTAATAATCCGTATTAAGGCTAAATTTGTCAACATTAGCCTTATATGCGCGCATGCCTCCACAGAGGAAAAACATGACGACACTTCTAAAAGATGGACAAGGCCTACGAGCAGTGCTCTGGCTACGACATTAAAATTGTCCGCAGCGTTTCAAATGCATAGCTGGAAAGAGAGGGCGTCTTTGGTAGCACTGTAGGAAAGTATAGCCTGCATGACACCACCTCCGATAACGGATTTACGCTAATCGGCTTTGCGGTAGAGCGACACATTGTTGTTGTTAGTATGTGGCTCCCACTTCTCGATACTCACAAGGGGACTTAGAGAACTCCTGATTAAACAACCGTCAACCAGATTGGCCACATCGCAATCGGCCGAAGGCACTCCTTTAGTATCATCGATGTCCGCTGCGGACAAGGGGTCAGCATCGACTCGGACCATTACCTTGTTGTAGCTAAGGTACTAAGCCACCAGCATCAAGTATGGAAAACCAGTGGCAACATTGCAAAAAATCCATCAGAAATGCCGCCTCTGATGTGCTGGGTTTCACTTGTCCACCAGAATGGAAACCCTAGTTTGACGACGAGTGCCGGTAACCACGCGCAGCCAAGCAAGAGGCATACAATGTGGCGCTGAATAGAAGAACTAAAGCTACTCACAGCTCTATGAGAAGAAGAGAAGAAACAAACACCGGCTTCTCAGCAGGATAAAAAGTTATAGGAGAAATTCGCGGTTAAGAGATACTACTCCTGGAATGAGATTCGGAAGTTTTACCAAAAGGTGAAAAAACGAGCCAGGAACACAAGCGCCGAACCGAAGCCTGTAGGGACGAACAAGGGAACATATTTGAAGACTTGCGGTCGATACCGAGGATTTGGAAAGAGCATTTCTCCCTGGACCATGTAGACCGCCAATTCCATCAACCCGACCTGGATGAAATGAAGATGGCTATATCTAAGATTAATTTCAACAAAACTGCTGGAGTGGACGGCCAGACTGCTGAACTCTTCAAAGCGGCAGGCGATGATTTGGCAAGGAGCATACACCAACTCATCTGTAAAATATGGTCGGATGAAAGTATGCTCGATGAATGAAAGGCTCAGCATCGTTTGTCCGGTCATCAAGAAAGAAGACCCTCTGAACTGAGCCAACTTCAGAGGCATCGCCTGCAAAATTCTACCTCGCTTTAGGCCAGGATTCACACTACCGCAGATCTTGAAAAAATTCCATGAGCTCCAAATGGATACACACACCACCTATTTATCGATTTGAAAGTCGCGTAAGACGCCATCTATGGAGAAAAGCTAAGCATGTAGAGCAATGTCTAGTTTTGGAATCTCTGTCAAACTCGTCCGTTTGTGCAGAATGGCGATGGAGAATGCACATTGATCGATCAAGTTCGGTAAGGATCTTACCGAGATTTTTGATCTCAAAAAAATGGTTTAGGCAAGGCGATGCCAGTCATGCAATTTCACAAGAGGCACAATCTTTTAAAACTCCATTCAATTACTCGCATACGCCGATGATATTGGCATAATCGGAATAAAGCAGCATGATGTCAGTGGACCAAGTATATGCTGTCATCTAAAAAGGACACACGACACCAACGTTTCGAACAGGATGTCGTACTGAATATATATAACTTTGAGCTATTTAAGGACTTTGTCTTCCTAGGCTCCGGTATCAATACAGACAACGACACCACCACTGAGGTCAAACGAAGAATAACTCTTCCCAATGGCTGCATCTTTCAGCTAAGAAGGCAATTGACTAGCAAACCCTTAATAATCCCAGTCCTACTCTATGGCGCAGAGGCATGGGCTTTACCAAAAATTGATGAGTGTGCTCTTGGCTGCTTTGAGAGGAAAATTCTTCGAGTGATTTTCGGTCTCGTCTGGATAAACGGAAAGTGGAGGAGGAGACACAATGACGAACTGTACGGGCTGTACAGCGACATCGAGCGAAGAGCGAAGATCCACGAACGATTGAAATCGCTGGGTCATGTAGGACGGATGAAAAACAATGCTCCTTTCCGAAAAATCTTCGAATCCGCCTTCGAGGGACAGCGCAGTAGAGAAAACCTGCGACTCAGGTGGTGCACGCAAGTCAACGTGCGAAACTAAAGTCAGCTAGCTGGCTGTAGATGCTTGTTGGTTAAGGTTCAGGTCGACCCCGGACCGTAGTGCCACCTTAAGTAAATAAGTGGTGATTACCACCGACAGCCTGTCTTTTTGTACCGGACGTGGACAATTTTGCAACCAAGATTTAGCTATTACATACACAAAACGAAGGGATAACTAGACTACAAAGATTCAGAAGGTCTGATGGTAACTGCCCAGAGACTCTCTCACACAAAACTGCTAACAGCGTAATTGCAAGTGAAATGAGTAACATAATACCTCATAGCTTGTATTTGTCAACGCTTGTGGTGACAAAAGAGTCCATAAGACACGCTGTTGCTTCCTTTAATGGCTTCAAGTCGTCTTGCACCGATGGCATATACGAAAAGGTTAACCGCTTGCAACTCTGAAAGGAATCTTTACTGCTAGCCTGGCATTGTCATTGGTAAGAGTAGCTTTTTTACCAAAAATCAAAAAGATAACTTTCATCTCGAAAGATCGTATAAGACGCTCTTGAAAATCTGTCAGGCAGAACTGAAGGCGTACTCGACAAGAAGGAGTACGCATTGGGCATTTTCATTGAGAATGCTTTAGACGAAGTAACATTTAAGGCATATAATGCTCTGCCAGACAACAGGTCGCGGACAAATCACTAGTTTGGAGTAGATTGGAGCAATATTGATGCACAGGACCCTGATTCCGAGTATAACTGTGGCTGTGATGTACCCTTAGGCGCGGGCGACTCTATGCGTTATGGACAAATGAGGCTCCAGAAATTATGATAGTTCTCAGTCAATCCTTTCGGAACTGAGCTTGTTCTCTTTTAGAAAAGGAGAAAGCTGGCTTATCTGACAGATCCGACTTATCCCAAAAGGCATCACCATACGTTTTTTCGGCGAAGCTAATTGCTTAAGTGTCTTCCTGGATAACAAACTCTTTTGGACTAAACTTGTCACGTCGAAAACCTCCACGGCTTGTTATTGAGGAAAGTCCTCTGGATTTATATCGCTATAATGCCATGCCCTATGCGACACGAAAATACGCCACTATGGCCTTTACGAGACTCCAAAGAATGGTTATCCTCTGCTTCATAGCGGTTTGAATAGTACGACTTGATCTGTTCCACAACGTACCGATGGTTCCCCTAGGGCGTCTTCGCGTCCCCAGTGGCGTCCATGCTATCCTTAATGCTTTTCCGAGTGCTCTCACCGCTTCTAAGATAGTTCGAAAATGCAAGGCTTCTATGAACGTAGTTCAAAGACTGAATTCACAGAGTCTTAATTGGGGTCACGGGAAATGAAATCGCCGATAAACTTGCTAGACGAAGGAGAGACAAAGGAGAGTTTTTTAGGAGCCGAACCTGCGCTGGGATTGCCTCCGTCCTCGGTTAGGGGTTCCGTTGAAAGTTGGGTTTTGTGTCAGCATAACTGCAGAGGGTATTACTCTCTACTATAGTGGTAAACAAAACGAATACTTCCCAACTTCTCTAAAATATCAGTGACTTTCCTGTTGTCTCTCAGTATGGAAGACTGTAGACGGCTTACTGAAGTCTTGGCAGATCACTACACTTTCGTTATGCACCAATGTGTACTGGGAATAAGCCACACAACATTCCGCGACCTGTCTGTGCGACTGTTCAATTCACACTCGAACGAAGAGGACATTGGAATAGCTCCTTGTCTTAGTGCAGCATTCCTTTTATAAACTCAAGACGAAACCACAGCTCATTATTCAACTTTGCCCGCTCCTCTGTTTCAACGGGTAGTATCCTGACCTTTAGTACATCATTCGTTACGCCACTGTTTTATTATATATCCGGGCGTTATAATATATCCTCTGTTCCGTACACATTACGCTAAAAGCCAGACGTATTTTCTCAAATCCCTTACGTAATTAACGTGTCCCAACCAAAACGAACGTTTCCGAGCATTATTCAACGGAAGAGTCCTAAGAGCGAGGAGGACTAGTGGAGCAATATACTCAGAGTGCCCCAAATTAAGCCTAGTCGACAAAGAGTACAGATGTCTCTTGTGTTTTACGTAGGTACCTGCCGTGAGGGCTTAAGCCTACGGTGCGTCTTCGCACAAGATATCAAAATAATGCGTTGATAAGCGCCCTTCGGATAGTACAAGTACTACCACCAGTACCAGATTCAAAGTCGTGTGTAAGGCACGAACTTCCCCTTTGGTGAAGGGTCGAGGCCTATCTAATACCTCAGCCATTCTGTGGGTCATGGCACCCGGTTGCAATGCAACTCCACATCGAGCAGACCAATTGGTTCCATAGCAATCCCATGGTTTAACACAGGTCGTAGTAGCCTGCAAGTTCCTTATGTCAGCGTAATTGGGACACTCACATAGGACATGAAGCCAGTCCTCATAAGTGGCTCCACATGAGCAGCTCGCAACCCCGCTAAGCCCCCTCTTATGCAAGAATGCAATGAGAGAGCCATGCCCGGTCAATAAAAAGCCCAGGCTGAGGTTAAAATTCCGTTCAGGAAAAATTCTCATGGTTAGCACATCCCTTAGGAAGCCGTAAGTAACCCTACCATTTTCGCTAGCATCCCATCTAGATTGCCATCTAGATAGAACACATGCGTGTAGCAAGGTTTTGCGCTGCCTCAGGGATAGGCCATTCACTTCTTCCGGGGAAACCCAATCGCGCCCATTTAGAGGGAGACCTTTCCTGATCTTGAAGGCAATACCACGACGTATCACTTCCAGATCCAGAGGTGGCACTCCAAGCAACACCTGCATTGCCTCTGTGGAGACAGTGTGGCAAACCGGTAAACATCCAAGCAGGGCAACTCTTTGGCAAGTCAAGATCCGCCTTTGACCATCAACAGTCATAACCCTGTCGTACCACACCGATGCTCCATATGTTGCACAGGCAACAAAAAGGCCAACGTATATGATACGAACAGAACGCCTGTTGAGTCCCCAGTCGGATCGTAAAATGCGCCTTTCCTGACCTACGGCACTCTGCATGCGTTGTCTGGTTCGAACTAGGTGAGGCATGAAGTTCATACACTCACCCATCGTTATGTCCAGATACGTGACCTCAGTCATACATCTAATGCCAACGCCGTTCAGACGTATCGCAGGAGCCCGACGTCTTACATTCAATTTGCCCTTGAGCTTCATTGAAACAGTCTTACCCCAACGCTCTCTCCCCATTCAGCAACGACTGCTAGAGCTCTTTCTCCTAATACCTCGATTTCGGCCCTAGACTGGTCTTCGAGGATGAGGAGCAGGTGATCTGCGTAGGCGCAGCACCCACAGAGCTCATTTAGTCGCCGCAAGAGTGGATCCATCATAAGGTTCCAAATAAAAGGACCACAGATGGACCCCTGGGGGCAACCTCTCTCAACATTGATTGAGACGCTGTCGTGCGTACTTACCACACTTGCTTTTCTGTCGGAAAAGTAGCTTCCCCAAAGCCCAATTTGTCGACAGCTCAATTCTTGCAACCTGGTTACTATTTTCTGCCAGTTCAGGTTATCAAAGGCACCTTTAAAATCAATAAAGATGCCTATAACCACACTGGCCCTGCTTCTGAGGACTCTGTCTTTTAGGAAAGACCATGCATCCTCGACACACTTGCCTTTTGTAAAGCCGAATTTGAAGGGGTACATTGGTTCCACCATGCTCTCTGAAACCCTTTCCACCATAACCCTTTCCAGCACTTTTCCCAGTACCGGAAGCACGCTGATGCCCCGATGGACTTCAGGAGCACAAACACCCTTGCCACCTTCCAATCCTTGGGGAAGTAGCACAAGCAATACATTTGCTGTACAGTCCAAGTAGGTATTCTGGGACGGCCTTCCAGATGGCTCTCACCATCTCTCCGGTCATTCCATCAGCTCCAGGAGATCTCCTGGAGCGAAGAAGTGAAACACCATAGTCGACTTCTTCAGTTCTTAACTCCGGAGGGATCGGAGGCTCTTCATATGAAGAATCCTCAAAGCGCTCCTCTCTCGGGAAGAACTGACCAAGCAATGCAGTAAGGCAATCTTTCCATGTGGATAAAACCGTATTATCCACACGAATGCCTTCAATGTCAGCAGTCTTTCTAGTGCTACGGCAAATCTTATAGAGTTTGCCCCAGAGATCATCTATATTGTTAGAGGCAAAGTTTCTCCAGTGAGATTCCTTTGTGCTGACAATGAGACGCTTGTACTCAGCGAGCCCTTGCCGAAAGGCAATGCCCAACTGAGCCAGGTTCTCAGCGTTAGCCGCCCTAGCCCTTTGGAATCGCTTCCTTTGGTTTCTGACCACCCTTCGCTTCTCTGTCAAACAGCGGTTCCACCAACTTACCCTTTTTTGATTCGCCCTATGGCTCCTCTCAAAGAGTTCGTCATTAACCCGCCATACGCACTCATTAATGTGCGCGATTTGCCGGTCAATGCTTAAGCCACCGTACACTTGCGGTGTCAGGGAGGAAACCTCTGCAAGTATACGCGCACCATAAACACTCCAATCAGCGCCTCGCACGCACCATCTCCTGTCGGAAACTCCATTGTTATCTTCTATTGCGTGAGCGATCTCAAACTGAATCCAGTTGTGATCACTCACCCCTACACTAACACGCCACCTAAAGCTAAACGCCCTAAAAGCTGCCTCGTTGGCAAAAGTAACGTCAATGTCACTCTTGCCACCGTTGACCGCATCAAAGGTATACACCTCACTCGGCTCGTTGATAACATGGGCATTGCGCGCAACGACCCATTCACCAAGAACATTCCCCCGATTCTGGCTCCGGTTACCCGTTAAGGGTCCCGATTCCTTACTGAACCAAAGAGGGGAGGTTGCATTGGCGTCAACACCGATAATGAGGGGTTCACTGCCCGCAAGCGAAAACAAACCATCCATATACTCAATATATGGGTCAATTTCCTCGCTGTATTTGCAGTAGACGCTGGCAAGAAAAATCCTGCCAAAAGCGCCTTCCACGCTTACGCAAACACCTCGTTCGATGGAGGAGACAGGCACACAAACTAAGTTTACATCCCTTATAATTATCGCAGCATTTCCTCTGGTATCAGGGAAGACCCGCATTCCTGCAGGCAAACCCCTAACACATCCATCGGATGTATAGAGCTCCTGAACCAGGGCAATGCTGCAGCCCTGCCTAACCATCTGAGCTCCTAAATCAACCCCTACCGAAAACGACAAAGAGTACAGAATAAACTGCAGGGTTAAAGCAGAAAAGGGAATGGAATGAAGGTCAATCAACATGGATAGTTAAGAAGAGAATAAAGAACTAAGCCTCCCAACACGGAATTCACCCTGTCACCCATCATTTCAACAAATGATATACCACAGGGGTCGATCCTAGGTCTTGCGTTTTTAAGAATTTTTCAGGCAATCAGTATTTTAAATGAAAATTCGGCAAAATAATTTCACAACAAACAGATGTTTTATTTTCGAAAACAATAAAATCCAACAAAATGAAATAGTATTCCAGTCCTTCAGAACTTTAAACAACCAATACACGGTCCAAGAGATCTAATTTTTTCCATTCCAAACATCTGAATCGTTGCTCAAACGTTTGCCATTCTTCTCATAATCCACAGCTTTCAAATGTTCCAATTTTTCCTCCAACTGAACACTGGAGTACCTTCTTCGAGATCTTAATAAGCGCCTGACACAAGGGGCAAATAACGAATCATCCAAGGCATCAATGTCTTCTTTTCCGAAGAAGAACGTAGCAAGGCAGGCCACTATAATGCAAAGAGCTCCTCCAAAGGCTGAGTACCACATGAACGATATGTGATGGAATGCTTTCTCCGGTGGTCTACAAATATAAGAGGTCTTTTGACGTAGCTCAGAGATGGATAAGCTACGATACTTACGTAAATACCGTCGATGTTATGGTGCTGTTGTCAAAGAAATACGTGCAACCTTCTACAGACACCGGCTTCTTTTCGAATCTTAACTCTCCGGTAGCCAGAGCAATTTGCGCCTTAATACAAGTCCAACCCATAACTGCAAAACTCACAATACTCCCAGTAAGGGCACTCTAAAATGAGAAAAGTCATTAATACGAGCAAGTAGACAAGGATTTTTTGAAGAACAAAAACCTTTCCATTAATCCAAGGCATGCAAATGCCCATGAAGAATATCCCCAACAACGGGCCCTGTGTTACTGCCCCCACAGTCGTTGCCAGCTGCAGCACCATTCCCAGTTTTTCTACCACAAAGACGAGCCCGATACATGTCAGTCCGAAGAAAGCTACGACAAATCGAAGAATAAAGGCTGTTTGGCGTTCCGTAAGTGTTTTGACGGGTTTTATAAAGTCTTCCAGTATGACGCAAGCCAGTGAATTCAGTCCTGTAGACAGCGAACTCAGAGCTGCACTGAAAACCCCAGAGACAAACAGTCCTGGCAGACCTGGAAATATGCCCAAGATGTGCATCACCAGAAGAGGAACCAACTGATCCGTAGCCTTAGCCAGCTAAAAAAATATAGATGTCCTGAAAATTCATGGGACCACCACGACAAACCCATTACACGTACCTTTGTACTCAAAGGATCACAGTCATGGTAAGTGGCAAACGTCAGCAGGCCAATATATGCACAACACGACAGCAACAGGATCAATCCGATGGTGAAGATGATGAGGGTCTGCTTAGACTTCTTCAAACTTGGCAACGATATGAATCTCTGGATGGTAATCTGGTTCACAGCTGAACTTTGTAGTTTGTGTAAAGTCCCACCGATGAAAACCGACAACACCGACAGTCTAACAGTTGGATCCAAGCTCATTCTAAAATAGAAAATAAAACAAACGTCAAACAAAGTTGTTTTTGTATCGAATGACTTTACTCTGGAGCTGTCAGTCTTCCACTGTCAGCGTTCCTCTGCCAGACTACACCAAATCCTCCTAAATCGAAGGTCCCCTTAATCATGACCAGGAAAATCGAGCCAAACATAATGAAACTCTGAATGACATCTGTCCAGACAACCGCCTTGAGCCCACCCTGTAATAGAAAAATGTAAAGAGCTTCGAAAATCGTAGAGAAAGCAGATCACTTACGACACAAGTGTAGAAGGTGCAGACCACACAAACAATCGGAGTGATAACGTGGATGTCGATCCCAGTAACTGAAAAGTTCAAGATATCTTTCAAAATCTTGCCCAGAAACATGGCCTGGCATACCTACCCTGGTTAAATGTCAAAGCTGGAACGTACACAGCAATTGGAAGCCACACTACCTGAAAGGATTAAAGATATCAAATATCCCATCAGAATAAAGATTCATTCTACTTACCACACCGACAGCAAATAGGACTGAGCCGAAAATTCGAATCCTCCTATCGAATCGCATTTCGAAATACTGAAAGTTAAAAATTTGAAAATGGGAGATACGAACGGTTTCACATATTTGGGAGGGTTTTCAGCATTCTGTTTAATTACAAAAATAGGATCAACAAACGAGTACATATGTATGGTATATGCATCTGGTAGAAATCACAGAATCCCTGACACATGCAATGAAGTTGTTAGTAAATTTTGAAAAACGAAACCCAATAGTGTGAGAATCACAAAGAAGGAACATTTCATTCGAAACCTAAGAGTTTTTTGATAGCTGCAGTCAGAGCGTACACTTAAGGCGATGGTATTTCTTGACTTCAAAGCCCTGAAATGCTAGGGACTTCAAGGTATATTCACTGATCAGAGCAGAGGTAAACAACAGAAATGACAGCGGTACTAAAGCAGGTGGTACCATCTATTCCCGAACTATTTAGGTAGATCTAAGCTATTTTTACCCTGTTTATGCACCAATGATGTAACTTGCCTTTATGATGATAAGCATTACAATAAACCCAGATTACTTACAAATGGGAGGAGTGGGATAATGTAAAAGGTACAATATCTTGCACTATCCACTCAATATACCATATTCACTCAGTAACTACAATAATGCAGTCCTGACCATTTACAAGACACCTGTATAACGAATGCTTCGAAAGATTCACCAGCTGTAGTAATGCACCCAAACCATTCTAAAAGCCAAACCAGGAACCTTGGTTAGTCAGGTTATTTCCTCCCTAACCCGACAAGGCAATTGTCGAACTCATTACACATCTTTGTTTTCGGGAAGTTGAAAATTTTTCTTTTGCTATAATTAGCGCGCGCTCAAGGGATTTGAGTACCCTTACAATGTTTGTACACAGCACGGGCGAAGGAAACGAAAGAAAAGTGAGGTGCCGATGTACATTGGTCTTAAATGTTTGCACGTTATAATGACCAGAAATAGAGAGCTCCGCAGGGCATACCATAAGGGAGTTGTACGACTTAGGAATGAAACAAGATATTTTAGAGTACGTCTGAAGGTGGCGTGAGAGTATGCTTTTGAACATTCATACTGAGACGGGTGATACGGTTGAAGATGTGGAGGTTCGGAATGATTATGGCAATTTCGATGGAGCACTTGTGACGAAAATATTTTTTTTTTATAATCTGCGCGCGTTCAAGGGGTTTTTGTATCCTTAAAATGTATGTACACAGCGCGGACGAAGGAAATTTAAGGAGGAAGAAAAGACGGGTACCGATGAACTCGTACACTGTTTTTAAATGTTTGTAAGTTATAACGACCAGGAAACACAGAAATCGGCAGGGCATTCCATAAGCGAGTTGTATGGCATATAAACGAATCACTATATTTCAGAGTACGTCCGAAAGTGGGCTTGAGGGTATACTGGAGAGCATTCATAGCGAGACGAGTATTACGGTTAAAAGTTTGAAGGGGCGGTATACTACTGGCGATATCTCTGGAGCACTGGTGGTGGAAATAGCGATAAAACAGAATAATACACGAGACATTAGGTACGTCAGTGTTCGAGGGTGTCAAATGATTGACCGATATTAGTATCACCTACGAGCTTTATCGCATGGTTTTGAATCCCATCTAGCAGGAGCAAAGATGTTTTAGGAGCACGTGACGCCTTATATACGAGGGTAGTCTGAAACGTTTCCGACCGAACAATGATACAAGACATTTTTTCTCAATTTTTTTTTTTATTTTTCTACATAGTCTCCTTGAAACTCTACACACTTCTCCCAGCGATGCTCCCATCTCTCTAACCCGTCCAAATAGTACTTGGCGTTTTTCTCTGCAAAATAATTGTTCACGAAGGTGATTGCCTCCTCATTTGACGAAAACCTCTGTCCTCCGAGCGCAGTTTTTGGATGAGGGAACAAAAAGAAGTCGCTTGAGGCTAGATCTGATGAATAAGGCGGATGGTCAAGCAGTTCAAACCGTAATTCATGGATTTTCGCCATGTCAACCGCTGAGGTGTGAGCCGGCGCGTTGTCTTGGTGAAACAGGATTTTCTTTTTTTTCTGCAAATGTGGCCGTTTTTCCGCAATTTCTGCTTTCACCTTGGTAACCGAAAAAAAACAGTTTTTGCTTTTTTTGGAGCCGGCTCCCCCTTTGCAGTCCACTGTTTTGACTGAATTTTTGTTTCTGGCGTATAATGGTGTATCCAAGTTTCATCTACAGTAATTAATCGGCGCCAAAACTTGGATTTATTGCGCCTAAACTGCGCCAACAGAGCGTTGCAAATGTTCATTCGAACACGTTTTTGGTCTAACGTAAGCAAACGCGACACCCAACGCGCGGACAGCTTTCTCATGCCAAAATCTTGATTTAATATGTAACAAACACGTTCTTTGGACATTTTCATAACCTCTACTATCTTTCTCACTTTAATTCGGTGGTCGTCTAACACCATTTGGTGAACTTTAGCAATGTTATCGTCAGTGGTAGCAGTTTTTGAACGTCCCGAAGGTTCATCATCTCCCAAGCTCGTACGGCAACGTTTAGATTCAGCTACCCAAAATTTCACTGTGGTAAATGATGGTGCAGAGTACCTATACACAGAGTCCAACTCATTTTTGATTTGCGTAGGCGTATTGCCTTTCAAAAACAAGAATTGAATAACAGCTCGATACTCAATTTTTTCCATTTTCCCAAAAAATTCTCACATCGACTCACTCAAACGACTGTCAACTAAAAACTGCGATTCCAAAATGACTGAAACTTCGGTAAGTAACTGTCAAAAGATGCACAACTAGCATTCACTAGATATTATTGACGAGTGCCGCTATCTTTACGTTGCGGTCGGAAACTTTTCAGCCAACTCTCGTATTGTGGCCAGATCAGAGGAAATAAATATTTTTTACATCGCTTGAGAAAACCTGGACATTCCGCAACATTTTTGACGACATCGAATATGTTGGTTATGCTGTTAATATCGGAATTTAATGAGCTTAACATGAGCTGCCGTTCCCGTTCTATAGCTGAAGAGCAGGGACGTGAGTCCGGGAATGAATATGAAAAGCAGGGAGTACTGTCATCAGCAAAGGAATATATTGGATTAGAAGTAGCAGACAAAAGATCATTAATGAAAATTAAAAAAAGTATCGGGGAGAGAATGGAGCCCTGGGGCACACCAGCATTTATTTTGTGAATATCAGACTTGAAACTCTTCAAGACACCTTGAATTGAACGTTCGGAAAGGTAATTTCTAATCAATTGAAGAAGAGAGTTATCGATCCCAAAATCATGCATTTTTGACAAAAGAGCCTGATGCCAAACTCTGTCAAATGCCTTTGAAATATCAAGTGAACTATCTTGCTTTCGCCAGATTGATGTACACTTTAATTCCACTTTTCGGTAAGACATGGCATCAAATCACTAGTAGACCTGTTGCTATGAAAACCGTACTGCCGGTCTTTGAGAAGTTTTCGCGTATCGAGATATGTCATGAGCTGGAGGTTTATCAGCGTTTCCATGACCTTGAAAAGAAGGGGCCAATGTATCTGTAGGAAGAGAGAGAAGAAGATTCGTCTTTTTTTAGGGACGGGCTGAACAAATGCTGCTTTCCATCTGCTCGGAAAGAGTCCTGAAGAATAGGAATAGAATCGGAGGAGGAACACCTCTTCGGAAGACGTGGAGATATACCATCTGAACCAGCGGATTTATGAATGTTAAGATCTTTAAGTATCATTGCTACTACACGAGTTCGACTTGGAAGTGTTGAGCTGGCCGCAAAGTGTGCATCAAGCTAACTGGCCTTGTTCAAAGAGCTGTCAGCTGGAATGTCATTGTAAATGAGCGTTGGGATGGAGGATGAGGCAGAATTTCTGATATTTTTGACAAACAACGATAAGCTTCTGCTACCTTTAGGACATTGTAGTATTTTTGACCTCATTTTTTGGTCGTATAGTACTTTTACGCCCCCGAGAAAGGCGTTGCAGTCATTCCTGACTAGTTTTAACTTTATTGGGTTTTCCTCTTTCGGGTTGGTCTTGCAGGACCATGAAACTTGTTTTGCCGATTGTACATACATTCATATGTCCAATTTTTTAAAACCGGGAACTTACTGAAATAAGGGAATCCTAGAAATTCTTTGTGGATGGGAAGAAGCTCAGTAAATCGGTTAAGCTGAAAAAGTCCTTCAAAAGTGTATAGTGTGCTGGAAAAATTTTTAAATCCGTCGTTTTCATGCACAGTCTTATGCCGGCACATGCATGTGACTTCTAGAGTGAAAAGTGGTCCTCAACCAGCTCCTATCTGAGTAACACAACTCTACGTTCTTCATCTTTTAATGAACGCATTTCAAGATGTGTGATAGATTTACTTCTCAAAAGCTCATCAGAACTTCCCAGGCTATATGCTAAACTCCATATGCACAGTCAGCGCAACTCATAGACCGTCATTCGATAAAGACTTCAATCGCTAAGTTTCGAGCAAGTGGAGAATGTCCTATACTCCGTCTAAGATTCAACATGCTTACTTGCCAAGAATGGTGCAGAATGAGTGTTTAGTACTTTCCATAAGCAATCCGTCCAGACAACTCTGGGCAGACGGATATATCATTCCTCCTCAGCTAAAGATTTACATTTATAGATATTCAACAGCTTTATGTTGAACTCTCTCAAGAACTGTTATGATGTCAATGTACAAATACTATCCTTCGGATAATGCTAAGAGATACCGATGGTCTCTTTTGAAGATTGAAAATTTGGCAGACACAATCTGGTCTTCTGCCGATAGACTTAAACCCTGGGCTGTTTTATTACCGGCCCCTACGAGCCTATACACAATCATTTTTAGACAAAACAGGTTCTGTCAAAAATTTGAGACAAAGAAAGGTTTGGTCCGATGATCTTGTACGTCGACCGACTTTCAATTTGTAAATTATGTTTGTTAAGCCGTCGTCGATCAATGCAAGGCCAGAAGGACCGCAATAAAAAAGAAATACGGAATCGACTTAAGAATGGCTTTGACCAGAGTCTGAGTCGTAATATTTACGTTAGGCCGATCCAAGATGAAACCTTGGTAGCCACCAAAATGAACAATCCGAAATTGCTTAGGGCCTACACTGCGCGTCATAAGGTTAGCACACCCCCCATCAGCTTAATATAATTTCCCTTGTTTGTTGTTAACACGCAGCTACTTTTTTCTATTCTTTTTTCTCATCTTCGTATATACTCTCATTGGCAAAGACAACGAACTACGTGCTCCAAGTCGGTAGAGGTCTACTTTTCTGTTCGTATGAGTCACGTAAGGAGGATTACGGTCTCCTTCTACGCAAAAGAGGAAATTAGATGCGCACTTTCTGAGTTGATCAACGGCGCCGTTCAAGTCATATGGTATATGGAGGGTTGTGAGCCCTATGACTGCGTAGACTATCACCCCCTCAAAGAAGATACTCTACGACCAGAACTGTAGGCAACTGTTCCCATTGCCCCTTAGATAAGTTCATACTCGATTCGGACTCCATCAACTTACGGATCGTTGTTAGTTCGTTGCATTAAGGTCACAGAAGGCTTTGTCAATATGTCACCCTCCGAATGACTGTAATCTCAGATTTAACAGATTTTGCTGATTGAAGACGGAGTCTTAGCGAGATAAGCCTACTCGTAGCATATGAAGCCATGAAATGGAGAATTTATCTCCAATGAAACACCTGTCACTTCTTCTATTGCCATTGAAAAATTAGCCTTCTTCAGGTATGTGTACCACCAGTGAGGAGCTCAAATCTCAGTCTGTGAATCCACGAGTTTCTGACCTGCTGCGCAGTGTGGCGTTCACTTTATAGATTGCAAAGAATGGAGGACTAATATTTTCACCCAAGAGTCAAGAAGAACTACAAGCAGCTGAAAGCTTCGTATTCCAAGAAATGCAAACTGAGAAAAACGCTGATGACTCAAGCTGATTATTATCGAAGTTAGCCAGTACATTAAGGAGCTCGAAAGCGAAGAGCGAATGACGGATTGGATGAAATTCTTTCGGGGGGACCTCTCTTAATAAACCGATCGACATTATACCAAAACATAGAATTCTCCAAATTTCCAAACCACTGTGGATGAAGGGTGAGCGAGCTGTCTCCCGCTCCTGCATTCAGCAGATCATTTACGTTTGTCGAAGTTGATTTTGGCCCCTGTATATTTCCGACTTGCCAAATCTTACTTAAGAAATATATGAGTGGTCGGCGGTTAAGCTGTCTGTTTCGGACGATGTGGACACACTCGAAGCGGGTGTTGACATCTCCGATGTTGTAAGCAACAAGTTGGAAGCCGAAAAATATAAATCGTTCAGCTGTGAATCCTGCGTGCATGAGGTCATCAAAATAGAAAATCCTGATCGAGAAAATATGTTAGGCACCACCACTAGTTTATTTGTCCGCCAGTCAGACGTTAAAAAAATTAGTCAGCTGGTGCAACGGAAGAGGCGGGCCGTTTTACTACTCGTTATTCCGACCAGAGTCCGCTTCACTTGTCTATTCTGGAGAAAGCTCATTGTCCAAAACAAGGCAGATTCTAATCAACTACTGGGGTTCAAGAATGACATTACTGTTGGTGGAACATTATAGTTAAAGTGATAGTCGACAAAGAAGATCAAATAAAGACGTGTATAGCATATCAGAAAAAAGGGTGATAGAAAGTTAAAAGCAAAAGGATATAGCAAAAGAGAAGTAAATTTAGGTCCCAACCAAAGTACAAGCAACAGCATTAACGCAGAAATCCAATGGAAATGGATCTATTCACCTGTCATTTTGGATGATGATGTACCACAAGTGTCAATCCTAGGTCCAGTACTGGTGAGATTTCTCCATTTGGTCAATCAGCTTTCTACAAAATGTCTAAAAACGTATGTGTAGTGGACGATTATTTATTCAATAAAAAGTCGGTAAAATATTTTCACAAAAGGGATTATATATTTTCAAAAAACAAAAATAAAAATAAAGGGAGTAATACTCCGATCCTTTGAAACTTTAAGCAACCAAAACAAGGTCCAAGAGATCTATTTTTTTCCATTGTTCTCATTCTAAACATTTGAACTACTGCTGAAGCTTTTCCTCTTCTCCTCCATAATCCACAGTTCCTAAATTTTCCAAATTCTCGTCCAACTGGACATCGGAATGCCTCCTTCGAGATCTCAATATTCGCCTGACAAATGGAGCAAATAATAAATCATCTAGAGCATTAGTGTCTGCCTTTCCAAAGAAGAGAGTAGCAAAGCAGGCCACAATGATGCAAAGAGATCCTCCAAAGGTTGAATACCACAGAAATGATATATGATGGAATGCTCGCTCTGGTGGTCTAAAGAGAAAAAACAAAACAGTCCTCCAAGTCCTCCTCCAGTCATCTAACTTACATAAATGCTTCCGATATTATGGTACTGTTATCAAAGAAATACGTACAACCTTCCACAGAGACCGGTTTAGTCTCGAATCTCAGCTCACCGGTAGCAAGAGCTATTTGGGCCTTAATACAGGTCCAACCCAGTACCACAAAACCCACAATACTCCCAGTGAGGGCGCTCTAAAACGAAGAAAGTCGTAAGCAGGTATACAAAGCTTATTTCAGACATGAAACTGAACAAAAACCTTTCCATTAATCCAAGGCATACAAGTAGCCATGAAGAATATCCCCAACAACGGTCCCTGTGTTACGGCCCCAACGGTTACTGCCAGCTGCAGCACCATCCCCAGTTTTTCCACCACAAATACGAGTCCGATACATGTCAATCCGAAGAAGGCTACCACAAATCGAAGTATGAAAATCGTCTGACGTCCCGTAAGCATTTTCAGGGGCTTAATGAGGTCTTCAACGATAACGCAAGCCAGTGAATGAAGTCCTGTAGACAGCGAACTCAGAGACGCACTAAAAACTCCAGATAGGAATAGTCCTGGCAGGCCGGGAATTATGCCTAAGACGTGCATTACCAAAAGTGGAACCAACTGATCAGTAGCCTTAGCCAACTAAAAGGAAAACACAATGAAATTTTCGTAGACGATTTGGAACAGTCTACCTTTGTGCTTAAAGGATCGCAATCATGATAAGTGGCAAACGTCAGAAGGCCAACATATACACAAGATGACAGTATTACAGTCAATCCGATGGCAAAGATGATCAAGGCCTGCTTGGATTTCTCCAGACTTGGCAACGAAATAAATCTCTGGATAGTTATCTGGTTGACACCAGAAGCTTGTATTGTGTAAAAACTTCCACCAATGAAAACTGACAGCATTGACAATCTAACAGTTGGGTCCCAACTCATTCTTAAATGGAGAATAAAAGAAACGTCAACTAAAGTTGTTATTGTGTCGAATGATTGTTTACTCTGGAACTGTCAGTCTCCCACTGTCTGCGTTCCTCTGCCAGACTACACCGAATCCCCCTAAATCCATGGTACCCTTAATCATAACAGCCAAGATCGAGCCACACATGATAAAAGTCTGAATGACATCTGTCCAGACAACTGCCTTGAGCCCACCCTGCAAGCGGAAATAGTAGACAGCATCGGAAATCAAAGAGAAAAATTACCACTTACGACACAAGTGTAGAAGGTGCAGACCACGCAAACAATCGGAGTGATAACGTGGATGTCGATCCCAGTAACTGAAAAGTTCAAGATATTGTTCAAAATATTGCCCAGAAAGATGGTCTGGTATACCTACCCTGGTTGAATGTCAAAGCTGGAACGTAGACAGCAATTGGAAGCCACGCTATCTGTGAGGATTAAGTATGTAATACATATACTCGTACATGTTAGTCCTCCAAAGGAAGGACAAATTCTACTCACCACACCGACAGCAAATAAGACTGAACTGAAAGTTCGAATCCTCCTATCGAATCGCATTTCAAAATACTGAAAGTTAAAGATTTGAAATTGAGAGATACGAACGCTTTCACATAGTTTAGAGGGTGCTCAGTATTCTGTTTAAGTGCAAGGATAAGAAATATATTCATCTACTCCTCAAGAATCAAAGTGACGAGTAGATGCCATAAAAGTGTGAGAATCACAAAGAGGGAATATTTTATTTGAAACTGGTCGAGTTTAGAGAAAGCTGCGCGATCGATGGAGGCAGAGCCCATGTTGTGTTTATGTTGCAGACAACTTCGTCGTGGAGTGCTAAAGCCCCTGGGTCACCTAAACATGTGCATACTGACAGTAGTTGACAGTAGTTCAAATCACCTCGGAAAGGGAACTTAAACCAAATTATGCAACCTCCAAGTACTATTGCACTGGGATTAATCTAAGCCCCCCACCCGAAAGGCGGTAAGTTTTGGCTATCATCCCAGGGAAGACCACGTAAAGCGAATCGTAAAAACCTGCGTTGAACAGCTTCTATCCGGAGGATGTGTGTTCTGTAGTAGGGTGACCAAACTTGGCTTTTATATTCAAGAAGAGACCTAACAAAGGTTATGTAAAGAGATTTGGTAACATAAGGATTGGAAAACTCCTTAGACCAGCGCTTGATGAAGCCAAGGGCTGAGTTGGCTTTCTTTATTATATTATCAATGTGGGAACGGAAATTGAGTTCCTTATCACAGATAACACCTAAATCACGCAACTCATTCACTAAGGGAACAGGCAGATTAAAGATTAGATAGCAGCGAGGTGAAGTAATGGGCCGCTTACGGGAATACGTTATAGCCTGACACTTATTGATGTTAAGCTCAAGAAAATTCTTCTGACACCAAGTACAAAATCTGTCAAGATCTTCCTGCAGTGGTAGGCTGTCTGAGGAAGAGGATATATATCTAAAGATTTTCATATCGTCTGCGTAAATAGATATGTATGAATTTTTAATGATGCAATCAACATCATTAATGGCCAGAATAAATAGTAAGGGGCCAAGGTGGCTGCCTTGAGGGACACCAGAAGAAGCTTTAATTGGGTCAGAAACCATGGACCTAAATAAAACATCGTAATGTCTTTCATTCAAATATGATTGAACCCATATTATAAAGTTTATTTTGAAATCAAGAGCTTTTAATTTCAGAAGGATTATATCATGTGAAATCTTATCAAAGGCTTTGCTGAAATCGGTGGCAATCACATCAGCTTCATTTCCAGATTCCAATGCACATAAAGTGCTTGATACGAATTCCTTTAAGTTGGTGGTCACAGATCTACCTTTGAGAAATCCGTGCTGGTTTTGGGAAACAATTGGTATGTCATAAATAATGCTCTCGAAAAGCTGCTTAGGTATGCTTTTAGAGAGCGGTTGGGCTAAGTGCATTTCACATTTCTTTAAAAATATAGAAGGAAGATCATCAGGGCCGGCAGAATAATCATCTTTGAGGTTAATTATTTTATCTTTAACCTGCTCTAAAGTTATAGACACAGATTCCAAAGTTGTTTGTGGGCAGCTATTTAAGTAGGAAAAGTAAGAGTGGTCTGGCTCTTGGGAACGGGTGGCGAACGCTTGGCTAAAAAAAACTGCAAAGAGATTTGCTATAATTTGGGGATCGCCGTAGGACTTATCTAGAAAATTCAGAGATGGTGAATAGTTATCCGATTTACTTTTAGTTTTGATGAACTGAAAGAATCGTTTGGGGTCGGAAATGAGTGTGTGGTCCATTTGGTTTCAATAGTTGTCATATAGAATTTGGCAAAGTACAGAGAAATTTATTTGGGCAGACTGGTAGTAAAAGAAATCGATGTCGGAACGCGATATTAAGTAAGTACGCCAGAGCTTATTTCTCTTATTACGAAGAGATCGCAGCTCTTTATTATACCAGGGTGGTGATGATGAGGGATTCCTTTTGGGTAAAAAAGGTACAGATAGGGAGAGACATTTGAAAATTTCGGTATAAAAGGATGCGAGAGCATCGTTAACCGTAAGGTTGGGATTATCGTAAAGAAAGTCAAAATTGGCCATACAGAGGAGGTTATTCAGTTTGGCGTAGTTAGCCCTATGAAAATTAAAACTGTAAGAATACTCATAGGAAACGTTATTAAGACCATTGTCATACGCCAACGTAAGAGAAAGAGGAGGATGGTAACTATCCAACTTAGAAAGAAGATGTCTGCTTTCTAAAACGATGCAGTTAACTGTATCAGTGACGAAGACTAGGTCGAGTTGTCTGCCAATGTTATTGGTGACACCACTTAATTGATACAGGCCAGAGTCAGTAAGGCAGACCATTTTCTGCAAAAGATTTTCTTTATCAGAGGTGGGATTTGTTGCAGTAAAGTAGGACTGGTCAGTCTGAGCCCATAGAAGCTTAGGTAGATTAAAATCACCTAAAAAAATAACTACGTCGTTGGGATCAGCAGCATTAAAAATGCTGTCGATTGCATCAACAGCTAGCTGGTAACCTTGAATTGGTTGAGAGGGGCGCATATAGCAGCAGCAAATATATAGGTTGCCCTTGCAAATAGGAATTCTAGCGCAAACAAATTCAAAGAATGCAGTGGATGATTTTTTTAAAGGGTTTAGACTCGAGACGGCCACATAAATTTTGACAAATTGAGACAACTGCAATCCAACAAACAGGTTGCGGGTGTTTAAAAGGTTTCACACCACTAAATGACCAGCCGAACTCACTCGCACCATCTAAACGTGTGCATACTGTTACGAGTTTGCGAACATAGCCGGGGCTCACCACTAAAATTTGACAACTCATTCCTGTCATCTTCTTCTTTCTTTTTTGACGTTGCGACACCTATTTGACACTTCTGTTCTTAATTTTACAAGAGGAATAAACGTGTTTTCTAACCTCAGGCTATATTTGGTTTTTGTTAATCGCAGTTATTCTCCTCATCCCTTCATCGATTCTCTCAAATATTAGCAAAAACGTTACACTGGTGTCAGAAGTGGTATATCGATTCGATATGACGGAGGGATTTGCCGAAAGTTTATAGAAAATTCTGTCCAAGTTGAATTCCATAACGATAAGCATGGAACAACAACGTGGAGAGATTGCCGACTTAAAAGAGGAACAACAGAGACACACAGAAGAACTGCACACATTGAGTGGAACAACTTTTGGGGATAAAATTTTCCATTGCTTTACACTGAAAGGAAATGACTCGGCAACCAATACTGTCGCCGTTACGGAGGCATAGGCAGTGGACAAACGTGATTCTCAGAAGTCTTCACAACCACAAGCGACCCGTGCCACTTGTTTCCACCGCCGTGTGATAGTAACACAACGCACTGGCGTGACTATCAGGTGCAATTTGACATCATCGCTGAAGCGAACGAGTGGACTTCCAAGCAAAAGGCACACACATTGGCGAAATCGTAGCTGTGTTGTCTAATCTGGATCCCGTGGATCGCGCCGATTATGACAAGCTGGCTTCAGCACAGCAGCTAAGGTTTCTTAGTCAAGAAAAGCATAACATATTACTCATGCGTCTTTTCGTTGCAGACAACAACGTTAGAAGGAAGACCTCGGTGCATTCGCGAGCGAGATCCAAAGGTTAACTAGAATTGTGTTTGAGGACTGCCCACCCGATGCCCAAGAGCGCATCGCAGTTATGCAGTTTGTAGATGGCATTAACGATCCCTCAGTCCAAGAGCACCTTAGACTAGACGAACCCAAGACGTTTACGGAAGCTGTGTCTAGAGCTGTCACCGTTGAAGCTGCTTGACTTGCATCCCAACCCATTCAACATACCTGGATCATCGAAATCAATGAAGATATGCCGCCGAATAATCGCACGACTCATCACTTACGTCTCCGAAAAAACGAAACTGGATGTGACGTAATGGAGCTGATCACTGGATCGGGAAACGATCAGCAGTCAGCTACCAGGGGTCAGTTCTGATGCAATGAATTCGACACCAAATCCACCCTGACGATTAGTGTTAAATAGCACGTAAAAGTAGCGGTCGCTTCGTCTTATGCTAATGGGCAGGTCGAGAGGGTGAACCGTATCCTGAAGGCAATGCTAACTAAGCTTACGGAACCGGTTTTTCATTCCGATTGGGTGGGCAAACTTGTTGAAGTGGAGTACGCGATCAACAATTTGGTTCACTCAGCTACTCGAAGGTCCTCATGTGAGCTACTGTTTGGCGTTCGGCAAAGAGGTAGAATAGTAGGTGACTTGAAGAGTATCTTGAGGACAAATTTGAGTCAGGGGATCGCGATTTAGTGGGGTTCCGTTATGAGGCTCTTAAATGTGTAAAAAAGTCACAAGACTACAATCTTAAATACTTTCTGAAAGACAGCTAGCTAAATACTCGTATAAGGGCCCTTACGTAATTAGTAAGAAGTTGAGTAATGATAGATACGTAATAAGAGATATAGAAAGCTGTCAAGTGACACAAATTCCTTATAAAAGGGTGGTTGAATCAAAACGCCTGCGTATGTGGCTTATTCCAGTTGAAGAGCCGGACTCTGATCCCATTGATCCTCAAGGCAGCGCTGATTCTCTCGGTTTGAATTAGCTCCTCTCTCCAATTGGGTCGATTGGAATGCCAGGAAGGCCCAGCTCTAAACATAAAATAAATTTGAAATGAAATTAGCCATTGCACTTCCAACTTAGGCAAATCTAGCAGGGATCGCATTGTTGCCAACTTCCGCAAACATATCCAAATTCAGCCAACTTCACAGCAACACACTTCCGGCATCTTCGTTCATTTGTTTCCGATTTTTTGAGTTGACAACACATTCTCCCGTATAACACGTTTATTTTTGATCAAATAAAGTGCTGCGAGAGAAACACGTGGCAATTTCTGCAAGCACAATTCGTTGTAACATACGAGACAGGAGATCTGCATTTTACCCTCACTTGAGCGAGGCCTACAGCGGCAACATCTACGATGGTAAATTCCGACATAGAAGAAAAGGCAGCAGGCAGCGTTAACGAACGGCAACCAGCAAATGTATGCAGCGGGTGGCAATCAACGTGCCACCTTTTTCGGAGGAAAATCCAGAAATATGATTCGCCCAGATTGAGGCTTAGTTCATCACATGCAGCATAAGTTTGGATGAAACCAAATTTCACACAATACTTGGCCGTATGGAAGGAAAGATCTTATCGCAAGTGTCCCATGCAGTGTTGTATACACCACAAACAGGGAAGTACTGCAATCTTAGAAACAAAATTTTAAAAAGATTTTCTGATTCAGAGCAAACTAAAATAAAGAAGCTTTTATGCGAGCTAGATTTAGGTGCAAAAAAGCCTTCGCAATTGTACACCGAACTAAAACGTTTAGCAGGCAATACAATTGATGACGAGGTTTTCCTGAGATTCCTGTGGATGCAGCGATTGCCACTGAAAGTGCAGGCAATTTTACAAGGCAAAAGTCAAGGTCAAGCCGATAAGTGATCGCCTGTCTGTGATCCGAGTCAAAGCTACCTTCCAAAACATTAGCCTAATGTGTGCACACGCCCCTACCGACGAGGCTGAAGAACCCATCAGGGAGGAGTTCTATGAGCTCCTGGATGGAGCCTACGGAGCCTGTCCGGAGTATGATGTCAAAATTGTACTCGGGGACTTCAATGCTAAAGTCGGAAAGGAAAACATATTCGGCGGGTTAGTTGGTAAACACAGAATCCACGAAACGACAATAGACAACGGCTACCGACTAATCGATTTTGCAGCAGCTCGTAACACGGTGATAAGTAGCACTAGGTTTCCAAGGTTAAGGATTCACACAGCAACCTGTGTCTCTCCAGGCGGTCGAACCGCCAACCAAATCGACCATGCGAGGCACGCATCCAACATCCTTGACGTGCGCACATTCCGAGGGGCAAATGTTGACTCTGACCACTTTCTTGTTGCGGCTAAATTCAGAGCTCGACTGTCCAACGAGAAGAAACTGCGAACCGCCCAGAAAAATAAATTCAACGTTGGACGCCTTAGCACACCTGAAGTAGCCAGAGGTTACAGAGACCTCCTGAGTGAGAAACTCTCCACTGTGCACTCACCTACCACAGACGCCAACCATCAGAGGTAGCCGAAATCATCTTAGGGTACCAGCCACCCCAGAGAAAGAGCCGTGGTATGATGATGAATGCGTTTACAGGAAAAAGGTGACAGCAAGGGAAGAGTATCGATCCAAGAGGAGGGAAGAGAAGAAGATTCTGCGTAGAAAAAAGAGGGCCTACGCAGCATCCCACTTCAGGGAGATCGAAGAGTCTCGTGATCGAAACAACATCCGGAGGTTTCATAAGAAAGCCAAGCAACTGGCTGCTGGCTTCAAAACCGGAACACAAGCTCTTCGAAACACCGAAGGAAACCTAGTCACCGAAGCACAGAGAATATTAGATGTGTTTAAGCAGCATTTCCAGCAGCTACTAAATGGGCATCATGTAGAGAGAGTGATAGGGCAAGAAGAGAACCCACGTCCAACCAATGAAGAACCAATTCCACCACCCAGTATAGAAGAAGTTGGCTTAGCTATAAAAAAGCTTAAGCTCTTCAAATATGGTGGCGATGTTTTGGCAGGGCGCATACACCAAATCATCACACAAGTATGGGTGGAAGAAAGCGTGCCCGACGACTGGACTATCAGCTCCATATGCCCCATCTACAAAAAAGGCGATCCTATGTCTTGCAGGAACTATCGTGGCATATCCCTGCTTAATGTCGCATATAAGATCCTATCCAACGTACTGTGTGAACGTCTCAAACCGTTCTGCAACACACTAATCGGCATGTACCAGTGTGGCTTCCGGCCCGGCAGATCGACTTAGACCAAATTTTCACACTGAGACAAATCCTGGAAACGACCAACGAATTTCAAGTCGAGACTCACCACCTTTTCATCGACTTCAAGGCCGCATATGATAGTATTAATCGTCAAGAGCTTGATATGGCGATGACCGAATTCGGGATCTCGGCAAAACTGATCTAGTTGTGTCGCATGACACTGGAAAACACGCAATGCAACGTGCAGTTTGGAAGTAGCTCCCCCGGAGTATTTCAAACATACACCGGATTTCGGCAAGGTGATGCGCTATCATATGATTTCTTCAATCTCGTCCTAGAGCAGATAGTGCGCAGGGCAGGTGTCAACACGGAAGGCACTATCTTCAACAAGTCCGTCCAGCTCCTGGGATATGTGGACGATATTGATATCATCGGGCGCTCGCAGCGTTCCGTGATAGAGGCTTTCACGGCGATTGAAGAACAGGCGAAATTCGTTGGCCTGGAAGTAAACGAGGACAAGACCAAGTACATGCTATCAACAAACAAAGAATCATCTGTCCACCGCCTAGGACAAAACGTCACTATTGGTAGCAACAATTTCGAGGTAGTTTACCTCGGAGTAAACATGAACTCCACGAATGACACCCTAGTGGATTTTTGGTCCTGTGTGCGAGGAGGGCGAATGGAGGAGAACATACAACCGCGAACATGAGCTATACCAAGATGTGGATGTAGTCCAAAAAGCCAAAATACGTCGACTACATTGGCTCGGCCACATCGAGCGAATGGACAACAATGCTCCAGCTAAGAGAATCTTCGAATCTCAGCCCTCAGGTTCGAGACGACAGGGAAGACCGAACCTACGTTTCAAAGACCAAGGTGCCCGGGATCGTAGAGAATGAAAGGCTGAAGTGTCTCAGGCAGAGACTCTCCACGGGTCGGGAGCCCGTTAAGTAAGAAAGTGAAGCTCTAGCTGCATTGGCACTGCTTGCCGACAAAAGAATGGAGGTAAGCGATTATTCGACGATTGCTACGATTGCTGCAGCACCCACACCGAGTTACATTCCTCAGTTGGAGCAGAAAATCAATTCGCTTGCAAGAAGTTTCGATGGAATGCAAGTCCAAAATAATATCCGATCTCGTTCTGGATCGCCACGTAAGCAGATGGCGGGGCGTAACTCAAAGTTTTGTTGGTTTCACGAAAGATTTGGCAACAAACCAGAAAGTTTAGGCAGCCGTGTGAATTTCGTAATTCACACTCGGGAAACTAAATAGCCAATCGCTAAAAAAGACGCTAGCGATGGCTTGTTGGTCCTAAACTGCCTCTACATTACCGATTCCAACTCTTTTACCAACTTTTTGATAGATACATGCGCTGATGTCTCCGTCATTCGTTTTCGTGTAAACGATGCACAACGTAAACCTTTTAATGGGGCGACTTAGGAAAGGAGAACATTAAATTCGTGGGGCACCTCGTGTAATTCGACCCTTGCCGTAGAGAATAGAGTGTATACTCCAGTTTAAGAAACCCGCATTGGCAAAGGACCTGAAGCGATTATTAGCAATGTTAAATTTTTATCGTCCGTTCATCCGACACGATATCAAAAATCAATTGGAATTGCTGAATCTCATTAAGGGCAATACAAACGACGATCGAACGAAAATCGCATGGTTTGAGCATACTACAGTGGCTTTCGACAAATGCAAGCAAGACTTGATCGGCGCTGCGCTTTTGCCGCACCCGTCAAAAGACGGCGTATTTTCGCTATGCGAAGATGCCATGTACGAAGGTGTGAAACATTTAAGCATCACCTCGTCAAATATATCACCGATATACGACCTATACCAGAGAATGGCAACAGCGTGGTTGACTTTTTGTCTAGATTTGAAACTATTAGCAAGGCAGCTCAACATTCGGACTTGCTGATGTGGCACGAGAACAGGAAAACGACGGCGAACTGCAGCAAATGCTTCGCAGTACCGAGCATCAATCATCAGTGCGAATTCAACTAATGGGCGATCCGCACTCTTTTTTTTTTTTTTTTTTTAAAGAACTTAACACTCAAGTGGGTATGAATAAACTTATAATGCCTCAGCATGTGTTAAGTTTTTTGGAAAATGGGATAGAGAGAGAAAGAAAGATTTTTGGGCTCAGTGATTATTTCGCTCCATGGCGCAAAGATTTCGACACCCGACCAACGCTTCTCGCATACACATGTGGACATCATTGGCCCCATGCTAAAGAAAACCGGTATTGCCTAACAATGGTAGATAAGTTTACGCGATGAGCAGAGGTAATTCCGATGGAAGACATGGCAGCAGAAACGGTTGCAAGGAATTTGATAGCTAGATTCGGCGTCCCTAATAAGATTACAACTGATTTCGGTACAATATGCGACGAACTCTCTAATTTTCTAAGAATAACGCATCTCAAAACAACACCTTACCACCCCCAAACGAATGGGATGGTGGAGCGCCTTCATCTCAACACTTAAAACAGCGATATTGTGCCACAAACAAATGGATTGGTGCGATGTGTTACCACTGGTTTTACTTGGTATTCGATATTCTCTAAAACCAGATATAAGCAGGGCATAAGCAGGGCACCCAAAGCCAAATTGAATTCATCAAGGAGTTTCGAAGAAGCCCGTCTTGCCACGAAAAATGTAATTTTTTTATTTTTATACAACCTGAATTAAATAACTCCTCTCATGTCTTTGTAATGTCGAACAATGCTGTTCGACCAGCCCTAACACCACCATACCGTGGGCCATACGAGGTCCTACTCAGAACCCCAAAGTAGTATTGCGTTCGCATTAATGCGAAGTCCGTCAAGATATCGATTGACCGGCTTAAGGCAGCATTTATTCTAAAAGCTGAAAAACCCGAAGAAGCAGTAACACCGTCATTCGACGCACAACCACCAAAAGGAGCACCGTCACCACCACCAATCACTATATCAACATCTGCAGCAACATCTCAACTACAGCCAATACCTGCCCCGGACAGTCAACCAATTGGCAAGACCACACAAAGTGGTCGCGTAGTACGAATACCCAGACCTTACACTAACGGTGGAGTAATGTGGTGGCAACCATTATTTTTCGACAAAAGAAGGCTAATTTTCTTTTGTCGAAAAATAATGGTTGGCCTGTTGGCCTTCCGCCAAACACATTTTCACTCTTTTCTTCTGGCCTTCTGCTGATCCACATCTTGCCTTTTCGTTTGTCGGAGTTGATTTTGGCTCCACGTATATTTCCCAATTGCTAAGTCTTGCTTATTGCAAGTGGCCGGGGGTTAAGTTATCTGTTTTGGACATCAGCGATCCTGAGGAGTTAAATTCGTACCTGGACACACTGGAGGAGAGTGTTGACACCCCTCATACAAATGCACCACTCTGGTCTTCTACTGTAGTTTAATCAACTGCTGGCATTCTAGAATGGCATTACTGTCATAACAAATACAGATGTGTATAGCGTGTCAGAGAAAAAGGGGATAAAACGTCAAACACACTAAGCGATAGTAAGAGAGAAGTAAACTTAGGTCCCAACAAAAAGTGAAGCAACTGCATTAACGCAGAAGTCAAACGGATGATGATGTACCACAAGTGTCGATCCTAGGTCCAGTACTGGTAATATTTCTGCATTTGGTCAATCAGCTTTCTACAAAATGTCTAAATACGTATGTGTAGTGATCGATACTATTTGTTCAATAAAAAGCCGGAGAAATATTTACACAAAAAGAGGTAATTTATTAAGAAAAAAAAAATTATAATAAAGAGAGCAATACTCCGATCCTTTGAAACTTTAAGCAACCAAAACAAGGTCCAAGAGATCTATTTTTTTCCATTGTTCTCATTCTAAGTATTTGAACTACTGCTGAAGCTTTTCCTCTTCTCCTCCATAATCCACAGCTTCCAAATTTTCCAATTTCTCGTCCAACTGGACATCGGAATGCCTCCTTCGAGATCTCAATATTCGCCTGACAAATGGAGCAAATAATAAATCATCTAGAGCATTAGTGTCTGCCTTTCCAAAGAAGAGAGTAGCAAAGCAGGCTACAATGATGCAAAGAGATCCTCCAAAGGTTGAATACCACAGAAATGATATATGATGGAATGCTCGCTCTGGTGGTCTAAAGAGAAAAAACAAAACAGTCCTCCAAGTCCTCCTCCAGTCATCTAACTTACATAAATGCTTCCGATGTTATGGTACTGTTATCAAAGAAATACGTACAACCTTCCACAGAGACCGGTTTAGTCTCGAATCTCAGCTCACCGGTAGCAAGGGCTATCTGAGCCTTAATACAGGTCCAACCCAGCACCACAAAACCCACAATACTCCCAGTGAGGGCGCTCTAAAACGAAGAAAGTCGTAAGCAGGTATACAAAGCATATTTCAGACATGAAACTGAACAAAAACCTTTCCATTAATCCAAGGCATGCACGTAGCCATGAAGAATATCCCCAACAAAGGACCCTGTGTTACGGCTCCAACAGTTGCTGCCAGCTGCAGAACCATCCCCAGTTTTTCCACCACAAATACGAGTCCGATACATGTCAATCCGAAGAAGGCTACCACAAATCGAAGTATGAAGGCGGTCTGACGTTCTGTAAGCATTTTCACGGGCTTAATCAGGTCTTCAACGATAACGCAAGCCAGTGAATTAAGTCCGGTAGACAGCGAACTCAGAGACGCACTAAAAACTCCAGAGACGAATAGTCCCGGCAGGCCGGGAATTACGCCTAAGACGTGCATCACCAAAAGTGGAACCAACTGATCCGTAGCTTTAGCCAACTAAAAGGAAAACACAATGAAATTTTCGTAGACGATTTGGAACAGTCTACCTTTGTGCTTAAAGGATCGCAGTCATGATAAGTGGCAAACGTCAGAAGGCCAACATATGCACAAGATGACAGTAGTACAGTCAATCCGATGGTAGAGATGATCAAGGCCTGCTTGGATTTCTCCAGACTTGGCAACGAAATAAATCTCTGGATGCTTATCTGGTTGACAGCTGAAGCTTGTATTTTGTAAAAAGTTCCACCAATGAAAACTGACAGCATCGACAATCTGACAGTTGGGTCCCAGCTCATTCTAAAATGGAGAATAAAACAAATGTCAACCAAAGTTGCTGTTGGGCCGAATGCTTTCTTACTCTGGAGCTGTCAGTCTCCCACTGTCTGCGTTCCTCTGCCAGATTACACCGAGTCCCCCTAAATCGAAGGTGCCCTTAATCATAACAGCTAAGATCGAGCCAAACATAACAAAACTCTGAATGGCATCTGTCCAGACAACTGCCTTGAGCCCACCCTGTAACAGAAAGAGTAGAGAGCTTCGAAAATCGTAAAGAAAGGAGACCACTTACGACACAAGTGTAGAAGGTGCAGACCACACAAACAATCGGAGTGATAACGTGGATGTCGATCCCAGTAACTGAAAAGTTCAAGATATCTTTCAAAATATTGCCCGGAAAGATGATCTGGTATACCTACCCTGGTTGAATGTCAAAGCAGGAACGTAAACAGCAATTGGAAGCCACACTATCTGCGAGAATTAAGTATGTAATACATATACTCGTACAAGTTAGTCCTCCAAAGGAAGGACAAATTCTACTCACCACACCGACAGCAAATAGGACTGAACTGAAAGTTCGAATCCTCCTATCGAATCGCATTTCAAAATACTGAAAGGTAAAGAATTGAAATTGAGAGATACGAACGCTTTCACATAGTTTAGAGGGTGCTCAGTATTCTGTTTAAGTGCAAGGATAAGAAATATATTCATCTACTCCTCAAGAATCAAAGTGACGAGTAGATGCCATAAAAGTGTGAGAATCACAAAGAGGGAATATTTTATTTGAACTTGGTCGAGTTCAGAGAAAGCTGCGCGATACTTGTAGATGGAGCCAGAGGACATGTTGTGTTTATGTTGCAGACAACTTCGTCATGGAATGCTAAAGACCCTGGGTCACCTAAACATGTGCATACTGACAGTAGTTGACAGTAGTTCAAATCACCTTGGAAAGGGAACTTGAAGCAAATTATGCAACATCCAAGTACTATTGCACTGGGATTAATCTAAGTCCCCCACCCGAAGGTGGTAGCCACAATTTACTCGTTGTGGCCAACCCGACCGTAAGTTTTGAGGTATTCTACAGCCATAAATGCCATAAGTTAACTTACTTAGATGAGACAACTGCAATCCAACAAACAGGTTGCTTTCTTATACAAATTATACCCAACCTCACGTGGGTGATATCCTTACAGGAACCATGGGTGCGAAACAAACACGTCTGTGGTTGCGGGTGTTTAACGGGTTTCGCACCACTATATGACCAGCCGAGCCCACTTGCACCGTCTAAACTTGGACAATTTTGCATGGAGATTTAGTTGCTGCATACATGAGCTACGGAACACATTCTCCCTATGATTCGTTACTGTCATCATCATTAAATACTGCGTTCCAGGAAGATGAGACTTATCATATGTTGCGATTCTAATACTCAGAATACTTTTTGGGGCAGCAGCAAATCTAATCTGAGAAGCAATTATCTCCTGGATGAAGCTATCGTCTGACCTGGCTGTTAACAATGTTGACTAGCAGCCAATTTTTTTTACGAGGGTAAGATAGTAAGTAATCGACTTAACGTTATCCAACAGGTATACTGTCGGCAATCTCCATATCAGATCATAGGCACATCGAATTTAGAATCGGATGCGAGATATCAATCTTGTTGAAGAGTAGAAGCCAACGGGGCTCCACCGTTAGGTCAGGCCAAAACAAAAGCTAGGGAAAGCTGTTTAGAACTTGAACGGTACCCTCACCCAGTGTTTTCATCTCCGGCTGGAAAGCATTCTTGCAGGCTGCCTGTTCCTTGATGCAACGCAGGTCTGCAGCAATTTCCGAAAGAGACCGGAAAAATTTTAAACTGGTCACTTAGGACTAATTTGGAGGAAGACTTTATGGATCTAAGCAGACAGACTATAAGAAGCTACTTGGGATCGAAGAGTGCCTCTTATCAAGACTTTTGCGGAAAAATCGAAACAGTATGCTAATCAAAGTCCTCAAAAAGGGAAGATCAACCAGGCTAGAGTCACTTAGAAAATTCGATAGTACCTACACTTAGCCGAAGGTAAAGACTCTCCGTCTAGCGCTTTTCATGTCATTTCCCAGGTAACCTAATCAGATTCAACTCATAACCAGTTCCTATCAACGAAACTCCTATTGAGCTGAATAACAGAACAAGCCGTATCTCATCGACTGTGGTGACGGATGAGGCCATTAAACCTGTTGTTGCTTCCTTTCGTTGCTACAAGTCGCCTGCCACCGATAGCATATAGTATACCCAGTTATGTTACAAAAAGGTATAAACCAGCTGCTGGTGGCTTAGTGAAACCCTGGCGAACAGTGAGACTGGGCTTCATACAAAAAATCGGAAAAGAGTACTACACGCCCGCCAAGAGCTAACCTATAAGTCTGACTTCCTTCATGCTGAAGAGCATGGAGACTATGGTCGAGCTCCGTGTACGCAAAACTGTTTTGCGAATTCATCCTCTGTCTAAAATGCAACATGCTTACCAACGCAGAAAATTCGGCGAGAATGCGCTTCAAAATCGGATGGGCAAACATTAAAGTTCGCCCGACAAGAAGGAATAGGCGCTGGGCATTTTCATCGACATTGAAGGTACTATCGACAACGCTACTGTGTTACTCGACCACACAACACGGCATAGATGAATCACTAATGTTGTGGATAAACGCAATGATGATTAATAGAACACTGAATGCGTATGCTGACTGTGGCCAACATGTTCTGGCGAGGGTAAGCAGGGGTTGCCCGCAAGGCTGCATTTAGTCTCCATTTATGCGGATTATGTAGCTGTTGGATCGTATCTAGCGACCTCGTGATCGACCATTTGTGCACCAGAAATGGGCCTTCCGTCAATCCTCTCAAAACTGGGGTTGTTCTCTTTACGAGAAGAAGGGAGTTGACTATTCTGACTTATATGGTGCTTAAAAGCATCAATTCTCCAAAGAAGCTACGTGTTTGGGTGTCACCCTAGATAACAAATTTCTTTTAACTATTCATGTTGCGTCAAAAGCCACTAAGGCGCTGTCGGCCTACAAGCAATGCAAAGTAGCTGTCGGCAAGATATGGGGCCTGTCTCCAATTATATCCTATGCGTCGGTTGTCTGGTGGAATAAGCTCTTGCAAAAATGCGTGATTACTGCTTTCACCAGATTTCAAAGAATGGGGGCTTTCCACTGGCTCCGCTCTAGATGCTTCCTCCTCCTAATATTCATATCATGGGTTGCACTCTCAAAGCCATCTTCCTTTTAAAAATAAGTGGTCTTCGATCCAACTTGCACAGGAACTTTGGTGACCTTGCGCGCCAACTATCTTTTAACTCTGTTCGTATGGACCTGTCGTCTGACACAATAACACCAGAACCCGTGCTGCGAAAAGCATACGAAATCGATTTTCCTTGTGCCCAGGAATGGTTTCGACAAGAATCTGAACCAGAAAAGGTATGTCGTCCGGTCTTCACGGATGGCCCTAAAACCGATTTAGAATGCGACACTGATGCCTTTGTGGAAGATGACAACATTGGATTCCAATCCTCGTTAGCAAAGCTTGCGTCTGTCGTTCAATCGGAGAAATACTCAGTCCTGATGGCAACGAACTATATTGTGTCAGTAGTTTTCAATATGTCCACCTTTGGCGCGAATAATGGCCTTGAGACGGCCGAAGAAACCATCGCACGCTACACGCAAGTGGCTCTGCGGTATTTTGGCCCATTCCCGGCGAAGTGCTTGTTTGAGGTGGTCCAAACTTTGGTATTTTTTAATGCCAACCTTCGTCTTCAAAATATCCCAGACAGAGAAATCCAACGGATTTGCATCCGGAGAATTTGCAATCCATTGTAACGAAGACATTAAGTGTGGAACATTGTTTTTTAACCAATCTTGGTTGACGCGCGCTTTGTGAGACGGTGCCGAGTCTTGTTGAAATGTCCACGGTCTCCGACCCAAATGATTGTTTGCCCAAGGCTTCAATACTGCCTCTAAGACAGTTTCACGGTACACGATCGCATTGATTTTGACGCCACGGTCCAAAAATACGAGCGAAGAGCGACCATCGGCGGTTATGGCGGCCCAAACCATCACCATCGGTGCTGCCTGTTTTCTGGTGGCCGTCCGAAGGTGTAAATTTTCGAAGGGCCTCTCTGGCAAGTAAACTCGGTCATTTTGTTTGTTGACATATTGCTCGACAACAAATGGCGACTCATCGGAAAAAACCAAATTCGGCAACTCACCACTTTCGTGCAGGCGTAGCGCTCTTTCGGCTCTAACTTTTTTCTGTTGCGGTGTAAGATCGTGTGCTTTTTGGAACTTCAATAGCTTGAGCCCAAGCTCATTTTTCAGTAAGTGTTGCATTCGTTCCAACGATATGTTGAGTTCACGAGCTATTTTTCTTCCAATTCGACGCGGGTTTTGCTCAATTCGAGCCTTCACTTTCCGAACCATTTCTGCCGATGTTGTTGTTTTTTTATGACCACCTCCATGGCGTACCACGGTAACGAGCTATGGTTCGAGACACAAATGATTTATTCACGTTGAGGTGCTGGAGGGCTCTAACGATAGCTACTTGTGGTTTTCCAGCCAAATATAAAGCAATCACACAACTGAGACGCAAATCATTTAAAAGGCTTGTAAATAATAAAATTATCTGTCATGTGTCAAAATTTGAGCTCACTGTCATGAACGTACACTTAAAGCATTGTTGAGCATTCTCATGAGACCTGCGCTAGGTCTGCCTGCGTTAGCTCTACCTGCGTTCTCGGTTAAGGCTTCTATTGACAGTTGACAGCTGGATTTCATATGAGCACGACTGTAGATGGCATGACTCCCCAGCTTACTGTGTACCAAGAGAATGCTTTTCGACCTGTCTATGAGAACAGCGACTTGCTGCTATCCCTCAATAGGAAAAACTGTAGAAATTTCAGTAAAAGCAACATGCAAGGAGTATAGTGGACTAATTTTCTGTTCTAACAGAGAAAAAATGGGACAGGCGGTTTCATTAGGATGAAAAACCTTACTAAGTCAAAAAGTTTCAAATCTTTGACATGTGAAAGCGCACCTCGTAACAATTTGTAGTTTTCAACATCAACCTAAAATGCATGCATGCACAGAGTAGAAAGGCAGTGTCACCAAAGACTGTTTCTAGGAGCGACCTCTTGAAACAAAACGTGCGAGCAGTGGTCAACACATGACGCTAAGTTTACCTAAGTGAGGTCCGTCTTTTGTGGCACTGTTGGAGGGTTTTTAGGAAGATGATTAGGAATGCAGACTTAACGACTTTATCATAGCGAAACATTGTCGTGGTAGGTACACGTTTCACTTATCTCAATACTTTCAAGGCGATTTTCGATTAATCAACCTTCAACCAGATTGACCACACTTTGATTGACCCCATACACCCCTTAGTATGATAAATGTTCAAATGTTCCGGTGGGCGAACATTGATTCACTGTCTCGGACTACTACCTTGTTGTTGATTATCATGGGGAAGCCACCAGTGTCGACTTTTGAAGACTAGTAGCAACGTGAAGTATAAGACTCCTCAACACCGATTAACAGTTCTATACTTGCCACACCGAGATAACGCCTTAATATTAAAATCCATCCCAGGGTTACGGTGCAGTAGAGAAAAGCGTCGGTTCAGTTGCCACGTGCAAGTGAAAAGGGACCTCTACCAATTCGGTCTAAAATTAAAGGCAGCTACGATAGATTGCAATCGGGCTGAACGAAGAAGTTTGTTGGTTGCCGCTTAGGTCCACCTCGACAAACAAGCACCAGCGTATGGCTGGTATGCTCAACAAATAAGCTTCTGGACCGGACTCCCTTCGACACACCATGTCAATATATTTTATGGATCATTATAGAGCACTGCAAGATTGGCTTGGAAAAGCCTTCAACCAACTGGAGATAATACTGTGCAGGGCAAGTATCAACGAGGTACGAATGGTACAAATGGTCCAATGATATGTGTCATTGACTTAAGTTGTCAGACAGCTTTCAGGTTCAATGTGGTGCTCATCAAGACTTCATGCCCTCACCAGAGTTTAGTAACGTTTATACTATAAAATGTAAGTCACGACGGACAATAACATCAGCATAGTAAAGGAGTGGGAAACACAAGCTGGGTGCCCTGAATAAACTATGCACTGAATGCATTTCTATATCTCCTCCTGGGCAAAGCTAACAAACAATAAGCTGCCTGCTTATATAATACAGCTACGAGTCTTCTTATATTTGGCAATCTATCAAGCGAACTCTTCACAATCAAAAAAGGCCATCTGCAGTACATGGTGCCATAACCGACCTCAGGGTTCCACCTTTAGTTCAATCTGACTATTATGGCATTCTCGCGCTGGAACGAAGAGAATGCTCTCAAAACTTCTTTTGATCACCGTTCCTCTTCTGTGATAATGGCTCAGCTATTCAACATTTTTTCCGTCTGATGATAGTACGAGCTTTCCAAAGACAAGACCCTTGACTTTTTCACTCGATAAAACGCTTGCTGGACGTCTTTATGGAAACAAAGCAAAGACGGCAAGAAGCAGACCCTTCTATAGGAAATCCTTTTGGTTCACCTTCGAACAAATGAAGTTAAACACCACTTTTGTAACTAACTAAATTAATTTTAATTTTATTATTTTAATTCACTCCCAACTTCTACTCATACAACGAAGCACAAAACAAAAACACTCCAGATACATTCTAAACTAGACTAGACTTATTTGAGCTCATTCTCCTTTTCTTTCACTTCAAATGCTAGTATCACTCTACCCTTATCCTCCAAATTCACACTTAGATACTTTTCCGGTTTCAAAAACCGCCGCAAAATCGGCGGATATAGATTGTGGTCGATATTGGTTAGATCTGTCGTGCCAAAATACAACGAAGCCAGACATGCGAATGTAACAGCAATGACCATTCCAGCTGTCACATACCAAATGAAGGACATGTGGTAAATCGACTGCAAGAACGTCGGAGTTCTGAAAAGAAAGAAACAATCAAAATCGGTCTACGAGATCATCCTCTACAAGCTAGTATACTTACATTTTTGCTGGTATTGTCGCATTGACAGCTTCGAACAGATAAGTACAACCTTCAGTACTTACTGGTTTGCTAATATAAACCAACTCCTTATTCACAGCAGCTAACTGGCCGTTTACGCATACCCATGCCATGACACAGAACGACACAATACTTCCCGTCAAGGCGCTCTATAGAAAGAAATGCCACAAGTATCATAGACACTTAAGTGATTCAAAAATGTGTACAACCTCACCTTGGCGTTGATAAAAGGCATACAGAGTCCCATGACGAAAAGACTAAACAACGGTCCACTTGTCATTGAACTTAGTGTCATGGACAATTGAAGGACCATTCCAAGTTTCTCCACCACAAACACCAATCCGACACATAATATCCCTAAAATCAGCACCGATCCTCGCATAATTATAGCCGTCTGCCTTTCTGTCAGAGCATTTTTGACATTTGGCTTGACAAAATCTTCCAAAACAACAGCTGACAGTGAGTTCAGACCAGTTGAAAGCGAACTCAAAGCAGCACTAAAAACCCCAGATACGAAAAGGCCAGGTAGACCTGGGAAAACTTTCAAAATATCCATAACCATTAGCGGGACCAGTTGATCTTTAGCTTTAGCGAGCTTAAATAAGAAAACAAAATATTCTTCCTTAAGTCATGATTGAATGCAACAAAACATCTTATACCTACCCCAGTGGTCAATGGATCACAGTCATGATATCTGGCAAAGATCAGCAATCCATTGTAAGCACAACAGCCCAAAAGAAGTATCACGCCAATACTGAAATAAATAAGCGCTCTCTTGGCTTCTTTCAAGCCCGGAACCGACAAAAACCTCTGACAAATAACCTGATTACCAGCTGTCGCTTGAGTCCAATAGAAAACTCCACCGATGAGAACGGAAAACATTGAAAACCGCACCGTATGATCGAATGTCATTCTGTCAGAAATTAGCTTTGATAGAAAATATTCGACTATTTCGAAAATGTCCAACTCACTCTGGCATTTCGATTCGTCCACTGTCCATATTCCTCTGCCAGACAACTCCAAGCCCACCAACATCCATGGTGCCCTTAATGATGACCAGAAAAATCGATCCCAGCATAACGAATGTCTGGATGACATCTGTCCAAATGACAGCTTTCACACCACCCTGTGAATGTCAAATAGTACTCGTAAAATGTCTCACTTTGACATTGCGGCTGTCAAAATTTAACATTTGATTTTGTGCAAAACTTACCACCATGGTGTAAAATATGCATACGACGCACACAACCGGTGTGATGATGTGAATATTAATGCCAGTAACTGTAAACAACCACACAGGCACGTCAATTCAAATTTTGTTTTTGTTTTTTTGTTTTTCACAGATGTCAATGTTTGCACTTACCCTGATTAAACGCAAGAGCTGGAACGTAAATAACAATCGGGAGCCAACAAATCTGCAAATCAAACACGAATTTGAGGAAAAAAAAAAACGTGTAAACGTCAGAAAAGTACTTACAGTTCCAATTGTGAAGAGAGCCGAACCGAACAGGCGTATCCTTTTGTCGAAACGCATCTCGAAATACTGCAAGCACACGGGATTTTGGTTTTGTTCAATTTTCATTTCTTTTTGTTTTTTTTTTTTTCTTTAAGAAATATTGAAACACTTTCGAAAACACCAAGTATGTGCATATGTATGTACATACGCTAAAGATACGATAGGGATACGAGCACTTTTCGAAAAGAGACAGGAATGACAGTTACGGAGGGATAGTACCAAGGATATTTATGAATCCCAATACGTGCTTTCCAAGAGACATTGAAAACTTTCTTAAAAAATTAAATGTAACAGTTCAAAGATGTAACTCTTATAAATTTTATTTTGACGTTCTTATTGTGTCAAGGCCTTTAATTTTTTTATAGACAAATTCCAGAACTACTTACGAGTTTAGTTACGTTACGTTCAGTTGAAATGCAGACAATATTACGAGAAAAGGAAGTGGTCACAGACTTTTTGAAGCTTTTCATGCAAACACAAATGTCAAAAATTTCCACCCTCCGCACAATTGAAATAAGGTTACGACAGGTTAATTTTGACAGGTGTCACGTAGAACTCTTTTCGCACGTCTAAAACTAACGACTTTAATTTTTATTTTTTTTTTTTTCTTAATTTATAAAAAGTGGCATCACGGGTTACTTTTGACACTTCGAAAGGAAAATTTGACACTTCTTCTATGGTTCTGCTTTGGATACAAAATTTAGAGCAAACATTTGTAGAGGATCTGCGCGGCAATCGATCGGGAAATTGCTGACTTCGACAACAATCAAGTTCGTAGCGAGGTGCTTGCCTTCCCTCCCAGTGGTAATCCTCGGTAACTGCATGAGTAAGCCCTTACTTACGCCTACGTCGTCATAGGGCTCACAACCCTGCACGGAATGGATTAAAAAGATGTGACGAGCCAGTCATTGGTCTCGCATAAACACGGATTCACTGTTGACGACCCTTGCAAACGTTTAAAGGACAACGACCTTCGGATCTGTCGACCAATTAGCAGAGGCTCTTGACTGCTATCATGTAGATATCATCGCCATCGAGGAATTCGATGGAATGTGCCGGACATAAGCGGGATGAAAAAACGTGAAGTTGATTGCTATAGGGAAAAGAAACAGCGCTTACTCGGATACGGATTTGTTGTAAGCGGCAGACTTAGGCAAAAAGCCCTGCACTTCCGACACGTGAGCGAGTATATTATGACAAAGCGCATCATGGCTGAATTCGTCATTTTTCATTTTAAATGCATTTTTATTTCAATTAACTCATTAATTCTTACATGCTAGACAAAAAAAATGCTTAAAAATTAGCTTAAATAACTTACAGATAATCTAATTCTAACTTACTGGCCCCATGCGGGCACTCTAAGTTAAACATAATACTTAATCTATGTCTTTCGACGTTTCTTACACTCTACTTTTATTTTTGTTTTTACATTTATTAAACTAAAACTAAGAAAATAGATTTTATTAAAAAAAACTTAGTGTCTGGACTTTTTTTTGTTGTAATATAAAACTTAAAACTAAACCTATACACTACGTAAAAAATAAATCTTAACCTACTTAACCTACTTAGACTATCTAATTTTACTTCTACCTATATATATGTACATAAAAAAATTTTTTTTTTTGGATTACCCCTTTTTTTTAGAGAAGGTTACCCACCTCTTTGTTCTTTTATAAATTTTTTTTTTTTTTTTTTTATTTTTTTTTTATTTTTATTTTTTTTTTATTTTTTTTTTTTTTTTTTTTTTTGTCCTTAAATCTACCCTAATCCTACTTAAACTATGTAAGTCGGCCACGGCTAATAAACTAGATGACGACCGACTTTGCTTCCTTATGAAGCTATCATGTACCCGAGGAATTTGACGACGAACCCTCTCCTCCTACAACCAGCCACCAAAATTGTTGGTGCTGCCGAGCAACATCCCTCATGTCGCGACTCCCTACCGCCCTACTGAACCGGAGACGCTCCGCACTGCCGTGTGCGACGTCTCTGTCGTAGTTGAGTCGCCTGTCCGCAGCTGTCCGAGCGACGTGGAAGATTAGCGGCACCGCCAATCTGTCCTGGATCAAACCTTTCATGTCGAGGTAGAGGAACGCTTCTGGAGGAATAAAGCCGTCAAAGCGAACTCTCTCGTGATACATATAATTGGGGTAGTAAGCCCCGGAGATCAGGTTGTTCGATGAGGTCATTGCTCTTGCAATGTGCCTTCGAGTCAACTTAATGATGAAATTGTCCACTCTTATTAGGTTCGCCCTATTGTACAAGACCTCATTGCGATAGAATTTTATGTACTCAGACTCTGGTGTTCTGTATAAGCGAAGACAAGTCCTAAGACAAGCCCTCTCAAACACCCGAATCTTTTCCAATAAACTTGCTCTCACGTTGAACCACACGGGACATCCAAATACAAGCATGGGCCTGATAAGGGCCATGTAACAGATCACCTTCACCCTCGCATCGAGTTGGCTGTTATAAAACAGTCTCTTTGTAAGGGCAAAAGCACCTTTGGCTCTGGCCAGAGCAACATCTATATGTTTGTTAAAATACAGATATTGGTCTAGCCAGATCCCAAGGTATCTGACTACATTTCGACAAGCAAGTGGCTGTCCATGTTGTCCGACGATAGAGAACTTTCGCCAATTCTTTCTGGTATCCCTAGAGGCCCCAGACAAAGGCGTCCTAAACAGAATGGTTTCCGACTTCTGAAAGTTGATTTTCAATTTCCAGTCGTCGCAATATCGCTTAATTTTGTCGAAGTCACGTTGCAAAAGTGTATTAATGACCTCAATCTTTGGACCTGATCTGTACGCGATTAAGTCGTCTGCGTACGCTATGGCATGGTGAAGTGAACCTATCAGATCACTTGTGTAAATGTTGAATAGGATCGGCGAATTTACCGCACCTTGTTGCAGACCGTTTTTAATGTTAAATGTTCCAGCAGAAGTCACATCGCCATATTTCACGATGAACTGTCTACTGGAGAGCATATCAAAAAGAATATACAGCAGTGGTTTACTAATGCCCAACCTGTCCAGCTTGAAAAAGAGTCCTTCTAACCATACGGTATCGAAGGCCTTCTCCAAGTCAATCAGGCAGGCACCAGTGCACTGTTTCTTGCCTTTGTTCCATTGGATATCAGAAACCAGTTTAGACGCAGCATGAATGATATCATGCCCCTCCTTGAAACCGAATTGATTATCCGGAACTATATGTTTGTCCTCAACCCACTTAGTCAGGACTCTATTGATCACCTTCTCGAAAACCTTACTGATGTTTGGAAGAAGACTGATCGAGCGGAGATTCGCCGGATTGGAAGTATCTTTATCCCTTTTGGGAATGGGATGTACCACCGCAGTTTTCCAATGCGCTGGATAATGTGCGTTATTCATTGCATTATTAAACAGGGTGGTATAAATGTTCACCGCTTCTAGTGGGAGATGTCGAAGCACAATGTTTGGTATTTCATCGGTTCCCACTGATTTCTTGCTTCTAAGCGATTCGAAGATCGTTTGGAGCTCCACCTTCGAAATGAACGGGGGTAGTACCCTATCGTCGGCGATGACATTATTTGCCATATTCTCGTCACTGAACTGGGTGAAACCCGAGTTCTCGAATCGCCAGTTCACTATTTCATTTCGAAGGTAGAAATTGTGCACAAGGACTTGATTTTCCAGGTCGTGGTTCGGGCCAATGATGTCATTCGCCTTGTACACTTCCTGGAAAGTCGCTCCTATAGTCTCTACCTTCTCCTGCGGATCCTCGATCACAAAGAAGTTGTCATCATCAACGGCCTCATTTGGATCGATTCCTGCTGCTATGAGTATGTGCTCGTTGTCCGTCGTTCGGGCGATTTTAAGACACGAAAGGTCGTTTTGATCTTTTCTCCGGAATATTTTATTTATTTGTGGGAACATATTCGGGTTGCTGGTGTTTACAGCCCGAATTTTGTTGTTCCAATACAAACTTACAGAATTTCTGTACTTTTCTTTTATTAATATTTGGAGGTTTTTGATCGACGACTTCAGTGTCACGATCTCCGGGTTATGTCTGTCAGTAAACTGTCTGTACAAGGTTTTTAGTCTTGACAGCAGTCTACTTTTGTGTCGGTGCAGTGCGTCAATGGTTGCGTTGCGGAATAAGTCTTCGTCGTCAGTATGTTGATACCGAGGTATCGTTTTGTCCATTGTTCGTTTGATTGTTTCGTCCATTACTCTTAGATACCTGTCAATCTCCTCGTTTGACAGATTTCTATTGGACGGTGGGTAGAGCGAAATCGAGGAGAGTGCTCTCGTCAGTGTTCTGGAGAAGTGTGTCCAACGCACTCTACTATAATTGTAGGAATGCCTTTGAACAAACTCATCCAATTCCGCAATTTCGTTCGGAACGGTTATTTCGGTACTGAGACCGCAATGGTCACTGTCATACACGAAAGTGCGTAGACAGTTTATGGTATGTCGGTTAGTGCACGTCAGGTGTATTCGTGTGTCGAACAGCAAGAGGTCCAAATAGGAACCGTGTCTGGGAAACGACGGGCTATCCGTCGCCTTGAGGCCGAGTCGATACATTATACTGTGCTGACCCCACCAATTGAATAGTAGGTTCCCTCTAGTATTTGGTGTATTATTTCCCCAATCACTATGTTTGGCGTTGAAATCTCCGCCGATAATATAGTAGTTCTCCTCCAATTCCAGTCTTAGGAATCGAAAAAGTGTCTCGAGCTCTGAAATGAATAAGGTGGATTGAGTAGCTTTAGGTGCATAAACAGACACCATGTATAACCGCTTTCCACTACGGAGAGGGATGTACATGATGCATGCTTCCAGCACCTGGAATCTACGTACTACACGACTGTATATTCTTTTGAAACGCAGTTCTTTTCTAACAAAGATTGCAACACCTCCTCCTTGAATGGAGTTTGGTCGGTTTCTTCGTATTATTTTAAATCTTCTGTGCCTCATTTTGTGTCTTTTGGTCAGCTTAGTTTCGCTAACCAAAAGCACATCAGGGGCTTGGTCTTTAAGCAACTTAAACAGTGCGGCTCTTCGTTCGAACCTAATCAGTGAATTAACATTCACTGCAAGGACCTTCAGGGTTTGCTCCGCCATGTACGTACCCATTACGACTGGAGGTGCGTTAGGCCCGGCAGCAGCGCGTATATTTGATCTACCCGCTTAGCCTGTTCCTGTATTTGACGCTGAAGCTGAGCCATCTGCCCCTGAATTGAGAGCAAGATAGCCAGCATGTCAGGTACAGGTTCCGGTGCTCTAGGCGCTGGGGCCTGAGAAGCCACCTTTGCTTGTTGTACCGTAGTTCCCCTACCTGCTGCCATTTGGGCATAGGTAACTTGGGGAGTAACGGCTGGTGTTTGTACCTGCACGAGTGGACGTTTAACTTCCACTTTCTGCTGCCGAGCCAGATTTACTCTTTTTATGTATTGGAATTTGGGACAACCCCGATAGTTTGCGGTGTGTCCCGTGTTCCTACATAACGCACAAGAAAGTTGGCTTTTTTCAGACGCTCCGTCCTTCCCTAGAGCGCATTCCTCTGACTTGTGGTTCTTTCCACACTTCACGCATCGAGGCTGCATTTCGCAGTTCGACGCGGCGTGTCCGAACCTTTGGCAGCGAACACATTGTAAAATGTTTTCGCTCCTCTTTAATTTTTCCCAGTGTACAACCTGGTAGTCTAGGACTTTGATACTCCTTAGACCATCCAGTTTGCTATCGGGACTTAGCTGAACCAGGAAGAACGGTAGTTTCCGCTTCTCCCTTTTAGCTCTAGCCGTGACGAATGGCTTAACTCCCACGAATTTGAGCTCTTCGCACTCCTTTTCTTTAAGCAGTGCAAGGAGCTCCTCCGGATCTGTAGACGGTTCTATCCCCCTCAGCAGCATAGTTTGCAGCTTCTCCCCCTTCGGGGTGTAGGAGAAGAACTCCGTCGTCGTATCCTTTAGTAAATTTTTAATTTTTAAATAGCGTTCCACTGTATTGCAGTGTATCGCATGTCTATTAATACTTAAACGCTTTATAAAAAAATTATTTCCTATAGCCGACTTACATAGCTCAATGGTGTCTTTTAATTCAATGTTGAAGGTGTTGATTGGTGGCACCCTTTGCTTGACTGTTTTCTGCTGATGTTGTTGTTGCTTCTGTTGTTTCTGCTGCTGTTGTTGTTTTTGGTGTTTCTGCTGTAGTTGCTTTTGTTGTTGTTGGTTTTCTTGTAGTTGCTGTTTCGCTAGCTTTGTTGTTGTTTGCTTTGCTTGTTGTTGCTGTTGCGGATGTTTTTGAGTTTTGGTTTGAGGTTGTTGCTGTTGTTGTTGAGAACTCTGTGACTCTTGCTGTTCTCTCGCCCTTCTCGCTATTTGTTTAGCTTTAATGGCTAGAACTTGTTGTTGCATCTGCATTATGCTTTTATTTAGGTTTCCTACCTCTTCTTCTTCGTCGTCTGATTCGGAGGCCGCGAGACAGGCGAAGTTATTGTCTGCACCCATGTAATGGCCTTCACCTCCATCAGAGACGTAAGGATATTCGATGTCCACAGTTCTGTCCTTCTTTCTAGCTGCTGTAATTGACGTTTTCGCCTCTCTCCTAGCTTCAACCGGCAGCTTTTCGGTTGAAGCTGATAGGGAAAGCCGTTTAACAGTTCTTGCTGTTGGCCTTAACTTCCTCCTTCTTTTTACTGTCCCACCACTTTCTGATGTACCTGGTTGGTCCGACATTATTGCCTCATCGGCTGATTTCATCACGCCATGTATTGGGTCCGCTACTGCGTGAGCGGACCGCTTGTCTTTATCCATCGCTTGATGGATACTCTTTCACTTTCAGTTATGTTTTGTGTTTTATTTACGATAAAAAAAAAAAAAAAACAAAAAAAAAAAAAAAAAAAAAAAAAAAAAAAGAAGAAACTATTTTCCCCCACCAGGACTCGAACTCGGGTCACTTGATCTGCGGATCGAATGTCACTTCCACTAGGCCAACTTGCCACTTTCACTATTCTTGTTAAAAATTGTATTTGTACTCTGAGTACTGTTCTAATTCATAGAGAACCCGAAACACATCTACTCGCCTCGATGGTCGGTGGACGACTCGGTGGCTGAATTCGTCAACATACTCGTGAGGCTAATATTCGCTCATGCCCCCACGGAATACAAGACCGACGGCACGAAAGAACGTTTCTCCTAGCTCCTCAACAACAAGACATACGTTTAAATCGTACTAAGCAGTTTTAACGCCAGTATATGAAAGGAGGACATCTTTTGTAAGACATTTGGTAAGTATAACCTACACGACACCACGTCTGACAACGGATTTAGGCCTATTGACTTTGTCGCTCCCTCATCTCAATTCAGGCAAAGAAACATGGAAGTCTATGGATCATGAAACGCTAACTCAAGTTGATCACACTGCGATAGATGTTAGGCCTGCCTTCAGTATTCTGGAGGTCCGAACGTTCTGGGCAGCCAAGATTGACTCGAATCACCACCTTGTTGCATCCAAGGTACGAATGCGGATTTCCCAAGAAGAACTAGTGTGAGAAGATATGAAGTAGAAAAACTGCAATCGCAAAAGGCCGCCAGAATATTCGCCGAACGCGAACCACTCCCATGCTGCCAGTATTAATTACGGAAGACCAGAGGCAACGTGCCATCAGAGACGGCACGATTAATGTGGCCACCACCAAGAAATCCCTGGTTTGATGAAGAATACCGTCAAGCACATGCAGGTAAACAAGAAGCGCACAAAGCGTTGCTGCAACGAAGGACGAGAGCCGCTGGTTAGCTCTACGAGCAGAAGAGACGAGGAGAATATTGGCATCCCCTGAAGAAGAAAAAAGAGCCCGAGAAGCGCGCAATATAAGATATTGAGAGGTTGTACTCCAGGAATAATGTACGGAAATTTTACCAACAGGTAGAAAGATCGCGTCAAGGTAGGAAGACCCGTACAGAACCCTGTAGAGATGAAGAAAGAAACTTTATAGTAGAGTCAGAGTCGGTGCTGTGAATATGGAAAACTCTTTTCTGCAGATTGTATAAAGTCGACGAAGGCTGATAGCCAAAACTTTCCGTCCACCTGATGATAAAAACAAAGTAAGGATAGCAATACCTAAGTTGAAACCCCACAAAGCTGCCGGACCTGACCGCTTACCGACCGAAGTATTCAAAGTTTCTGGAAATGATTTTGTGGAGAGCAGGCACCAACTCATTTCTCTGATCGGGTCAGAAGAGTGTATATCTGATGAATGGAATCTTAGTATCGTTCACCCGATCCACTAAAAAGGAGACCCCTCAAGTGCGCCACCTATAGAGGCGTAAGTCTCCTCAACATCGAATATAAGATCTCATCTGCCATATAGTGTGAACGTCTGAAATCCTTCACCAACAAAATGATTGGCCCTTATTAGTACAGTTTCAGACCAGGAAAGTCCACAATCGACCAAATCTTCACACTCCGGCAGATCCTGTAAGAAACTCGAAAAGTCTAAATCGATATCCACTATCCTTTCATCGATTTTAAGGTCAGAAATAACAGCATTTATAGAGACGAGGTATATCCCTACCACGCTCCTCCGTCTGTGCAGAATGCCGATTAAGAACGCTGCTCTGTCAAGGTCGGTAACGACTTAGCCAACACCTTTGATGTCAAACGAGCTTTTAGACCAAGTGACGTGCTGTCATGCGACTTCTTTAACTTATACCTGGAAGAACTGTGTGGAACTCACAAGTGAAGACTGGAGGCATAATCTTTCTAAAGTCTGTGCAACTATTGTACTAGGGTAGGCCGATGATATTGACTTGATTAGCGGAACTCAGCGCGATCACTCCGGTGCATTCGCTAGTATTGAAACGGAAACTGTCAAAATATATTTCGTGGTAAATGATGATGCTTTCAACAAGAAGAGACACACACCATCGACGAATTTTTGAGAAGCTCGCAGTCGATAGCTGTAACTTCAGGGTAACTTGGCTCTGCTATTAGTTCTGCCAACAACACCTTAGCAGAAATAAAACGAAGAATCGCTCTTGCCAAGCGCTGTTTCTTTGAGCTAAGAAGGCCATGAAGTAGTAAGTTCCTATCTTGAAAAACTAAAGAGGCTCTATATAAGACCTTGATCATCCCAGCCCTACTTTATGTCGCTGAAGCATGGACTCAATTGGTTCGAGAGAGAAATCCTTCGAAAAATAATCGGTGCCATTTGCTTTGACGAGATTTAGAGGAGAAGATTCAACGATGAACTATGCGCGCTCTACGGCGACGTGGATCTAAGTAGTTAGAAAACTGCGCATTAGTCGACTGCAATGGCTAGGACATGAAGAGCAAAAGGACACCAATACTCCGACCCGCAAGGTTTTCGAATCTAAAAAGGAGGGCCAACGTAGTAGAATACCATAGGTGGTGCGCACAAGTAGAAAGGCACCTCAATCGACTTGGAGGCAGTTGGCAAAGGATCGGGCTAACTGAAGAGGATTATTGGCTGAGGCTCAGTTATGTTCAAAAAGGTATAGGCCAGCTGCCCGGTAACTTTGAAGAGAATCTTCACTGCTCTTGTACTGGCATACATACCGAAACCCTAGCGAACAGTAAGAGTAGCCTTTATATCAAAAATTGGAAAGAGGACTACACGCTCGCCAGGAGCCTCCGACCTATAAGTCTGACTACCGTCATGTTGAAGCGCATGGAGAGAAATATCGCGCTCCATGTGGGCAAAGAAATTTTGGAATGCATCTTCTGTCCGCGATGCTACGAGAGTGAGCTTCAAAATGTGGTAGATAGAATTGAAGGCGCATTTGACAAGAAGGGATACGCGCTGGGCATTTTCATGGATATTGAGGGTGTTTTCGACAACGTAGCTTTTGACGGCATGTGTAACTCGCCAGATAACATGCCGTAGAGGAATGACCAGTCCTGTGGATAGAAGCAATGGTGGTGAATAAGACACTGACGGCCCGCAGTTGATTTACTGCGCTGCGCTCTCAATAGTTCTGATATCTATACTGAGACTTATGCACATGATGTAACAGTACTGTTTTTTGATCGTGTCCAACTGTCTGCTCTAAAGTGCAGCTGCAGCCCTAGATGTAACTGGCGATTGGTGCACCAGAAATGGGCTTTCATTAAATCCTCTCAAAACTGAGGTTTCTCTCTTTACTAGAAGGAGGAAGATGTCTGGTCTAAATCATCTTATGACTAAAGGCATCACCATCCAATTCTTCAAAGAATCTAGTTATTTGTGTGTCATCCCGGATAATAAACTTCATGTCACGTTGAAAGCCTCTAAAGCGATGTCGGCCTTCTGGTAGTGCAAAGAATCTGTCGGCAAGACATGGGGCCTATCACCGAAAAGAGTCTTTCGGATTTACACAGCTATGATAAGGCCAATTACATCCTATTCTATGCATCGATTGTCTGATGGAACAAACTCTCGTTACCGCTGCTTCTACGAGATTCCAAAGAACGGTCAGTCTCGGCTGCATAGGAGTTTTCCCCAGCACGCCTGGCTCCGCTCAAGACGCATCGATTAATTTTCCTCCCCTTGATATTCATATAATGAGCTGAGCTCTCAAAACCATCTGCAGTTTAAAAGGAAGCGGTATTTGGTACAACACATACTAGAGCTTTAATGACTTTCCATGTGCTCAAGACGGGTCTTAACGGATGGCCTCAAAACCGATTTAAAATGCCTTTCTGGAGGACGACAACATTGGATTTCACACCTCGTTACGAAAACATGCGTCTGTCTTCCAAGCGGGGATACCTACACGCAATCCTGATGGCAACCAACTATATTGTGAGGAATAGGTGGAGGGGCGAAGCATTTGCATCTGTACCGACGGCCAAGCTGCGCTTAGAGGCTATCTGAACCCTCTTACAACTTCCAAGCTAGTTCGAGAATGCGAAACTTCACTGAATGCAGTAGGAAGACTAAATTCACTGAGTCTTGTCTGGGATCACTGGAAATGAAATTGCCGATTTGCTGGACAAGGTGCAGAGGAGATTTTTTCAGGACCAGAACCTATGTTAGGTGGTCTGCCTGCGTTTTTGGTTAGGGCTTCCATTGACAGTTGGGATTCATATGAGCACAACTGCAGATGGCATGAGACCAAACGAATGATTTCCAACATGCCTAAAAGTTCAGTGCTGGGCATAAGTGATACAACATCCTGCGACACTTGCTGAAAAATTGATGACGACACCGCGGAGCAGTACCTCTGTGAATGTCCTGGTTACGCTCGCATCATGCTGCAGGTACTTGGCGTTGACGTGCTGAGTACTGGTGCCATAGGCATTTTGTCACTGAACCTCGAACGTCTAAATGAGAACTTACAAGGAGTACAATTGACCAGTTATTTGTCTGAGTGCTGACAGAAAAGCAAATCGCTCATCGAAGATTTGATAGGACAGCTCCCTACAATAGCACCATGTACTTTCGTCAATTGTATGCTCAAATAGTTCCTGATCGCTTCCTTATAGCGTGCGTCCTTTTCTATACCTTCACCAACCTTCCTAATATCATGTTCCCCACCATCGGCTATGTCCGCGCCCGCAGTGGACACCAATGAACACAGAAGAAATCCGCAAGACCGCAATACTTACCTGAGTAATGCTGCGCAAACCCTCCAGCATCAATAGAGAAGCACTTAAGAACGTCGATTTCGCCTCAACAACGGAAGAGGAATCTTGAGAAGGGTATTTGGACACCTTAGCAATCATAGTCTTACTATCAATCAAAATTAAAGCAAATTTAAGGAAAAAGATTATCGGATACCTGGGATACCTAATCAGAGCTGAAGGTTCCCAGTCATTACCTGAGAGTTTACGAGTAACCGACGGCAACTTCTTCGATTCCTCGGAATAGTTAATTTACCCTCCACGAGTTCCTTAATGATGCCACCATTAAGTAAAATTGATGAAGACCACTAACACTGCATAGAGAATCAGGCTCCTGTCATTCGCAAATCCAACACCATCTGCTGGATTCTTCCTACCGCTGTATCAGTGCAACGGAGTAACAACGGCTAGGAGCTACTTTCTTCTCTAAGAAGCAAATTAACAGCATCTGCAATAAAGGGACTCACAGCCCTCTACAAGGCCATCAGATTCTTCAGACCGTGGAGTGAAGGCAACTGCTTTTGTATACGATCCGACCAAGCCCCATTAAGTCACGCCTTCAGCCGACTTACCGACAAAGCATTACCATGTCAATTTCGACAGCTTAATTTTATCGACCAGCACTCGGGTAAAAGAACTCGAGAGCACTGTCGGCGATAACTTTTCAAGAATTGATTCATCCACTTCTTTTGAACGAGATAAAACCTATCATCTCTGCTCAGTCAGGCTTCCAAACCCAGCTTTAAGATAAAGAGATTTACTGCGACGTCTCCCAGTATGGGACAAAAAGTCTTTAAAACATTCCACAACCTCGCCTACGCAAGGAGTAAGGCAATATCCAATATCATATGCCAAAGGTATGTCTGGCCTTCTATGGACAAAGAAGTCATCCAGTGGTCTCGAAACTGACACCATCTCATACGCCAAGAGCAAATTTTCTCGACCGTTCTTCATAGACACAGTTGGCCCGCTTCCAGAAGTGAAAATATTTCGACATTGCCTAGAAATGGTGGACAGTTTCTGGAGATAGGTCGAAACCATACCCACAACAACTGAGCTGTTATTTTCAGCTAAAAGATAGCTCGTTAGTAGCCTAAATAGATCACAGCGCATCGAGTAACCCAACTCTTGGCACCACTGTCTATGGCGATGACTCAGCTAATCGAATTCGAGAGGATGCGCGCTAATACTTCGACCTTATCGAGTTCTTAAAGCGGGAGTATATTGTGACCAAACGAAGAAATGTTTAGAAGTACTACCAAAACAGATATGGTGCAATACTTAGGTCCCCGGAGATTTCTGCGCACGCGAAGACTCAGCATTAAATCCGCACATCTTAATAGCCATAGACTGATATCAAAAGGTTCTACTGTAAGAATTTATTTGCTCGTAGCTATGATTTTCTACAGAGAAATGCCTCGAAACAAGGTGCGGACCCATACAAATTCCTCAACTGACTCAACCAGAAGGGCCGACATCGACATACCAGAGCATGGCAATGGAGAATCGGCATCCGTATCCTAACCCAGACCATTTGTTTGATGGTAAAACAACGCTAAGATGCAGCGTTAAATACTTCGCATCTATAGAAAAACAAAACGCCAATTGTTAAAAATTTTCGAATAATTTGGAATATTCCGAGAGTAAACAAATTAAATTCTAAGACGCAATCAGCAGGAAAACTGAAATTCCGAATGCCCTGAGGTTCTTAAAATTCTCATTTTAATAAATACAAAAATCAATATTTACAAAACTCAAGCGCCAACATCCGTTTCCAGGTAGAATATGGGTCATATTCCGCATTCCTCCACGGAAACAGCGAATTTGTTTGAGCTTCAATAAGTTTTCTCTCAACCTTGGCCCGAGAATTTTACTAAAAAGTAAGGTTTCTACCCAGCCGGAATGTCGCCTTTTGTCTTCAAATTTCGTTATCGGCATCAATTAACACTCCCGCCTTCTCATCTTTTCTTTTAAATTCAATGAAACAATAATTTCTAAGACAGAGCATCCCACATTATTCGTGATTCGATTCCCCCAGGCTCTGTTGACTAATGGAAATTTCCTTATTAAGTAAAGAACCATGTCCTTGGCCAATTTTACACAAACAATCGCTAATGGAAAACCGTATTAATCAAAACAATCTTCTTAACCTTGCACATATACTTCAACAAGAAATAATAAATTCACTTCATTTTAAAGAATTCAATTTGAATCAGCATTTTGAATTTTATTTTCGAAAATATCACTGCATCACTCCAGCTATCGGATCCGAAAATATCCTCTCCAAAGGACAAGACAATCGACTGTCAATACTCCACACACGCACGCAGAAAGATGAAAATTCAAATTCCAATCAAAAGTCACAGCATGTCTAACTGATATTATCCTGTGGGTCTTCTCTTAACTTAATCGCCCACCACTAAGTATCCCCCGATCAAGAATCAAGAAACAAGAATCACCCATTCCAGATGCTGAAGATACGAATATCATATGCAAAACTCCATCAATGATTCCATTTCCATAACAAATAGGATCAAGAAAGGAGTTAGGGAGAGCATAAAACGAAATAGAAAAGAAGTAGCAACCGAATGTGCCAAGGATGTGACAAATAATCCACTTACCGCACTACCAACACACAGCACAACAATTCAAACGAAAAAAAAAACAACATAACGAACACCCTATACACGATGATCCGATATAAAATGACAGTTCTCCCTCCATAATGGCATTCAATGGAAGAAGAAGCAGAGCAAAATCAACACAAAAAAAAAAAAACAAAAACAGACTCCCACAAGTATGCAATGAACTGCAAATGACATTTTATTTTATGCACGAACCCAGAACAAGGGTTGACTGTGAGTGAAGGTGGCACCGTTAGATGCAATGAAAGTGCAAATGGTGATGATGGCCAGCAGAGTGAAGAAAAATAATAAAATAATGACTTAACGGTAGAACTTACCTCATAAGTTGAAGTCAACTGTAAATTACAGAAGACCGGAAGGAAGATGTACCACGAAATTACGGCGGATATGCCTATCGTGATCAGGATGAATGCGTACTGCGTTCCGTAAACGTAGATTTCAGTGGATGTGCCCAGCAGTGAAATTCCGGAAACGAAACTGAAAGGAAAGAACAGAAAGGGAAATGTTCAAAAACTGGTAAGTGAAATTAAAATTTTTCAAATAAAATACAATCGTTGGAAAATAATGGGAAGGGGGGTAAAATACGCGCTAGTCACGGACGGACGATGAAATAAATTTCAAGCAGGAATACCAGAGTATCTCTGTGTACGACGTTACGTTCAATTCACTTTGAGTTCGCTTTCAAATGACATTTCTGAAATGCCATAAACAATTATACAATTAGCGTCAGTTTGCGAATGGCAAATTTGTTTGTTTCATCTGTTTCAATTGAAACTCAAAAATTGAAAAGGCCTCGGAGAGAAAATCAAACGCATAGAAATGGAGCAAGCACGGGAAGCGCTCAACGCAATTAATCCCATCACTGCTGACAATTACGCAGCAGCCTGGGAATTACTTCTCAAAAGATACAACGGAGTGCATTACAGTCGATGTTCTTTTAAGAGCGCTGTTGTCACTGCCTTTTTTTTCTATAATGAGCGCGGGCTCAAGGGGTTTTTGTACCCTTAAAATGTTCGTACACAGCGCGGGCGAAGGAAATTTAAGGAGGAAGAAAAGACAGGTACCGATGTACATTGTTTTTAAATGTTTGTAACTTATAATGACCAGGAAACACAGAAATCGGCAGGGCATTCCATAAGCGAGTTGTATGGCTTAGGAAAGAATCACGATATTTTAGAGTACGTCCGAAAATGGGCTTGAGGGTATACTGATGAGCATTCATAGCGAAACGAGTGTTACGGTTAAAAGTTTGAAGGGGCGGAATGCCACTGGCGATATCTATGGAGCGATAAAACAGAGTGAAACACGAGACATTTCATCGGTGTTCGAGGGCGTCCATTGTTTGAGTGATATTAGTATCACCTACGAGTTTTATCGCATGGTTTTGAATCCTATCTAGTAGGTGCAAAGATGTTTTAGGAGCACGTGACCAGATGTGGGCATTGTACTCCAATTTAGGGCGTATAAACGCCTTATATACGAGGGTAGTCTGAAACGTTTCCGACCGAACAATGGTACGAGACATTTTTTCGCTAAATTTTTTTTTTATTTTTCTACATAGTCTCCTTGCAACTCTACACACTTCTCCCAGCGATGCTCGCATCTCTCTAACCCATCCAAATAGTACTTGGCGTTTTTCTCTGCAAAATAATTGTTTACGAAGGTGATTGCCTCCTCATTTGACGAAAATCTCTATCCTCCGAGCGCAGTTTTTAGATGAGGGAACAAAAAGAAGTCGTTTGGGGCTAGATCTGGTGAATAAGGCGGATGATCAAGCAGTTCAAACCGCAATCCATGGATTTTCGCCATGGCAACCGCTGAGGTGTGAGCCGGCGCGTTGTCTTGGTGAAACAGGATTTTCTTTTTCTGCAAATGTGGCCGTTTTTCCGCAATTTCTGCTTTCAGCTTGGTAACCGAAAAAAAACAGTTTTTGCTTTTTTTGGAGCCGGCTCCCCCTTTGCAATCCACTGTTTTGACTGAATTTTTGTTTCTGGCGTATAATGGTGTATCCAAATTCCATCTACAGCAATTAATCGGCGCCAAAACTCGGATTTATTGCGCCTAAACTGCGCCAACAGAGCGTTGGAAATGTTCTTTCGAACACGTTTTTGGTCTAACGTAAGCAAACGCGGCACCCAACGCGCGGACAGCTTTCTCATGCCAAAATCTTGATTTAATATGTAACAAACACGTTTTTTGGACATTTTCATAACCTCTACTATCTTTCTCACTTTAATTCGGTGGTCGTCTAACACCATTTGGTGAACTTTAGCAATGTTATCGTCAGTGGTAGCAGTTTTTGAACGTCCCGAAGGTTCATCATCTCCCAAGCTCGTACGGCAACGTTTAGATTCAGCTACCCAAAATTTCACTGTGGTAAATGATGGTGCAGGGTCCCCATATACAGAGTCCAACTCATTTTTGATTTGCGTAGGGGTATTGTCTTTCAAAAACAAGAATTTAATAAATGCTCGATACTCAATTTTTTCCATTTTCACAAAAAAAAAACACTCACATCGACTCACTCAAATGACTGAAACTTCGGTAAGTAACTGCCAAAAGATGCACAACTAGCATTCACTAGATTTTATTGACGAGTGCCGCTATCTTTACGTTGCTGTCGGAAACTTTTCAGCCAACCCTCGTGGCCAGATCAGAGGAAATAAATATTTCTTACATCGCTTGAGAAAACCTAGACATTCCGCAACATTTTTGACGACATCGAATATGTTGGTTATGCTGTTAATATCGGAATGTAATGAGCTTAACATGAGCTGCCGTTCCCGTTCTGTAGCTGAAGAGCAGGGACGTGAGTCCGGGAACGAATATGAAAAGCAGGGAGTACTGCCATCAGCAAAGGAATATATTGGATTAGAAGTAGCAGACAAAAGATCATTAATGAAAATTAAAAAAAGTATCGGGGAGAGAATGGAGCCCTGGGGCACACCACAATTTATTTTGTGGACATCAGACTTGAAACCATCCAAGACAACTTGAATTGAACGTTCCGAAAGGTAATTTCTAATCAATTGAAGAAGAGAGTTATCGATCCCAAAATCATGCATTTTTGACAAAAGAGCCTGATGCCAAACTCTGTCAAATGCCTTTGAAATATCAAGTGAAACTATCTTGCTTTCGCCAGATTGATGTACACTTTAATTCCACTTTGCGGTAAGACATGGCATCAAATCACTAGTAGACCTGTTGCTATGAAAACCGTACTGAAGGTCTTTGAGAAGTTTTCGCGTTTCGAGATATGTCATGAGCTGACGGTTTATCAGCGTTTCCATGACCTTGGAAAGAAGGGACGTAAGTGCAATGGGTCTGTAGGAAGAGAGAGAAGAAGATTCGCCTTTTTTAGAGACGGGTTGGACAAATGCTGTTTTCCATCTGCTCGGCAAGCGTCCTAAAGAGTAGGATTGATGAAAAAGCTTACGCAGTGGTTTTGCCAGCGAGGAAGAACACGTCGTCAGAACGGGAGTTGTAATATCTGGACCTGCGGATTTGTGTAAGCCAAGATTTTTAAGAACTCTTGCTACTACACGAGTGCGAAAGTGGATTCGCCCCATTGTAGATTCGACGCACTCAAGGGTAGGCGGGGACAAATCACAATCTGGGAGTATTGAACTAGCCGCAAAGTGTGCAGCAAGCAGATTGGCCTTGTCCAAAGAGCTGACAGCTGGAATGTCATTGTAAATGAGCGTTGGGATAGAGGATGAGGCAGAATTTCTGATGTTTTTGACGAATAACCAAACAGTTCTACTGCCTTTGGGATATTGCAGTATTTTTTGCCTCAGTTTTTGATCGTATTGGAATTTCACACGCTTGGGAAATACGCTGCAGTCATTTCTGGATCGTTTAAACTTTTTTCGATTTTCCGCTGTCGGGTTGGTCTTGTAGGACCGAAAAAACATTTCTCTAACCCTGACAGCCTCTTTACAGCTCGAGTCGTACCACGCTCTTTCTTTTGGTTTGACACTCTTCATCCGATGAGGGATAAAGCATCTCATTCCTAAGAGAATAGTTTCTGTGATCATGTCAGCAGCGGCATCCACGTCGTTATCGAGGAAACATAACGACCAGTTAAAATTCCTAAAGGAGGTGTTAAGACCGCTCCAATTGGCTTTCTCGTATTGCCATACGGTTCTTTTAGGAATCTTTTCTCTAACTGTGTGGTGGGTGCACGAGAGATTAGCTGATATGACACAATGGTCCGACGAGCCTAGAGGGGAGAGCACACCAGCGCAGTACTTGTCAGGGTGAGAAGTTAAAAACAAGTCCAGGGTGTTGGCGGTATGACTATCAACGTCTGGTATTCGTGTGGGCTCATTTACAAGCTGGGTTAAGTTATTTTCCGCATCGAAGATCTCAACCCACCGTCCTTCGGTTGTTGTCTGTCCAGAATATCGAAGCCAGGATTGTGTATATTGAAATCGCCCGTAATAACGATTTTAGTATGAGGGTACAGGCATACAATTCGTTCCTTGGGCAGACAGCGCATCAAACTCGTGGAAGGTCGAGTTGCTGTCCAGTTTGGGGCTTCTGTAAATAAAGCAGTAGTGGATAATTTGCTTACGAAGATGGAATTTTAACCACATGAAATTGAATCCCGGATTGGAACAGAGACTACATTGTGGTGGAATTTGGTAAGCTACATCACTACGCACATAAATGGCGAGACCGCGATGCGGAAAGAATAATGGCACTAGTTCGTAGCCAAATAGCTTCAGATCAGAGTGATCTGATAGGTGTGGGCGGGGATCTACCTGTGTTTCACTAAGTGCCAAAACAGCTGGTTTTTACTTACAGACGTGGACGTGCGCAGAAAAGTGATTACTTTTTAGCCCGCGTATATTGGCTACGTCCACCCTGAATTCTCTGGTCATTATTACAAACAAACACAGTAAACACAATCACCGACGATACTAAGCAAGGCTGCGAAGTGAAAATTCCGACGTTGGTTTCCCGAATCAAATTGCTGCAGGTGTTATGCCCTTACAACAATATGAAACAGTGCACCAACAAAATTTTCACAGCCCGCTATCCATCAGCTGTTACATACACTCAGTCACTGCCCGTACCGTATGATAAATACAATAACGGCAGCGGCCGAGTGCAAGCCACTACTACTACCAGGAGCGGGAGAGGTGGGATACCCTCACTGTGTGATATTTTTTATTTTTTTTTCTCGGTGTGCAGCACAGGAGAACTTATGAGTGCACTAGGTGACGTGTGCACTCGTTGGTGGTCGACACGGTACTCTTGCCTAAATTACCCATGGAGTCATCTTCAAGCATGCAGTTTTAGTTGGATAATACTCAGGAGCACTACCGTTGTCTTAAAATGCTTGGCAGACCAGTAACAAACTCGGACGATTGGCTTGTGCATCTCACTATCAACAAACTGGATCAAGAATCTCATAGACAATTGGAGATGTCACGGAAGGACGACAATATCCCCACATTCCAAATGCTAGTCGATTTTCTGGAAGCTAAATGCCGCTCTTTAGATTTCATCAGTTCCAGCATCCAGCAAGCACCCACCTCAACCAAAGCTAAGACCAAGCACGCATCCGCTTTCGCCATCACCAAAGTCGCTGAAAGATGCACTTTCTGTGGTGCAAAACATAGGATCAAGGTTGTGACAAGTTTAGAGCTCAATCAGTAACAAATCGGACGCAAAATATGCGACAGACTACAGCCTATCATTGAAGCCAATGATGGACTCGCAAAATATCAATACGGCTTTAGAAAGGGCTGATCGACAATCGACGCGATTAAAGTCATAATAGACAGAGCCCAATAGGCCATAGAAGGTACACGATGGAAAGGAAGCAGTAAAAAGTACTGCGCCATGGTTACACTTGACGTGAAAAATGCTTTTAACTCGGCGAACTGGTCGCGTATTTTACAATGCCTCGAAAGATTAAATGTACCACAGTACATACTAAGATTGTTCAGGAGCTACTTTACCGATAATTTGCTCCTCTACGACTCCGAGGACGGGACGAAATTATATAAAATTAGAGGGAGCATGCCCCAAGGATCAGTGTTAGGTCCATTACTGTGGCACGTGATGCATGACGACATTCTACGACTGCCAGTTCCCAGGGAAGCCGCCATTATAGGTTTCGCTGACGACATTGCTGTTGTAGTCCTGGTGAAACGACTTGAAAAAATCGAGTTGCATTACAACGAAGCAGTATCACTGATAAAAAACTGGCTACGCGATATGACTTTAGACCTGGCGGAACATAAAACGGAATCCGTTCTCATTACGAGCAGAAGGGTGCTAGAGGCGATAACTATAAAAGTCGGAGAGCACACAATTATTTCCAGCCCATTTCTAAAATACCTAGGAGTGATGATTGATGATCGGCTTAATTTCAAGCATCACCTCGCATACGCTTGCAAGAAATCGTCGAAAGCCATAGGCGTTCTTTCCAGACTCATGCCGAATATCGGCGGCCCGAAACAAGGCAAACGATTAATGCTTGCGAGAGTTGTAGCCTCCATACAGCTGTACGGGGCACAAATATGGTCTGACGTCACGAATAAAAAGACACACATGAAGGGATTCAAATCTGTGTACAAATTATGAGCACTGCGAGTTAGCAGTGCATTTCGAATGGTATCCCATGATACCACGATATTGATACTATCCTCTATGGTACCAATCGATATCCTAGCTTAAGAAGTTAGACGACTTTATAAAAATCGTGTGTAAATCGGCCCAAATAGCGTGCAAATCCATAAATCAAGCGAATAAATTCGAAGGAGGCTGCATTATAAAAGCGTGGCAACAACAATGGAACGAGTCCCAAAAAGGGAGATGGACGTACCGACTACTCCCAAGGATTGAAAGTTGTGTAAAACGAAAGTTCTTGACCGGTTGTTTCTGGGAATATCTATTCCAGCGAAACCGTGATTCGAGTCCGTCCTGTCCTCGCTGCGTAAACGCGGTAGAGAACGTGGAGCACGTTTTCTTCGAATGTGCCCGGTATGCAAACGAAAGAGCTATATTGTGTGAACAACTTGGCGAACGGCCAACACCGGTAAACATAGTTCAATATATGTTGAAATCTGAAGATTTTTGGGCTACGGTGAACCATGCAGCAGTACGAATAATGTGCGATCTAAGGAATTTAGAACAGCAACGAAACGCGAATTCGCTAAGCACCCAGCGGCGAATCAAGAAGCTCAAATCCGTTCCTCGCGAAGTAATACTTAGCGGTAGTTCCGCGGTGGAATAAACGGAAAGATTCTCCGGGAGGTGGTTTTAGTCAGTCAGAATCTAAAACTACTAATGGACGTTGGACCATTGGTGCCTATGCAGGGTTTCCACCTTCCCACGCAAAAAAAACAAGAAAACGATATCGGCTTCTATCACATACTTTACGAATAAAATTCTCTTCAAAACTGCAACCGCGATTCGTTCCTAACTCGTTTATGGAATGCCTTGCCGAGCTCTCTATTTCCTGGTCGTTATAACTTGCAGACATTTAAGAACAATGTACGAGTACATCGGTATCTCTCTGTGTCAAACTTATTTAACAATGCTTCTCATATCAATTTCCGTGGTAGATGAGAAATCTTCATAGACACTATAAGCTTTGAGTTTATAGTAGTGTGAGATTCTTACTCACTAAAACACAGCTCCCTTATACAGACTACGACTGAGTCCACACTCATCAAGCTGTTCTTCTTTCGCGTTTTATTTTGCTTTAATAAGATATTTTACAGGCGATTTTCCATTGAAAATTCCTGCGTACTTTAAAAATTAAGCGCTACTGATCACCGCGCTAGGTCGAGGGGCTCAGTCCTTTTCAGACGGCGCAATAAATTTGTCTCGTCAAGGATCTGGTGAACAGAATGTGCTTTTAGTCGATTTTTGTGTTTTCGCGCAAACATTTTAATTTCGTTCTGAACGTTTTCGACTTCTAGGTCTCTGTGGATATTATCGTTTCTATTGTACCACGGTGCATTAACAAACCCTCGAAGAAGTTTGTTTTGGAATGTCTCTAAGACGTTAACGTTACTAATTTTGCTACAACCCCAAAGCTGTATACCATATGTCCAGACCGGTTTTAGCACTTGCTTGTATAGCAGCAATTTGTTTTCTAAACTGAGCTTGGAATACTTTCCAAGAAGCCATTACATATCTCTATACTTAATCTCAAGCTCTTCTCGTTTTTTTCTTGACGTGGTGCACTCCATTTAAGTTTAGCGTTGAGTGTCGTACTAAGATATTTTGCCTCGTTCGCGAAAGGAATTTGTACTGCGTTGATAAACACAGGTAGATTGTCAGTTTCCTGAGAGTGAAGTTCACATGGACAGAGTTGTTTTCATCACGCGCGCGATTCGTCAAGTCTTTGTCCAATTGTTAATCCGTGTAAGGGCTCCTTGCAACTTAGCAGTTGCTTCTTCGACGGTTTTAGCTGTTGTCAAAATGGCAGCGTCATCAGCAAAAGTGGCCAGCACCGTATCGTCCGTTTGCGGTGTGTCGCGGGTAAAAAGAAAATATAGCAGAGGGCCAAGTACACTTCCTTGCGGCACCCTCGCCTTTATTGTCTTAAAATTGGAATGTTCGTTTCCGTGTCTGACACGGAAGAGTCGGTCATCTAGGTATGAACCTAAAATATGAAACAATTGCTCGGACAGGACTCGTCGAAGTTTATATTTCAGGACCTCGTGCCATGCCATACCTTATTAAAAGCTTGCGAAACGTCAAGAAATGCGCTGGAATAGACTAACTTATACTCGATTGCTCGTTCAAGTACATCGGTTATTCGATGCACTTGGTCAACATTAGAGTGTTGGCTTCCAAGCCAAATTGATGATCGGGCAAGGGGCGATTTGTTTCAATATTCGGTTTAAGACGATTAAGTAAGATTCGCTCGAAGACCTTCGATATGGTCGGGAGGAGCGATTTTGGTCTGAATGACTTGATTTCAGTCAGCGGTTTTCCGGGTTTCGGAACCATAATAACTGCGGTAACTTTCCGCTGATACGGTACATACTGTAATCTTATGGTAGCATTTATAAGATAGAACAGCTTTTTTCGGTAGCGCTTTAAGTATCTCTCCCGTAATCAAGTCATACTCGGGGGTTTTATTGGGCTTAGGCGTGTCTATGTATAGCTTGTCTAAGCTCCGTAAGTGTAGCCTTTTCTATTGCAAAGTTCATCATCACGTCTAGCGTATTGACATTCCCTGGAACCACTTCCCCGTCGAATGGTTTGAACGTTTCTGCAAGATGGTCGGCGAAAACGTCAGCTTTTTCTTTATCTACTCTCGCCCAGGCATCAGGGTTTCTTCTTATAGACGTCACGTGTATTTGGGGCTTTCGAAGACTTTTAACGCCTCTCCATATGGAGTAATTGGTATCTTTTGTCGCTGTGGGGCTTTCTAGGTAGTTATTAACACCTTGGTTATTGAAGTCCTTGATTCATTTTTTCAACAAGCTGTAGTTGCATTTTATCTTGTTGAGCCCGAGTTTTAAGCCACTTTTTCCGCGCTCTTCGTTTCTTCCTTATCATTTCCCTGATTTCCGGCGGGTATCTTATGCCGATACTGGCAACTTTGTTCGATTCGCGTGGAGTGTTATTCCGAGCCGCTTGCTGTATGACTTCAACAAACTATTCAACTTCTTCTTCAAATTGATACGGCGTTCTGAGCAGTATTTTTAACTCAGTGTTTTCGACAACTTCTATTCGTGTCGAAAGAGTACAACTCAAAATTATGCCTTCAATAACAACAATCAAGAGCTTAGGTGCAAAAGCCACTGGACGGTCAAGAGGAATTGGCTTTCATTGTCTTCGCTCGATAACAGCTTCGTGGAAGCCATTCATGCGAACATATTGCCGAAGATAATCCAGAGTGTGCCTCCTGCCCACATGCGCACAAGGATTCGTGGCCGCATTTTTTTTTTTTATAATTTACGCGCGCTTAAGGATATATGAATACCCTTATACTGTTGCCATGGCGCGGGCGGAAAGATAGGAAAGATAAAAGGAAAGCATTGTTGTGATGTAATGGTTTGAAACTCAGGTGTGTTTGGTTTCGATATTGACTCTCCAGGGGTGGGAGTCCGAATAGGACGGAGAGATTTTTCTTCTCTCGGAATGTGAGGTTGTGAATTTTAACGGCTGTTTTGTGCTTGAAAACCCTACAACAGCCAAGTCTACATGTCAGTGTTATGCCTTCACACGCAGATTTTTCTGACTGAGTTCCAAATTACACAAATGAAAACTTTGCTGTGGCTAGGATTCGAACCTTGACCTTCCGAGTGAGAAGCGATAGCTAGTACCACTACACCACGGCCATATCGACGGACTCAACCCAGCTGATCCAAATTTCAACGTACCAGTAGCTGTTGACATCCCACTAGGCTGAGAGCACTTAGGACAATTCCTACTAGATGTTGATCCGAGGCCCACAAGATACTCCCGTTGCACAGCAGTCAGTACTTGGATGGGAGCTATGTAGAAAGGTATTTGCGTTACCTACCGTTATTGCCTACCACTCGAATTCGTCTTTAACGAAGGCTGTATCGAGGTTTGGCACTTGAAGGAACTCCCAGAGTGAACGCATCTACCCGACGAAGACCTCATGTATGAGAAAATTTTCGCTGCGCTACATTCCCGATGCGCTACATAATTCAACCTCCGTCTAAGGCTGACATACCACTTGAAAGCTCACGTCGAGGAGCCGTTCGAGCCTGAATTCGCATGGAAAAAGTGTTTGCCCCTGCTCCACTCACACTACGCAGAGTTGATTCAGGAGTTCGTCAGCCTGGGGCACATGGAAGAAATCTCTGACGCTTCAAATCTGGGAGATCGCTTCTACATGCCTCATAGAGTAGTCATATAAGAATCTACCAGTGCAATTGAGCTCAGGGTTGTATTTAATGCTTAGCCTTCCTGAAAAACATCGGGATGTTGTTACTTTTGCGGCACTCATCGTTTAGCTTGTGGTGGACGATAGTGGTCGATGAAGTGTCACGGTTCGTGAGCGTACCGCTTACTAGGAATTAGCTCTTCGTCGTCACGCATTGCTGTATAAATGAATGTTTTGAGCTCTGAGATTCTGCACATTCAGGTTGAATACAAATCCCGGCATGGATATAGCGTTGTTGGTGCAAAGATTTTGCGGCGTCTTTTTCATTGTAGGAGTGGGCAGCAATCGATCCGTTGGAATTTCTGGCATTGCCGCCGCGTTGATTTCTCTTCTGCCATATAAACATCGAAGTAGGACATCGTTGTGGGTAAATTAATAGTCCAGGCTGATTAATCTAACGGTAGATGAGAGTATTTGCATACGATATGCACCATTCTGGGACCTGCGCATGGTAATGGTGCATGTAGGCATCAAGGCAAACTGAGCCGGATACTGACTAAGCAAAACTTCAGAGCGACACAAATCAATGAGAGTTCGACTTTCTTGTTGAGCACAAGATGGCGACACTTTATTTTCTCATGAATGCCGATGGACTCATGTAGACTTTGCATTTCTGGTGTAATGACGCTGCTCTTAGCCAATACTGCCGCACACGATGGACTAAAATAGTATTGCGGTCACCATCTTCAACTGCCATCTGTTCACCTTGTTTGTCGAGATTATCCTGCTCAACGGATGTTAAAAGCTTCATGTATCGCAGACCATCAGCTACGTCGATTTTGACTCTGATCATATAGAGAAAGCCAAAGTAATGGAAGGCATGCCATCCAATTCTGGAAAGTTTTGTGCGGCGTTCGTCCTTTTCAGCATCTCTTGAGTGCCCCACTATAACGTCTCTGGCCATGCAATACAACGCATGGATGCGATGGGGTTTCTGTTTCCAGCAATTTAACGTCGAACGTTCTTATTTAAAGTTTCTGTCTTGTTGGTATAGACCAGTTACTTAATGTAGTTCCAAAGAAAATGTGTTAAGTCCCATGAGCGGGCGCCCAATTGATATGGCAAACTTCGTCTTTAATAAGTCGATTGAGGCATTTTCTGGGTAGCAAGTGGCAAGATTCTGTTGAGACCACATGTCCTCCAAGCCTTCTAGTTTCAGTTTATCAAAAAAAAGTTTAACAAAGAGCAATAGCGGTCTCCATTGAATGTAGCCGAATCGTCGACATCATCTCGGTAGAAGTACGGTTCAATGACGCCTTCGGCATGAAAAACACGCCTTATGGGCAATTTTTCGTATGCAATGGATGCGGTTGGAACGTTAGCTATTTAGCCATTTACCCAAAAATGTGCTTCGCTACTGGGAATGGCAGCGGATTTCACGTCATATAGAGCCCAATCAGCGAAGGTTTGACATGCACGGTGGTCACTTGGCTTTACCTCTTCGGTCAATTCGATCTTAGACGGACGTACAGACAAGTCTTTTCGCAAAATGAGACGTTCGAGAGATTTCCAGCTTTGAGCTCTATAGTCTTGATCTTTTCGAGCGCAAGATTTTTGGACTGATTACGTGATTTTGGTAGGCGAGGCTCTGCCCAAAAAAATTCAAATTGTTTTTTTTATTCTAAAATGGATTAGGATCTATAAGTCGTCCAACTCAACAATCTTCGCAGGAAATTGTTGCACTGGTTGTCGTCTACAATCCAGGGGTTTCGTGAGTGTGGGCGGAAGAAATATAGCATCTAACCATCCACCCAAGTGGATCTATCTATGGCAGTGGGCTTTAGCAATTCAATTTGGTTTCACTGAATTTGTCGAGAGGTTGACGGGTGCGCGATCGGCAAAACCTCTGGAGGTTATTTAGCTGTTTGGTGTTAAGCCTCCTTATAGACGTTCTTCGTTTTTTTTTGACGTCTGAAATATACACAGATGTGCCTTGGTTACAACTAGTTGGCGGTCCGAGTTTACATTGGCCGTTCGGAATCTCCAAAGTAGTACTGGAGGAATGCCTTTGGGTCGATCGTAACATGATTAGTTTGGTTGACTGAATATTGAGGTAGACCCCTAGCTGGGCTAGCTTGTGGTGATATTCTGCACTACAACAAAATCAATTAGTCTTAATCCGTTTCCAGGTATACGAGTAGCGTCTTGTTGGCTATGCTAGTTGACTTATCAATGCTCAAAAGAATAGCCAGCGACAAAAGAGCGCCGTGCTTTTGGTGGAATGATGAAATTAAGGCACTCAGGCAACGTGTCTATATGTTCGACGGAGACTTTTTAAAATGCTATAATTTTTTTATTTTTTGATAAATTTTATTGTACCAAAGCAAAAAATGTTGGAAAATACAGCAATTTTCAAATTGTGTCAGTAGTTTTCAATATGTCCACCTTTGGCGAGAATAATGGCCTTGAGACGGCCGAAGAAACCATCGCACGCTGCACGCAAGTGGCTCTGCGGTATTTTGGCCCATTCCCGACGAAGTGCTTATTTGAGATGGTCCAAACTTTGGTATTTTTTGGTGCCAACCTTCGCCTTCAAAATACCTCAGACAGAGAAATCCAACGGATTTGCATCCGAAGAATTTGCAATCCATTGTGTCGAAGACATGAAGTATGGAACATTGTTTTTTAACCAATCTTGGTTGACGCGCGTTTTGTGAGACGGTGCCGAGTCTTGTTGAAATGTCCACGGTCTTCGACCCAAATGATTGTTTGCCCAAGGCTTTAATACTGCCTCTAAGACAGTTTCACGGTATACGATCGCATTAATTTTGACGCCACGGTCCAAAAATTCGAGCGGAGAGCGACCATCGGCGGTTATGGCGGCCCAAACCATCACCATCGGTGCTGCCTGTTTTCTGGTGGCCGTCCGAAGGTGTAAATTTTCGAAGGGCCTCTCTGGCAAGTAAACTCGGTTATTTTGTTTGTTGACATATTGCTCGATAACAAATGGCGACTCATCGGAAAAAACCAAATTCGGCAACTCACCACTTTCGTGCAGGCGTAGCGCTCTTTCGGCTCTAACTTTTTTCTGTTGCGGTGTAAGATCGTGTGCTTTTTGGAACTTCAATGGCTTGAGCCCAAGCTCATTTTTCAGTATGTGTTGCATCCGTTCCAACGATATGTTGAGCTCACGAGCTATTTTTCTTCCACTTCGACGCGGATTTTGCTCAATTCGAGCCTTCACTTTCCGAACCATTTCTGCCGATGTTGTTGTTTTTTTATGACCACCTCCATGGCGTTTTGCAACGCTGCCAGTATCACGGTAACGAGCTATGGTTCGAAACACAAATGATTTATTCACGTTGAGGTGCTGGAGAGCTCTAACGATAGCTACTTGTGGTTTTCCAGCCAAATATAAAGTAATCACACTATCATGCTTGAATTCCATCGCGGATAAAAATTTTTCAACACATTTTTCTTGTGTCAAAATTTGAGCTCACTGTCATGAACGGTTTGGAAACTATAGCAGTCTGAAGTTGGTTACAATTCGAGTCGTTCAGGGTGTAAAAGAACGCCAGATTTTAAAGAAAACCTTAACTCTTTCAGACGGTCAAGACGCCACTTAAGAACTGCTATCAATGAAAATAAAGCGACGTGCTTCAGGCGGCTGTGTAACAAAGCTGATCTAAGTCCTTGGGTTACTGCATATAGGAGGGTAATGGCCATAGTAAAGGGCTATAGCGCTCTACAAATAACATGCTCCACTCTGCTAGCATCTATTTTACAGCATCTTTTCCCCCAAAGACCACCTCTTACGCAGGGGGAAGTAGAAATTTCACAGATATCGGCGGACGATCTGATCAGGCATGCAGAAACGTAGACGATAATAAGGCGCCCAGACCCGACGGAATTCCAAATAAGGCCGTAAAAGCAGCCGTCAGAAAGGACCAGACATGTTTAAAACAACAGAGATGTCTAAAGGAAGGAAACTTTCCTGACCCATGGAAGAAACAGCATTTGGTACGCCTGCTAAAGGGAAATAAGCCACCAAGTGAACCATCTTCATATTGGTCAATATGTCTTCTAGATACGCTGGGCAAGATTCTGCAATATATCATTTGGAAAGACTGTTGTCAGTAGCTGAGGTAAAAGGAGCTTTATCCAATCGCCAATTCGGTTTTAGAAAATCGCGGTCTACCATAGATGCCATAAAAGTGGTAGTAGACCCTGCGACTAAAGTGATAGAAGGGGAAAGATGGCTACGGGGCATAAAGAAATATTGCGCAGTGGTAACACTTGATATTAAAAATGCATTTAACTCCGTAAATGGTAATCCATAACAAGAGCATTTTCTAGAATGGCGATACACCATGCTATTTACTTAAGATAGTAAGAAGCTACCAGTATCTCAACAATAGGCAGCTTCAATATCAAACAGAAGATTGTATCCAAATATTACAGTGTCTCTGCAGGAGTACCACAGGGATCAGTGCTAAGACCATTATTGTGGAATATTATGTACGGAGGAGTACTGCGACCGGTTAAGGTGATGACATTGCTATTGTTATGGTCGCCAAACACATTCACGAAGTAGAACCTGCTACAAATACTGCTATTACGCAGATAAAAGATTGGCTATGTTCAGTTGGACTTGAATTTGCTGACCACAAAACTGACGCGATTTTAATAACCAGTCGTAGGACCTTGGAATATACAGGCTTCCGGATTGGAAGCCAAACAATTTGGTCTAAAAGAGCACTGAAATACGTGGGAGTAATGTTAGATAATAGACTGCAGTTTGCACAACATGCCTTCTATGCCAGCGGGAATGCATCTTTACTGCAAGCGGCATTATCACGAATTCTACCAAATATCGGTGGACCTGGTTACACTAGAAGGGTGTTACTTTCAAGACTGATCAGATCGGTTCTGCTTTACGCTGCCCAGGTTTGGACCACGACACTAGTCAGACAGGATGCTAAGAAAAAACTATCGTCGGCATACAGACTATGCGCATTAAGGACGATATATGGCAGGACATATGTTATAGCAGGAATGGTACCCATCGACGTACTCGCGGATGAGATGTTTAGGGTATACAACAAAATTGCGTCAAACCGCCACGTAGAAAGGCATGAAATAAAAATGATTAAAGAGGAGAAAAGGATGACCTCAATAACTAGGTGACAAAATAGATGGCACAACACCACAAAAGGTCGATGGACCTAGAAGTTAACTCGTCTATAGAAGTGTGGGTAAACCGGACACGGGGGATACCATAAATATGTGTACCGCTTTGGACACAATAATTCTTCCTTGTGTCCAAATTGTCCAATTGACGACGAAGATGCGGAGCAGGCAATTTTTATTGCAGTCGTTTCGCAGAAGAAGAAGAAACGCACCAAGTCCACAGTCCGTCGTCGAACATACAATATGTTACGATCAGAGGAAAAATGGGCAGGAATTTGTGAGTTTACAAAGGAAGAGCTCTGCCGAATCGAACAGGTACGACGTGCTGACACAGCAAGGACTTAGCAGATAGCATAGATGCAGGCAAGCTCCACGAAGTAATGCCACAAAGGAGTACCGCGGAGAGTGTGATTGAAGTGTGCAGGGCGTGGTTTAGTTTAGACAGGAGAATCCGAGACAGTCGATTTCGCATCACTCACAAAAACTCGACCTTTCACAGACCACAACTTCTCGAATTTTGCCGCATGACCTGGGCCTGCACCCTTGCAAAATTCAACTCACCCAGGATCTGAAGGTAAGCGCCCATAGACAACGACACGTGTTCGCTATATGGGCTCTGAAGCAGTTGGAAACTGACCCTAATTTTCATCGAAAAATCATCTTCAGCGATGAGGCCCATTGTCAACAACAAAATTGTTGAATTTGGACCGATACCAATCCACATGAGATCCAAGAGCGTCCAATGCATCCCGAAAAAGTCACTGTTTGGTGTAGATTTTGGGCTGGCGGCGTCATCGGTCCATATTTCTTTGAGAACGATTTTGGTTTAGCCATCATCGTCAACGGCGAGCGCTATAGGAAAATATCGTGGCTAACGAGCACCGCGTGACAACACTATTCGTCGTTCAGCATTTTGGCGTCATTGGAATCACTTTGCGGCGCATTTTGAAGAATGATTTGCATTTGTTTCCATATAAAGTGCAATTGAAAGAATATTGCCGACAGACCGTCAACGTCGCTTGGAATGCGGCCAAGCAGTCGTTCGAATGGTTAACACTGAACCTGAACCTGAACCATTTCAAAATTGCCGCATTTGGAGAACGGAGAATCCACACGAGATCCATGACACACCATTGTATGACCAAAAAGCGGCTGAGGGCATGGAAAAACCATTTCTGCAGACTGCTAAGCGGCGAATACGACACAAATTCCGCTGTCAGACAGAGCGAACCATTCAATATTGACGATGCAAGTCAAGAATTCCATCTACCTGACCAAAATGAAGTGAGGATAGCAATATCTAAATTAAAGTCGAACAAGGCCACACGGCCTACCCGCCGAACTATTTAAGGCAGCAGGAGATGACTTGGCAGAGAGCATTCCAAGATTTGGTCGGATGAATGTATGCCTGATGAATAGAACCTCAGCATCGTTTGCCCGGTTCACAAGAAAGGAGACCCTCTAAACTGCCCCAACTATAGAGGTATCAGTCTCCTAAGCCTCGCGTTTAAGATCTTGTGTGCGTTATTGTGCGATCGCCTGAAACCATTTGTCAACGATCTGATTGGACTCTATCAGTGCGGTTTTAGGCCCGGTAAGTCCACAATTGACCAAATGTTCACACTACGCAAGAAGTTCAGATCGCTACTCACCACCTTTTTATCGATTTTAAAGCCGCACATGACAGCATCAACAGAGACGAGCTAGAGAGAGCCATGTTTTTGTATCCCTGCCAAACTCGTTCGCTTGTGCAGGATTACGATGCATCAAGGTCGCTAACGTCAAAAAGGGACTTAGGCAAGGCGACGTTCTTGAAAGAATTGTGCAAAACTCACAAGCCAACACACGAGATACGATCTTTCAAAAGTCTGTTCGATTGCTTGCATACTCCAACGATATTGATATTGTTGGTAGAACACAGCGATCTGTCACTAATGCGTTTGCGAGTACAGGAACAGAAGCGGCAAAAATGGGACAAGAAGGAACACCCAACATCGACGAATCGGCCAGAATGTCACAATCGACAGCTATAACTTTGAGGTAGTAAGGGACTTTGTCAACCTTGGCTCTGCTATCACATCTGAATCAAGCGAAGAATGAATAACGCTATTTGGTCCCGTATGCGTTGACGGCTTCTGGAGGAGACTGATCAACGACAAACTTTACGAGCTGTACAGCAACATCGGCTTGGTCAAAAAACTGAGATGGCTGCGACATGTAGAGCAAATGAACAACACCAACGCTCCAGCCTGCAGAATCTTTGACTCTAATCCGGAGAGACAACGCAGTAGAGGAAGGCCTCTCCTTAGGTGGAGCGCGCAAGTGGAAGGAGACTTCAACCAACTTGGAGTGAGTGCGCAACTGGAGGCAGTTAGACAAAGACCGCGCAAATTAGAGAGGCTTATCGACTGAGGCCCAGGTCCACCCCCGACAGCAGCGCCGCCTAAGTAAGTAAAGTCACATCATTCAAATGGCCGTTTCTATTTTTTGCTGGCAGTGCTTCAAGCGCCGTTGTTCCGGCAATAGCGTGTCGAATGTTGGCCTCGAGTTCATCCAAAGTGGTTGGCCTGTTAGCGTAGACTAAGAACTTGACGTCGCCCCAGAGAAAATAATCGAATGGCCTAGTCGTCAAATTTCTCCTTAACAAGTTTGAGCGATGTCGGCGGCCTCGCCACACTGAACGCATCGATTCCCACTAGGAATCAAGCAGTGTTGGCCGCTGTAAGTATCTAGGGGGACCACATGAGAACTCGGTACACCGCGTGCTGTTGACAAAAAACGCCATATGGGGATAGTACCCAGGCGTAAAATCTCGGACTTTACAAATTTATTTGTATTGATCCTTTGAAACATAAAAAGTTCGAGCATTGCGTAGCTTGTATGGCATGTAGTGCCGTCTTGTTGGAACCACAGCTCGAATATATAACTGTTGTCTGGCTCTGACCACAGAAAGTCGGTTAACATTGCTCTATACCTGAGACCTTCCTCATTTCGAAAGAACTAAGGCCCGATAATGCCGCCATTCCATAAGACACACCAAAAAGTCAATCTTTGTGGATGCATTGATGCTTGGCCGAACACTTGTAGATTCTGTTCGCTCCAATAATGGTAATTTTGCATGTTGACATACCCGCTGAGCCAAAAATGGGCCTCGTCCGAGAAGATGGTTTTTCGGCCAAAATCCGGATCTCCGGCCAGCATTTCCAGCGCCCAATTACCGAACTCACGGCGTTGTCTTTGGTCGCCCGACTTCAATTCTTGCGTCAGTACACTCTTATACGGACGTAGGTCCAAATCCACCCGCAAAATAAGCCGGATAGACTCTCCGAAGATGCTTATTTCGGCTTATCGGCCCCTAATCGACATTTCTGGATCTTCTTCGATACTGGCCACTACGGCGGCTTAGTTTTCATCATTTTGCATCAATCTCTATCCGGCTGTTGGCTTCAGATCCGAAAGAGTGTACTCAGGCTCAAACTTTTACACTGTGTGACGAATTGCCTGCACGCTGAAGCCACGATTTGGACCGACCTAACGACGAAATTCGCGTTGCGTGATTTGTTTCAAAAAAGGGGTATGTCCGGAACCTGCCGCCGTGATACACCAAACGCACTTGGGTGGCAGATCCAGAATTTGCTATAGCGCGTTTGTTTTGCGCATTTTGTAAGTGAAAGAAGTGCAACGGCCAAAATTTTGATCTGCCCCCCTTTTGATTCAAATGCTTTTGCTCATATTGAAAACTTCTCAATGACGGTTTTCGTGGCAACGGGTCCACAAGTGATGACTAAAGGTGGATCCATAGTCTACACCAATCTGCTGAAAGTGAGATTTGTTACTTGCACTTGGTATTTCAGAGATAAAGCTCTTTTCCCGGAGTTGAACTGGAAATTTATTTTCAGAACACGTACCCTTGCTCCTCGGCTGTATAATGGGAAAGGCAGTGTACGTTAAGCTCATTGGCGTTTACCTACCTCGGAGTGAAAACCATCTCTACGGCACTGGTGGAGAAGCAAATAAGCCCAAAACTCCCAACTCAAAAGATGAAAAGAATGATTTACAAAATATTAATCCTCCCAGTTCCGGGGACCCTTCCAATTACGAAGACTACGCCCAGAATCGTGCGCAGGGCAATACTGGTCATAACGTAATGGCTTTCAGATTAGCGCCACTGAAAGTTACTATGAATTAACCAGTTACATTATAAGCGGCCCGTCATAATGTCTTATTGAGCGGTATGGACTACCGCCAAGACTTAAAAAAAAGGTAGGCCCCCTAGTGGGAGCGTCATGGTGGTCTTCCACAAATTAATTGATCCGATGTGGAGTAGCAAATGCTGGATGGCGTAATTTATTGAGATCGACAAGAGGTTTTAAATCTTCCTCGACTCATACCAAGGATGGAAGAAGGTAACCGATTGCCAAGCGTATACTGGCCCCCATGGATGTATGGGCTTCCCGCGAAATTAAATCTCGACAACAGGTGTTCACGTAGAACACTGACTTAATCTTAATCCTGCAAGTTCTATTATATGGACAGGAGTGCTGAACAATTAGCATGAAAGCCGAGCAGTGGTTGAATACTTCGAGAGAAAAATTCTTCGCCGAAAATTTAGTCCCGTATTAGACATATGCGAATGGAAGAGGAGATACAGCTACTCATATGAGCTGTATCAAGATGTTTACGTAGCTCAGCTACAAGCTTTTGTAGCCGTCGACTGCACAAACTTGGTCACATTAGCAAATGAATCATAAGCTCCACCAAAACGGATTTTTGAATTACAACCACGAGTTCTAGACGACGAGAAAGAAAATCGAAGCTTCGTTTTAAGGGTCAAGCTACTCGTATTACGGATGCCAGAGCGCTAAGTCTTGACAGCTGGTAGTAGCAAACACGCGAACGAAGAAAGTGGAAGACTAACGTGTCTTAGGCAGAGACTTATCACGGATCTGGCCCCATTAAGTAAATAAGTATTGAGTCTACAAGTAAGTTTCCAGCGTTTGTCAGAAATGGCGCCACCAGCGGATCCCGGGCAGAAATGTCAGACCCCATGTATTTTATTTGTAGGTTTTGTATCTGTCAACAACTTTGCAGCCTTATATTTGAGCAGTTCTATCGGTGTCGTACATTTTATCGAGCAAAATCATGGCAAGTTTCCAGTCAAATAAACGTCATTTGCGGGAAGCGCTGCTTTTATTCTTTAATATGAAGAAAAGTGCAGCTGAGGCCTATCGTTTGCTTTCGGAAACTTATGGGGCGGAATGTCTTGGTGAATCGACGTGCCGCGAGTGGTTCAAACGGTTCAAAAGCGGTGATTTTGGAGTTGAAGACAAAGATTGCCCCGGAAAGCCGAAAAGTTTTGAAGACGAGGAATTGGACGCTTTACTGGATGAGGATCCGTGTCAGATTCAAGAAGAACTTGCTGCATCATTGGGCGTCACGCAACAAGCCGTTTCCCTGCGCCTAAAAGCACTGGGATTCATTCAAAAGGTTGGAAACTGGGTGCCGTACGAATTGAAGCCAAGAGACGTTGAACGGCGATTTTGCATGTCCGAAATGTTACTGCAGCGGTATAAAAATAAATCATTTTTGCATCATATTGTCACTGGTGATGAGAAATGGATTTATTATGATAATCCTAAACGCAGAAAATCGTATACAAAGCCCGGCGAGCCCGCCCAATCGACGCCGAAACGAAATATTCACGTGAATAAGGTCATGCTCTGCATATGGTGGGATCAAAAGGGTGTCGTATACTACGAACTGCTTCCGAGTGGTGAAACCATCAAAGGACCATTATATCGAACCCAACTAATTTGTTTGAAGCGGGCATTAAAAGAAAAACGGCCAGAATATGAGACCAGGCATGAGTCCGTCATTTTTCATCACGACAACGCTCGGCCACATGTTGCGGTTTCGGTGAAAAACTATTTGGAATATAGTGGATGGGAAATTCTGCCTCACCCGCCTTACAGTCCAGACTTGGCACCATCTGACTACCACTTGTTTCGTTCGATGCAGAACGCTCTTACGGGAATACGCTTCAGCTCAGTAGAGGAAATCAAAAATTGGCTCGATACCTTCTTGGGCTCGAAAGACGAGAAATTTTTTTGGTCCGGAATTCATAAATTGCCAGAAAGATGGGGGGAAAGTTGTAGCTTCCGATGGACGATACTTTGAATAAAGCATTGTAACTATGTTTTCATAATAAAACTTCAAATTTTGGAAAAAATCGCTGGAAACTTACTTGTAGACCCAATACTTCACGGTCATGCGCTTCATAAAGGGCACCTTAGATCTAGTCTGGATCTCCCATACTTCGACGACTCTAGCAGTCAGCCACATAACCCCTAAAATCAGTCGCTCCATATCGTAACTCTCATACCATCGGCATCGGACAATCGTAAATTGTGTTAGTGTGCTCTGCAAAAAGCTATCTGCGGATTAGAGCCCAGCAAGTTAAGCTCTGTAATTTGCACATTTTTAACGAGTATGGCGAGCTATATGCAAATTAACATAACGATCAATGAAATATCTTGATACCCTGAGTTCTACATGATCTGAACCTTCAACCCAAGATGAATCTAGTTCCCACTAAAAGTCAAAACACCCTCCAGCTGTTGTACCATGCATCAGACATTTCAACCATTTCATTCATCATCACCATCCTCATCACTCAAAAAAAATTTGATTAAACCAAAGGACACCAATTTTGCAAAAAAAGAAAAAAATTCCCCTCCTCCATACGATACCAGTCGGCGTCAACCATCACTCAGTTCAAATAATTCAAATCAGTTGCGTAGCCCCTAAATTTTAATCAACATAATGCCGCTGACCTTGCACAACAATGATCAAAGTCTCACCTCGTAAAATATGCCACACGCTTACGCCTCATAGACGATTTCCGACGAATCCCCACGTGCGTCTCTGGGATTTAATTTTTCGCAAACCCCAGTGCCGACTTAAATTTTTGGCGGCCAAATCAATCAGCTCTTGTCTCAATGTCGCTACAGTCCGCAATGTTTGTGCGAATTATCCGTTAATTTCTTATATTCGCAGGAAGCAGACATGTTCCAAAAAGGACGTCTCAGCTCACACAATTGGCCATCAATTGAGAAAACTTGTTAATGGAGGCACGCACTTTGGTCAGAAAATTTTTTTCCGTTTCTGGGAACCAAAATTTCACATTCTTTGATGCGATGTTAAATATTTGACGAGGGAACGACACAGTCAACGGAATCAGGACGAAAGGAGACCTCTGGGTCACATTAGACGATGGTAGGTGGTCAAATGCAATCGTAAAATAGGAGACGTGATGCGAATCCCAAACGAGGATTTCCAACACCGAAAATCCCCGAGGAGAAACACTTTTGAATTTAGAATTTGAAAAGTGTGCGTTTGCGGTGCAAGTTGTGGCTGAGTTTAGTTGCTCGGAATGGGCAGAAGTGGCTGTCTGGGCAGTTACTTAAAGAGGGTCATTCGAGATGATTATGGAGATGATTGTGGCATAATTGAGATTTATTTTGCAAATTGAGGAAAGTCTCGACGTGGACGAATACGAAAGTGTGTGGTGAGATGGTAATGGATTTAAATTGGCTATACAAATGTGCCACGTGTTTCGGCCTCCCTGTTGGAATAAATCACCATCATTTAGTCCAGATTGATTTGGTACACGTAACCTCAAGTGGCCACTTGAGGGCTTGAATTGAAAGATGATGGGCCGTTTTTGTTGGCCGTAGCAGACATGGTGTTTGAGGTTTTGGAGTTTATAACGCACGTGGAAGTGGTTACTATTATAATATGAAACGTGTTTTATATTGTAATGGCAACAGTAGCTTACCATCTGTTCAGGGGGGTTGTGGTTTGGGTTTTGTTTGTTGCTGGAGTATTGTTCGTCCATAACACCAGAGCGCCATCGTCTTTGGAGTTCTGCAATGCAATAAAGTACCCTTCAGCTTAACAGCAGTGTTCGTGATTCCTTCTCATATTTTTTCTCGCCTGCCTTATTCCCGATTAAGCTGTCTTCACGCCGTACGGTGCGACCAACTCACTGCCAATTTCTCCTTCGTATTTCAATGTCAATGAGGGCCTGTGCGGCGATTGATCTGGAAACTGCTGACTGTCCTATAACTCGTTCGTATCAATCAAAATCGAACTTCTGCGTAAGAGCATAGAACTAATCCCTTAGTGCAAATGCTCTCAAGGATTTAATCAAATGCAAACGTATTGCCAGGAAGAGGAACGTTGTGGGAAGTGCGCAGGAAATCACCTCTCCAAAGACTGTGAACTAATCAAGCAAACCTCTGCAACATGTATTCGTATTAATTATAAAGGATAAAACCAGATTTTAGCTGGCGTACCGCAGGAAAGTGGCATCGGCCCACACCTTTATGTCCTATATACCCAAGGCATACCCCAAGAAGAAGGGGCCGTTTCAGTTACGTTTGCCGCTGACTAGTAGGTAAAACGATTGAAGAAACAACGATGAAACTGCAAAGCTCTCTCGATAAAGTATATGAATGGACAAAGACCAGGCCGATAGCCCTGGATGAAACCAAATCTGGTCTTGTAAGTTTTGCATACAGAAAAACGAGTAGGTTGCCTATCTTCATAAAGTCAGTCTACATTCCATTTGCAAACGAGGCAATAAAATATCAGGGAGGATAGAAAGAGAAAGAGAGGTACCGGTGAACGTTGGTTTTAAATGTTTGAAGGTTATAATGACTAGGAAATAAAGAGCTAGGCAAGGAACGAATCACGATATTTTAGAGTACGTCCAAAAGTGGGCTTGAGGGTATACTGATGAGCATTCATAGCGAGACGGGTGTTACGGTTAAAAGTTTGAAGGGGCGGAATGCTACTGGCGATTTCTGTGGAGCCCTGTGGTGGAAATAGCGATAAAACAGAGTGAGACATGAGAAATTACGTCGGTGTTTGAGGATGTCCATTGTTTGAGTGATATTAGTATCAGCTATGAGTTTTATCGCACGGTTTTGGATCCTATCTAGCAGGTTTTTGGCGCACCAGACCAAATGTGAGCATTGTACTCCAATTTCGGGCGGATAAACGCCTTATATACTGAGGCCTGATCAGAGGGGGTGAAGTATTTGGCAGAATTTTTGACCTCATCGAATTTGTGGTCATTCCAACGTAAGTTGTCATTGACACGCATACCGAGAATGGAAAGTTTTTCGGTTTCGACGATGTAAGTACCATTCATGGATAGTGGCTGGGTGTTTAATTTTCGCTTCAACGAGAGCAGACAGTATTGTGTTTTGGAAGCATTAAATTTTACTCTGTTAGTGGTTCCCCTATTAGTTATGCTGTTAATATCGGAATTTAATGAGCTTAACATACGCTGCCGTTCCCGTTCTACAGCCGAAAAGCAGGGACGTGAGTCCGGGAACGAATATAAAAAGCAGAGAGTACTGTCGTCAGCAAAGGAACATAATGGATTAGAGGTAGCAGACAAGAGATCATTGATGAAAATTAAATAGTATCGAAAACAAGCTGCTCTCAAATGTATAAGCAACTCCCTCCGCGGCACTGGATACTCTGTTTCACTTGAAACCACTCGATATCTTCACCAGGCAAGTAGCTGCGACCGCATCTATTCGCGACTGCACAGTGGACAAATAATTTATTTGGCCGCGCTAGTATTCTGAATATACAAGGAATCCTCACAGAAATCATTGATTACACTATACCCGAACTTAGGTTTGACAAGGACTTTCATGGAAGCTTCCCCTCTAGATCCTCCTGGGAGGAAGATGCGTTCATGTGTGACAAGTCAATCCACTGCTATACAGATGGATCTAAGACTGATACCGGGGTAGAGACTTAGATAAGCTTAATCTCAGTCTCTCATTCCATCTTTCAAATGACTGTAGGTTGTTCCAGGTGGAAATTTTGGCGATAAAAGAAGCTCTGTCCTGGCTGAAGGAAAATGTGATATCTGCAAAGGACTTCCGCATCATTTCGGATAGTCAGGCCGCTATCAAGTCCCTAGACTCAGTCTCATTCAATTCTTCTGTTTTAGACATTCCAGGGAATTGTAGGGTCGACGAACTCGCCAACATTGGAACCACTCTACCTACGAGTATTCTACCGGAAAAAGCTAGCACAGGTATACCAATCGCTACGTGAAAATCAATATTAAGCTGGATGCTAACAAAAGAACAAACTTTAGGTGGACTCTAGGACCAACATGTCTTGCGACCAAACAGATCTGGCCAAAGCTGGATCTAAATCGCTCTAAGAGTCTGATAGGGAACATCTCAGCGCCATTATACTCGTAGGTGTCACCACTGGACACTGCCTTATACGCAAGAATGCATGAAGGCTTGGCGCTTTTACAAATTATTTCAGCAGAAGCTGCTTTCTCCCAAAGAGGAAAACTCCTGGAGGAGCTCTCCTGGCTCCAAGAGTAGAAGGATCCCAGATCCACGTGGCATCATTATGGGCCAATGGGTTGGTCTTTCCAACAGCCACTTTTACTCAAGCTAACCTATATGTAAAGGGTGCTTTTTTAGGGTCTGGTTTTTAAAGTGGCAACACTGTTTCTACAAATTGTCAATTTGACAGTTGAAAGTTGGTTTGTTGTTACGTTTTGCCATTTTACGATGAATGGATTAACGCCAGAAAAACGCTTGCAAATTCTGCAAACTTATCGTGCGCTACGTCCATTTTACGGTCGATATAATCGTCCACCTGAGCAAGTTATTCGGAACACGACGAATCGTTTTCGCACCACGTATGCTGTAGTGGATAACACGCATCCCCAAAGATGACAAACAGTGCGAACAGAAGAAGTTATTGACATTATGGAGCGTCGATTCGCCATCGTGCTTAGCAATTAGAGCTATGCCCATCCACTTTGTGGAAGATTTTACGGAAAGATCTTGGCTTAAAAGCGGTTGTGCAAGAGTTGAAGCAGCGTGACCATTATACGCGTCGTAGGCTCGGTGAATGGGCGAAAACATGATTCAGCTGGATCCTCATTTTCAGGCCAAAATTTTGGTCTCCGATGAGGCCCATTTTTGGTTAAATGGTTGTAAACAAGCAAAATTTACGAATCTGGAGTGAAGAAAACCCAGAGGCCTTTGTCGAGACGCGCTTACAACCATTAAAACTCACTGTTTGGTGTGCTTTATGGACTGGTGGAATCATTGGCCCATATTTCTTTAAGGACGATGCCGGCCTGAATATTTCCGTCAATGGAAAGCGCTATAGAAACATGATTTCTGACTTCTTCGTTCCTCAATTGAATGGCATTGACGTGACAGAGCTTTGGTTTCAACAAGTTGGCGCAACATGCCACACAGCAGACCATCAATTTATTGCGGGAAACATTTGCTGAGTGCATAATTTCGGGTAATGGACATGTGAACTGGCCTCCACGATCCTGTGATCTTACGCCTTTAGATTACTTTCTTTGGGGGTATGTGAAGTCACTAGTCTATGCCGATAAACCAGAGACGTTGGATGATTTGGAAGTCAACATTCGCCGTGTTATTGCTGATATACGGCCCCAGTTGCTCGATAAAGTTGTCGAAAATTGGACTTCATTACTGCGCTTCATTTGAACTAGCCGTGGCGTGCATATACCTAATGTCATATTTACTCACTAATGGCATGAAATTATCTATTAATTAAATCTAATATTATAGACATTAACGTTAGCTTCAAGTGTTTTATTTCATATTAAATTTGTATACCTAAAAAAAAAACACTCTTTATTAGCAAGTGCTAAAGCCGGTTTCGATCTATTTTTTACAACTTTGGGGTTGTACCAAGAAAACGAATGCCAATATTTTACAAACTATTGTACAAAATAAAGTGCTAAGAGAAATTTTCCGTGCACTATGGTACATAGGTACTGACGATCTACACCGAGACCTTGGAATTCCTACTGTCAAAGACGAAACAAAAAACGCAAGAAAACACTAAATTTAACTAGACGGACATATTAACAATGCAGTCCTACAAATTTTGGACGAAAGAAACCTATTAGGCCGACCCCAAATGACCAAACCTTTGGACCTAACTCGATATAATGAAACCGCATTAAAAAGCGAGGCATGCAGGAACTTTTATTGGAGGGTTACCCGTCAAACGAGCCTATTTTATCATAAAAAAAACTGCTTGACCAGTCGAAACTTAGTTGCGGTAATATGTATAAGCCTTGATATCATAGGAAGATGTTTCTAGTGAGTAAGAATCACCATGACCATGCGCTTGCGATCCTCTAATAGGCGATTCCCACCTGCACTCGCTGGAAAAAAAAACAGAAAAAAAAGTTCGTATCGAAGTACCTGCCTTACTTTCCAGTGGTGGTGCCCGGTGACTACATATGTAAACCCTTACTTATGCAGGCTAAAATGGAAAGGTCATGCTCGCCCAGTAGCTTAATACTGGCATACGCTGCCATAGGGCTCAAAACCTTATACGGAAGAGATTAGATAGATGTGATGGACCAGCTAATGGCCTCTGATTCACTTTTGACCACACTAGCAAACGTTTAAAGGGTTACGACCTTCGCATCTGCACGCGGAATGTTCAGACCATTAATAGGCCACGTGCAGCCGTACAATTAGCAGAGGCCTTTGACTTCTATCACGCAGATATCGCCGCCATCCAGGTAGTAGAGTGATGATTGGGGATAGGGGAAAGAAACAGAGCTTATTTGTGTATGAGTTTGTCATAAGCAAGAAGTCCTGAAATTCCAACTCGTGAGTGAGCGAATTATGACAATCTGACTATATTAGCTAACATAAGCCTAATATGCGCCCATACCCCCACGGAAGACATGTCCACGGTAGAATAGGAGGACATCTTTAGTAGAACAGTTTGTAAGCAAATCCCACACGACATTACGTCGGGCAACGGGCTTAGGCTTATTGACTTTGCGGCGGGACGATATTTTACTATAGCAAGCACACCGTTTCCTCATCTCAATATACACAGGGTAATCACCGGATCATGAAACGCTAAATGAAATTGATCACATAGCAATACACGTAAGGCATGATAATGATCACCAGGCTATCTTATTTAATGTCGACAAAGACTGGCACGCAGACTGTGCCCCACCCTAACAGGGCCAAAGTGGAAGGACACGCTGCTTGACAAAGATATGTTCAAGGAAATGGTAAACATCAGCGCCACAACGAACGATGGGCCGGCTGAAGCCCTTTCTTATCAGCTAATCCAGACCATTACCGCAGCGTGCGACGCATCAATGCCCAGAAGATCTGTCAGTAAAAGAGGCGAGCCCTACTACTGGTGGACCGATGAGATTCAACCGCTCAGAGCGAAGTGCCTACAAGCACGACGAAGATCTCAGACATCCAGAGGAAGACAAGATTTTCAAGAACGGATAACCTACTTTAAACTGGCGAGACGGGAACTGAAAAGTGCCATTAAAGAGAGTAAGTCAAGGTGTTTTAGACAGCTCTGCGACGAGGCTAACCTAGACCCCTGGGGCTTAGCGTATAGAGCGATGATGAAGAAGCTTAAAGGCAACAGGTCTCCACAACTAACCAGCCCTGCAATACTAAGGACTATAGTAGAGCATCTATTCCCACATAGACCAACTACTATGGTCACCATTACAAGGGAGATCAATATGGATGATATCCCGGCCATCACGTCGGAAGAACTTTTTGCTGCATGCAAAAAAATTTGAGACACCAAAGCACCTGGACCGGATACCATCCCGAATAAGGCATTAAGACGAGACCGGACATCTTCTTAGCGACGATGCAAAGGTGTCTAGGGGATATTGCTTACGCTGTGAAAACTAGAACATTTAGTGCTGTTTCCAAAGGGCAATAAGCCACCCGTAAAACCATCATCGTATCGCCCAATATGTCTGCTTAATACTCTACGTAAGATCCTAGAGCGTATTATATACAACAGACTGCTTACGGTGGAGGAGGAAAATGGAGCGCTGTCATATCACCAGTACGGCTTCAGAAAATCTCGCTCTACCATCGATACAATAAAGGCGGTAGTAGATACAGCAACTGAAGCAATACAAGGGAAAAGATGGAAATGGGGGATAAAAAAATACTGCGCAGTAGTAACGCGTTCAACTCAGCGAGCTGGTCGTCTATTAGGAGATCCTTTGCCAGGATACACCATACTATCTCCTGAGGATAGATAGTTCAGTAACAGGAGGTTAAAGTAGCATACGGACTAAGCACTACAGTGTTTCCGCGGGAGTCCCGCAAGGATCAGTCCTTGGACCTCTCCTATGTGACCTTATGTACGACGGAGTTCTGCGACTAACCCTGCCTAAGGGAGTCAAGGTTATTGGCTTCGTTGACGACATAGCAGTGGTTGCAGTAGCCAAGCACATTCACGCGGTGGAGTCTGCCACAGACAAGGCAGTTGTAAAGATAAAGGAATGGCTGGAATGTACGGATACTGGAACTAGCTGCACACAAGACTGAAGCTGTCCTAATAACCGAACGCGAATACGCGAACTTCCACGTCGGAGACCAGACAATTATATCCAAAGAATCCTTAAGTTAACTTGGAGTCATGATTGACAATCGGCTGCGCTTCAAAACTCACGTCGAGTACGCTAGCAAGAAAGCATCACTGATGCAGGCAGCACTCTCCCGAATGCTACCGAACATTGGCGAACCTGGATACGCCCGAATTATCTTGCTGACCAAAGTGGTCAGCTCGGTACTTCTATACGCTGCTCCTATATGGGCGGGTGCACTGGTGACAAATGAGTGTAGGAGAGAGGTATCATCAGTTCACAAACTCTGTGCAATCAGAGTGATCAGCGGATTCCGTACAATCTCCTGCGTTTTAGCTGGAATGATCCCAATAGACATTCTCGCGGAGGAGATGAAGAGGGTGTAACTTGGGCGACCCTCGAACCGGCAACAGGCAAAGAGGGCAAAGAAGAAGAAAAGGCAGCATCCGCAATGCTGTGGCAAACCAGGTGGGACCGCTACCAAAAAGGCAGGTGGACCTACAAGCTCATTCCCATCATAGAAACATGGACAAAGAGACCATGGGGGAACTGTAACTACCACATCACACAGTACCTCCATAGATTTTGACACGATAGTTTGCCCCAATGTCCAGAATGTCAAAATGAGGAAGACGATGCGTTGCATCCAGTGTTCTACTGCAGACGCTTTGCAGAAGAAAGAGGAAATCTGCCAAGTCCAGAAAACCTCATAAGTCACATGACGCTGTCAGAGGGCAAGTAGATGGAGATCTGCTTATTTATAGAAGCCCTAAGAAGAGCTCAAGAGGCGGCTTCGGAGAATAGAGAATAATTGCTAACCAGCCCCGCGAAGTAATACCTAATTGCAGTCCCGCGGGTAGAGTGGTTGAAGGATGTAGTGGTGTGGATTAGTACGTAGACGTACTCCTGGAATCGAATATTCGGGTGTTGCGAATTGTGCATGTTGGTGACACGGGCTACCGCATCTTTAGAAGACTACCACATCCATTGGCGCAACCAGAAAAAAGAAAAGGCATGTTTCCACTATCCTAGGGCCGAATTCTGCAAGCGTGACTTTTGCTGTATACACGAAATAATGTGTACAAAGTCTTTTTCTGATTCCGCCAGCGTGAATGTGAATTTTTTTGACAAATGCTATGTACACAGTTGTTGAAATTTGTTGACTCTGTTTTTGAGCGTGAGTTGAGATATTTTAGGATATTTTTATACAAAGCCAAAATAACAGCGATGAGCAGAAGCAATACGTGATGAACTATATGGAGGAAAATCTGGAAGTCACACAGGATAGGTAGGTACGAAATCTTGGAAAGATTGACGCCACAACAACGATTTCAAATCCTTGAAATTTATTTCCAAAATCGAAGCACTGTTTACGAAACTTATATTAACGCGATTGAATACTCACAACAAGAACGGGAACAGTGCGTTCGGAAGAAAATATCGCGGCAGTGGAAGCTAGTGCTGAAGAAGACCACAGTCTATCGATTCGTCGTCGTTCGCAACAACTTGGACTTTATCCATCCACTATCTGGAAAATTCTGCGTAAAAAGCTTAGTCTCAAGGTCTAACTGGTGAAAGAGCTAAAGCCGTATGAGCATTTATTGCGTCGGGTGTTACGGGATTGGGCTTTAATTCAACCGGAAGTTATGAGGTTAATTTCTGGTTTAACGGCTACGTAAACAAGCAGAATTGTCGTATTCGCCTATGCTATTTTATCCCGAAATATATACCGTATGGTTCGGGTTGTACGTCGGTGGCATCACCAGCTCTTATTTCTTCAAAATGATTCTGTCAATATACACCGGTACGATGCAATGATCAATGATTTTTTTTCCCCTAAATTTGAATGACATTAATGTGGATGGACTGTGCTTAGAGCAGAATGATGTTTCACCACTCCACAGCGGTTTATTAAAAACACGATTTGGCAATAGAATCATTTCAAGAAATGGGCCCGTCAGTTGGCCACGAGGGTCGTGCGGGTTGGCGCCATTGGATTATTTTCTGTAGGGCTACGTCAATTCACTAGTTTATACCGATAAATCAACAAGCATCGACTCTTTGGATCAGAACATTGTACGCCCCAAATTACTTGAAAAAGTGATCGAAAATTGCACCTCTATGCAGCGCTTTGTACGAGGCAGCCGTGGTGGACAAAGATATTTCTAACTATTAAATGACGTAAACTACTCTTTCGAATGAATTTAATAAATTTTCATCAAGTTAATCTAAAAAATCTAACTATTTAAAGAAAATACCGTTTACAAGTATCCTGATTCAGATGTGTGATTTCTTCCTCATTCTGGACAGACAACACCCTAAGGAGATGGCGTGTCATACTGTCAAAATATTATACACGACAAGCGCGCGAAGTTGTATTCCAGGAATAACGTACGAATGTTTTACTTGCAAGAAGACCCACGCAGAAGCCTGTGGAGTTGAAAAAAGAAACCCCGTGGTAGAGTCGCAGTCGGTACTGAAAATATGAAAAAACTTTTTCTGCAGACTGCATACCGTCGACGAAGTCTAACATCCCGTGCTCAATCAGAATATACCATTCAGCATAGAGGACGATGGCCAAAACGTCCGTCTACCTGACCAAAACGATGTAAGGATGGCAATATCTGAGCGTAAATCCAATAGTCACAGGTCTCCTGTGGCCCACCTGATTGGCTCTATCAGTGCGGTTTCATACCAGTAAAATTCACAATCGACCAAATCGTCACACTCCGCAGATCCTGGAAAAAACTCAAGAAGTCCAAATCGATACCTAGCAACTTTTCATCAATTTTAAGGCAGCATATAACAGCAGTTATACGGATGAGCTACAATATATGGATCCATGTCTAGTTTCGACATCCTTACCAAGCTCGTCGGCCTTTGCAGAGTGACGATAGAGAACGTTGGCTGCTCCGTCAAGATCGATAACCGCTTAACAGAGTCCTTTGATTTCTAAGAAGGTTTCAGACAAGCTGACGCGCTCTCATTAACATTATACTTGAAAGAATTGTGCGGAACTCACTGGAGGTACAATCTTTCTAAAGTCTGTGCAACTACTAGGGTAAGCCGATGATATTGGCTTGATTGGCGAAATTCAGCGAATTGTCTCCGGTGCGTTCGCTAGTATTAAAACGGAAGCTGCCTAAATGTCTTTAGCGGTAAATGAGGCCAAAACCAAGTTTTTACTATCAACAAGATGGGACACGCAACATCGACGAATTGGATGGATCCAACCGCTGTTTCTTTGGGCTAAGATGGCAATGGAGTAGTAAGGCCATATCCCGAATAACTAAGGAGTATCTACAATATATAACACCAGTCCTACTTTATGGCGCTGAAGCATGGACTCTATCGAAAGCGAAAGATTCAACGACGTAGGCAGAAAATTGTGCAGAAGGCGCCCAAGGTGGTTACGTCATACAGAGCCAATGGACACCAATGCTACGGATCGCAGAGTCAACGAATCTAACTCGGAGGGATAACGCAGTAGAAGCAGACCTCACCTTAGGTGGGGCGCACAAATAGAAGAGGACCTCAACCGACTTGGAGTGCGCAACTGGATGCAGTTAACTAAAGACCGAGCTCACTGGAGAGGCTTGTTAGTTGAGGCCGAGGTACAACACGAACTGTAGCGCCACCTAAGTAAGTAAGGCTGAAGCCATGGCTATTTATTTTGTGGGAAAAAAAATTAAACCAACTAAGAAAAAGAAGCCACAAGCGTGCGCTTAACCTCACACTAAAAACAAAAAGCTATCAAGGTCGTGCAACCGGAGGTTGTCTTATGGAGATCAATCTCCAGGAAAATCCTCTCTACAAATGCTATGGTGCCCAGTTGTTTAAAAAAAACCGATGACTCTTGGACAACCTCAAGTGATAAATCACTCCAATACAACTAGACACCCACTTTCCCTATTCGCGGCCAGCACCAACCTAAATAGGACTACTGCAACCGTGACCAAAATTCATAGTGGGATTACATGAGACAAACTGCTTTGGGATGTGCATAGCTTCAAACCATACAAGTCTGTTGGACCGAACCGTATAATACCTGCCTTGCTACAAAGGTCCTCAGATATTATCCTGAACACGCTAGAGAATATTATGAGGAGCTGTGTAGAACTGATAAATATTGAACTGGCATGGAGTGAAGTTAATGTAGTTTTCAACACTCACAAGTTGTCCCAAGTGACCTCAGCCCTTCAGTCTATCACCTATCCTTCTGATAATTCTAGAACGACTGATTTATATTCGTATACGTCTTGGATCAAGACGTTTGTTAACGTCTCAACATGTCTACTTGAAAGAAAGTCGGTGGAAACGGCCCTGGATTCACTGACTAGCCACATCGAACGAACCCTACAATATAGAGAGTATACAATGGGCATAGAGGGTGCCATTAACAACGTCAAAACATCTGCAATCACGACTGCGCTGTCAACTCTGCAGGTAAACGACTCACTTGGGGAGTTGATCAGTCTTATGCTAAAAAGCAGAATAATCAACTCCAAACTGGGTGAGACTTCTGCTAAAAGATGTGTCAGCAGAGGTACGCCGAACGGCGGTGTCCTCTCTCCCCTTCTCTGGAACTTAGTGGTTAATGAACTGCTGATATACCTGTAAGGGTGATCGCCTATGCAGATGACGTTGCTATAGCCGCCTCAAGTAAGCATCCTAATACCACCAAAGAACTCCTTAAGCTAAATCTTAACAGATATACCCGTTGGGCAGATCGCTGTGGATTGGGAGTAAGCCCCCATAAAACTGATCTTGTCCTCTTTTCCAGGAAATACAAAATTCCAATTATAGACCCTGCCTCAATAAACGGTACCACTTTACGAGTAGTCTTTTCCGATATAGCGAAATATCTGGGTCTCATTTTTGACAGGAAACTAAACTGGATACCTAACATTCAAGAAAGAGTCAAGAAAGCTAGAGTAGCTTTATTCTCTTCCAAAAAAGCCATTGGGAATAAACTGGGCCTTCAACCTCGCAGAAGACCGATACTCACATACGGGGTTATTGTCAGGTGGACGGCCTTAGACAACTGCAGTAAACTAAGCAGCATGTCTACGTATAAGCGAAGTCCTACGTTCTACTCTTTCACTTGACACTCCTCGATATTTTTAGCAGACAAATAGCTACCACTGCAACCTTAGCCTTAAAGCGACTAAACAGAGGACAAATAATCCATTTGGCCACGCTAACATTCATAATACATTAGGGATCCTCACAGAGAACATCGATTACACCACATCTGAACTTTGGTTTGACAAAGACTTCCATGTAAGCTTTCCCTCTAGATCCTTCTGGGAGGAAGATGCTTTCATGGAGGACAAGTCAATCCATCTCCACACAGATGGATCTAAAACCGATAGCGGGGTTGGTGGCGGCGTTTTCTCAGATACGCTAAATCTAAGCCTCTCTTTCCGTCTTCCAAATCACTGTAGCTTGTTCCAGGCTGAAATTTTGGCGATTAAAGGAGCTTTGTCTTGACTGAAGAAAAACGTGATATCTGCAAGGGATATCCGCATCTTTTCGGATAGTCAGGCCACTATCAAGTCCCTGGACTCGGTCTCACTAAATTCTAAAAACGCCCTTGAATGCCGATCATCTCTTACGGAGATGGCACTCTACCTATTCTACCGGAAAAGGGTAGCATAGGTATACCAATCACTGTATGCCAATAAAAGAATAGACCTTAGATGGACGGTTCGACCAACATGTCTAGCGGTTAAAGAGATCCGACCAAAGCTAGATCTAAATCGCTCTAAGAGTCTGATTCTTCTAAATAAGGAACATCTCAGCGCCATCATAGGTGTTATCACTGGACACTGCCTCATAGACAAGCATGTAAGGAGGTTTGGCGCCTTTACAAACGATTTCTGTAGGAGCTACATGGACGAGGAGCTTTCTTCTACAATGGATTAAATGATCTAAAGAATATAGACGTTAACAGTCTCCTCCGCTTCATCATAAGCTCAAATTAGTTCCATGAGTAGGAGGATCACAGATCACAGGGCCAATAGGCCTAAGTGGGTTGGTCTTTCCAACAGCCACATTTACCTAACCTAACCTAGCCTACAATAACGATACGACAGCCACAGTTACAGAGCTACACCCTGGACGAAGATGACAGAGAATTCCATCCTCCTGAGCTGGACGAAACTAAAATCTGATCTGCTGGCTCAGACTGCTGAGCATTTGGAGATGACGTAGATGTGAGCATGCCCCAATTCATCTATAACTTAATTCGCGCGGTTTTTTTTTCCAAAATTTGAACATTTATTTAAGAAAAACATGTGCAATAGTATTATTCAAAGTATTGCCCATCTGAAGCTATGACTTTTTCCCATCTTTCTGGCAATTTGTGGATCCCATCAAAAAAGAACTGCGCCGGCTTGGCAGCCAAGAATGAATCAAGCCAATTTTTGATATTCTGCTCTGATGTGAATCGTATTTCAGTGAGGGCGTTCTGCATCGACCGGAACAAATGGTAGTCAGAAGGGGCAAGGTCTGGGCTATAAGGCGGGTGAGGTAAGACTTCCCATCCACTGTTTTCCAAATAGTTCTTAACCGGGATAGCAATGTGGGGCCGAGCGTTGTCATGATGGAAAATTATTGCCTCGTGTCTGGTCGCATATTCCGGGCGTTTTTCGGCCACTGCTCTCTTCAAACAGATTAATTGTGTTCGGTAGCGTTGTCCATTGATGGTTTCACACGATTTTAGCAGCTCATAATACAGCACACCCATCTGATCCCACCAAATACAGAGCATTACCTTCGCGCCATGGATATGCGGCTTTGCCCTTGATTTGGCTGGTTGGCCGGGTTTCACATATGATTTTTTGCGCTTGGGGTTGTCGTAATGGATCCATTTTTTATCACCAGTAACAATCCGATGTAAAACTGAATTCATTTTGTGGCGTTCCAACAGCATTTCGGACATGCAAAACCGCCTTTCGACGTCTCTCGGCTTGAGTTCATGTGGAACCCAATTTCCTTGCTTTTGAATATATCCAGCTGCTTTTAAACGTTTTGAAATGGCAGCTTGAGTGACACCCAAAGATTCTGCGAGCTCTTCTTTTGTTTGGCAACAATCTTCATAGAGTAATGCTTCCAGTTCTTCATCTTCAAACTTTTTTGGCTGCCCAGGACGTTCATCGTCTTCCAAGCCAAAATCACCACTTTTAAATCACGCAAACTACTTTTGGCACGTTCGTTCAGCTAGCGCATGTTCAGCAAAAACTTCCACCAAAATACGATGACTTTCGGCAGCAGTTTTCTTCATATTAAAGTAATGAAGAAGAACTCCCCGCAAAAACACATTTTCAGGCACAAAGTTCGACATATTTGAGTGGAAAAAAATTATTGTTGTTTACCCTTCAAATGAATGACATATACTAAAATGACGTACAATGACAGTAGCTTTCCAACGCATGTTCCAATGGAATAATACAAGTTACGCCATCTCTTAGCAAACCGCACGAATTAAGAAGACCCAATATGGTCAGAGGAAACAATGCTCGAAGCATGGAATCTCAGCATCGTTTGTCCGATCCACAAGAAAGGAAACCCTTTTTACGGCGCCCTTTAAACCCCTTACATGCCGCATTATCTGAGCGATCTTATTATCAGCGCGGTTTCTGGACACTAAAGCCCAACATTGATTAAATATTTACACTACCGCGGGCCTTGCAAAATACCCGGGGAATCTATATATGGAAGGGTGCATAAGTGACGCTACTCCATCAAGGTCGGTAATAAATCAACCAGCACCTTCAATGCCAAGAAAGGTTTTAGACAAGACGACCGACGCGCTGTCGTACAACTCTTTCAATATCATACAAAGTTCCTGACCAAAGGCACGGTCTCTCTCAAGTCCGCACAATTGCCTGCGTACACGGACGACACTGATGTGATTCAACGAACGCAAGGAGTCGTTAACGAAGCTTTCGTGAGTGTTAAAGTTGCAGCGGCGTAATACGCCTGACAGTAAGCGAGGGTGAAGCAAATAACCTACGGCCTGGCCAGAACATCTCCACTGGCAGTTATAACTTCGAGGTAGTTAAAGACTTTGTCTACCTTGGGTCCGTAGTTACAAGCAGCAGCGACATTAGCGTAGAAATCAAACGCAGAATTACTCTTGCCAAACACTGTTTCTTTGGATTAACTACGCAATTGAGTAGCAGGGCCCGTAAGACCAAACTGGCTTTATGCAAGATCGTTATCATCGCGGTCCTTCTCAGAGGCTCGCACCTTCTTGAAACCGAATGAAGACGCACTTGGGCATTTCGAGAGAAAGTGTAAGGAGTCAGTTGGCCACGGAGGCATCCATGATGCAGGAGAAGATGTCAGTGGCACGCTCGCGGTTGCTCGGCTCTAGATCGGCGGATTGGGCTGATTCTTGCCACTACCCCTGCACCTCAACTCACTTACCCTTCCATCTCGTGCCAGAATATCAATAAAAATCAAAAAGAGAACGAAGGATATTTATGAAGGAAAGAGAGGAGGAGAGAAAAACGATAGAAAAGAGAGGAAAAGAAAGAGCAAGATCACTTCTGTGTGCCATCAACACTGTGCAAGACCAGAACGAGCGCGATGTATCTACTGGAGGTTTCGAATTTGAGGACGAGAGAAGGGCTGCAAGGGAAAGCTCAGACACCAGCCTCCTAGGAGTAGCAACCGACTCTCCGTGGAAAAATGACAGGCGGAGAACTGGTAAGCACCGACAAGGAAAATGCCGAACCCAGAGAGGATGTCTTTGACATCACGACGTCCTCGCATGACTTTCTTCTATTTAGCCCAGATCGTCGAAAACATAAACAACAAGCTGAAGCCTCAGAGCCAACAACCCATAAGGTGGTTCCCGTGTTAACAGGGATTCCGGAAATTTCCGGAGACGAATCTGACTCCCAAGATGAGAACTTTGAGCATCGGCAAACATGAGCATCAACAAGCAAACGAGTGCCGATGAAATGTCAAGACGGCTACGAAACTTATACTAGACACTACGAAGAGTACGAATCAGGTATGAGACGACCAGGAGGGAGGCGCAGAACAGTGGACGAAGACGAAGACTACGTGGACAGAAACAAAAAGGTAAGTTGAGTTGTGATGCACGGGGTAGTGACATGAACCAACCCCATCCGACGGGCTGGAGCACTGCCATCTACACGTGCATCATGGATGTCTCCGTGGCCAACTGACTCCTTACAAAAGATACAGCGTGTGATTTTCGGTGCTGTTTTTATTAACACGAAATGGAGAAGGAGGTTCAACCACGAACTTGAGAGCGAACATTGGTCTAGTTAGAAATCTTCGGATACAATGTCTAAGAGGGCTGGCCTAAGTTAAGCGATGGATCACCACAACTCCTGCCCAAAGAGTATTCGACTATTACCCCATTACACGGCAGCATTTAAGGTGACGCGCGCTAGCGAAAGAGGACCCAAACCAACCTAGAGTGCGACAGTAGAGGCAGCTGGAAATCTCGTCCTGAAGAGATTTATTGGTTGAGGCCCAGATGCACCCCGAACTGTGTACTGCGTCATCGAAGTAAGTAAGATACAAGTCACTCAACTAACGTAAATACTAAACGCCGACAAATGTGGAAAGAAAGGAACTACTCGTAAAAGCGAATCAGCCATCATAGGTTGTAGCGAACACGATAAAGTCTAATACTTCAACCAAAAAAAGATATTAAAAGACTACTACGACGGACTCTAGTCATCCATCGACCATAACTAGATCCAGGCAACATCATCGTCGGACATAAATGGACTCAGTGAGTGATATACTCGTATAGTAACAACGCAAACTGCCAACTGAATCTCTGTATCCTTAAATCCATAAACACGAACGCTTTCACCCCTAAGGCCCACCCCAATCGCAACGCATGATGTAGTTCTGATTTTTTTGATGTGTTGTTACGACCAGTTAGAGTACGAGTAGTGTAAACCCAAGTTAGCAACTTTGAGAAACCTCTGCTTAATTAATTCTTACACTAATTTCACTTACCTTGCCACCAATGATAGAGAAACCGGAAAAACCTTCATTTTCCTTCCGCCCACTAAGTAATCCAAAGCTTCCGAGCCTCTGCGTTGCTCTCTGCCTTTGCCTTTTTTCTCGATGAAACCAAAATAAAAACCGATAACCGCACAAACGACCAACATCATGACGAAAACGAAATAATCCACCCAACCGAAATGTTGCAAGGACGAACTAAGATCACCTACATTCAACATTTTTTCTATTGCAATACCCGCTTCGTCGATTGTGGTTGATGGAAGAGCCTCCATTGTCACTACGGATGGTCCATGGCTGCTTCCAGTTGGGGTATTATCCTCCGACAAACTCCATGATGTCGATGATGATGATGGAGGACTCGCTGTCGTATGCGATGGAGTCGACGGATTTGTGCTTGACATTGTGATGGCATTTAGAGTTGTAGACGCTATGGATTCTACAGTGCTGGCAATTGAGTCCATCACTGTTTCTGTTTTTGTTGTAGTTGCTGATGACGCGGAGGAGGTTGATGATGGTGTCATTTTTTTTTTGTTCTTTGTATTTTTAGTCCTTCGCACTTAATCGATGGGCATTAACCTTGTTCGTAATTAAATTAATTAGGGAATTGGATTTGTTCTTTTCGACGTGTGGTCCAGTCCAATTGACTTCTGTTTGCCCGGTTGTCCTTGTAATTCGTTTTTGTTGGTCTCTGTCCTTGGTAGTAGATGCCGATGGGATTAATCAATCCTAACCGATTGTGGCTGGGTTTTTTTTTTTTTTTTTTTTTTTTTCGTGTTGAGAAGGATTTCCTGGAATTGAGGATGAAACTCAATCTTTTCTCGTTTGTGATAGGAGAACTTTATCCGTTCTTTTTTGTACTACCGATTTCCGGATGAATTGCGTTTGAGGGAAAGATGTGCGTTTGGTTAACCAATGGACAAAAGAATCTTCACAGTTTAATTGTTGGCTAAGGGATGAGTCCTGTGTGGATCAAGGTGGCCCGTATAATTTTACGGTGGGGATGGAAGATCCCCAAATTTTCCAATTAACGATGATTAAAGTCGTGGGACAATCTTTTAAAACACTCTGAGAACTTTTCGAATTAAAAATAGCCGACCGATGGATATAACCGTTGCGAACGTGTTACACTTTCTGCAATACATCCGAGTTGATGCTGAGATGGAGAACTCTGTAGTATGACCGACAAAGTGTCGTTGGTAACTGATTTCAAAACGGATGATGATCGTGGGTTGAATACGAGTACATGCTCGTACAGTGGCGCTGATGAATCCACAGCAAACGACGATCTTTATTGTCTTATCATTGGTATTGCCTCTGAAGTCGCTACTATCAAACAGTATAAAGTATATCTGTAGTATCCGTATCTCCATCCAGCTGTACATAGATATTAATTCGTGTTCTTGCTCGTGCACTGCATCCACTGTAATCATTCATTTGATGGAATTATCATATTTGCTCGTCTGCTTCTTATTTTTTTCTTTATTTAAAGCGTACATTTCTTTAGATACTGTCTGACAACTGACAAATAGTCGGTTGTTCTATCGTCTCATCAATTCGAGGATTGCTACTACTGGCACAGTGAGCTTGAGCCACTGCAAACATAGGTATGTACTCGTTTGAGTAGGTAGTGTGACATGTTCTCCATCTGTGGAGGTTTCTGTACGAGTAGAGTGCCTCGGAATGTCGTCCTCATCCAATAAATTAAATCAAGCGACACTATTAGATTATAAGATCTTGTCACATCCTAAAATACAATAGAGAACGTGTCATGTACTGGTATTTACGAGTTAGATACACTGTAGTCGTTGTACTTGTATCTTTGAGAATTGCTCCTATTTTCACATCTTTAGTGCGGATACAATTGAACTGCATCTGATGGAGGAAGATTGTGATGGTATTGTTACATTGATGGGAATTAATTAAGCGGACAATGGTGCTCACTCGGTTCGAATGTCAACGTCAAGTATCCTGATGTGATGGAACCAGGGGCACAAATGATAAGGGTGCGACGGTTTCGAAGTAATTATTGCAAATTTTAGGTGAAGTGATTGGGCTGACGGGTTATGGAAAGGCTATCATCGGATTGTACTTTGTTGGAGTGTTAAAATGATGAATGGGCTCGATTATTGATGTGCGACAGGTATGATAAGAATATTCAATTATTGGATTAGGGAAGTCTGGCTATACAAGAGCACTGAACTTTAATCGATTGTAGTGTAGCGATTTATGAATTTGTTATGTGAAGCCATATGAGATTGATTGTACTTGAGAGTGAATGATGATGGGATACAATGTGACTTGGGGATGCGAGTTCTTTATTGAAAATTGGTTGGTATTGATAGTAGCTGGGCCCTTTTTTTGTGCTGTGGTCTTCGTGGTTTGGCTTTGACAATTTGCAGGCGGGGAATCAATTCATTTTACTCTTTTTGTATTCCAGAATGATGAAAGCACCAACTATATTTGGTCTTAAATCATCACACCACAAAGGAAACAGTCTGATAGGTAGAGGAACAGAAACGCCACATTTAAAAAAATGCTGATGTGTCTGCGTGCTCAGGATTCTAGACGCGACACAAAAGCACAGATTTTTTATTCATGCAAGCATAGTATGAATAGGCGGTCTTCCCCCTTCCCATCCAACCACTCCTTTTCCACTGAGCTGGTACGACCCGTACCGAAGATCAACCTGGCTCAGGGCCCAGCTTCTCTAAAAATAGCTCAGTCGCAAACGGAATATCCGGATACCTGGCTGATCTCTGTACAGATGGACAACCCTTTCTCCGCTACTCGTGGGACCACATCATGGAAAACTTAAACGTAAGAAAACCCGAGGCCGGTACTCCTTTAATACCGGGCGGTAGAACGGTGACTGCACCGACTACCGGCAAGGCTCCTGCATTGTCGAAAGGAGGTAACACTTTGGTGCACCATCCTCTAAAGGCAAGCGCAACGAGCTTAAAAAGAAACATTCAGGGAGTAGTAGGACTGTGGCAAGCCATGGTCCTATAACTTCCTCCACCCCTAGCAGCAGCAAACCAAAACTCCTCTCCCCAAGGAGGAATCTGGTGCTCAGCCGCGTCGTCAAGTTCCATCTAAGGCGCTCTACGTAAGACGCCGAAATGCTTCAAGCATCATCAAAACCTTCGGATCCATTCCGGAGGTTGAGAGAAGTGGGGACAATAAAGAGCAAGATTCAGTGGGCTAACAACATCCTAAAAGACTGATTACCCACTGCTCCACTGCTCCTAAAATACTTAAAGACTCCCTCAAGTGCCAGAGATCGTTGGAGGAAACCATGCCGGTTTCCAAGAAGCCCAAAACCCACAGCACCAAAACCCCTGGGCCATCCAACAGCACATCACTGAGGTCTTTCAGTGAAGTCCTAAAGGACGCAATAATAATACCTGAACGGAGGCACCTGGCCAAGCTGAAGCTTTCGAGCAACTTCTTGGCCATCACGCGGGAAAACCCCGGACTACTTCCTATCACAAGCGACGCTGGCTGGCACCAAGGCCACGTCAAGCTCATCGCATGTTCCAATCACAGATCTCTCGATCTCTTCACTAAGGCCATAGGTGGTTTAGGAGAGATTTGGCCAGGTGCAAAACTCGAGGTCGTATCTAAGGAGGACATCCCTAGCAGACCTCGAACTCGTACCTGGATCCCAGCAGAACCCTCCTCCCCAGAAAGCATTCTGGAGATCATCAGGCTCAATAACCCGACCATTCCGACTCATGACTGGAAAGTCGCGAAACTGGAGGAACTAAGGGGTTCTTATAGATGCGCGTTGATCGTGATCAATAAGGAATCCCTTAATCCTCTAGCGCAGACAAAAGTCATGATTCGGTTCGGATTCGAGTCAATTCATCTAAGCGTCTATAAAAAGGATGAACTCGGTGCTGATAAGCAACCTCCTCCTCCTTTAACGGAAACAACACCAAACATAACCTCAGATCCTGGAGTCTCTATATTCTTTCCAAAAATGGATAGCGATGACTCCAATCTATCCGAAGTAACAAGCAAGCCGTCGGTTTCCTTATTTGACACCCCGTCGGAAATGGAAGCCGATGACGAAGCAAAACGAGGTCCTATACTATCAGAGGAAGAAGATGAGATCTTGGGCACATCTTCAGAATCGGAGGATCTGAACAGGACCATGGTGGAGGCTACTCTGGAAAAGTGTAGCAATGATTCGGTTTCTCCAAATTAATCTCCATCAGTCAAAAAAGGCTTCGGCCTCACTCATTATGCGTCTTTCAAAAAACGCAGAAGACATTATCCTAATCCAGGTACCATGGCTTGTAGAAGGCGTAGCTCATGGACTTAGGACACCCATCTACCGCTCGCTCTACACAAGATACAAAGGTAGACAGAACTTGTATATTAGTGAAACGTAGCCTTAATGCATTTTTACTTCCTAATCTCAGCGACCCCGACTTAACCGTTGCCAGACCAAAGGCTGCTACTGGCTAGCATCAGCATACCTTGGCCCCTATTATGTGGGCCCTCTGCCTGGTGATAACCTAGAAAGGGTGGTACTGGAGGCTGGAAGACGAAAACCTGGCCTCAACATCGGATGCGGCGCTAACGCTCATCACACAGTGCCGACACTAATGATTGAGCTGAGTCACTTTTTGACTATATTATAAGTACTAACCTCTTTATTTGCAACATTGGCAATGAGCCCAGTTTTATAACTAGAAACCGGCACTCAAATGCTAATGAACTGGATGATATCATCTGAACACTCTTTTTCGGACCACAGATACATCCGATTCAGCCTGAATGATGCTCCCCCCTAGTCAACCATCATTCCAGAACTATCGGAAAACTGATTGGCCAAAATACAGAGGAATACTGTCTGAAACGCTATCCTCTGAACTATCAAGTCCCCCGCGTGACACCAATGAGCTTGACATGAAGATCAGGGAATTCACTCTGGCTCTCAATCAGGCTATGGCCGCTTCCTGCCCTCTTATTCAACCTAGAGGCAAGAAAAAGCCACATCGGTGGACATCAGCACTGGGACTGCTCAGAAACTGGGACTGGGACTCATACAAAGAATCCCTCAAATTATACAAAAAAAACTGAGGAAGGCAAAGCGACAATCCTGGAGGTCTTTCTGTGACAAGATCACGGAAATCTCTGAGGCATCGCAGCTAAGAAAAATCCTCTCTACAAATCCTATGATGTCTACCTGATTGAAAAAACCGATGGCTCTTGGACAACCCCAATTGATGAATCACTCAACTTGCTACTGGACACCCACTTTCCAGGCAGTTCTCAATTCGCAGCCAGTAGCAACCCAAACAGGCCTACTGCAACCGGGACCAAAATTCATGGTCTGATCACAAGAGACAAACTGCTCTGGGCGCTGCATAGCTTCAAACCATACAGATTTGCTGGTCCGGACGGTATAATACCTTCCGAGCAACAGAGATCCTCAGATATTATTCTGCCTGCGCTAGAGAATATCATCATGATCCACATTCCATGGAGAGAAGTCAATGTAGTTTTCATTGTCCCAAAGGACCTCAGACCTATAAGTCTATCAGGTTTCCTTTTCAAAACTCTAGAACGACTGATTGATATCCACATATGGGCTAAAATTGATCCAAGACTTTTATCAACGGCTCAACATGCCTCCTGTAAAGGAAAGCCGGTGGAAATGGCTCTGCACTCACTGACTAGCCACATCGAACGATCCCTACACAATGGTCGCTTTCCAGGGCATAGAGGGCGACTGCGCTGTCAGCTCTACAGGTAGATGACTCAGACTTGACTTATGCTAAAAAGGAGGATAAACAACTCCAAACTGGATGAGACTTCTGCTAAAAGATGTGTCAGCAGAGGTATGCCGCAAGGCGGTGTCCTCTCACCCCTTTTCTGGAACTTAGCAGTAAATGAACTGCTGATATACCTGGAAGCGGGTGGTAGCAGGGTGATTGCCTATGCGGATGACGTTGCTATAGCTGCCACAAGTAAGCATCTTAATACCATTAAAGAACTCCTTCAAGTAAATCTCAATAGATATACCCGTTGGGGAGATCTCTGTGGATTAGGAATAAACCCCCATAAAACTGATCTTGTCCTCTTTTCCAGGAAATACAAAATTTCAACTATAGACCCTCCGGCAATAAACGGTACCAGTTTAGTGTTTTCCGATACAGCAAAATATCTTGGTCTCATTTTTGACAGAAAACTAAACTGGAAACCTAATATTCAACAATGAGTCAGTAAAGCTATAATAGCTTCATTCTCTTGCAAAAACGCCATTTCAACCTCGCATAACCCACTGGCTATACATTTCGGTTCTGAGACCGATACTCACCGTATTCAACTAAGCAGAGTCCAGAGAACAGCATGTCTATGCATAAGCGGAGCATTGCGGTCTACCCCTTTTATTCATATTTTCAGCAAGCAAATAGCTGCGACTACAGTGGACAAATAATCCATTTGGCCACGCCAACATTCTTAATACATTAGGAATCCTCACAGAGAACATCGATTACACCGTATCTGAACTTTGGTTTGACAAAGACTTCCATATAAGCTTCCTCTCTAGATCCTTCTGGGAGGAAGATGCTTTCATGGAGGACAAGTCAATCATCTCTACACAGATGGATCTAAAACCGATAGCGGAGTTGGTGGCGGAGTTTTCTCAGGTACGCTAAATCTAAGGCTCTCTTTCCGTCTTCCAAATCCCGGTAGCGTGTTCCAGGAGGAAATTTTGGCGATTAAAGGAGCTTTGTCTTGACTGAAGAAAAACGTGATATCTGCAAAGGATATCCGCATCTTTTCGGATAGTCAGGCCGCTGTCAAGTCCTTGCACTCAGTCTCATTCTAAAACTGTCCTTGAATGCCGATCATCTCTTACTGGTATGGCAGAGCAGTTCAACCTTCACCTTTGTTGAGTGCCGGGCCATAGAGACATTCCAGGGAACTGTAGAGCCGATGAACTCGCCAAAATTGGAACCACTCTACCTATTCTACCGGAAAAGGGTATACCAATCACTGTATGCCAATAAAAGAACAGACCTTAGATGGACGGTGTAAGAGTCTGATCCTTCTAAATAAGGAACATCTCAGCGCCATCATAGGTGTCATCACTGGACACTGCCTCATTAGGCAAGTACGCAAGAAGGCTTGGCGTCTTTACAAACGATTTCTGCAGAAGCTGCATGGACGAGGAGGAGGAGGAGACAATCCTTCACCTATTCTGTACATGTCCAGCTCTCTCCCAGAGAAGAAAACTTCACTTAGGAGCTTTCTTCTACAACGACCTAAACGATCTAACGTATATAGACGTAAACTGTCCCCTACACTTTGTCAGAATCTCAAACTGGTTTCATTAGTAAGAAGATCATAGATCCACGTGGTATCACAATGGGCCAATAGGCCTAAGTGGGTTGGTATTCCCAAAAGCGACTCTCACTTACCTTACCTACCTACCTTCCATGAGGAAGCATCTATCTATATATCTGACGTCCTTCTTCACTTGCACCTTGGCAGGACTCGCTGTCGCTTGTCTGTCTACACTAAAATATGACGTTCTTAGTGCGTCTGATTCGACAGGTATTGCATATCTTATTGCAAAAGTTCATGATGGCTCCTTTAAATGTTTAGTAGTATCCTGCGCTTAAAATCCCAACAGAAGCTGCTCACCTCAGCCTGGTTTTAGTGCTCTTTCTGAGTTTTTTGCGCCATTTCACCATGTCATTATAAGTGACGACTTCAATGCTGATTTATTCAAAAATGACTGTAATGCCTTCCAAATCGAAGATATGATATCTTCTTTTGGACTCCAAATCGTTAATGACTGCAACCCTACGCGATTTTCTGACAGCTCAACTCCTAGCTTGCTTGACTTTATTATTGTTTCAAACCGTGCTTTACTAACCGCAACCCGTTTAGCTCCTTGGTATTGTTGCAGGTTAAATGATAATCCTAACTAGCAGCTGATTTACTTTCAATACCTTGTGTGTAAACTTTATGACGCATGTGTACCCTCTAAATCTGTCCTTGGTTTACGAGTGAAGCTGTTGCCCAAATTAAAAATCGGTACAACCTTTAGAGTAAACGGAAGCACAACTCCTCCCTTTCGAAATTGGCTATATATAAAAGAGCGCACAACAATGCAACCTTAATCATCCGGACTGCCAAGCGAAACTATCATGATTCGAAGTTGAGCACATCACTTCCATCTGGACTAATTTGTGTCCCTATAGTGTGAACAGCGCTAAGTGTGACCTAGATCCTGATGTCCTAAATTACTTCTTCCTGGGAAGTAACCCCGACACGCCTGACTTTCATCTAGATGAAATTTCTGGTCCACTTGCTCATATGTCGAGTGATTTTAAAGTGGTTATCGAAGATGTAGTTGTTGACTGTGTTATGGCTATTAAATCTAACTCGACTGGCGTGAACGGTGTTCCCAACCTGTCTATAATTACTTAAATTCGTCACGTAATTGCTCCACAACAAGCTAGGTTCTTTTTTCGGGAAAACTTTCGCCTTCATCTCTTCGAACCTTATTCCTATGAATACATAGCAAAAGACGGCGAATATCCCGGAGGTAGTTATTTGCTTCGGTTTTATAAGAACTGACGTTGACTCATCAAGTCCAACAAGATCTATACTTGCACCTTGGCTAATCTTGAAAAGTACTTGATTGTCTTTAAGGCATATTGCTGGAAAAGACGCAGTGAAATGGGGATTTTTTGAAGATTTTCTGCAGTATTGTAGCAGTCACACTTATGAATTCGAAGCGGCGTATCACTTCACTGACATCAATTCAGACGGTGGGTAAAAAAAGGCCAGGTCATGCTCTTAATCTGATATCAGCCAGGAAGCATCTAGCTTTGGTGTGGCTTTGGTGTGGCTTTGGCGTGGCTTTGACGCGGCTTTTTGCGCTTACCACCTTGCTGCCTCTTCAGAATGCACTCATTGATGGGATTGTCAGTCTTGAACTTAGTTGTACTTCATATTCTCTCATATAGCACTTGGATCTAAGTTCAGATCTTTCAACTGTTAGACCACGTTCCTCGACAAGATAGTCTCTGCCATTCATTTGTGAGAATACTTTTCATCCGATAGTAGGTACCTGTCCATGGTTGTGAACTCAGATCTGCTGATTGTGGTGTTCCAGATTGAAGTTATCCCTAAATTGTTAGCGCATTATGGGATTTCGAAGTCTGTTGGTACCTAAAAATAGTTAAATAAGAGAGCAGTCACGCCCCATTCCGATGTCAGCTAGTTTTCTACATTAAGCGTCGCAAAAGCAGTTCCTAAATCATCGACTCATCGGAATGTGGCCCCATTTGATTTAAGGTTTGTTGCATATCAAAAGAAAAGAAATTTGAATACTTACGAGCACTGTCTACTCAATGAAATAGACAACACTCTGCATAATAAATAAGTGGCAATTTCATCCCCTCGGCAACGTCTTTGAACAGTGTCACTACCCTCCAAAAATAGATTTACGATCTCTTTCAAGAAAGCAATTTTGCGGAAGGTTTCCTACATTCATCCGATTTAATCGTTTCCGCTCCAAACAGACGATATCCCAAATCTTTTACTCATAAAACTTCAAAGTCCCACCAGTCCTACCCTGTTCCTTTCTCCCACTCTAATCCGCAAACAATAAACAAACGTCGTATGCCCACAAAACTCCAAAAGCCAACGCCACATGACATAAAATTCAATAAAAGTTGATGTATTCCAACATTTCACTCACAATGACACTGATTCAATTACGAGCAACCATACGAGCATACCGTAAACTCATACGGATTTCCATGCCCAGAGTGGTGCCATCAGTTCATGCATCTGCTATATTTCATTGCCACAGAGTGCGGCAGTCGGTACACCCCTCTTTCGGAATTTGGAAGACTTACTCCCGAAAAAAAGAAAACACTCGACGAGGGGTTGCGCTACAGCAGCACTCGTACGACCAGCCACCAAACAAGTTGATTAAGCAAACACAAAACAACCGAAAGAAGCGTCAAAGTCAAAGAGGAAGAACGACTTGGAAAAAAAATGGCGCATTACCGCTATCGAATAGAATTGGAAGTGACAGATTGCACATTGTACGAGTACTCAACATACGACTGACGTACGAGTACGCAAAACTTCAAAATATTGCAAAACGCATGTACGGAATTTGTTTTACAAATTGGTGCTTCCCCTCTTTTGTTTCCAGGAGTACATTTACGGTCCTGAGAAGCAGGGAACCAGAGAACTACTGCCGCGCGATGATTTATTGGATTTTCTGGGTGCGAAATGGCTTACACGAGTATATTTGGTTCTCTATTGCATCTGCCAGCAACGGTATTTATGTACGTACAACAATGCAAACAATTTGGCAGCACTTGGGGGTGATAATGGTTTCGTGTGTCACCGGAGGGCGGTGTGGACTTTAATTCAATTTAAGGGTGCTAGGCAATGTTTGAGGCGTAATTCTTACCGCAAATGGCATTAAATTGAAGCTGCGGGACTACAACTATGCGGTGGGCTGCTGTGCCAAATCCACATTGAATGGATTTTCGGCGAAATCAAACTTATGGAATAATTGCTCGTTCTCATGTTCCCTTTAATGGAATTTTCTTTCAAAGGAAGATAAGATGAATTGCTTCAGAGATAAAGTGGTTAAGGTACCAACATCTACTTCATCAGGGCGGAGTACCTACAGCCTAAAGTCAGACATTCACAGAGGATTTATGAAGGAAGGCATTGCAGTGGTGGTGTCTTACTCGTACATGCCCAACAAAAGTGTAGTGCTCCATTTAGACGCAGCCTTCCCTTCCAAGAGACAAGGCCGCTGACTGCCTTGAAATCTCCGGAGGTATTCGTTTAGTCTAGAGAGTCATGCCATCTATGGTTATGCTCTTAAGAGGGAAAACTGTGAATGGAAGCCTAAAACAGTGGATGCAGGTATTTCCAACGCGGTTCAGGTCATAAAAAATCTTTCTCGGTGCCATGCCTAGCAAGTTCATCAGATCAGCCAGTTCATTCTCTGTTGCCAAACCTACATTCAACTAGGCGCTGTTTCTGCTCTCTGTAGTAGTCATCATAATAAAAGTTACAAGTTTTCTTCCTCCTTATTCTTCTTGAATGGCAGTGATATTTGCTTATCCCGGAATCTCAGGCCTACGCACAGCTTAATCACTGCAATAATTTTATTTCGCCCCATCAATTCGTTGCCGAGTTCCCCCAAACAGCATATGAAATTTAAAAACCCGACTTTTCCATTATTAAAGTCGGGTAGCCACATTGAGTTCCTTGCATTCCGCAAGTGCCTTGATTCTACCAAGGCGAGTCAATTCAGCAATATTAAGAAGGTCCCATGACCTCAGTGGTACGTTAGAAGAAATACTAAGTTGGATATCGACCTTGAATTTGTGATGAAAGATCGGCTAAGCTGCCCGGAATTTAGTTTATCCTGGCGAATTTGATAGTTTAGCTCAAGTTGAAGTAGTAAAAATACAGGAGCTCATCTGCTAAATCATTGAGATGATGATGGCATTCTATGTATGTTCCGTCTGGAGTCCCACAAGGTACTTATGTTAGTTCACTACTCTTTATCATATTTAGAAATAACTTCTAAAGCAATATCAAGTTGAATGTCCTTCTTAACTTCATTCCAATAAATCTTCTAACAGGACTCCAACGTTCAGCACTATGCCAAGTAGAATAGAATGTCGCTAGGCTTAGAGGTAAAAAGATATAACAAAAGATACGCCTTTTTTTGCTTACCTACATGTTAGTTTTGACTGGTTTGCTACGAAGCTAAAAGCGGAACAAGGCTCATCCAACAAAAATAGCTTCGCTCAAAAATCCGTGTTAATCTGTGTCAATCTCATGCTTTCTCTTGCAATATCATTGCCTTGAGTGAAATCAATCTGATCCTAGTCATAAGGAACCATAAATTAATCGCCTTTTGGCAATGATGTTAATCCAACCCAATCTTAGGGCCCTATCGGAGAGTCTTTTTGAACATCCACAATAATTTTCATTTCTGTTTCACTTCTTCTAGACTCGACTTTGTCTCAATAAAAGTATCACTTTGCTAAAAGTCCCTGAGGGGCCCCTGTATTTTACGTGTTGTACCACCTTTCTGTCCTAATATCGTACCACTCGAATGCATATCTCTTACCTGAGAAAATGTTATTATAGTGTTCGTTTTAAATGCGCCCACTCAGTCCTATTTTTGAATAACTCTGGGGTTCCACAAGGCAGTCACGGAGTTCCTCTACTTTTCGTCTTGACAATTATTAAACACTCCAAATCCATCTCTTGCCTTGTCAAACGCTGATCCAATGAATTTTTCAACCCTTGCATGACAAGATCCATATATACCGTTTGTTTGCCCTGTGTATAAGTACGTCAGTTAAGTGTGGCCCTTTCAGCGAACTCTCGTTGTTATAATTAGCACGCGACTAAGGGATTTAGCATGCCTTTAAACTGTTTGACGCTAATATTCGCAGTAAACTCAGGGCCGACGTACCTGATAACCTGGATGCTCAGCAACAGGAACATCAATGGAGTACTAAGAAGCACTGTGCATGGGGTCACTACTTCAAGAGGCATGTCTCAAGGAGGAGTGATATCACCTTTTCTGTGAACCCTAGTTGTTAACAAAATATTTACTTGTGAAACTTAGATGGAATGGAATAGAAGCCACTGCGTATACGGATGATGTGGTTCTCATGGCCGCTGGCAAGTTCCTTTTCACAATCAACAAAATTCTCAGGAATCAACCCCGCAAAAAACAGAACTTGTCGTCTTCACACATAAAAGGATACTTCCACAATTTGACTTTCCATCTATAGATGAGACAGCCCTCAAATTATCCAGTAGTTCTTACTAAGCTGAGCTGGAAGTTCAATGTTGAAGAATGCGCAAATAAGACAAAGACCTCACCCCAAGACTATTCTATAGATGTACACGGCTATTGTCGGCCTCATCTTAACTTATGATAGCTTAGCAGAGTGGCAGTCCACAAATAAAACTAGCAACCTTAACTCAAAAAAGGAAGGAGTATTGCATGTATTGGGACTGGAAACTATACTTGGTGTCCTGCCGCTGAATGTGCAAGAATCGACAACGAAAAGTAATTTAAGACTGAGTCAGCCTAATGAGTGGAATGACTAATAATTTCGAACTACCATTGGCCTGTAGTAGCCAGGACAAGAACCAAATCGTAGAAGACTCGATATCCATTTTCATGGATGGATCAAAGACGGAGATAGAAACCGCGGCCGAGATCTTAACTTAAGATGCCAACGTCGCCTGTCAGACTATAGCAGTGTCTTTCGAGCTGAGAAATCGGCTGTAGCAGAAACGGCCCGACTTGTGGCAATATCCCTTGATTACTACTGCAATATATTCACTGATAGCCAGACTGCCATTAAGGCAATCGCTGCAGTCGAGATTAAGCTTGTGAAGTGCTGTCGCGAGGAGCTTAACACTGGCTCCATGGCCTCATAGAAGTAGCAGGCAACGAACACGCTGACAAGTTACCTCAAAAACGATCTTTCTTTGATAAAAAAAACTGGGCGATCAAAGTATCAAACCTCTACTCTGCACTGTGGAGGAAACCATGCAAATCAAACCACTGGAAGGTGGGAACTATTGTACCTTCCAACCTGTGAAACTTCAAGACAACTATATTCTTTTTAGAGGTTTAGTTTTTTAACTGGTAACACTATTTTTGCAGATTGTCAATTTGACAGTTGAAAGTTGATTTGTAATTAGTACGTTTTGCCATTTTACGATGAATAGACAAAAGCCAGAACAACGCTGGTAAATCGTGCAAATTAATTTTGAAAAGCATGGTTCGGTTCGCCAAACTTATCGTGTGCTACGTCCGTTTTACGGTCGACATAATCGTCCATCTGAGAAAGTTCTTCCGAACACGATGAATCGTTTTCGCACCCGTACACTCTAGTGGATAATACTCATCCCCAAAGACGGCAAACAGTGCGAACAGAAGAAGTTATTGCAGTTGTGGAGCGCAGTGTTGAGGAGCACCCGAATGAGTCGATTCGCCATCGTGCACAGCAATTAGAGCTATGCCCGTCCACTTTGTGGAAGATTTTACGGAAAGATCCAGCTTGTGCAAGAGTTGAAACCGCGTGACCATTATACGCGTCGTAGGTTCGGTGAATGGGCCGAAAACCTGATTCAGCTTGATCCTCATTTTCAACGCAAAATTTTGTTCTCCCATGAGGTTGGTTAAATGGATATATAAACAAGAAAAATTGCCGAATTCGGAGTGGAAAAAACAAAGAAACGTTTGTCGAGACGCCCTTACAACCATTAAAACTCACTGTTTGGAGTGCTTTATGGGCTGGTGGAATCATCGGTCCATATTTGCTTAAGGACGATGCCGGCCAGAATGTTACCGTCATTGAAGAGCGCTATAGACACATGATTTCGGACCTCTTCGTTCCTCAGTTGAATGGCATTGGCTTTGATTTCAATAAGATGGCGCAACATGCCACACGACGCGCGGCACCATCAATTTATCGCGGGAAACATGTGCTGAACGCATAATTTCGCGTAATGGACCTGTGAACTGGCCTCCACGATCCTGTGATCTCACACCTTTAGATTACTTTCTTTTGGGGTGTGTGAAGTCACTGGTCTATGCCGATAAACCAAAGACGTTGGATGATTTGGAAGTCAACATTCGCCTTGTTATTGCTGATATACGGCCCCAGTTGCTCGATAAAGCTGTCGAAAATTGGACTTCACGATCGCGCTTCAATCGAGCTAGTCGTGGTATGCATATGCCCGATATCATATTTAAGCACTAATGGCATGAAATTGTCTATTAAATAAAGCTAATATCATAGACATTAACATTAGCTTCAAGTGTTTTATTTCATATTGAATTTGTCATCTCTAAAAAAAAAAAAACCTTTACATATGGCCAGAACTCTACGCTTGTTGGACTACCCACGGACCATAGTCTTCTGGAGGCGCGTGCAAAAAAGCTGCGCCTTGCCGACGACCTCTGTAAAGAGGTCATAGATTCACCGGAGGATACCCTTCAATTTGTATGCCACTGCCCCAGCATCACAGAGTCATACACTGTTTCATTTACATCTCTTTTCAGGTTCGTGATGGCTGAAACCCACTCACGGATCAAATATCAATCCCTTTCAATTCCCCCGGCCGGGCAACACAATGGGTCTACACAGACCTGAGTGCAATGCTATGCTGTGCTTTCTCTCCATACCCTTAAAATGCTTGCACGCAGCCCCGGTGAAGGAAAATTAGGGAGGAAACAAGTGGAGATACCGATGTACGTTGGTTTTGAATGTTTGCTGGTTATAACCACTAAGAATTAAAGTGCTCAGCGAGGTATTCCATAAGATTTAAGAACGAATCACGATATTTCAGAATACGTCCGGAAGTGGGTTTGCGGGTAGTCTGATGAGTATAGCGAAGCGGGTAGTTAAAGATTTAGAGGAGTGGAATGTTGCTGGTAATTTCAATGGTGCACTGGTTTTTAAAATATTAGATCGGTGTTCGAGGGTGTCATCAACATCACCTATACACATTTTATCTCACGTGCTCTAGATGTGGTATAACACGCACTAGTGTTGACCGTCTTTTGACTCTGGTCTTATGGACATGCCATCTAAGGGAATGACCCCAGCGCTTCTGTTGCTGAAAAAATATAGGATCATCCAGTTCGTGATCCGGATTTGACATCCCTGTTTCAATCACATACGACAAACCGAACTGTCATCCGAGACTGTATACCGTGTGGCGCTCCCAACGTTCCGATTTTAGTTCTGTTTTTCTGTTAAGTTAAGTTGGTAAATCTGTTGTTGACATTTCCTCTAAATCTTAGCGTCATAGCTTGACATTTGCAAAAGTTACGTAGCGAAGAGTACATCTATCTCTGTGTGTGTTGGCGGTTTTTTACAATTTTATGTAGAAATGGATTTAAATTTGCAACAACGAACTTTTGTATTAAATTTTGCGCAAAAAACGGATTTAATGGTGCTCGAACGTTAGAAATGTTGGAAAAGTGTTTCGGCAACGATTCTCTAAAGAAAACGGTCGTTTACCATTGGCACGAGCGGTTCAAAAGTGGTCGTGAGTCAATCGGAGATGATGAACGCAGTGGCAGCCCAGCGACATCGAAAACCGACGAAAACTTTGATGAAGTACGAGTAAAAGAAATGTTGGTCAATAACCGCAAATTAACCATCAGAGAGATAGCGGAGGACTTGAACATTGCCTATGGATCCGTCCAAGATATTTTGGTGTTGGTTGGTTGAAAGTTGGTGCTAAAAGACCTCAATTTCATGCAGAAAAGAGGCCGTGTTGACGTCGTAAAAGAGATGATTTGCGAGGCTGAATCCGATCCCACATTCATGAAAAGGATCATTACTGGAGACGAGACTTGGGTTTACGACAGGCAATCCAGACATCAGGCAAGTGAATGGCGTTCACCAAATGAGCCGAGACCAGAAAAACCACGTCGTTTTCAGTCAAAAAAGAAGGCAATGCTCACGGTTTTCATGGATTACGAGTACAACGGTGTAGTGCATCATGAATTTTTGCCAAAAGGCCAGACAGTAAATAAAGAGTATTATTTGGGCGTTATGAAACATTTGTGTGAAGCAATTCGCCGAAAGCGACCAGAATTGTGGGCAGAAAACTCGTGGATTTTGCACCATGATAACGCACCGCCACACAGTGTCATCATTATTCGTAATTTTTTGACGAAAAATGCAACAAATTCCATCCAACAGCCACCGAATTCACCTGATTTGGCTCCCTGTGACTGTGACTCCCACTACGGGGAAGGAGTTTCAGCAGCCGAGAGGAAGTAATGGAAAAATCGCAGGAAGCACTGATGGACATACCGAAAACCGAATATAAAAAATGATTCGAGGATTGAATCAACCGCTGGCTTAAGTGTGTTGCAGTCGATGGGGATTACTCTGAAGGGGACAATATACTCGTAGATTTAAATGAATAAACTTGTATTTTTAATTTTCTGAATAAATTCCGGGCTCAAGGTGGTATGTTTAGTGTACGGTTTGCCACTTTACAATATGGATCGTTTAACAATCGCTGAACGTGTTAAAATTGTGAAAACTTACTACAAAAATAGTGATTCTGTATTAGGTACGTTTCACGCATTACGAGCAGATTATGGTCGACATAATCGTCCACCTGAGCTATAGTACGCAAAAACTGTAAACAAATTCGAAGTGACTGGCTCTGTTACAGATGTCTTCAGGCCTATCCATCTTCGACATGCATGATCTACAGAAAATATAGCTGCCGTAAGTGAAAGTGTTGAAGAAGATCCAAATCTATCCGACCAGGTGCTTCAACATCAGCGTTTGGATGAACAATTTTCACATAACGTTTTCTTCAGCGATGAGGCTCATTTTTCACTCGTTAACAAACAAAATTGTCTCATATGCGAAAGTGAAAATCGGCATGTAACTATCGGAAGGCCATTGAAACCATAAAACGTCTCTGTATTTTGTGCAATTTGGTCTGGTGATCGATATTTTTTCGAAAATGAGGAAGGTGTAACCGTCACCATCAATTCTCATAGCTATAGCCAAATGTTAAGCGAATTGTTTTGGCCTCAAATCGAAAATATGGATGTGGAATACATGTGGTCTCTACAAGGACGATGCCACATTTAACACAAAACGACCCATTTTGGCTTTATTGCCAGAAAAATTTCCTGGACGAGTTATTTCGCATTTTGGTGATGTGAACTGACCACCAAAATCGTGTTATTGGTTATCCAAAAGATCATGTTTATGCCCCCAATCCGCAAACTCTTGACGCTTTCAAAACGAGTATTCATCAAGTTATGACCGAGTTATTACTGTTGCAAACGGGCCTTTCTCTACTCTCCAGGACAACAAGATTACAGGTGGTTTATACATATCTACGAGTAAAAGTCCTTAATATGGATAGCAATCGGCAAAAAAAATCGCTCTTAAAGCAATATATAGTAGGACTAGCTGCTATGCTGAGTGGGTATAAATCGCGTGCGGTTGTAGATGTGAACTGAATTTAAGTAACGACAATTTCAGCAACTCGGAAACAATTCTTTACCATATGCATACATAATGTACATCAAAATGATTTCTTTTTATGGCAGTTGTCACTCTGGCAGACAGCAGTGGCATGCAGCATAGAAATAAAAATCAAATCAAATCATCAATCACTTCTGACAGATTACATTTTTTTCTTCTTCTAATCTTCTTCACCAGAAGGCATACCATCCCAGTTAACAAAAGCCGTGAGGAGAATATTCTAAACATTCATTTCTTTCTCCCAACTTTGTGTTCAACAATTTAAGCCGGAAAAAATTTGACTGGTTTTGCAACTGTAAGATGAAGAGATCATCACTGCTACTATCAAAATACGATAACTACTTTTTCAACTATAAAACGGCAGACTAGAAAATAGCTGATTTTGCTCATCGATTTGTAATTTTGTTTAAACCTTTTCAACACTCGCATTTGAATCCAGGGGTACCAATATCTCAAGTTTTAGTCTCTTAAACGGTTTTGCAACTGGGCGGCTCATATGTCTTATTGTGCTTCCCGGTGAAAAATGATCCGTCAACTTAGGTTTTGTTGTTTGTTAATTACACTGGTCAACAAAAAAAAAAAATATTTAATTTTTACTCGGAGATAAAATTATGTGATTCGTAATCGTTGGAATTTATAGAATCAGGAAAACTATATAAAATAGCCAGGTCACATCGGGATTTTGGGAGAAAACGCTTTTTTGAATTTAAGTATTTAACTTGCAAAATTTTGTTGTTTTTTTGGAAGCATCTGCATTCCGTCTATAAGAACACCTCGAGCCAACATTGATGGCTCCCATTTTCCTTGGTACCGTTGCTCTATTGCAGCAATGTCTTGGTGGAATCTCTCGTCGTACTCATCGCTTACATCACCCATATTTTTAGGAAAGAAATTGAGATGAGAAAGCAAAAAATAAAGTTTTAGCGACATGTTGCATCCCATTTTATGATAAGCAACCAGCATTTTCTTTACATCATCTGCATAACCTGGAGTCTTATTGTTACCTAAGAAGTTTTCTGCTACTTTCACAAATGAACACCAGACCTGTTTTTCTAATGAATCCAGAGTAGGAATGAAAGCTGGATCTTTTATAAGCTTTCTAATGTCTGGACCCACAAAAATACCTTCTTTAATTTTTGCTTCGCTTAGTGATGGGAACTTTTATTGGGTCTACAAGTAAGTTTCCAGCGTTTTTTTTTCTAAAATTTGAAGTTTTATTATGGAAACATAGTTACAATGCTTTATTCAAAGTATCGTCCATCGGAAGCTACAACTTTCCCCCATCTTTCTGGCAATTTATGAGCCAATTTTTGATTTCCTCTACTGAGCTGAAGCGTATTCCCGTAAGAGCGTTCTGCATCGAACGAAACAAGTGGTAGTCAGATGGTGCCAAGTCTGGACTGTAAGGCGGGTGAGGCAGAATTTCCCATCCACTATTTTCCAAATAGTTTTTCACCGAAACCGCAACATGTGGCCGAGCGTTGTCGTGATGAAAAATGACGGACTCATATCTGGTCTCATATTCTGGCCGTTTTTCTTTTAATGCCCGCTTCAAACGAATTAGTTGGGTTCGATATAATAGTCCTTTGGTGGTTTCACCACTCGGAAGCAGTTCGTAGTATACGACACCCTTTTGATCCGACCATATGCAGAGCATGACGTTATTCACGTGAATATTTCGTTTCGGCGTCGATTGGGCGGGCTAGCCGGGCTTTGTATACGATTTTCTGCGTTTAGGGTTATCATAATAAATCCATTTCTCATCACCAGTGACAATATGATGCAAAAATGATTTATTTTTATACCGCTGCAGTAACATTTCGGACATGCAAAATCGCCGTTCGATGTCTCTTGACTTCAATTCGTACGGCACCCAGTTTCCAACCTTTTGAATGAATCCCAGTGCTTTTAGGCGCAGGGAAACAGCTTGTTGCGTGACGCCCAATGATGCAGCAAGTTCTTCTTGAATCTGACACGGATCCTCATCCAGTAAAGCGTCCAATTCCTCGTCTTCAAAACTTTTCGGCTTTCCGGGGCGATCTTTGTCTTCAACTCCAAAATCACCACTTTTGAACCGTTTGAACCACTCGCGGCACGCCGATTCACCAATACATTCCGCCCCATAAGTTTCCGAAAGCAAACGATGCAAATGACGTTTATTTGGCTGGAAACTTTCCATGATTTTGCTCGATAAAATGTACGACAGATACAAAACCTACAAATAAAACACATGGGGTCTGATATTTCTGCCCGGGATCCACTGGTGGCGCCATCTCTGACAAACGCTGGAAACTTACTTGTAGACCCAATATATTTTTTATATTCAATTTTTTCCAATATAAATTTCATAACATCACACCATGCGCTAGAGGTATCGAAGGAAACTTATTACCATTATGAAGCAATACAGCTTTCAAACTAGCCTTTGATGCGTCGATGAATAGCCGCCATTCTTCGGTTTTGTGCTCATAACCCAGTGACAGGATTAAGGCATTAATATCATTACAATACACTAAGTGTAATGAATTCACTTTGTCGCGTACGGTACTCTGTAATTTTTACCTCAGGCTTGAGCAGATTCCACTGCTTTAACCTTGAGCTCAGTATTTCAGACTTTTGTTTTGACAAATCCAAGTCTCTGACGAGTTCATTAAACTCAATCTGACTAATGAGATGTGCTGCATCGGAAGATGTAGGGAGCTCAAATTCGGGATCATCCATGATTTCTTCTAAGTAATATGACGAACTTATTTCTGTGTCCGAAAGGCGTCCGGAAGGTGGCTTTGGAACTGGCAGAATTTCTGTAAGAGATGCTGATCTTTTTACAGAAGAGACATCTGCATATTTTATGGAATGCTTTGATCTTCGAGAAAATCCCTTCACATTGGTGCAACAAAAGTAACAATCTGTGTGACTCTGACGCTCTCTCCATATCATAGGCATTCCAAAAGGCATTGCAGAAAATCACCCGTTAAACCAACCAGTTAGCTGTCGGTGAAACCTAAGGCAGCAAATGTGTGGTGCCCAGAGTTTATCCTGATGGTTTATTTTAAATTTAAAATAAGAAAAGTAACACTTTTCAATAAATGGTGTTATTTTCTTTTTTCGGAAACTTGGTGTAAATTCTCCACAAATATAGCAGAATAAATCTGGACAATTAACATAAGATCGTGGCATTTTATTACTGTAATGCACTTCTAATATTCTTCTTACGCAAATTAGTTTATTTTTTTCAAATTACTAACAGCAGAACCGATTTAAACGATTTGCGATTCTATTAGAACTGACCTCGTTCGATAAAGGTGTAAAAGTGTGTGCCGTTTTACATTGTTGCCCAGTGTTATTTCCATCCTCATTTGAAGAACCGAGATTATTAATAACCTTAACGGCATCGCGGTGGATGACTGTTTTAAAGTTTGCAACTTGAATTGTTTCTTCCTATGTCCCAATTTTTGTTGCAATGAAGAACCGATTAAGGATACGAAGCTGGTGTCTTTCTGGATGACGGAAAAGTTCGATTTTACGCCTCGTTAGGAAATCTTACCTCTGTCTTCCAAATCCTGATGGCAACCAACTACAATATATTGTACAGAATTGAAGGATTGGTCAAAAGACCTGCATCCTTGTTGAACCCTCTTACGACTTCCAAGATAGCTAGGGAATCCAAGACTTTGCTGAACGCAGTCGATAGCCTGAATTCACAAAGTCTTATGTTGGATTCAAGTCACAATTGAAATTCATATAAGCATAGCTGGCATGACTTTTCAAGTTGCCGGGAAACCAAACGAAGGCTTCCTGACGTCTCAAAGAGAACCCAGGTGGGAATGACTGCAGTCTACTCAAGGTCGGACATCTGCACTTTGGCTAAGCACCGAAATGTGAGGGGAGCAGTATTTCTGGGAATGTCCGACCTACGCTCACATCTGGCTGTAGAAACTCGGCGCCGCTGATGTGGTGGATGCTTGTATAACAGGCAATTTATCACCGAAGCGCTTACTTATCCTCCTACATACTGAGCTGACCATCGACCAGTGCACACGTACTGCACGTACTTTCCTGCGTAAGTCCACGTCTATAAATATAGACCAGCTGTTTTGGCACAATACCACCAAATCCACCACAATGTAGTCACTGTTCCATCTCCTTAAACAAATTATCCACTACTGCTTTATTTACAGAAGCCCCAAACTGGACAGCAACTCGACCTTTAACGAATTCGATTCAAAAAATTGTATCCCTGTCTGCTCATACTGAAATCGTTACTTCGGGCGATTTCAATATACACAACCCTGGATGGCTTCGAAATTCTGGACAGACAACACCCCAAGGACGGTGTGTTGAGATCATCTTGACCCAGCTTGTACGAGTAAATGAGCCCAGTCATACCGCCAACACCCTGGATTTGTCTAAGTACTCTGTTGACGTGCTCTCCCCTCTAGGCTCGTCGGACCATTGTGTCATATCAGCTAATTTCTCGTACACTGACCACACAGATAGAGAAAAGATTCCTAAAAGACCCGTATGGCAATACGAGTAAACCAATTGGAGCGGACTTAACAGCTTATTTAGGAATTTTAACTGGTCGTTATGTTTCCTGGATAACGCTGATATGATCGCTGACACTATTCTCCTTGGAATGAGATCCTTTATCCCTCATCGGATGAAGAGTATCAAACCAAATAAAAAGGCATGATACGACTCGAACTGTAAAAAGGCTGTCAGGGTTAGAGAAAAAATTGTTCGGTCCGAAAAAAGTTTAAGCGAGCCAGGAATGACTGCAACGCCTTTCTTAAACGTGTAAAATTCCAATACGGCCAAAAACTGAGGCAAAAAATACTACAATGTCCCAAAGGCTGTAAAAATGTTTCTTCAATAGGACGAATCTACTTTCGCACTCGTGCAGTAGCAAAGTACTTAAAGATCTTAGGTAGGTAGCTAGGTGGGTAAAAGTGGCTGATGGAAAGACCAAGCCTCTTAGGCCTACTGGCCCATTGTGATGCCACGTGGATCTGTGATCCTCCTCCTCATGGAACGAATTTGAGCTTATGATGAAGCGTAGGAGACTGTTAACGTCTATACTCTTTAGATTGTTTAAGTCATTATAGAAGAAAGCTCCTAAGTGAACCTTTCTTCTTTAAAAGAGAGCTGGATATGTACAGACATGCAGCTTCTACAGAAGTCGGTTATAAAGACTCCAAGCCTTCTTGCATGCTTGCCTATAAGACGGTGTCCAGTGATGACTCTTATGATGGCGCTGAGATTTTTCCTATTTAGAAGGTTCAAACTCCTAGAGCGATTCAGATCCATCTTTGACCAGGTCTGTTTGGTTGGTAGACATGTTGGTCCAACAGTAAACCTTAGATGTCTTTTTTTATTTGCTATCCTATGCTATCCTTTTCCGGAAGCATAGGTAGAGTTGTTCCAAAGGTGAAGGTTGAACTGCTCTGTTATCTCCGTAAGAGATGATCGGCATGCAAGGGCGGATTTAGAATTTAATGAGACCGAGTTCAAGGACTTGATAGCAGCCTGACTGTCCGAAAAGATGCGGATATCCTTTGCAGATATCACGTTTTTCTTCAGTCAAGACAAAGCTCCTTTAATCGCCAAAATTTCCGCCTGGAACACGCTACAGTGATTTGGAAGACGAAAAGTGAGGCTTAGATTTAGCTTATCTGAGAAAACACCGCCACCAACTCCGCTATCGATTTTAGATCCATCTGTGTAGAGATGGATTGACTTCTCCTCCATGAAAGCATCTTCCCCCAGAATGATCTAGAGGGGAAGCTTATTTGGAAGTCTTTGTCAAACCAAAGTTCAGGTATGGTGTAATCGATGTTATCGATGAAGATTCCTAATGTATTAAGAATGTTAGCGTGGCCAAATAAATTATTTATCCACTGTGTAGCCGCTTTAAGGCTTAAGGCAGCTACTGGTTTGCTGAAGATATTGAAGGATGTCACGTGAAACAAAGTATCCAATCCCGCGGAGGAAGTAAAATGTTGGGCTCCGTTTATGCATAAATATGCTGTCCTTTGGACTCTGCTTACTTCGCTGCAGTTGATTGCATTGTCTAAGGCCGTTCGCCAGACAACAACACCGTAGCTCAGTATCGGTTTTATGACCGAGAAGTTGAAGCAGTTCATTAACCACTAAATTCCAGAGAAGGGGAGAGAGGACAGAGGCGGCATACCTCTGCTAACACATCGTTTAGCAGAAGTCCCACCCAGTTTAGAGTTGATTATCCTGCTATTTAGTTCGATGTGGCTAATCAGTGAATGCAGAGTCGTTTCCATCGACTTAAAGATCTTAACGAACGCAAATCCGCTTGTTCAATTGGTATATCTCTCCTTCTTCTGAAGAGGTGTTCTTCCACGCTGGCAAAACCATTGCGTAAGCTTTTTCATCAATCCTACTCTTTAGGACTCTTTCCGAACAGATGGAAAACAGCATTGGTCCAGCCCGCCCCTAAAAAAAGCGAATCTTCCTCTCTCTCTTCCTATAGACCCATTGCACCTACGTCCCTTCGTTCCAAGGTCATGGAAACGCTGATAAGCCGTCAGCTCATGAAATATCTCGAAACACGAAAACTTCTCAATGACCGGCAATATGATTATCGTAGCAACAGGTCTACTAGTGATTTGATGCCATGTCTTACCGAAAAGTGGAACTAAAGCGAACATCAATCTGGCGAAAGCAAGATAGTTGCACTTGATATTTCTAAGGCATTTGACTGAGTTTGCCACCGGGCTCTCTTGTCAAAAATGCGTGCTTTTGGGATCGATGACTCTCTTCTTCAATGGATTAGAAATTACCTTTCGGAACGTTCAATTCAAGTTGTCTTGCACGGTTTCAAGTCTGATATTCACAAAATAAATGCTGGTGTGCCCCAGGGCTCCGTTCTGTCTCCGACACTCTTTTTTTATTTCATTAACCATCTCTTGTCTGCTTATTTCTAGGCCAATATATCCCTTTGCTGACGACAGCACTCTCTGCTTTTCATATTCGTTCCTTGATGTCCCTGCTCTTCGGCTGTAGAACGGGAACATCAGGGTATGTTACGCTCAGTAAATTCGGATGTTAACAGCATAACTAAGCAACGCTAACAGAGTAGAATTTAATGCTCCAAAATACAATGCTGTCTGCTGTCGTTAAAGCGAAATTTAAACACCCAGCCATTATCCATGGATGGCACTTGCATCGTCGAAACCGATAAACTTCCCATTCTCGGTATGTGTGTCAGTGACAACTTACATTGGAATGACCACATATTCGATGTCGACAAAAATGCTGCGAAATGTTTAGGTTTCCTCAAGCGATGTAAGAAATATTTCACAGCCTCTGACTTGGTCTGAATATATGTATAAGGAGTTTATCCGCCCGAAATTGGAGTTCAATGCTCATGCTCAATGCTCATGCTCAATGCTCATGCTCAATGCTCATGCTCAATGCTCATGCTCAATGTTCATGCTCAATGCTCATGCTCAATGCTCATGCTCAATGCTCATGCTCAATGCTCATGCTCATGGTCATGTACTCCTAAGACCTTTTTGCACATGCTCGATAGGATCCAAAACCGTGCGGTAAAACTCATAGGTGATGACAATAGCACACAGTCATTCAACACTCTCGAACATAGACGTAATGTCGCCTGTCTCACCTTGTTGTATCGCTATTTTCACCACCAGTGCTCCACCGAAATTGCCAGTAGCACTCCGCCCCTTCTAACTTTTAACCGCAACACCCGTCTTGCTGTGAATGCTCATCATAGCTCAAGCCCACCTCCGGACGTACTCTAAAATATCGTGATTCGTTCCTAAGCCGTACAGCTCGCTTATGAAATGCCCTGACAAGCCCTCAATTTTCCAGCCATTATAAATTGCATACATTTAAGACCAATGTAGACGCATGGTCTCCAGCTTTGGGGGTGCAGAAGTAAAACAAACCTGCAAAGCGTTCACTGCTTCCAAAACAAAGCACTATGCAATATTGTTAATGCGCCATGATACGAGTACACAAGTCTACATAGGCATCTTCAAATTGAAATGGTAGAGGACGAGACCAGAAATGTCAGAAGAAAACATGAAAGTAGGCTTCGCAACTATGCTAACTTGGAAGTAGTCGAAGTGTACGAGTATATCAAACAAACAGGCCTTGACTACTTTCTAAGACCCCTAAGCAAAATTTCATTTATCATTACAACCCAGACAATCGCGCGATTCGCTGCGAAATAATTTATCAAGATTTACCATCCACGTTGCCATATGTCTTATCGCCGTCAAATTAAATAGACGTTGCGTTTATTTTCGTTAGATACTTGGAGCGCCTTACGATACAACAGAGTCTAAGGTCTAGCTAATCCATTTCAAAATAAAGGCAACACTTTTATGCCTCTATTTGGATTTCGTAAAAATAGAAAATCACCTTTTTCTCTCGTCTATCTGGGGGCAAAAAAAAAAAGCGTCAATGGAAGGTAATGTATCGAAAAGAACGCCGCCGAGTGCATAAGTGACGCAGGCGGTTTCTAGATTTGTCGAAACGTTATCCAGATTTAGACAGAGAATGCGAATTTAGGGATTAGAACTGCTATTTTGGGATCCTCACCTCGTTGATGTTCTCTACATACTTGTCGGGTGATTTATACGTTGGAGATTAAAAGCTGCTACTTGGATTGACGTGAGTGGAAACTTTTTGATGTCTTGCTGAGACCTTTGTGTGACAATAGTTCGTATTTTAATTGTAAGCCTTGTTATCTGTCAAATTATTCCGTTGGGGTGGCTCTTTTCATTGCATCCACAAGAGGCTATTGGACTCCGTTGCGACGCTGATGAAGACATCAAGGTTAAGTCTGAAAAAGAAATGGAACTGACGTCGGATGTTTTTCAGATTAATGATGAGAACGATGGTGTCTTGCAAATTGCATGTTTTATCCTTTTTGACCTATTTGATGCTTCTTGGCTTACCTTAACAATAATCCAAATGGCGAGCACTCGTTTTCTTTTGCTCCAAGTGGTCACCATCTCGATTGGGCTTTCGGGCGTCTCGCAGTCGTCATCATGATGCACATGCTCCTCCGAAACTAGAGCGTCGGTCAACTCTCGGAGGCACCCCTGCATGATAACGAGCCTCTACATGAAAAATCCCTAGCTAAGCTAAACCTGAGACGTTCAGTACTGCTGTGTGCGACGTCTCTGTTGTAGTTGCATCGCCCCACACCAACTGCACGAGCTACATGGAAGATTACCGGCACCGCAAACCTATCCTGGATCAGCCCTTTCATGTCAAAATAGAGGAACGCTTCAGGGGGGACGAAGCCTTTCAAGCGCATACTCTCATGATATAAGTAGTTGGGGTAGTAGGCCCCAGATATCAGGTTATTGGACGAAGTCATTGCTCTTGCAATATGCCCTCGAGTCAACTTAATAGCGAAGTTGCCCACACTCATTAGATTCGCCCTGATGTATGGGACCTCATTGGGATAGAATTTTATTCACCGATTCTGGTGTTCTGTAAAGGTGAAGATAAACCCTAAGGTAAGCCCTCTCAAACACTCGAATCTTTTTCATTTAGCTTGCTCTCACGTTGAACCACACGGGACCCCCATATACCAGCATGGGCCGGATAAGGTCCATGTAGCAGATAACTTTCACCCTTGCACCGAGTTGGCTGCTATAAAACAGTCTCTTTATAAGGGCAAAAGCACTTTGGGCCTGGCCAAAGCAACATCTACATTCTTGTTAAAATCCCAAGATATCTGACTACATTTCGACAAGCAAGTGGCTGGCCGTGTTGTCCAATGATCGGGAATGTTCGCCAATTCTTTCTGGTGTCCCTAGAGGCACCCGACAACGGCGTTCTAAATAGAATGGTTTCGGACTTCTGGAAGTCAGCGCAAAATCGCCTAATTTGCTCGAAGTCACGTTGCAAAAGCATGTTAATGACCACGATCTTGGGCCCCCGCCCAATTACCAAGGCTTCGACCATCAATGACGCCCATAATAAAAAGCGTGGGTAGAGCATATTACTGGTCTTATCGTAAACATCTTCAGATGACGCCTCTGAAGGTTGTTACGATTTGACCAGTTACAAGTTGCCGGTCATAGGTCTTGTTGGCGGCAAGACCACCGGTAGTCCCTACCAGGACTTAAATCACGTTGCCATGGGAGTCAGAGCCCCCCGGATTTCGGTCCGGGCCTGACTTGTTGATGTAGGCCCCCTTGTGGGAGCGTCATGTTGGCTGTGGTTTAAACCCAAATCGCGGGAAGGGTCTTCCTGTTGGTTTGACCCATTGTAGAGTTGCAAATAAGTACTGGGTGCTGTGACGCTAAGAGCAGTAAGAGGTTTTAGATCGGTTTCGACCCATACCAAGGGTGGAACTTGTGCCTCCAACACAGTTCCGAATTGGTATCAAAGAGAGCGATGGCAAGGCGTATCCTTGCACCCATGGATGTATGGGCATCCCGTAAACATAAGTCTACATGACAGGTGGCTTACGTTAAAAACCAGAGTCTATGACCACGATTTTTGGACCTGTTCTGTACGCTATCAAGTCATCTACGTACGCTATGCTATAGGGAAGTGAACCTATCGGATCATTTGTGTCAATGGTAAACCTTGTTGCAGAGCGGTTTTAATGTGAATTGTCCCAACAGAAGTCGCATCGGCATTTTTCACAATGAACTGTCTATCTGTAAACATATTGAAAAGAATATACAAAAGTCGTTTACTGATGCCCAGTCCGGTAAGCCTGTAGAAAAGCCCCTCTAATCTTGTCGAAGGCAATTTCCAAGTCAATCAGGCAGGCTCCAAACACACCGGTTTTTGCTTTTATTTCATTGGATGTCTGACGCCAGCTTAGACGCGGCATGTACCGAATTGATTGTCCGAAATTATATTTTTGTCCTCAACCCACTTAATCAAGACTCTATTGATCACTTTCTCGAACACCTTACTGATATTCGGAAGGAGACTTATCGACCGGAGATTCGCCAGATTGGAAGTATCTTTACCCCTTTTAGGGATGGCATAAACCACTGCAGTTTTCCAATGCTCTGGATAATGTACATTATTCAATGCATTATTAAACAGGACGGCGTAAATGTCTACCGCTTCTAGAGGGAGATGTCGAAGAACAGTGTTCGGTATTCCATCGATTCCCACTGATTTTTTAATTCTTGTTGTGTCGAAGATCTCATGGAGTTCTTCCTTTGAAATTGCTGCGGTAAATTGTCCCGCAACAAGTTTGACTCTCTTTTCCCTTACAAAGCCCTTCGGTCCCTCTTTTCTTTGAGTGGGGACACCGAGCTCTGGCGGAGGTGGAGGACAGCCATGGTTCCATCAGCCAGTGGCCCACCAACCCCAGACCTCGGAAAACAACCCACATATGTTCACAGGTGGTTAGCCCGACAGTGGAGAACGAGGATGTTCGGTCAGTAAAGCCCTAAGGACAGTAGGGAGACTCACGACGAACCAGGAGCCCAAGGTGCGACAGGAAGTCCACTGAAACACCGTTGTCGGAGCCCATAGATAGACGGGAGACTCGCAACGGGCCGCATCAGACAGGACGGGTGAGGACGGACGGTCCTTCAATCCAGGCACCCCAACACGATGATGACGGGTGGGGGAAGACGATCCCTGAAACAGACACCCCAACAAAAGTGAAGCAATAGGAGGCTTAAATAACTCCCCATCCTGCTACGGATGTGGGAGCGGACACGGGCACCACATCCCACAATTGATATGGCTGCAGCTAGCCAGAGCTAGCACCGAGCCAATTGATCGATGGGTGAAGAGACGACGATCTCTTTTAAAGCAACACTCCGATGAGGGAGCAACAAAGGAGCAACAGTAGTATGCAGGTGGACGGCCAAGACAATCGAGCATACCCCAACGACGCACCAGCTGTAAAAGTTAGGTTCTATGGGTGAAGGTATGACGACCCCCTTTAAGCCAGCACCCCATCGATGGGCCACCGAAGGAGCAGAAGAGGCGTGTAGGCGGACGGCCAAGTATTAATAAAGCCTCCAACAAGGGAATATACAAACATACAAACATACTCGTACAAACAACACCAAACAGCAACAACCAACAACAATAACAAAAGAACAAATCACAAAACCGGACGTGGCTCGAGGAAAGAAGGGCCCAATCACAAAAACATAAATAAATAATTGTACGGAGTGATACGCTATTGGTCAGTCCCCCCCCCCCCTCCAAATCCACCAAATCTGAACGCCGATCCACCGGAGTAGTTAGGGACCCGCGGATAAAAATTGCACAGGCACTGAACTTGGCTTTTGTTAGGGGCGGCGATCCGACGGATGGCTGGATCGAGATACAGTCCCTTCTGGATTGTATCGACACTTTTTTCCTTTTGTCCCGACACTCCAACTATCGGTCCGTCTAACTCCCTTTCTCCTTCGCGATCGCGAGTTTTGGCTGTGGCAAAACAAAAAAAAGGGGGAAACGGAGAAAAGAAAATAGCAGGACGGGAACGAGGAATTGGCTATCGGGACAAAAGGACTAAGGGAGTGTGCCAGAAAGCGGCACATTACCGCCAGGAACAACAGATGTGTATAGTGCAGTGGAAAAACGTGTGTAGGCATAGGAATTCGTTTTCTTTTCTTGAAAGTTGAGACTCCGGTGGGCCGCGCGTGCCAGAATTCCCGAGAATAGACGGGACACGCGACCCGTTATCTAGCGTTTGGCGTGTATCGGGACTGTGAAAGTAGCGGGTTACTCTATCGACGAGTGTACCGCTGAGAAAAAAAAAATTAAATAAATCGTCGAGCCCCAACGGGGCTTTATAACGTTGAGGAAAAAAAAGCTTTTTTATTTCTTTCCTTTTTTTTCTTTTGTTGGTTTTTTACGATTTTAACTGCGCTTTTGTTGGTCGAGAGGTTTCGTGATTCCGCAGGAAAAATCACGTGGCGCCCATTTCGTTTTCCCAGGTCTAGCTGCCATTAAAGCGCTACCTGAAGGAACCCACAGCTGGGATATCGGGATCCCAGAGAGAAAAAGTGTTATCGTTTGGTTCGGGGCATCGCTCTATCGGTGCCGGGAATCAAACATAGCAAAATGAACGGAGTAGGTCCCCTTCATTGCCGATCAGTCGTTCATAGACCTTCCCGGTGTTTAAACGTGTTTCGGTTTGCGATTACTTAGTAACTTCTATAAGGAAAACATTTGAGGAGTGTTACAAAGGCTCCAATTAGCACAGTGGCAGTGTGTTCGATCGACATATATTAGGTCGTGGGTTCGACTCCGAGTGGAGTATAAATTTTTTTTTATTTTTTTTCTTTGTTTTTTATTTTTAATTTAAAAATAATAAAAAGTGAGAGATTAACATCACGCGATGTCTTCGGAAGAGCGTCCCGCTATTCTAATAGCGGGACCAGCTGAAATGTCTGGTGATATTTCCAGTGGGTCAAGCCAACCAGTAGCAGTGGTTGAGCCAAAGATGAAGAGGAGGAGGAAGATGAAGCCTGCTCCGAACCCATTGAAGCGCACTTCCCTCTCAGCATCAAGAGAAAAGCTGCCTGACGAAGCGAGGGAAGAGGCGCGCGCCATAACAACTAGGGCAGCAGCACGGCAGCAAAAAATAGAAAAGGCACCATGCCTGATGGTAGAAAAGGCCAAGATAATGAAGCTGGCAACATGTTCGCATCTCTGGCGGCTTCTGAGTCAGATGATGAAGAAGAGGAGGTGGAAAGAATTCACTCCAATATAAAACAGCTCCAGCAAAGAGTGCTAGCAATTAAAGCTAAGCAAATAGCAAGGAGGGAGAAGGAGCGGCTGGGAGAACTTCACGACTCTCGGCAGCCACAGCAACAAAAACAACAAAAATCAAACCAGCAGCCTAAATCTACACAGGCTCAAAAAAGATGTCAGCAGGCACCACAACAACAACGACAACAACAGCAGCAGAACAGCCAGCAACAACAACAACAACAAAAGCAACCACAACAACAGCAACAACAACAACAACAACAGCAGCAGCAGCAGCAACAAAAACAACAACAACAAAAAAATACTTCAAAAGTAAGGGTTCCACCTATAAATACTTATAAGATGGAACTCAAGGAGACGATAGAACTATGTAAGTCGGCCATAGGCAACAACTTTTTTATAAAAAGATTATCATTAGATAGGCATGCGATCCACTGCAACACAGTGGAGCGCTATCACAAAATTAAAAGTTTATTGAAGGATTCGACGACGGAGTTCTTCTCCTACACCCCGAAGGGGGAGAAGCTGCAAACAATGCTGCTGAGGGGATTAGAACCGTCGACTGATCCGGAGCAGCTCCTTGCACTGCTGAAAGAGAAGGAGTGCGAAGGGCTCAAATTCGTGGGGGTCAAGCCATTTGTCACGGCTAGAGCCAAAAGGGAGAAGCGGAAACTACCGTTCTTCCTGGTCCAGCTAAGTCCCAACAGCAAACTGGATGGTCTAAGGAGCATCAAAGTCCTAGACTACCAGGTTGTACACTGGGAAAAATTAAAGAGGAGCGAAAACATTTTACAATGTGTTCGCTGCCAAAGGTTCGGGCACGCCGCGTCGAACTGCGAAATGCAGCCTCGATGTGTGAAGTGCGGAAAGAACCACAAGTCAGAGGAATGCGCTCTTGGCAAGGACGGAGCGACAGAAAAAAGCCAACTCTCTTGTGCCTTATGTAGGAACACGGGACACACCGCAAATTATCGGGGTTGTCCCAAATTCCAATACATCAAAAGAGTAAATCTGGCTCGGCAGCAGAAAGTGGAAGTTAAACGTCCACTCGTGCAGGCACAAACACCAGCCGTTACTCCCCAAGTTACCTATGCCCAAATGGCAGCAGGTAGGGGAAATACGGCACAACAAGCGAAGGTTGCTTCTCAGGCCCCAGCGCCTAGAGCACCGGAACCTGTACCTGACATGCTGGCTATCTTGCTCTCTATTCAGGGGCAGATGGCTCAGCTTCAGCGTCAAATACAGGAACAGGCTACGCGGGTAAATCAAGCGCACCTCCAGTCGTAATGGGTACGTACATGGCGGAGCAAACCCTGAAGGTCCTTGCAGTGAATGTTAATTCACTGATTAGGTTCGAACGAAGAGCCACACTATTTAAGTTGCTTAAAGACCAAGCCCCTGATGTGCTTTTGGTTAGCGAAACTAAGCTTACCAAAAGACACAAAATGAGGCACAGAAGATATGAAATATTACGAAGAAACCGACCCAATTCCATTCAAGGAGGAGGTGTTGCGATCTTTGTAAGAAAGGGACTGCGTTTCAAAAGAGTATACAGTCGTGTGGTACGTAGGTTTCAGGTGCTGGAAGCATGCGTCATGTACATTCCTCTCCGTAGTGGAAAGCGGTTGTACATGGTGTCTGTCTATGCACCTAAGGCTACTCAATCCACCTTATTCATCTCAGAGCTCGAGACACTTTTTCGATTCCTAAGGCTGGAATTGGAAGACAACTATTTTATTATCGGCGGAGATTTCAACGCCAAACACAGTGATTGGGGAAACAATATACCAAATACTAGAGGGAACCTACTATTCAATTGGTGGGGTCAGCACAGTGTGATGTATCGACTCGGCCTCAAAGCGACGGATAGTCCGTCGTTTCCCAGACACGGGTCCTATTTGGATCTCCTGCTGTTCGACTCACGAATACAACTAACGTGCACTAACCAACAAACTACAAACTGTCTACGCACTTTCGTGTATGACAGTGACCATTGCGGTCTCAGCACCGAAATAACCGTTCCCAACGAAATTGCGGAATTGGATGAGTTTGTGCAAAGGCATTCCTACAATTATAGTAGGGTGCGTTGGACACACTTCTCAAGAATACTGACGAGAGCACTCTCCTCGAATTCGCTCTACCCACCGTCCAACAGAAATCTGTCAAACGAGGAGATTGACAGGTATCTTAGACTAATGGACGAGACAATCAAACGAACTATGGACAAAACGATACCACGGTATCAACACACTGACAACGAAGACTTATTCCGCAACGCAACCATTGACGCACTGCACCGACATAAAAGTAGACTGCTGTCAAGACTAAAAACCTTGTACAGACAGTTTACTGACAGACATAACCCGGAGATCATGACATTGAAGTCGTCGATTAAAAACCTCCAAACATTAATAAAGGAAAATTACAGAAACTCTGTAAGTTTGTATTGGAACAACAAAATTCGGGCTGTAAACACCAGCAACCCGAATATGTTCCCGCAAATAAATAAAATATTTCGGAGAAATAATCAGAACGACCTTCCATGTGTTAGAATCGCCCGAACGACGAACAACGAACAAATACTTGTAGCAGCAGGCATTGATCCAAATGAGGCCGTTGATGATGACAACTTCTTTGTGGTCGAGGATCCGCAGGAGAAGGTAGAGGCTATAGGAGCGACTTTCCAGGAAGTGTACAAGGCGAATTGTATCATTAGCCCGAACCACGACCTGGAGAGTCGAGTCCTTGTGCACAACTCCTGCCTTCGAAATGAAATTGCGAATTGGCGATTCGAGAGCTCGGGTTTCACCCAGTTCAGTGACGAGAATATGGCAAATAATGTCATCACCAACGAAAGGGTATTACCACCGTTCATTTCGAAGGAGGAGCTCCAAACGATCTTCGAATCACTTAGAAGTAAGAAATCAGTGGGAACCGATGAAATACCGAACATTGTGCTTCGACATCTCCCACTAGAAGCGGTGAACATTTATACCACCCTGTTTAATAATGCAATGAATAATGCACATTATCCAGCGCATTGGAAAACAGCGGTGGTACATCCCATTCCCAAAAGGAATAAAGATACTTCCAATCCGGCGAATCTCCGCTCGATCAGTCTTCTTCCAAACATCAGTAAGGTTTTCGAGAAGGTGATCAATAGAGTCCTGACTAAGTGGGTTGAGGACAAACATATAGTTCCGGATAATCAATTCGGTTTCAAGGCGGGACATGATATCATTCATGCTGCGTCTAAACTGGTTTCTGATATCCAATGGAACAAAGGCAAGAAACAGTGCACTGGTGCCTGCCTGATTGACTTGGAAAAGGCCTTCGACACCGTATGGTTAGAGGGACTCTTTTTCAAGCTGGATAGGTTGGGCATTAGTAAACCACTGCTGTATATTCTTTTTGATATGCTCTCCAGTAGACAGTTCATCGTGAAGAATGGCGATGTGACTTCTGCTGGAATATTTAACATTAAAAACGGTCTGCAACAGGGTGCGGTAAATTCGCCGATCCTATTCAACATTTACACAAGTGATCTGATAGGTTCACTTCCCCATGCCATAGCGTACGCAGACGACTTAATTGCGTACAGATCAGGTCCAAAAATCGAGGTCATTAATATGCTTTTGCAACGTGACTTCGACAAAATTAAGCAATATTGAGATGACTGGAAGTTGAAAATCAACTTTCAGAAGTCGGAAACCATTCTGTTTAGGACGCCTTTGTCTGGGGCCTCTAGGGATACCAGAAAGAATTGGCGAAAGTTCTCTATCGTCGGACAACATGGACAGCCACTTGCTTGTCGAAATGTAGTCAGGTACCTTGGGATCTGGCTAGATCAATATCTGTATTTTAACAAACATATAGATGTTGCTCTGGCCAGAGCCAGAGGTGCTTTTGCCCTTACAAGGAGACTGTTTTATAACAGTCAACTCGATGCGAGGGTGAAGGTGATCTGCTACATGGCCCTTATCCGGCCTATGCTTGTATTTGGATGTCCCGTGTGGTTCAACGTGAGAGCAAGTTTATTGGAAAAGATTCGGGTGTTTGAGAGGGCTTGCCTTAGGGCTTGTCTTCGCTTATACAGGACACCAGAGTCTGAGTACATAAAATTCTATCGCAATGAGGTCTTGTACAATAGGGCGAACCTAATAAGAGTGGACAATTTTGTTATTAAGTTGACTCGAAGGCACATTGCAAGAGCAATGACATCGTCGAACAACCTGATCTCCGGGGCTTACTACCCTAATTATATGTATCATGAGAGAGTTCGTTTTGACGGCTATGTTCCTCCAGAAGCGTTCCTCTACCTTGATAGCAAAGGTCTGATCCAGGACAGATTGGCTGTGCCGCTAATCTTCCACGTTGCTCGAACAGCTGCGGACAGGCGACTCAACTACGACAGAGACGTCGCACACGGCAGTGCGGAGCGTCTCCGGTTCAGTAGGGCGGTAGGGAGTCGCGACATGAGGGATGTTGCTCATCAGCACCAGCAATTTTGGTGGCTTGTTGAAGAAGAGGATGCGTCGTCGTCGAATTCCTTCAGCAATTGATAGCTTCTTGCGAAGCAAAGTGGGTCAGCCTAAATTTTTTTTTTTTTTTTTTTTGTTTTTTTTTTTTTTGTTTTAGCGTTGGCCGGCTTACATAGTTTTAGGTAGAATTAAGTTAGATTTAAGCGAAAAAAAAAACATATATATATATATATGTATATATGTATGTACATGTATTTATATATTACGTATATATATATAATGTATATATATTATATACGTATATATTATGTATTAGATGTAAGTAGGTTAAGTAAATTAAGATTTATTCTTAGGTAGTTTGTAAGTTTTAGTTTTAAGTTTTATAATAAGTTAAAAAAAAAATATAAGTCATGATACTAAGTTTTTCTTAAAAAATGTTTTCTTAGTTTTAATTATAATAAATAGACATAGTATAAACATGTAATATAAGATACGTCGAAAGACATAATTTAAGTATTAGGTTTAACTTAGAGTGCCCGCATGGGGCCAGTAAGTTAGAATAAGATTATTTTAAGTTAATTAAGCTAACTTTTAAGCGTTTCTTTGTATAGCATTTAAGAGTAAAATAAGTGATATAAATAAAAATGCATATAAACTGAACTTCATTGCCGATGACATTATTTGCCATATTGTCGTTACTGAACTGGGTGGAACCCAAGCTATAGAATAGCCAGTTCTGTATGTCATTTCGAAGGCAGAAATTGTGCACAAGGACTCGATTTTCCAGGTCGTGGTCCTGGCAAATTATGTCATTCGACTTGTACACTTCCTGGAAAGTTGCTCGTATAGCTTTTACCTTCTTCTGCGGATTCTCGATCACAAAGAGGTTGTCATCATCAACGGCTTCATTTGGGTCGATGACTGCTGCTATAAGTATGTGCTCGTTGTCCGTCGTGCGGTCGATTTTACACGAAAGATCGTTTTGATCGTTCCTCCTAAAAAATGTATTTATTTGCGGGAACGTATTCGGGTTGCTAGTGTTTACAGCCTGAATCTTGTTGTTCCAATACAAACTTACAGAAGCCCTGTAATTTTCTTTTATTAATATTTGGAGGTTTTTGATCGACGACTTCAGTGTCATGATCTCCGGGTTATGTCTGTTAGTAAACTGTCTATACAAGGTTTTTAGTCTCGAAAGCGGTCTACTTTATGTCGGTGCAGTGCGTCAATAGTCGCCTTGCAGAATAAGTCTTCGCTGTTGGTACAGAGATATCGTTTTGTCTATTTTTCGTTTGATCATCTCGTCCATCAGCCTTAGATACCTGCCAATCTCCTTGTTTGACAAATTTCTATTGGACGGAGGGTAGAGCGAATTCGAGGAGAGTGCTCTAGTCAGTATTCTTGAGAAGTGTATCCAACGCACCCTACTATAATTGTACGAATGCCTTTGAACAAACTCATCCAATTCCGCAGTTTCGATGGGAACAGTAATTTCGGTGCTAAGACCGCAATGGTCACTGTCATACTTGATTAGTGGTTAGTGCACTAGTTCTATTCGTGTGTCGAACAGTAGGAGATCTAAATAGGAGCTGTGTCTAGCGAACGACGGAATATCTGTCCCCTTTAAGCAGAGTCTGTACATTACACTGTGCTGACCCAAGCAATTGAAGAGTAGGTTCCCTCTAGTATTTGGTGTATTATTTCCCCTATCTCTATGTTTGGCATTGAAATCTCCGCCGATAATAAAATAGTTGTCTTCCAATTCCAGCCTCAGGAATCGAAAAAGTGTCTCGAGCTCTGAGATGAATAAGGTGGATTGAGTAGCCTTAGGTGCATAGACAGACACCATGTATAACCGCTTTCCACTACGGAGAGGAATATACACGACGCACGCTTCCAGCACCTGTAACCTACGTACTACACGACTGTATACTCTTTTAAAACGCAGTCCTCTTCTTACAAAGATCGCAACGCCTCCTCCTTGAATGGAGTTGGGTTCCTTTCTTCGCACTATTTTGTATCTTCTGTGCCTCATTTTGTGTTTTTTGGTAAGCTTAGTTTCGTTAACCAAAAGCACATCCGGGGCTTGGTCTTTAAGCAACTAAAACAGTGTGGCTCTTCGTTTGAACTTAATCAGTGAATTAACATTCACTGTAAGCACCTCCAGGGTTTGCTCCGCCATGTACGTCTACATATACTCTACGGAGATCAATGAACGACCTTGGATGCGGTAGGCACTTCACTGGGTCAAACGACGATTTCTCAGTTTTCCACTTAGATTATTTGATGAAACACTTGGACTTGCTAACACCACTAACAAATCAACTTTCCTCACTGAGAGTTCGGAAGCGACTCATGATCTGCTATTCCGTCGCATCGCGGTGGCGGTGATATAATACCAGAATACCATATATGCGTTGCACTACCCTTTAGCGTCAATATGGCATAAAGCCAGATTGGAGTGTGCTCCCATGGAACATTACATTGGAGTCATATACCCGAAATATCAAGCTGTTATCGTTCGTCATTGCTCTTGCGACGTTCCTTCCAATCACCTAATTTGGAAATTTCCAATCCTATTCAGTCCATGGAAACATAGAACAACAACTGGTCTTTCCATCAGACAATGACACACACATGTCTACCATGTCTAAGCTGAACAAAATCCGATTACGAGATTATTCAAACGAAAGTCATGTTTTCAATTCAAAACCCCCTAATTCGGTTCAAAATTCCGCCAACTAATCATCAAACTGGTGTTGAAACCATTATGCAAAATTTTCACAAATTTTCCGCTCTAATCGACGAGCCAGCTTTCAAGGATAATCCCAGCAGCATAAATCAATCTAATTAATTTCAATTCAATCAACTAAAACATCAGTCCTACGGTTCAAGGTCACGTACACCAAACCAACAAAACACAAATAAATCCTCGAATCCTTCTGCTTCGTTCCAATGTCAGGAGTCAATTCACAGCCCAACACCCGACTACCGTAATTAATACTAATTCAAAGTTAAACTTGGCAAATTGACCGTAGGTTTTAGGAATTTCAAACGTCCTGGGATTATTGATTTTCAATTACCATTACCACGGCCGACGAACCCTTTTTTTTGTTTTTCTTTAAATTCATCAACGCTTAATGCACTGATGAGAAAGGAGCAAAAATTATTCCCATAAACCAAATCAGAGAATCCTTGGAGATTTATGAACACAGTCCCATTCTACCCCCTAAGGAGGGACCTAGTACACGTATCGTATCTAGTCCTCGCGAAACAAAAGGATAACACGGATGATGGCGAAAAAATTGTTAAGCAAAGTTTTCTCTGTTAGAGTAAACTGGACCTCGGCACCATTGATAGGATCTGAGATCTTCCTCCCAGCAGGATAAAGGACAACCACCAAAGGCAGAATGGAAAAGAACCAAAGGCGAGAAAAAATGAGCAAAATTTTAGAAACTAACGAAGTGAAACCGGAAGATTGCATTAAAGCGAAATAAAGACAATATGGCACCGATCCGGTATCCGGCTTTGATATTGTTCACCAATTTAAAGAGACACCCACCCGAACAATGGACGTCGAAAAAAAGAAGCCAGGAAGTCCTTGGGTATCCTGAGTGAAAAATCAACGGTGAAACGATTTTTCCTTTTTTCTTTTTCTTTTGGTTGGACTGTGTCGATTGGAATTTACACAAAGCACCGGGTGATGACGGAACAAACTCCTGCTCCTGCTGGACTACTGGGCGACGGCAAAAGGTTTCACGGTGCCAGGAAAGTTCTGCAGCCAAAAAAGGACATCTGCTTTCGTTCAATTCGGATTTTGGTCACATTTTTGCTTGCCCATCAGCGTGTAATGGATGAATTTGCCCTAAATATTGTTGGCAGCTCCTTGATGAGGATAATGTGGAGAATGGTTATAAAATGGTTTTTTTTTTTTTGTTAAAGTCTAAACAGGATGTGATTTGGTTTGATATGTTTTTAATTGAAGGTAAATAATGGGGGACTGAGGATGACCCTTTGGATGGTTAAACTGACAATAGGCAGGTGTTGGTGGCAAATAATCTTCTGGATGGACAATCCCCTAGGCGAAGAGATTCCTTAAAATTTGGAATTTCTTGTAAATTCAATTTTCTATTTTCGAGGGGGGGTCTATGATTTTTCCATGGAATTCGGGACGTTGTTCTATTTGATTTCGAATGTCTTTCTTGACAAACTTTCCAGACAATTCTATTTTTGGCACACAGCTTCCCAACGAGTTGGTATCTTGGTAAATGTTTGTCAACGAACTGCCTTACGAATACGCTTTGGATAGTATGGTCAATGACCTCAAAGCTAATCTCATGAGAGCTGTTTCGCACTATTCAGAGTAGGAATTCAATAGATGAATAACTTGAGCTTCTTCTTTAGAGTTGTGAGCAATTCAGAATCTTTTTGGTGCCAGCTGAGATGACGACATAGTTGGCAGTTGGTGGGTTCCGATAGAGCAAATGATGATAGCGCATGCAATCCTTACTGGCCTGGATTAAGGTGTCATTCGGATTGCGCGGAAGATCAGGCTGGCTGAAAGCCTGAGATTGAGATCCTCAATCGTATGGAGTGGATTCAATTTCCGGCCCTTTTTGGACTAGCAAGCCCTAACTGTATGATACGAGGCTCCATGCAGATGGACCATGCTTCCACTGGTTACTCGTAAGACAAAAATTCTGCTTTTAAACAGAAAACTCTCTGGAGCCGGACCTCAACCAGAACCCTTGTTCTACTGTTAACAGAACACTGAGAGCTGTAAGGGCATTTAATTATGAAAAGCCTTAGTGATGCTACTCGCATCAGTGTCTGCTTTTCCACGTCAAGAAAAAGCAGGTCTCCACCAAGCCTGTATCACGCGAGTCACCTGGGTGAAATACACCCGTCGCGGCCTTCTTTATCGAAGTCCAATTAGCCCGGCTTTGCACTAAAGAATTTGTCTTGATTAGAAGGCGGAAGAAGATTGAACTTCGACAGAGAAAAATTAGTTTCTTTGGGCAATGCCAAAAGTCAAGGTCTTACAACTTTCTTTGGGCATATAGCCCCACGAGATCCCAGCGAAAAACACACAAGATAAAATGTATCAGAGGTGAAGACCAAATCTCTGACTTTCATCAGTTGGTTGCGCCACAAAAAATGGCAGATTCATCAGACCAACCACTCATAAAAGCTGAGAGTGATGATAAACTAATTTAAAACCTTCTTTGAGGCGGTGGAAGACAGAACTCTCCTATTTTTTTTTAACGTAAACCACCTGTCTGTAGAGACCTTATGCTTACGGGATGCCCATACATCCATAAGGAGCAAGGATACGCCTTGTCATCGTTCTCCGTCAATTCTTTGATACCAATTCGGAACTGTGTTGGAGGCACAAGTTCCACCCTTGGTATGAGTCGAGGCAGACCTAAAACCTCTTACTGTTCTTAGGGTCACAGTACAGCACTTCAGAGGCGTTATCTGAAGATGTTTACGATAAGACCAGTAATATGCTCTGCCGCCGCTTTTTATTAGACAACGTCATTGATGGGCGAAGCCTTGATAATTGGGCGGGGGCCCGCAGTGGAAGACAATCAGATGTCGATGGTAGCTTGTAGAATCTTGCTTATTGAAGTGCCTCTACAAGCGCGCCAGAACATATTATTTACCAACTCCCATGTTTTTGGACACTGGAGCTCAGAACCACGAGAATTGCCATCGGCGTTTTTGATAAGGTGTGACCTAGTATTAAACTTTAGGCCTACAACAGAGATGAGACCTCTGAGGGCCTTATCGTGGAAATCCTTGAATAGCAAAACCCCGAACTAACGACCAATGAGTGATAACTTTTCATAAACCTTCACACAGTAAACCATCGATGGGTAGGTCCACGGTCTTTGTCAGTAGCCATTCAAGAAATGTCACTACTAACATTGGGTTTCAAAACGTAGTTATAGGGCGTATCCAGAAAACAGAAGACCCTATCGACACACTCTCTTAGGCTACCCCATCAGAGCATGACAGGACACTATCCTTCTGTCAATAACCAGCTTGTCCACGATGGATAAAACGCATGAGCCTACGCTAAAATTTAAACAATCTGGCGTTTTGGGGACCTTCTTATCGCGAGTCCAAAAGAAACCAAACGTTGTATAAACCTATCGTTGTCATTGTTTGACATCCGCAGGTTGTTGTGAAAAGATCAGCCCGAGGTGTTGTAGTCCGGTTCGCAGTAATTCAGTTTTTGGGGACACGGGTTGCTTGCTTACTATGTTTTACTCGGAACTCTACTATATCTCTCCCGTTTACGATTTCCGAAGAAGTTCTCAGGCGGAAGTAGCCCTTACTAACAGAGCTATAAAATAGAACAATGTAGCGACTCCTTCTCGCTATTTAATGAATCATTACAATTTGAACTTACGCAACTACCTATAGAATACATACACGACAGCGCCCAACATAGAGAGCTGTTGGTCTTCATTTTTCTTGGAAAAATTAACTAGCCACCACAGGGGACTTACCATCTCAATTCTTGCAGTCAAGAATACAGAAAATATACAGCCCCATCCTGACATGCTTCGAGCAGTAAACAGCATCAAAATGCACAATTTCGGTGCAACGGCTATTGCCGTATCCTCACATCACCAAAGGAGACACTTTGTTCCTTTAATTACAATGGCACCTGCTCCCGATAATCACCTTGTCGCTTACTCTCTTCCGTGCACAACGCTATGCCGTTCAAGACATCGTAAGGCCAACTAATGCACCAGTTTCTTGTCGTGCAGAGTCCGTACTGTCTAAATACTACAAGTAGGTAGGTCCGAATTCGAGCACTGCCATTTGCCGGCTTCCAAGGTCTCCGTAAGCTAAACTTTTCCACTTCGTAATAAAATAGAATGGAGATACCAGTCTGGCGGGCGACTACATGCGCCTCAAAGCCACCATCCTTCTTGATAAATATCCGTTATCCCGCTTAACCTTGCCTGTGCAAACCATCAAATTTCGATGGCATTTAGAGTTAGATGTGCTTAAAAGTGCGATCGGTACCCCATTTGGATTATATGAGTCAACGCGGATGACGTTTGACGTACGCAACAGGACTAAAAACCCATCTTGATCTCAACTACGCTTACACCGTCCAAAAGACATAAACGATATGCTGATAGCTTAGACTAGTATAGAACCATGTTGGACAAAGCGGCATGACTCTGAACCAACAGTAATGTTCTTGGGGTTCCAAGCCACCGAATGAAGTATTCGACCACCGGAGGACACCATCAGAACAAAGGAAGAACTACTAACTTAGCAATGCAGTTTCCGCAGGGCAAGTTGTTCAATACAGACCGGGCGCCACTTAGCCAAATGATACAATGTACCACGAAAAAGCACAAGCCACTTCTAACTGACACCAGTATCTGAACCAGTCGCCAAGCACTTTCAGACTCAGACTACACTTGATGACCGCCGCTTTCAACACAGCCGATGGCACAGTTCTTGTCCAGGTAGTCGATTAGAATTCCTAACTATTTGGGTTTTTACTAAGGGGAATGCCTTCCGCGCAATGGCAAATGACAGTCTCTCAGCTACCCCGAGATATATTCACGGATCACAGCCGGCGGCACTCCGACTTCATTTCACAATTCTCCATTCATATTCGCTATATCTGCGGGTCTGAAAATTCCGCAACAGACGCGCTTTTCCTATGACCCGACAGTCATCCAAGGTGCGGCACACTTAAAGTTGTGGTTTACATCGTTTTAAGAATCTTATCGGGTAAGTGACGCTCCACATTATCGATACACTGACTGAACCAAATTCTGCTGTTTCTAATCAATCTCTCCATTGATGGGTATGTTAACCTTTTCTTCCTGAATGCTTCTTTTCAGGTCGTCCAGAGTCTGTAAGCGGTTGGTAAATATAGACATAGGATCTCAAATACCCCCATAAAAATATGTTACAAGGGGTCAAATCGGGTGAACGCGCCAATCACTCCAAATTACCTCTTAGTGAGATGAAGCATCCTGGGGCGTGCTCTCGTAAAACAGCCATCGATGCCCTTGAGGTATGGCCCGTTGCTCCTCCCTGTTGAAATCCTTAGTCAATTTCATCAAAAGCAGAAGCATATTTGCCTCCCGAACGCCACGGGAATCCGCGATGTTCTCAGGTCTTCTGATGGAACGTGCGTCGCTAGTTCTTCTTTCCTACACAGAACCAGTTTCCTTGAACGTTGTGACCCACAAAAGAACTGATTTCAGGTCCGCGACAGAATCCAATGGCGCAATATTGAAGCGATTTCGGAAGGCGCGCTGGGTTGAAACCACTGAACGGCCGTTGGAAAAATAGGCCTCTAGGGAAAACGCACGCTGTTCATTATTCCAACGCATGATGACGACTGAAACACCAGTTATACAAAACGCTAGGATCCCCTCTCTCGAGCGAGACTACACACAGCCTCCTGGGGCTCCTATCGGGCTTAGAGCGCTCATTTCAAATAAGGAAGTTATCTTGCCGCAACTTGTATAATACGTTCCTTGGGCAAGCTAGTCCCTTCACAGCAAAAGCTTTCACATTCTATCCTGTTCGCTTCTTTTAGCTACCATTAAACGCGAACATAGGCAAGTGAGCATGTCACTACTGTCAGTTCTAGACCAGCTTAGAGGACAAAAGGTCCGACCACGTCCACTTTGGCATCGTCGTTCGCATTCCTTTTCAACCCGTATAGCTTCGGTTGTATTCTGCGCCTGGCCATAGTTACGGCCGACAATTCGAGTCTGCCCTTTTCCTACGTCAAGATAAACCGTCCACATTAAAACAGGATGATAGAGCGATGGTACAACGTGCTTAAAACAGTGCTTACACGTCTTTCTGGAAGTAAATGCACCTCACTTTCTACTGTGCTACTTAGACATCGCTGACAGTTCAAAAATCAGTTACTGCGCCAGCACGGCTAGTTTACAGCACAGAGATATGCCCTCCAGAAGATTCGTTACAGCAGCCACCAACCTAAATAAGCCTGTAACCTCATTATAAGACCTGAGGGAGGCATTCCAACGAACGTCGGCAATATTCTCCAGCTACTATTTAAGATTTAACCACCACATGCTTAATTTCGAAATACCCACATCTCTAACTCCGACCATACATTGTGCTCCAGCATCAACCACGACTCTTCAAAGAAGCTTTTACGAGTATGTCAATTCAGTGACTTAAACCGGGTTACAGGATGCACAGAATCTGTCCATGAGAATAAGCAAACTCCACCACCTGGACCAAGTACGTCGTCCAAAACACCGCCTGTTATAACTGCAACATGTACAACAAAGGCTAGAAGGATAACCAAACAACCATTACTCTTTGCTTCGCGAAATAAGGAACCTTGTAGTGAACGAATCTACGAGTATTATTGGCAACAAAAACCCCGAATAGTACGAACTATATTTTCTAGTGGCTTTCACCATTCCTCTAATGTTTGCATCAATCAGCTTGTCCTTGAAATGTGTTGCTACACTCGTAAATTCCACATAATGTCCACAAAAGAGATCCACCTTTCCGCAACATGTTGCCGATACATAAACATTTCGAAACTCTCTTTCTGCGTAGATTTCGTTGCATTATGTCAACAAAACTGTTATACAGACATTGAGACTTCTCTTTTTCTCCCTTTGGGACTGAATGATGTACGTCAAGTTCTATTTATACTTTGGGTTCGAACCAACAGTTTTAGCTTTAAAAGTATCTTTAAAGTGTTAAATCGTTTTGTGGCTGTCACAGAGAAGTATTCAGGTGGAGATCCTCAAAAGGCCTGATGTGCTGAAAATCTGTATACTGGATCAGAGTTTCTGCAGTTTCACAGACATGATTTCGTTGATGATTGTGTAACCCCTTCGGTGACGAAGTCCCTACAGTGCCAGCACCCACCAAAATAGCTTCTAGCACCTCTAGTCAGCTGCGAAAGTAATCTGAAAATTTCGTCATTGCGGCATTTCGTCAGCACCCTTACAGCAACCGCCGCTGGATTGGTGTAACATATGCCTAACACACCTTAGTGTTGAGTAATGCACAATGCCTCATTAAGGCGGCAGGAAGCAGTTTACAGTTCAAGTGACAGCAGGAATGACGCTGACCTTGCAAAACATTTGCTTGGTTCACCTCCTGAAAAGTCATACAACCGACATACAGCTGTGCTCGCAAGAATCTATGTCGTCAATGATCCTAGCCTGGAGATTCAAGTCCTAAGATGTTCTCGTCTAAGTTCAGGTTCAAGAAATTCAACAGCGATCTTATTGTAATCTGTAACCTAGGCAAGACTCAATGGATTAAATCTCCTGCAGGGTCAACAAAACTCCGGGGCTAATTGTACCAAAGAGAAGTGCCTTTTTAACGGAAGATAGTCGAGAGGGTTTACTTAGTTACTTACTTAATTAGGTGGCGCTACGTAACCTGGGCCTCAACTAACAAACCTCTCCAGTTAGTCCGCTCAATAGCTAACTGGCTCCAGTTGCGCACTCCAAGTCGATTGAACTCTGCTTCTACTTGTGCGAGCCACCTAAGGTGAGGTCTTTCTCTACTTCCTTGTTCCCCCGGATTACATTCGAATACTCTGGGGGCCAGAGCATTGGCGCCCATTCGCTCTGAATGTCATAGCCATTTCATGCAATTAAAGCGCAGTTTTCTGGCTAGCTCAATGCCGCTGTACAGCCCGAATATTTTTCAAAGGATTTCTCTCTCGAACCGACTGAGTCCATGCTTCAGCTCCATAAAGTAAGCCTGGGTTGATCATATAGAGTCTCTTTAGTTTTTCACAATAGGAACTTACTACTTAATGGCCTTCTTAGCTCAAACAGCGATTGGTAAAAGCGATTCTCCGTTTCATTTTTGCTGAGGTGTTGTTGGCAGAATTTATAGCATAGCCAAGGGTAGCCAAAGACCCTTACTACCTCCAAGTTGCCTATATATGAGTAGCTATCGACTTTGACGTTCTCTAAAATTCGTCGATGTTGTATGTCCCTCCTTGTTGACAGTATGAACTCGGTTTTGTCCTCATTTACCGGTAAACCCATTTTGGCAGCTTCGAGATTTTAAACTTTGAAGTGGAGTTCTACAAGAGCTCCTGCGTTGGTGGGCATTTTGGATCTTTCACCGACAATACTTTTGTAAAACAGTCTTGGGCACATGAAGCTCAACTATTTTCTACATGTTTTTGGGCGTAAACTGGCAATGTCTCGGCAAACTATAGTGGAAACGGTTCGGTAGGTTTGGTCTTTACTGAGTTAATTCCGTTTGATCTGGCTATAATACTTTGAATTATATTTTACAGTCCTACATTCAAAGATTTTTTAAAAAACCAACAGCTCAGCGTTTGTAGTCTACTCCACAGAATGGCGGTGGCCATCAAGACACCAGAAAACAGTTGTCGGATGGGTCGCATAATAAAAGTTCATGTCACCTAGAATTATACTAGCAAGAATATCCTTTGCTTATCTAGCTTATCGGCGCTCTCCCCTCCTATTTCCACATGCTTCAACATACTAGGTGGCGCAAAAGTCATTATCCTTTCAGAAGATGATATAATTTTGTGAGGAAAGCAGATACAAAATACACGTCAATAAGACATGAGTGGCTATGCTCCTAAAGAATGCGGAATAATTGTTACGACTTTTTTGCGGAATAATTCCTCGGTTGTGTTGGCACAGCGTGAGCTTCGGCGCAGATTTCCCGGTCGTCCGACACCAACTGGGTAAACACTACAAGGTTTAGCCGCTCGCCTAGAAAAGTATGGGATAAAACGAGATGCTGCCAGGTCTGGCCCCGGAGCAGCTGAAAATATTGCAGCTGGGGTTGAAGATGTCGCAGAGGACCCCGACCAGATGACGTGCCACGCAATTGGGCATCAATCGGCGGTCTTTACAGAGAATTTCGGTGAAAGATTGTAAGATGTTCCCTTACAAAGTGCAGACAGTGCATTAGCTGTTAACTGTTGACCACCAAGCGCGTATAGCTTATGCTCAAGCCATCCTAAATCTCGACCACGAGGGAGACAACTTTTCACCGAAAACCCTCAGGAGCGACGAAGCCCATTTTCATCTCTATGGATATGTGAATAAGCAAAATTATTGCTTCTGAGGTAGCGAAAATACGCGTATAGCCCACGAAAAGCCATTACACCCGCTCAAAGTTACTGAATGGTGTGTGTTTACGCTGGGGGCCTTATTTTTTCGAAAACGCCGCGGGTCAAACGACTACTGTGGGCGGAGAGTGCTTCAAAGCCTTGCTTAACCACTTTCTCCTTCCTCAATTGGATGGATTGCAACTGGAGAACATGTAGTTCCAACAGAATGGAACAACGGCGCATACTGCATGAACCACAGTCGAAATTCTGAGGGCTGCATTTCCAAGTTGCCTAATCTCTCGGTTTGGCAATTTGCACTGGCCGGCAAGATCGCCTGATATAACCGTTCCAGACTTCTTTTTGCGGGGACTTTTGAAGTCACGAGTCTATGTCAACAAGCCTCAGACTCTTGAAGCCCTCAAAGAAAATATTCGTCAAGAATGCGAGGAAGTTCGCCGGAAGTTCTGACAAGAATGGTGGAAAAGGGCACAAATATGACCCGAATGGCCAACAATTCTGGCGGCGGCCACTAAGCCGATATCATTTTCTCGACAATGGAAAAAAATTCAAACATCAAATAACCATAAAGCAGAACTAAAGTTCTTCATTCATAAAAAAAAATGGCAGCCAAAGAACATCGGGTGACAATTTTTGTGTCACTTTTAACAGTGAACATACTCGTAGACCAGCTCTCTTCCATTAGACCGATCTTGCGCTAATCTTCTTCAGATGCGCACAACAAATTGGCTGAGGTCTTTCTATATTTTGATCCCCTCGGCATGGTCTTGCTTAAACATGCGGTCACTCTCTATTGTCATCTAGCGCTGCGAATGAGTTTGCAGAGATGCAAAACTTGGAATGGGTCAATACAGCTCGTCGCTGCAGCGTTTAAACCATTCCCGAGTTATTGGGGTGAGCAGATTTGACTGTTCGCGGGCTTTTCTTTGCAGGGTCTGTCTGAAGGCTAATGTCTGATCGATGGTGGACTTATCAGCCCTTCAACCACACAGATATCAGCTTGTTGATATACGTTTTCAAGCGTTGGCATAGTTTAGTAAATAGTACGCGATCTTTCGCAGAGAAATCCCTCTATTGTCGACGCAGATCAAAGGATCTTCCTTCCTGAAGTTCGAATAAATGATGCTGGGATTGCATACTTATTTTACGGCTGAGTTGGTGGCCTCCATTGTCTCTATTAACCTTCATTCTACTCGTTGTATTTTCTGAGAAGCCGATGTTCCCCTCGCCACTTTTCTTCACATAATTCGCGAGCAGCTTCCTTCCTAACTTGCCTTTGAGCCCTCTTATTTCGCTTTGCTAACATCCTGGTAGGCCTAGCGCATGGTCGAGACTTGAAAAACACTCCTCTTAGGTTTGCCTAACAAGTTCATCTGCCATTTCGTTTGTCATTTTGCATTATGACCTGGGACTCAAACAAGACTTAATAAATTCAGTCTTCGGACTGCGTTCATAGAAGTCTGGTATACTGGAACTAGCTGAGAAATCATGAGAGGTTTCAGCGAGGCTTTAGCTTTAACTTGGCTGTAACTACAGATGCAGATACTTCGGTCCCTCCGTCGATTTTTCATTCCCATCAGGGTTGCGTATATAGTTTTCCTAGCGAGTAATGAAATCTTACGTTGTCGTCCTCCAGACAAACATCAGCGCCGCATTCTAAATCGGTTTTGGAGCCTACCGTGAAGATCCGACCATATTTTTTCCTGACTGAGGTTCTGTCCGAAGCCATTCCTGGGCACAGGGAAAGTCGATTTCGTATTTTTGTCCACATCAGCATTGCATTTCCATCAGACCAAAGTCAGAAGACAGTCGGCGCGCACGGTCATCATAACCCTAGTGTGTGTTGGCCCGAAACCACTTGCCTCCTAACGAAAGTTTACTTTGAAGATGAAGCTTATGATATAAATATCAAGGAAGGAAAACTTTTTAGTGCGTCTAGAGCAGAGCCTAGGAGATTTTCAACATGACATGGATAGCGGAAAAGAAGTTTGTTATCCAGAATGACTCCCAAATCGTAGCTTCGTATCTGAGAAACGAATGGTATTGGCTTTAAGCGCTAGGTGTGTCAGACCATTCAGTTTCCTCCTTCTCGTGAATAGAACAGCCTCTGTTTTAGAAGGATAGACTGAAGCCCATTTCTAATGCACCAATCGTGGATCATGTCTAGGACTATCTGCGCTTAACACACCGCTCTGACAGTCTTTTGCAATTGTAGCCGTTTAACTTCCAATTCCCTTATCGCTAGATATTTATGATACAATCGCACATTGGCTACAACCAGAGTGTATGGTCTCAGTCGATGTTAGGTCCTCGAAACCTTCCGTCGTCTAAATAACTCTAAGTGAAGGTTTCCTGAGCAGTTGACCAGCAGGTCCCTTGGTAGATATTCAGGTCTGGAAATCGCATGCTAGCCACCATGATATTTCTATTAGCCTGAGTCCATCAGAGCTGGTTTTGCGTTGCCTAAGTTGTCCATCTGTGCTGCCAAAAACGCCGTCATTTCTTAATGATCGTTTAAATCACCGATCTTAAGTTTTGTGGAAGAGTTAGCGGAAGTAATCTCTTCCAAAGTCGCCCTTTTGCTTCGTGACGCAATATGCGTATATCACACTTATGTTGACGAACCTAATCTTAGTATAGATTACAACTAGATGTTCGCTCTTACATGGAGCTCGAGACTTTCTCTGATGACAATAACACAACCAAATAGGTTCTGTTTCTATTCCCTATAGCAATCACCTCAGAAGATATTGTAGTTTCTCATCCTTCTTTTGCCTTCGCATGGAATTGAACTTCACTGACAGCATTAACAGAAATGGGACAAATTCACTTTCGCACTCGTGCAGTAGCAAGAGTTCTTAAAGATCTTAACATTCACAAATCCACTGGTCCAGATGGTATATCTCCGTTCCTTCTAAAGAGGTGTTCTTCCTCGCTGGCAAAACCATTGCGTAAGCTTTTTCCGGCAGTACGGATTTCGTAGCAACAGCTCCACTGGTGATTTGATGGCATGTCCCACCGAAAAACGGAACCAAAGCGTACATCAATCTAACGAGAGCAAGATAGGTGCACTTGATATTTCTAAGGCATTTGACAGTTTGGCATCAGGCTCTATTGTCGAAAATGCGTGCTCTTGGGATCGACAACTCTCTAGTTCAATAGATTAGAAATTACCTTTCTTGGATGGTTTCAAATCTGATATTCACAAGATAAATGCTGGTGTGCCCCAGGGCCCCGTTCTGTCTCCGACACTCTTTTTAATTTTCATCAACGATCTCTTGTCTGCTACTTCTAATCCAATTTATTCCTTTGCTGACGACAGTACTCTCTGCTTTTCACATTCGTTTCCGAACTCACGTCGCTGCTCTTCGGCTGTAGAACGGGAACGACAGCGTGTGTTAAGCTCATTAAATTCCGATATTAAGAGCATAACCAATTGGGGAACTATCAACCGAATGGAATTTAATGCTTCCAAAACACAATGCTGTCTGCTGTCGTTAAAGCGAAGTATTTAAACTTCATTATCCATGAATGGAACTTGCACCGTCGAAACCGAAAAACTTTCCATTCTCGGTATGCGTGTCAATGAAAATTTACGTTGGAATGATCACATATTCGGTGTCGTCAAAAACGCTGCGAAATATCTAGGTTTCCTCAAGCGATGTAAGAAATACTTTTCCCCCTCAATTCCAATTCTGGTCAATTCCCACATCTGGTCAGGTGCGCCCAAAACATCTCTGAACCTGTTAGATAGGATTCAAAACCGTGCGATAAAACTCATTGGTGATACTAATATCACTCAATCGATTGACACCCTCGAACACCGACGTAATGTCTCCTGTCTCACTCTGTTTTATCGCTATTTCCACCAGTGCTCCACAGAATTCGCTAGTAACATTCCGCCCCTTCAAACTTTTAGCAGTAACACCCGTCTCGCTATGAATGCTCATCAGTATACCCTCAAGCCCACTTTCGGACGTTCTCTAAAATATCGTGATTCGTTCCTAAGCCGTACAACCCGCTTATGGAATGCCCTGCCTAGCTCTTTATTTCCTAGTCATTATAACCTTCAAACATTTAAAACCAACGTTCACCGGTACCTCTCTTTCTATCCTCCCTGATTTTCCTTCGCCCGCACTGTGTGCAAGCATTTCAAGGGTACTTAAATCCCCTGATAGCCGCTTTGTAGAGGCCTAAAACCTCCTCAAAAGTCGTTGTCAATTTAAAGATTACTGGGGTCGTAAACTTCGTCCATATCAAAGGCTTTATGTCATCCCACAACGGAGGCCGTTAAACAACCTCCAACCTTGAGGGCCAGATCCTTCAGAGAATAGTGGCAGTAGCCCACTACAGAGGAATCAGGGCTCCCGTTTGTCCACTTGAATCATCTACACCAATATTTCTATTTTGACGGCGAAAAATACTCGCATGACATGAGCTCAAAGTATGAGCTCTGACGTCGTCAATGCTAAGGACGCTTATTCCTCTGAAGTTGGCGTGCTCAAAACGGTTTTTGACCGCAGGTTATTCTGGACCGACGCTTTGTAACCAGTCATAGCAGAAGCAGCTTCTCTGATGGCTCGTGATAACATACCCAGTGGTGTTCTTAGGTTTGTGTATATAGATTTGAGGGAAATGAGAACAGCAAAGATTCTAGCGGTCTCTTGCGATTGCAAGATATCCGCTTTCGTACCCTGCCTGTCCAGTGTACTGGGAGAGTATCTGGCGTCAATCGCAATATGTTCAGTCTGATTGACGTTTGATTGATCAGTGGATAACAAAGTCACCTTATGGATGTTCAGATGTGGAAACCAAATAGTGACCTGAATCCATTGTCGGTATGGTATTATGCCGAATATGTTTTCCTATAACCCGCTCAAAGACCACTTTCTTACGCAGCCTTACGTTAAGATATCCTAGCACGCTCTACGAGATCATAGAATTCGTCTTTGATCTTGTCATCCGTGTCCTCTGTAGGGGCATTAACGCAAAACAGGTGTACCATATATTACCGCATTTACCCTTGGTAAGACATGCAATGAGGCGTTCCCTTACATGCCGGAAGCTTAACACTTTTCGCCTAAGTCTCCCTTGAATAGAAAATCCAAATATGCGTTGCTTTCATTCCTTGCTGCAGTCGCCGTGGTAGATGTCGTATCTTTTCATTTTTATAGTTCTTGGACTGCGGTAATATAGCAATCTATGGCCTCTGCGACTTGCTCGGCAGCACATTGTCTGTTAAAGGTCCTAACATTCCATGTGCAACTCCGAAATTTCGTCGCCTTTAAAACGTTAGGTCGGATTGTCAACATTCAATCCGTGCGTATCCCCTGGATAAGGAATTCGGCTAAATAGTCCGCTGAGAGATTTCTTGTGCCTCTATATCTACTTCAGAGTCACGACACAACCTTTAAAGCTTTAAAAGGAGGTGTGCACCAAGTAGTTCAAACTAACTAGAGCCATGGATGACACCATTGATCCGTAAATGGGGTTGCTCCACGGCCGTCCTGGTGAAGGAGAAGTACTCTAGAGCGAACACTTTGGCCAAATACTCATTCCAACACACATATGGTTACTGGCGTGCACCAAGAACAGTATACATTGACGCTGTTCCCCCCAGTTTACTCTGGAACTAAAAACGACCGAAGCAAATATACTCGTATATACGAGTAGATACTCGTACATGTACAAGTACCTGCAGTAGACTTATTTACATCTTTTGATACTTCCATAGTGCCATATTGAATTCGAACAAGACTAGCTGGTATGTGGACAAAAATTCATTCCGTCCCTAATTGAAGACAATTCTACAAATGTGTCACGCCATGAATATACTCGTAATATTCAAATCATAACCGGAACCTCGACGGGAACGAAGGCTACTCCCCCTTCGACTAAGTCAATTTAAAGATCTCCTACATGGGCAAGTAGATAGGTACATACTTGTACAAGTCAAATAGAATCGATATACCGCTATTCTCTTTGCAAATGTCATGTGAAAGTATTTTCATTCCGTCCCAGGCGTCCATAATTTTATGCAAAGAAAAGTTCATACATGATGCCTCCATCTATTGAGGGAGAACAGCTGCAGCAGTCGGTGGTTGCATTGTATCTACGAGTATATAGCGCCTCAGGGAAGTTAAACATTGACAAGACAATCGGAAGAGAATTGCGGCATTTATGGATAAGATGCAAATGCATCTACTGGGAGATATCTCAAAGATTGATCTTTCTTTTTGCAGAGCATGTCGCCATCATCGCGACAGACTCACGCCTATTTAATTGATGGAAGTGTGTGCGCTTAGACGAGAGATCAAAAGGCGCCCAAGGCATGTGTCAAGTTCAAGTTTTTGCGACGCTTCTCAACTGAATTTCTAGGTGACAACGTAGTCGTTACATTGACGGGGTCTTGACTAGGAAAATATCCGTTCGAGAATGTCTTTGGGAACGGACCATGGTATTTTTTTTTTTTCAATTGGTAGGCACATCCAATGATGAGGAAAATTGTTGTGGAACGCCAAAGACGTTTTTGATTAATGGAATTCATTGGAGGTAGGAGATTATTTGCATAGAAGAGACACTTGAGCGTTCATTTTATAATTAAAGTGGTTAACATGCTCCTAGCAATTTTGGTAATTTGGCCAGGTGCCAGGAATTTATTTAGACTGCATGTGTATCTCTTCTTCATCCAATCCAGCACAAAGTGATGGATTAATGTAATTAAGGGGAGGGATCAGAGAAAAACCAGCTAGAGCTTGACAAATCTGTCAAAACTCTGCCTAAACATGGAACGAGACAGAAGGTAGAAAAAGCTGTTTAGGACTTGATCGATCCACGTACTAAATGTTTAAGGGTGGCCAGGTGTCGGCTCATAGGGTAACGTTGAAAAACAATTCCTACGATACAAAAAGACTTATAAACGCAGCGGACATCGGTTAACGGCAGCTTTGTTGCATCGAAAGGCTTACCTCGTCGGTGAAGTTCTGATAATGTGTTTTCTTTTTGTTTTTTTTTTTTTGTTTTTGACACTCTCGGATCTACAACTTCGGGAACCTGGAGACGGGTAGCATGCCCTCTTTCTAATTTAGAAAGCAACATGAGGAGGTGAAGTTCTTAGAAGAAAAAAACCTGATATAACGGGGACAGCCATACTTCGATAGCTAAGACGACGCTTAGTCACTAGCATTCAAACTTCTGATATCAGCCTTCCTCTCAGCGTAACGAGCTCTAAGGCAGATAGCTCTATAAATTCATCCACTTCCAGGGATGTAACTGCAATTCCTGTCAATTGGTCCCTAACAGGTTGAACTAGTCCTGACACCAAAATAGAAAATAAGGAAAGGAATTTATTCCCTCTGATTCAGACTTAGATACGCCAAGCCGTGTGGGAAGAACGCCCTGTACAATCTTGCAGTGTGGTTGAAACCTCAGTTACTGAAAATAAGTCGCTGCAATCCGTTGACTTCGTCAAATTAAGACCATTGGACAGGAGGAACTTCAATCCAAGGAATGTGGTCTAGAATTGCCGCCTTCCTACCCTACAAAAAGTAAACCGACGCGATCCAAAGACCCAACCTCTCCGACATCGGATAGTCTTCAGGACTTCCTATAGCAATAACGTAGGCCGTGTCAGGCTATATCTGCAGGGAAAGTCCTGTAAGTCGTCCGTAAGCAAATCAGAAATCATTTAAGCAAGTCACTAAAGACTAATCTACAAGCAGTCTGGAATCAAAGGGCAATTAATATGAGATAAACCACATTCTGTTAAAAAAATGGGGCCGCAAAATACAAGTGCACACTTTCCAACGGCAGCTCCGCCATAAGTCAGTTGCTATATGCTGGATTCCTGACAGATGCTGCAACCCGCCGCCGCTTTGTCGATTTGCTGCTCCATGCCTGGGAACCAGACATATCGTCGAGCCAGTTGTTTCATCCGCGAACAGCCCCAATTACTCATGTGGATATACCTTAGCACCCTGGAATGTTACACTTTTGGTATAACGGTTCGGTCGTTTGGTTGTTCAGGGAATTTCGAAGGACCAAACCACTACAGTGGAAATCGAACACTTATCGTATCCGATTTTTTTCACGTAGCATTCGATACAGTGACTCGTTAAGTTGTTCTGTGATTATTCGGACGTAAAATGTGGGCAGATCTTAAATGACACTGGTATTGAATGGGATTTAGGAGTGAATTGTGCGACAGTCGATGATGCTGGTTAAGAGTAGACCGAGTAGTTTGAGTCGATTAACCGGGGGGGGTAGACTAATGCGGTCAGCCTATGGTAGCCCGCGTAATGCGAATCGTAGAAATCTCCGTTGGAAAGCTTCAATGCGCAGAATATGTAAATCGTAGTAAGGGGAGCATATCTCGCTGGCGTACTCGAGAAGTGGACGAACAAGGGTTATGTACAGGGATTTGGTGGCGAATTCTTCAGAAATCCGAGAGCTAACTTTGCTAATTGCGGAGTCAATATGGGTTAAAAAAATTGAGCTTTGTATCACAAATAACACCCAAAGTCCCGCAGATACTCTTTGATTTGATAAATAATAGATGCGAGTAGGAAGTGCCAACGCCTCCAGCCGAGCTTATTCGGCTTAATACAAGCTATAACTTGAAATTAAACTTAAACAAAAACTTAAAAACTAAGGTTGGTTATTGTGGTGAAGGAGAACGGATTTGAGGTAGGAAGTGGTGCGGTGGAAGTCAAACACACTAGGGTTTGAATTAATTTTTCGTAGCATACGGGAGATTGGTTCGTTCGCGCCATAGGTGGTATGGTGGGTTGGGTGATAGAAGAGACGAGGGGTACGTAGATTATGAGGGTTAGTGTTGAGTAAAATAGAGTTGTGAAGGGACACGCATTCAACGTGGCCTTAAAGGAGTCAATGAATGAAGCCAAAGTCGGCTGTATCTCTGTGTGCCTCAAGGGTGTTTAGATTAACAAGGTTGAGGCGGTTTTAATAGGGGGGCAGAGTAAAAGGATCATCCCAGTGCAAACCTCGAAGAGCAAATCGAAGAAAACGGCGCTGGATGCTTTCGATTCTCGAGATATGAACGCGATGATATGGGGACCATACTTGACTGGCATACTCTAGGAGGGAGCGAACAAAGGTAATATAGAGGGACCTGGTCACGTATGGGTTGGAGAATTCTTTGGACCATCGTTTTACAAAACCTAGTGCAGAATTGGCTTTAAGGATTATCCCATCCATATGTCTATCACACAAAATGCCGAGGTCGCGAATAGATTCAAAGGAGGAGATAGGTTGGTTGTTGAGAAGGTAGAGCCTGGGAGGAGATTGCTGCCTCTTATGTAAAAAGGTGATGGATTGGCGTTTGGCGATATTAAGTTCCAAAAAATTTTTGAGACACCAGATCGAAAAACTATCAAGGTCTTGTTGAAGGAGGAAGGAGTCATGGGGAGTTATGGGGAGTTTTGAAAAATTTGGTATCGTCGGCGTAAAGGGAGACGGACGAGTGTTTGATGATCCTGTCGAGGTCATTTATGGTAATATAAAAAGAACGGGACCGAGATGGCTGCCTTGAGGAACTCCAGAGGTGGCCAAAAATGGAGCCGAGTAGGCTGACCTAAAGCGAACACTGTAAAATCGGTTTTCGAGGTAAGAGGATATCCATTTTCACAGTATGGGTGCAAAGCCGAGGGCAGACAATTTGAAGAGTATCAATCGATGAGAGATTTTATCGAAGGCTTTGCTAAAATCGGTTTCAACTACATCGACTTCGTTGCCGTTCTCTAGGGCAGGGATGGCAAAGGATACAAATTCAACGAGATTTGTGGTGGTTGACCTACCCTTTAGGAAGCCATGTTGTCTAGGGGAAATAAGTGATTTGCATTGGAAGCTTAGAGCTTCATAAAAAATACTTTCGAGGAGTTTGGGTATATGGGAGAGTTTAGCGATTGGACGATAGTTTGTTATTCTTCGTTCTTTGATCCCTTTTTGTGGATCGGGGTTACAAAGGAGGTTTTCCAAACCTGAGGAAATTTTCCTTTTGAAAGGGATAGACGAAAGAGATCAGAAAGGGCAAGGGAAAGAGACGAAGAACATTTTTTAAGAAATATGGCATGGAGGCCATCTGGACCGGGTGTAAATTTGTCATTGAGTTGGTGTAATTTATATTCGATATAGGAGGGGTCCAAGATGTGAGAGAGAAGTGGGCCGTTGGAGAAGTTCAGTAGGTAACGAAAATTGGATGGATCTGGTACAAAGGAGTCGTTGGTGAAGGATTGTTTAAAGAAGCTGGCAAATAGGTTGGCAATGGTGAGTGGATCGGTTGATGACTTGTTGTTGAAAGAGAGGGAAGGAGGGTAACCATCGGATTTTCTTTTGTAGTTAACAAATTGGTAAAAGGACTTAGGGTCATTTATAAGGTTGACTTGCGCATTGTTAAGGTAACGCTGGTAAAGGGAGTCGTAAAGTTCGGCGAAATGAAGATAAGCACCAAGATAGTTGGAATAGTCGGACAAGGATCTGGTACGCAGGAAAAGAGCACATAACTTATTTCTCTTGTTTCGTAAGGAACGAAGCTTGCGATTATACCAGGGAGGACTAGTAGATGATGTTTTAAGGCGGGAAAACGGAACGTAAAGGCTAAAGGGCGGGGGTAGTCGATTGTAGAGAGAGATAGGGGACAAAGTGAGACTGAGGAGTTAATTGAATTTGTTGTTGAAAATAAGGTCCAATTGCCTGCCCATATAGTTGGATACACCACTGACTTGGCATAGACTTGAGTCTGTTAAGCGATCTGAGAAGAGACATTCCTTAGCTGAGTTGGCATTTGAAGCGATGAAGAACGATTGATCGTCTGATGGAGTCCACTGTAGCTGAGGAAGATTAAAGTCGCCGAAAACAAAGATATCGTCAGTAGAGTCAGCCAGGTCAATTAAATAGTCGATCGCATCGACAACAAGTTGGTAAGATTCGGTAGGTTGAGCTGGCAGGATGTAGCAACATAAAAGGTAAAGGGATGAAGAGATGGTAATGGGAGAAGAGTCAAGGCTGTTGTGGATCGCCCGTAGAACGCCTCGACAGGGGGAATCATCATGTGGGCGGGTGGGATCGTCGTCGCGAAAAACATTACAAGTAGGGAGGAACAATTCCTGGTTTTTTATGTCGGGAATCAAATTGGTTTCAGTCAAGGCGTAAATATCAAAGGGAAGAGAATGCGATTGACGTAGGACAGCATTGGTTTTAGAGCGAAGACCTCTTACATTCTGGTAGTAAAATGTAAGAGGGATGTTGTGGGGTGGAGATGTATGGCGGGATGGTTTAAGTGCTAACAAGGAAGGCACGTTATGAACGAAAAAATTTATCGTGGTCAGCTCGGCTTCGCTGTAGGTGTGAGACTCGCTTAGATTAAACGTAGTGGCCGAATGCAGAAAGGCCGTCTGCTACTTTCTGAGGGGATATGCTAAAAATCTCATGGTACTCGTACCTGACATAAAGGTTCCTGAGACGGTAGGGAGGCCTTCCTGCTGGATGGATACCATGACGCTGGTTTTGATCTTCCCTTCGTAGCAGACCGAGTCCGATTTGTCATGTAGATAGGCGAGAAAGAGACGAATGTTTTCATATATCTTTCTCTCTCTAAGCCTAGAGAGTGCATAGCGACTTTCTGTAGTTCCATTGGTTTGCTGGGTTAGTTTAACTGTGGGGGGAAAAAGAGGATCAAGAATAGGGGCAGTGGAGGAGGGAGATGGAGATTCGTGGTTGGATATGGAGTTGGGCGACGGATAAGATGTTGGGTTTAGGGTATGGGAGGTTTTTTAAGCTTATCGTTACGTTTATTTTTAAAATTTTGGTTGTCGTCGACACGTGGGTGATACTTATCTTCCCAGGTTTAGTGGCCTTACCGAGGGAAGTGGGGAACAACCATGAATATTTGGTTGGGATGCTGATTTTAAAGCTGCAGGAACTATTGGAGTACCATCGATGCAGACAGAATCGGGCTTATCGTACAAGTAAACAATGTAAAGTCGCACGTATTGATATAGCCGACGCTACTTTGGTTTGTTGGGTGAAGCTCAACACTCAGACTTGTTGTAGTTGTCGAGTTTTTGAAGACATTGTTTCCATTCCGAGGATGTCCAGGAAATACCAAATCGAGAAATTGTCGCCTCGGTTTTCGGTAGATCGATTGCGATTACTTGAGTTGGAGATGGGGAGTGAGCTCTTGGTAACAGCGACTCAGAAAGTTCGATGTTCTGTTGTTTAGCCGACCAGGTGAACTCAGCACCTTTTGCTCTGCGTGCATACAGGAGGCCTGTTACCTGCGAGAAGTTTGGATAAAACTGATTGTAATAGTTAAGTTTACCTTCCAGCTTCCAGCTCCTTTAAGTTCGAAGGTTTCGGCATCAAGGTGTTTCTCGGAGGGGCTGCAAGTAATCTAGCTCTCCTTTAGCGAAAGTACACTTCTTTTTATTGCACCGGAACCCACTACTCTGCAACAGCTCGAAAACTCCTTCTAAAATTTGTAAATGCTCCCTATCATTTATGCCTGACACGACGATGTCGTTTAAATAAACAACTACGGGCAAGCTGGCAAACAGTTGTTCCATAAAATTTTGGAACTCCCCTGGTGCACTGCTGATTCCAAATGGTAATTGCCGCCAGTTCCTTTAATGCGTCATCTAACTCAATCTGGAGATAAGCATGCGGCACGTCGATTTATGTAAGCGAAGCCAAGAAGGCCTTTGAAGTTAGTGTCGTCTGCTTCCTTTAGGTTTTCGAAAGTATTTCCTTAAAAATTTTCTTCGACTACGCGATATTGCCTCGCATTCACACAGTATGTGTGTTTTGTCCTCAATAGCTTGTAGATAACAGCAGAATCTCCAAATATCCGTACCTGACAATTTGAGCCTCTTTGCGTGTTGCTGCTGGAGGCAGTACCCTGTCAGGATCCTTATTACTGTCCTAACCTTATCCCTGTTTAATTTTATTAACTTCCTAGTTCAGTCTTCTTCGGATTTCTTTGTTCTGTTCTGTCCATGTCAAGGGACAGCAAAAAATTCTGCCCATACTACCGTCTAGGCCCTATCTTACTGCTTCCTCTTAAGTGCGGGCACATGTAATCGCCTATTGGTGCACAAAATATGACGGCTGCTCTTCTGGCCAAAATGAGGGGACGTTAGCTATCTTGGTCTATCTATAGCCGTCACCGTCTATGTCTTCAACGAAGCTAAGTATCGAGGTGCCATACTGGATAACACACTTCTTAACTTCATAACTTATCACATCGGTAGCTTCCAAGGCGCCACGCCGTTGGTATTCTAACAGCACAACAGTGTTTTCAGCAAGACGCTTGGCTATTCCTCTAATTGTACACGACTATAATTCAACGCATTCTTTTCTTGCGTCAGTACTTAGTGAAATAAACTTTAATCCAAATACGACACTATTGCTTTCATCAGACTCCAAACAACCTGTCTAGGAAGCAGAAGAGCTTTCCTTAAAATGGTTGGGTCAGATGCTAAGCAGTCCAGTGCCAGTAGCCTCGCGGAGCTTATGAGATCCGCCGTTGGCCTATTTTGGTTTCTTGCGGCGCTGGGCTTTTGCCATAGCCTCCCATAGCTCCCTTTAGACCTGTGCTCGAATACTTAAAACTGCCTTTAAAGGAAGCTGTACACCAAGTAAGTCATAATGACAAAATTGAAGCTGCCAATGATCCGTATTTGAGATGCATCTTCTCACCGGCAACCGCCAAAGACGTCCCCCATTGACAGACAGTATTAGCATCCCAGGTTTCACCACGTGGCGGTAAGAGGAGACTTGATGGGCGGAGGCTTGAGTGCCAACTTGTGTCTTCAAAAAAAGCTTAATTACCCCTAAGAACCCAAATGTATTCTTAGGAATCTAACCCCGAATACGACGGCATCACACAATATAGTCAAGGACCTAAGTGCCCGATTTAGTTCTCGTACGAGCTACAAAATTTCTCTGCTCTCCTGTGGCTTTGTAGCCATATAGCACTGTAGCGCTACAGCGCTGTACCTCTGTTACCTTGCAGCCCTGAAGCTCTGCAGCCTTGTAGCTCTAGATTTGTAGCCCTGTTGCTCCGTAAGTTTTTTTAGCCCTGTAGCCCTACAGCCCTGTAGCCCTGTAGCCCTGTAGCCTTGTAGCCCTGTAGCCCTGTAGCCCTGTAGCCCTGTAGCCCTGTAGCCTTGTAGCCCTGTAGCCCCCTAGCCCTGTAGCCCTGTAGCCCTGTAGCCCTATAGCCCTGTAGTCCTGTAGCCCTGTAGCCCTGTAGCCCTGTAGCCCCCTAGCCCTGTAGCCCTGTAGCCCTGTAGCCCTGTAGCCCTGTAGCCCTGTAGCCCTGTAGCCCTGTAGCCCTGTAGCCCTGTAGCCCTGTAGCCTTATAGCCCTGTAGTCCTGTAGCCCTGTAGCCCTGTAGCCCTGTAGCCCTGTAGCCCTGTAGCCCTGTAGCCCTGTAGCCCTGTAGCCCTGTAGCCCTGTAGCCCTGTAGCCCTATAGCCCTGTAGCCCTGTAGCCCTGTAGCCCTGTAGCCCTGTAGCCCTGTAGCCCTGTAGCCCTGTAGCCCTGTAGCCCTATAGCCCTGTAGCCCTGTAGCCCTGTAGCCCTGTAGCCCTGTAGCCTTGTAGCCCTGTAGCCCCCTAGCCCTGTAGCCCTGTAGCCCTGTAGCCCTGTTGCCCTGTAGCCCTATAGCCCTGTAGCCCTGTAGCCCTGTAGCCTTGTAGCCCTGTAGCCCTGTAGGCCTGTAGCCCTGTAGTCCTGTAGCCCTGTAGCCCTGTAGCCCTGTAGCCCTGTAGCCCTGTAGCCCTATAGCCCTGTAGCCCTGTAGCCCTGTAGCCCTGTAGCCCTGTAGCCCTGTAGCCCTATAGCCCTGTAGCCCTATAGCCCTGTAGCCCTGTAGCCCTGTAGCCTTGTAGCCCTGTAGCCCTGTAGGCCTGTAGCCCTGTAGCCCTGTAGCCCTGTAGCCCTGTAGCCCTGTAGCCCTGTAGCCCTGTAGCCCTATAGCCCTGTAGCCCTATAGCCCTGTAGCCCTGTAGCCCTGTAGCCTTGTAGCCCTGTAGCCCTGTAGGCCTGTAGCCCTGTAGCCCTGTAGCCCTGTAGCCCTGTAGCCCTGTAGCCCTGTAGCCCTGTAGCCCTGTAGCCCTGTAGCCCTGTAGCCCTGTAGCCCTGTAGCCCTGTAGCCCTGTAGCCCTGTAGCCCTATAGCCCTGTAGCCCTGTAGCCCTGTAGCCCTGTAGCCCTGTAGCCCTGTAGCCCTGTAGCCCTGTAGCCCTGTAGCCCTGTAGCCCTGTAGCCCTGTAGCCCTGTAGCCCTGTAGCCCTGTAGCCCTGTAGCCCTGTAGCCCTGTAGCCCTGTAGCCCTGTAGCCCTGTAGCCCTGTAGCCCTGTAGCCCTGTAGCCCTGTAGCCCTGTAGCCCTGTAGCCCTGTAGCCCTGTAGCCCTGTAGCCCTGTAGCCCTGTAGCCCTGTAGCCCTGTAGCCCTGTAGCCCTGTAGCCCTGTAGCCCTATAGCCCTGTAGCCCTATAGCCCTGTAGCCCTGTAGCCCTGTAGCCTTGTAGCCCTGTAGCCCTGTAGGCCTGTAGCCCTGTAGCCCTGTAGCCCTGTAGCCCTGTAGCCCTATAGCCCTGTAGCCCTATAGCCCTGTAGCCCTGTAGCCCTGTAGCCTTGTAGCCCTGTAGCCCTGTAGGCCTGTAGCCCTGTAGCCCTGTAGCCCTGTAGGCCTGTAGCCCTGTAGCCCTGTAGCCCTGTAGCCCTGTAGCCCTGTAGCCCTGTAGCCCTGTAGCCCTGTAGCCCTGTAGCCCTGTAGCCCTGTAGCCCTGTAGCCCTGTAGCCCTGTAGCCCTGTAGCCCTGTAGCCCTGTAGCCCTGTAGCCCTGTAGCCCTGTAGCCCTGTAGCCCTGTAGCCCTGTAGCCCTGTAGCCCTGTAGCCCTGTAGCCCTGTAGCCCTATAGCCCTGTAGCCCTGTAGCCCTGTAGCCTTGTAGCCCTGTAGCCCTGTAGGCCTGTAGCCCTGTAGCCCTGTAGCCCTGTAGCCCTGTAGCCCTGTAGACCTGTAGACCTGTAGACCTGTAGCCTTGTAACCTTCTAGCCCTGTAGCCGTCTGACATTGCAGCTCTGAAGGTCTGTAACCATGTAGTCCTGTAGATTTGTAGTACCGTAGTTCCGCAACTCTGCACCCCTTATGCTATAGCAACCCTTTTCCTCTGAAACTTTGAGTTTTCATAGCTCAAATTTTCGCAAATCACCATATCTCACCGTTGACAGTGCAACATCACTTTACCTTCTGGGGTATAACCAAACCTACAAACTTATCATCAATTCAATAGGAGAATCTCGCTTTCAAAGTTTCAACGACCTCCACCTACTTAATCCGAATCTCATTTAAACTATTCACCTTTTTCCCCCAACACAATCTGTCATAAAAGTTATACTCGTATGTTAAGCCGAATCTACACATTCACATAAATCCGTTTACCCTCTCTGCTTATCTCTATTGCCCACTTATGAATGGCGACTATGAATTACAAGTCCCAAACCTTTCTAACAATCAAAATACTCATCAACGCGCTTATCATCGACCGGCTTACGCAAATACTCATGTCAGGCGTTATCACTTGCATCACGCACTTAACTCGTATAAAGCATTGACGTACAATTGATTTTCTATGCTAATAACGGTACAAGTGTTAAAACCTTCACACAATTGAATTTTATAACATCCCTGAACATGGTCTGAACCGTGAACTCCAACAACGACAAACAAGCCATTGACAGCGCGTTTTCGGCTTGGGCAAATAAAACTGAAAATGTCCATAAACGTAACGACTTTCGGCACTGATGTCCGTCATAAAATGTAATCGGTGCGTTAGACAGGTAAACCCAGGGCCCCACTGACAAGCAATGGTGGTGTGGACCGAGTTCTCGTATCCGGGAAAATGAACATTCTGAAGTGTGGTTAGGTAGAGACGGAACCTCCAGAAGGACCGGCACCGAATGTTATTAGTTCATTAAACTCTGTGGCAGCTGATTGACATGGATGAGGGTATCCTTCCGTCGTGCATGAGTTTGCTCATCAATGACATAATTTGGTGATACTTTGAGCCATTTACCGGAAATAGATTAGTTGGGGCACAGGGAACTTTACCCAAGGAACAGACCATGCATTATAATTCGAAAGGATTCTTGATTACTTAACAGAACCGTTATCAGTGAGTTATCAATTGGGGATGGCATCAGGCTTTCCTTGAAGTGATTTCGTGAAACATTTGCGAGTTAATCGGGTGGAGAACGGGTCTATGGTAATGTGAATGATGTGAACTAGTTGAGGATTGAGTGTGGAACACTTTATTGTGATTGATCACTGGTGAAGAAGGAGTACATACTTGTGATGAATTGGGGTAACTATTTCTAGGAATTGCCGTAAATGTGAGAGGAAGCATTTACGAGTATTTATGGAAATTGATGGAAATATTTTTCAATCGATATGAACTCGATGCCTAATTGAGATCCTTTGCAATTTGGATACGAGTATTGGAGGTGTGTGATTCGTTTGGATTCCGTATGACGAATAGAAGCAGTGGGTCTGATTCAAATGGGGAACATGAGTACTCTGTCGTAAACTCCTGCTTTGCACAAGGTGAATGGATTCCTTTCCTAAAAGACTTTAAAATTTTGTGTGAGCCGTGTTCAGACTATACGCCCGTCCCCAAATTGGAGTTCATTTGATGAACCATTTCCAAACCCTTATGAATCCAGCAGTAAGCAGCACCTTTCATTACCAATGAACAGTGAAATTCCTACAATTACAGTAGGATACGTTGGGCACACTTCACCAGAGCATTGACGAGAGCACAGGTACCTCAGACAAATGGATCGGTACCGATACACTGACAACAAAGACTCATTCCGCAACGCAACCATTGACGCACTCCATCGACACAAGAGTAGACTCCTGACAAGACCAAAAACCTTGTACAAATATTTGATGTCTGTCCGACATAACCCGGAGATCATGGCACTGCAGTTGACGATCAAAAACCTCCAAAGAACATTACAGGGCTTCTGTAAGTTTGTATTGGAACAACAAAATTCGGGCTGTAAACACCAGCAACCCGAATATGTTCACGCAAATAAATAAAATATTTCGGAGGAAAGATCAAAACGACCATTCTTGTCTTAAAATCGCGAGAACGACTGACAACGAACACATACTTTGGCGGCAGGCATAGATCCAGGAGAAGGTGGCGATGATGACAACTTCTCTATTTGAAGGAGCCTGATGTCATGTTGTGAGGAAATGGGTTTAAAAAATTTGGTGTCGTCAGTATAGAGAGAAAGTGCTGAGTGGTGAATGACCCTGTCAAGATCGTAAATGGTTAGGATGAAAAGAAGTGGACCTAGGTGACTACCTTGAGGAACACCTGAAGTGGCCAAGAAAGGGGCCGATAGGGCAGACCTGAAACGAACACTATAAAAACGATTAACCAGGTAAGAGGATATCCATTTTAGCAAAATGGGTTCAAGGCCCAGGATAGACAATTTGAACAGGATTAGTTTATGCGATACGAGTATCTTGTCAAAAGCCTTACTGAAATCAGTCGTTATAACATCAACTTTTAGCTCGTATATGGATATCAATCAGTCGTTCTAGAGTTTTCAGAAGGAAAAATTATAGACTTATAGGTCTGAGGTCTTTTGGGACAACATGAGAACATTTTCCGGCTTTGGGAATGAAAGCTACATTGACTTCTCTCCATGACAGTGGAATGTGGATCAGTTCTACACAGCTCATCATGATATTCTCTAGCGTAGGCAGAATAATATCTGAGGATCTCTGTAGCTCGGCAGGTATTATCCCGTCTGGACCAGCAGGCTTGTATGGTATGAAACTATGGAGCGCCCAAAGCAGGTTGTCTATTGTGATCAGACCATGAATTTTGGTCCCGGTTGCAGTAGGTCTGTTTGGGTTGCTACGGGCCGCGAATTGGGAGCCATCTGGAAAGTGGAAGTCCAGTAGCAGGTTGAGTGATTCATCACTTGAGGTTGTCCAAGAGCCATCGGCTTTTTTCAGACAGCTAGGCATCATAGTATTTGATTTGTAGAGAAGTTTCCGTGATTTTGTCACAGAAAGACTTCCAGGATTGTCGCTGTGCCTTCCTCCGTTCTTTTTTTTTATATTTTGAGGGATTCTTTCTATGAGTCCCAGTCAGTCACTTTTCTTGTGCATTTTGCTACGTTGAAAATATTTCTGCAAGTGTTTCTGAGCAGTCCCAGAGCTGATGTCCACCAGTCCAGCTTTTCCTTGCCTCTAGGTGGAATAAGAGGGCAGTAAGCGGCCATAGCCTGATTGAGAGCCAGAGTGAATTCCCTGACTTTCATGTCAAGCTCATTGGTGTCACACGGTGAACTTGAGAGTTCGGAGTTTCTGACAGCATTCCTCTGTATTTTGGCCAATCAATTTTCCGGTAGTTCCGAAATGCTGTTTGGCTGGAGGGGAGCATCACTCGGGCTGAATTGGATGTGTCTGTGGTCTGAAAAATAGTGTTCAGACGATACCATCCAGTTCGTTAGCATTAGAGTGATGTTGTCGGAGACAAGAGTGATATCTAGTACTTACTGTCGGTTTCTAGTTATAAAAGTGGGCTCATTGCCAATGTTGCAAATAAAGAGGTTAGTATTTATAATGTAGTCAAAAAGTGACTCACCTCTATCGTTCATGTCGGTACTGGCCCATTCTGTGTGATGAGCGTTAGCGTCGCATCCGATGATGAGGCCAGTTTTTTACCTTCCACCCTCCAGTACCACCCTTTCTAGGTTATCACCAGGGAGAGGACCTACATGATCGTGGCCAAGGTATGCCAATGCCAGCCAGTAGGTGCAGTCTTTAATCTGGCAACGGTTAAGTCGGGGTCGCTGAGATTTATAAGTAAAAATGCATTAAGGCTACGTTTCACTAATATACAAGGTCTGTCTACCTTTGTCTCTTGTATAGAGGGGAGTGTACGCGGGTGTCCTAAGTCCACGAACCACGAATTCTATGTACAATCCATGGTTCCTGGATTAGGATAACGTCTTCTGCGTTTTTTGAAAGAAGCAGAATGAGTGCGGGCGAAGCCTTTTTTGAGTGAATGAAATTAATCTGGAGAAACCGTATCATTGCTACAATTGTCCAGAGTAGCCTCTACCACGGTGCTGTTTAGGTACCGGTAAACGTTGGTTTTAAATGTTTGAAGGTTATAATGACTAGGAAATAAGGAGCTAGGTAGGGCATTCCATAAGCGTGTTGTACGGCTTAGGAACGAATCACGATATTTTAGAGTACGGCCGAAAGTGGACTTGGTGAGCATTCATAGCGAGACGGGGATTACGGTTAAAAGTTTGAAGGGGCGGAATGTTACTAGCGATCTCTATGGAGCAATGGTGGTGGAAATATTGATAAAACAGAGTGAGACGAGACATTACGTCGGTGTTCGAGGGTGTCCATTGTTTGAGTGATATTAGTATCACCAATTAGTTTTATCGTACGGGTTTGAATCCTATCTAGCTGGTGCAGAGATGTTTTGGGTGCACCCGACCAGATGAGGGAATTGTACTCCAATTTCGGGTGGATAAGCTCCTTATCTACTGTGGTCAGATCAGATCAGATTTCTTACATCGTTTGAGAAAACCTACGCATTTCGCAGCATTTTTGGCGACATCGAATATGTGATCATTCTAACGTAAGTTGTCATTGAAACACCGAGAATGGAAAGTTTATCGGTTTCGGCGATGCAAGTGCCATCCATGGATAATGGCTGGGTATTTGAATTTCGCTTTAATGACAGCAGACAGCATTGTGTTTTGGAAGCATTAAATTCCACTCTGTTGTTAGTTCCTTAATTCGTTATGCTGTTGATATCGGAATTTAATGAGCTTAACATACGCTGCTGTTCCCGTTCTATAGCAGAAGAATAGAGACGTGAGTCTGGGAACGAATATGGAAAGCAGTGAGTACTGTCCTCAGTAAAGGAATATATTGGATTAGAAGTAGCATTCAAGAGATCATTGATGAAAATTAAAAAGAGTGTCGGGGACAGAACAGAGCCCTAGGGCACACCAGCATTTATTTTGTGAATATCAGATTTGAATCCGTCCAAGACAATTTGAATTGAGCGTTCGGAAAGATAATTTCTAATCCACTGAAGAAGAGAGTCATCGATCCCAAGAGCACGCATTTTCGACAATAGAGCCTGATGCCAAACTCTGTCAAATGCCTTAGAAATATCAAGTGCAACTATCTTGCTTTCGCCAGATTGATGTACGCTTTGGTTCCACTTTTCGGTGAGACATGCCATCAAATCACCACTGGACCTGTTGCTACGAAAACCATATTGCCGGTCATTGAGAAGTTTTCGTGTATCCAGATATTTCATGAGCTGACGGCTTATCAGCGTTTCCATGACCTTGGAAAGAAGGGACGTAAGTGCAATGGGTCTGTAGGAGGAGAGAGAAGAAGATTCGCCTTTTTTTGGGACGGGCTGGAAAAATGCTGTTTTCCACCTGCTCGGAAAGAGTCCTAAAGAGTAGGACCGATGAAAAAGCTTTCGCAATGGTTTTGCCAGTGAAGAAGAACACCTCTTTAGGAGAAGGGGAGATATGCCATCTGGACCAGCGGATTTATTCATGTTGAGATCTTTAAGTACTCTTGCTACTACACGAGTGCGAAAGTGGATTCGTCCAACTGTAGATTCGACGCACTCAAGTGTAGGCGGGGACAAAGCACAATCTGGAAGTGTTGAGCTAGCCGCAAAGTGTGCAGCAAGCAGATTGGCCTTGTCCAAAGAGCTGGCAGCTGGAATGCCAGAATGGAATGAGCATTGGGATGGGGGATGAGGTAGAATTTCTCATGTTCTTGGCGAATGACCAAACATTTTTAGTGCCTTTGGTTTTTGCCTCAGTTTGTGGTCGTATTGGAATTTCACACGCTGGAGAAAGTTGCAATGACGTTGCAGTCATTTCTGGCTCGTTTAAACTTTGGGTTGGTGTTGTTGGACCGAAAAAAACACTTCTCTAACCCTGGCAGCCTCTTTACAGCTCAAGTCGTACCATGCCTTTTCTTTCAATGAGATGTTATAGAGAAAACATAACGACCAGTTAAATTTCCTTCGGAAGGTGCTACCTCCGCTCCAGTTGGCTTTCTCGTATTGCCATACGGTTCTTTTAGGGATCTTTTCTCTAACTGTGTGGTCGGTGTACGAGAAATTAGCTGATTTGACACAATGGTCCGACGAGCCTAGAGGGGAGAGCACATCAACAGAGCACTTAAACGAGTCCAGGGTGTTGGCGGTATGACTATCAACGTCAGGTATTCATTTACAAACTGGGTTAAGTTAATTTCCGCAGCGAAGATCTCAACACACCGTCCTTCGGGTGTTGTCTGTCCAGAATGTTGAATTCACCCAGAATTGTGTGTATTGAAATCGCCCGTAATATCGATTTCAGTATGAAGGTACAGGCATACAATTCGTTCCTTGGGTAGACAGCGCATCAAACTCGTTAAAGGTCGAGTTGCTGTCCAGTTTGGGACTTCTGTAAATAAAGCAGTAGTGGTCCTCTGATCGTATAGATCAGAGAAGATACCGACAGCTTAATTTTCACCTCGGATAGATACGAGTCGTCGCTATCCATTTCTGAAAAGGATATTGACGCTCCAGGATCTGAGGTTGTGTTTGGTGGTGTCTCCGTTAAAGGAGGAGGAGGTTGCTTATCAGCATCCACCTCACCCTTTTTGTAGACCCTTAGGTGTATAGATTCGAATCCGAACCGAATCATGCCTTTTGTCTGCGCCAGGGGGTTAAGCGATTCCTTACTGACCACGATTAAAGCGCATCTATAAGAACCCTTTAGTACCTCCAGTTTCATGACTTTCCAGTCATGAGTCGAAAGGGTCGGATTACTGATCCTGATGATTTCCAGAATGCTTTCTGGAGAGGAAGGTTCGGCTGGAATCCAGGTACGAGTTTGAGGTCTGCTAGGGATGTCCTCCTTAGATACGACCTCGAGTTTTGCATTTGGCCAAATCTCTCCTAAACCACCTATGACCTTAGTGAAGAGATCGAGAGATCTGTGATTGGAACATGCGATGAGCTTGACGTGGCCTTGGTGCCAGCCAGCGTCGATTGTGATAGGAGATGGTCCGGGGTTTTGCCGCAAAATGGCCCAGAAGTTGCTCGAAAGCTTCAGCTTGACCAGGGGTTAAACAACCGTCGGTATCGTTCCTATCCATTACCGCTATTATTATTGCGCCCTTTAGGACTTCGCTGAAAAACCTCAGAGATGTGCTGTTGGATGGCCAAGGGGTTTTGGCGCTGTGGGTTTTGGACCTCTTGGGAATCGGCACAGTTTCCTCCCACAATCTCTGTCGCTTGGAGGAGTGTATTGTTGAAATATATTCAGATGCCTTGGGATCTGGCATATATGTACTCGTAAATGTTGGTCTGGCCAGAACCAAAGGGGCTTTTGATTGTACAATGAGACTATTTTATAGCAGCCAAGTCGAGGCGAGGTTATTTGCTACATATGGCTCTTATCCGGCCTATGCTTGTAAAGGGTGATTTTTTACTGTGTGGTTTTTCAGTGTTCTGTTTTTGACAGCTCACGCGTAATTCGTGTCAAAGTCAAACACATGGTCAGTTAGCATTGCCATTTCACCATGGAAAGACTACCACCCGAACGACGTTTACAAATTAATGAATTTTATTACCCAAATTCGTGCTCTGTGAATAATGTTTTTCGCGAACTTCGACCATTTTACCGTCATAATCGACCTACTGAACAAGTAATTCAAACCATTTTGACCAAATTTCACACCAATTTCACGCTATTGCACATCAAGCCACCTACCCGTATGCGTAGAGTGCGTACAGAGGAAAATATTGCTGCTGTATCCGCGTGTAAGTCCGTGATTTGTCCATTCATCGCCGTTCGCAGCAATTGGGATTGTGTAACTCGACTACGTGGAAGGTTTTACGCTTGACGCCTTTAGACTATTTTTTATGGAGATACGTCAAATCACTCATCTACGCCGATAAACCAACGTCAATTGCGTATTTGATGACAACAACGTGTTATTAGCGACATAACAAGACTATTACATTCGATATTCCCTCTACACAGGCTACACAGTAATCCAAATATCCTTCGGCTACATCTCACACTCAAAAATTCCTTCAAGCTCTTAGACTATATGAAAGGAAGCAATCAGCAGAAGTTACCGGAATCAAGACTTCGGAGTGGTTCGAAACAGCATCAGGAGTAAGACAAGGTAGTGCACTTAGCCCGAATCTCTTTGCCATGTACATGGAAGACCTTGTAGACTTTCTTTCTGACGGAATTGGAACTGCTTGATAAACGCTCCTTTGTTCGCAGACGATGTGGGAATCTTTGCACATCCACCAGACTCCTTACAACAAATGATTAATCGTCCTGATTTGCTATTTATGGAATCTTATCGTAAACCTTGACAAATCCAAAAATAATAAGATTTAAAAAAGGGATCTCTTGGCAGAAACAAGAACTGGCATTTCAATGGACAATTCATGAAACAATACAGGTATCATGGAGTGGTTATATTGTAACTTGTCATCTCAAAATAGAACCTCACTTAAAAGACAAACTAATAAAAGCAAAAACTGCCATAGGCGCAACATGGAAGAGATATTTTAAAAATAACCTCATCAACCATTCCGTCAAGTACAAGGTTTTTCAAGCCGTAGCCGAATCAATAATGATGTTTGCATCACAATCTGTATCCCCTAGATACAGAAACCGTGGTGAAGCTGTTAAGGTATTTCAACAAAAGTAACTTCAGTTTACCGGGTACAACGCCCAAATATGTATGTTGAAATTGAAATTCTTGTATTCTTTTATTTCAATGTCATGATTCGAAAAATTCATGTAGGCGTCTTCACTTATATGTTAGTGAATTCCCGGAATTTCAGGAGCTGGTTTAATATTCTTCAGCACTTTCGCCTTCGCCGTCATCAGAGTCCATGCATGATAAACATAAAAACAGGACTATCACCATTATTCATCAAAACCTAGGAAATGCGTGCGGACTACCTCATTAAAGTTTTAGGGATGCCTGATGGCGTACTTCAAAAAATCATTGCAATGAGGGTAATTGAAAGGAGAACACTGTGGTATAAAATATTAGAGGAGCTTTCAACGTATTGCGGAATATGGGACTGGAAGATACTCCTGTAATATGCCCTATAATCTCATTGCAGAAGTGGACGAACAGTACAGAGAACTATGGCTACGTCATCAGTACATAGATCTAAATAATTTTAAAACATAATTTGTGTCATTACATCAACAATAACAATAGTAAAGAATTTATATCGACTTTATTTAAAATGAGAGTAAAACCGGTACGCTTAATCATATCCCGCAACGGCCTGACTTACCAACCTACTGTTGCCTTTGTGAAGTATCGGAGAGGTAATATATTATGCATCTTATTGGCAGATGCTACAGAAGCATCAGTCTTCTTAATATCGCCACAAGATCTTATCTGCTGCATTGTGTGAACGTCTGAAGCTGTGCGTCAACAATTTGATTGGTCCGTATCAGTGTGGCTTCAGGCCAGGAAAGTCCACCATCGGCCAAATATTCATACTTCGAAAAATCTTGGAAAAAAAAACCCATGAGCTCCGAATCGATACGCACCATCTATTCATCGATTTTAAGGCCGCATATAACAGCATCTATAGAGGCGAACTTGACAGAGTAATGTCTAGCTTTGGTATCCCTGCCAAACTCATGCATTTGTGCATAAAGAATGTATGCTGATCCATCAAGGTCAGTAAAGAACTCACCGAGACCGTTGATGTCAAACAAGGATTTAGACAAAGCGATGCCTGGTCATGCGGTTTGTTTATTCTTGTAAGAATAGTGCAAGCCTCAGACCTTAATAAACCCAGTCCTGTTGTATAGCGCAGAGGCATGGATTTATCAAAAAAGGATGAGAGTACTCTTAGCTACTTTGAGAAGAAAATTCTTCGGGTGATTTTCGGTTCCGTCTGCATAGACGGTGAATGAAGAGGGCGATACATACAATGACATCGACTTAGCCAGAAGACTGAAGGTCCAACTTTTGAGATGGCTGGGTCATGCTCCGGTCCGAAAATCTTCGAATCCGCGCCCGGGGTCGCAGCAGACGAAAACCGCCACGCGACTTCAACCAACTTAGCGTGCGAAACAGAAGGCAGATAGAGCACCAGAAACTGTAGCGCCACCTTAAGTAGCATGTTTCTCGTTATGGAAAAATCGAAAAGCCTCATGGATTGGTCTTTGAAGATCAATTTTTCGATCGTCCGCATAAAGATGCTCGTTAGAACGATTTGAATATAGGGGATGAATTGCTCGAATATTAGCTCGAGAACCACATAGAAAATAACTTTGACCATTTTAGCCGTTTCATTCGCCGGAGCGCGGGCACATATATGACTAATGTTAGAGTGTATCGTGTAAATACGAAGTCATTCATTAATCAATGCGAACCCGAAGACAAAGCGGGGCAAGCTCTTATGATACTCTTGTCGATCAGATCTCTCCGGTACTTTACATCTTCTACAGGGTGAATGACTCTAACTCCAACTTTTTAAAATGCTATAATTTTTTTATTTTTTGATAAATTTAATTGTGCCAAAGCAAAAAATGTTGTCCACCTTTGGCGCGAATAATGGCCTTGAGACGGCCGAAGAAAGCATCGCACGCTGCACGCAAGTGGCTCTGCGGTATTTTGGCCCATTCCCGGCGAAATGCTTATTTGAGGTGGTCCAAACTTTGGTATTTTTTAGTGCCAACCTTCGCCTTCAAAATACTCCAGACAGAGAAATCCAATGGATTTGCATCCGGAGAATTTGCAATCCATTGTGTCGAAGAAATGAAATTTGGAATATTGTTTTTTAACCAATCTTGGTTGACGCGTGAAATGATTGTTTGCCCAAGGCTTCATTACTGCCTCTAAGACAGTTTCACGGTATATGAACGCATTAATTTTGACGCCACGGTCCAAAAATACGAGCGGAGAGCGAGAATCGGCGGTTATGGCGGCCCAAACCATCACCATCGGTGCTGCCTGCTTTCTGGTGGCCGTCCGAAGGTGTAAATTTTCGAAGGACCTCTCTGGCAAATAAACTCGGTCATTTTGTTTGTTGACATATTGCTCGATAACAAATGGCGACTCATCGGAAAAAACCAAATTCGGCAACTCGCCATTTTCGTGCAAGCGCGGCCTCACTCATCCACATTCTTTTCCGTGGTTCTTCAAAATCCTAGAAGGGTGGTGAACAGCCATGGTTCCATCAGCCATTGATGCACCCTCCTAGTATCTTGAAGGATCAACCACAACAGGTAGGACGGACGGTCCGTTGAAGTAATTATTTGGAGGAAGGCGCGAGACCAGCGTCCAGCCATTCACAAAGTCGTCGGCTCTTGCCCTTGTGTTGTGTTGTCTTTCCTATCGGGTAGTTTCCTTAGCCTTAGAAGGCATCTCCGCTCCATCACGGTCTCTCCTGCCCGATCCGCTTTTTGCCCCACTCGTTCACTTTATGTCCGTTATCTCCTTGGAGAAGTACGAGTATATTAGCGGGAAGAATTGGTTGGTTCTTGAACTCTGTCTTTCTGCTTTTATGCTTGTCGGACGGGGCAACCAATAGATCCACGAGAAGAAGAGACAGGAGTCTCGGTAGAATGACGAACGGTCGCGTTAAGCCGAATGCTGTACGTCTAGAGCCAGATGGATGGTCTGGAACCCTCTGCGTATGATAAATACATAAAGCGGTGACGGACGGTCACCACCTTAAAATAAAATAAAAGTGTAACAAAAAAAAAACGTCCTTGTAAAGAATGGACCCCTAGTTGCGCGCCCCTCATTTAATTAGTTCTTGACAAGAGGATTCGCCGGGATGTCATCGTTTAGTTTTTCATTGGGCAGCACTCCAGATGTAGAATTCCCTCTCCTGTGCCCGGCTCTTGATTAGTTCCATTAGTTCCTTGTTTCGCCCTCACTGTACACCACCCGATCATTATCAAAAACGGATAATGATTAGGATCTATAATGCGAGTAGACCATATATTGTTGGCAAATCATTTTTTTCCTTTTTTTATCTTTTGGGAAGGACTGGTGTTGCATTCAGCCTGAATGCGACCCCAAAGAACGATCGTAAAGGGAAATATTAGCTCGGTCCAAAGGGAAATCCCAATCTTGGAGAAAATTTCCCTAGATTTGGGAAATAAGAAACAAACACGAATATGTGGGTTGGTGAGAGACTGGAAACAACGGAGGTCCAATGCACGGTGGCACAATCAGCAAATTTGCAGTGCGCTGCACACAAAGACCAAAATTAGCCCGTTGCACTCATCTGAACGGATGTCTGAATGTGTATATAGGTGGGACCTACGGATCGAGCTAATATCGGTGGGATAGGGTTAATCAATTCTTGGTTGACCATCAAAAAGTAAAGAACAAACAAAAAAAATAAATTTAACAAAAGAAAAGCAAAATAAAAGGAAGAGAAAAAACGGAAAAAGTACGAGAGGCTTTGACAAAAGGATAGGATATATCCTGGTATGCCAAAAGTGAGCAGGAAACAGAGACGAAGTCAGGACTGACGGAACAGTCATAAGCACAGGAATTCTAGAAGAAAGCAAGATAAGTAGCATTCTTTCTTCGAGACAATTTCACCTCGCGTTACCCCGGGCGAATCCTTCTTAGTGGCACCTTCAGTACCACCGTATGCAGTACAGTTTGTGGTTGCCGCCTATCGGCTTTTACGATCTATTGTTTTGCCAACCCTCCACAAATAAAGCGTGCGCTTTTATAAAGTGACAAAAAGTTTATAGTCTATTTTTTTTCAACAGAATATTGTACGCCACCCTTTACGATTTGGTTGCCGCATACGGATTTGCACTTCCACTTAACACCCAGTCTTCACGAGACATATTTACGAGGGTTGGCTGAAAAGTTTCCGACCGAACAATGATACAAGACATTTTTTCTGAAATGTTTTTTTTTTTATTTTTCTACATAGTCTCCTTGTAACTCTACACACTTCTCCCAGCGATGCTCCCATCTCTCTAACTTGTCCAAATAGTACTTGGCGTTTTTCTCTGCAAAATAATTGTTCTCGAAGGTGATTGCCTCCTCATTTGGTGAAAATCTCTGTCCTCCAAGCGCAGTTTTTAGATGAGGGAACAAAAAGAAGTCGCTTGGGGCTAGATCTGGTGAATAAGACGGATGGTCAAGCAGTTCAAACCGTAATTCATGGATTTTCGCCATGGCAACCGGCGCGTTGTCTTGGTGAAACAGGATTTTCTTTTTCTGCAAATGTGACCGTTTTTCCACAATTTCTGCCTTCAGCTTGGCAAGTAATGATGCGTAGTATGCTCCTGTAATGGTTTTCCCTCTTTGAAGATAATCGATTAAGATAACTCATTACATTACTATCCCAAAAAACAGTCGCCATCACTTTACCAGCCGAAAAAACTGTTTTTGCTTTTTTGGAGCCGGCTCACCCTTTGTAGTCCACTGTTTTGACTGAATTTTTGTTTCGGGCGTATAATGGTGTATCCAAGTTTCATCTACAGTAATTGATCGGCGCATAAACTCGGATTTATTGCGTCTAAACTGCGCCAACAGAGCGTTGAAAATGTTCATTCGAACACGTTTTTGGTCTAACGTAAGCAAAGGCGGCACCCAACGCGCGGACAGCCTTCTCATGCCTAAATCTTGATTTAATATGTAACAAAAACGTTCTTTGGACATTTTCATAACTTCTACTATCTCTCTCACTTTAATTCGGCGGTCGTCTAACACCATTTGGTGAACTTTAGCAATGTTATCGTCAGTGGTTGCAGTTTTTGGACGTCCCGAACGTTCATCATCTCCCAAGTTCTTACGGCCACGTTTAAATTCAGCTGCCCAAAATTTTCACTGTGGTAAATGATGGTGCAGAGTCCCCATACATAGAGTCCAATTCATTTTTGATTTGCGTAGGCGTCGATACTCAATTTTTTCCATATTAACAAAAACCACTCACATCGACTCACTCAAACGACTGTCAACTAAAAACTGCGCGTCCAAAATGACTGAAACTTCGGTAAGTAACTGTCAAATAATGCACAACTAGCATTGACTAGCATTTATTGACAAGTGCCGCTTTACGTTGCGGTCGGAAACTTTTCAGACAATCCTCGTAATTCAAACTTAATGTCAGACATAATGTCAGAAAATTTTATTTCTTTCTTGGCTCACTTTCATTCATGTCGTGTAAGAGTAAGCAACAACGATTAATTCTAGCCTTGAAGGCTCTAAATGAAGTAGAAGAAATAGAAGCATCATAAAAGAAAAGGCTACATCGTTTTTGGGTGAATCCATTTTTAGAAAAAAGGCTGTTGCATGATATGGAGAGTAATGCTGTGACATTTTTTGTTGCAAGTCAGCTATTGATATTGCAACTGTTGCTTCCAGCGGTGTTAGCTGCTTCAACTGACTCGTGATACTTCTGCCGAAGTCAAGCTACATATTTTGTTCTTCAGGTAGTTCATTCGCAAGATTCATTATCGCACTGATCGCATTATCGTACTTCGTTACTGAATCGCTTCTTTTTGGCAGTTTTTTTATCGATTCTGTCGAAGTCGATGTCTGCGAGAATTATTCGAAGGATTAACCACCTGCGGGATCGTCATTTTCCTTTGCTTCAACAGCACGCTCCACATACACACATATCCTTATCAACTTTATTGTGTTACTTGCGAGTCCGAAATTGCTGGTAGTTTTTCTCAAAACTCTAACAAATCGTTGTAGTAAAACAAGTGCGGCTGATATGAATCAACTGTTCCACTACCCGATTCCTTGGAAGCATCCACTTTTTTTTCTGCTATCTATGGTATGCCGTACGTAAACATTTAATTTTTCTTTTTGCTTCATCAACACTTCTTTTAAATTGGCGGGCAATTTCTTTGCACGATTTTCTTTTTAAGTCAATTCTTTTATACAAATTGCTTTTGTAATTCCGCTAACACTTATATGGCTTAAAAAATTAATCAGCTCAAGAGCTTATTTTTGTGTCAAGTTTTCTTTCTTTTAATGCTCAAATTGACAATCAGTGTCAAGTTTATTGCTGGGTTTATGTCCACAGAGATTGCATGAAATAAAAGCAGAAATTGATTTCATGAAATAAATTATTTCAAGAAATTTGCAGTCTCCATTGGAACTTTCAATTGCATGACACATTTCTTGCAATGAATTAATGCCAGTGGAAACTGAGGGTAACTCAAAAAGTGCTTAACATTTATTATTCTTTGTACCATTCAGTGTTTCTTGAAAATATCTACTTCCCTGAACCCACCCCATCTGAGCATCCACTTGGTTCAGCAAACAATTTGCTGCCATTGCAAATTTCCCTCCAGGGTATTTTTTTTTCTTCGATACCCAAGTGACAGATCGTCACACAGATCTTGGCCATCAACCGTGTGGTTCGGTTTGTTTGATGTAGCGTGTATTCGGTTTTCGCTTTTTTCTTGTTTTTTGGTTCTGCCGGCAGCCCGGCAATTGAAATTATTTCATTTAATTTAGATCGGGGAAATTGTGCAACAAAGCAAATATGTATTTTAGTTATCACACCATTTACAAATCACATTTTCAATTAAATATTTAATCTCTTGTAAATCTAGCAGATGGCAATGACATGCTAATCGATTTTTTGTTATTTAAATTCGTAACATAAACAAGAAAATAAGTAATAAATCAATTAGTTTATCTCATCTTTTATTCATTCAACAGCTTGAGGATTAAGTATGGCGATGATGAGATCAGGACCAACATGACTTGAAAAACCCTCGCATATTCATCGAAAAGGCTTTGAGGGATCAGTCTATGTATCATCCCTTCTGCTTAATACATTAAAGAAGCCAAGCGACTTTCATATTCATCCAAAATTAGACCAATATATTGCAGTAAGTTGAAACGACCGTTAAGTCCCAGATCCCTCAGGATAAATCCAGTGCTGGATGCAAATATACCACCTTGATCCTGAAATGCATTCAGAAAATTGAAAATACAAGTTTATTGATCTAAATCTATAATGTCCCCTTCAAAGTAATCCCCATCAACTGCAACACACTTATTCCAGCGCTTGATCCAATCCTCGAAACATTTTTTTTATATTCGGTTTTCGGTATGTCCATCAGTGCTTCCTGCGATTTTTCCATTACTTCCTCTCGCTGCTGAAACGCGTTCCCCGTAGTGGGAGTGAATTCGGTGGCTGTTGGATGGTATTTGTTGCATTTTTCGTCAAAAAATTACGAATAATGATGGCACTGCGCGACGGTGCGTTATCATGCTTTACGCAAACGTCTCATAACGCCCAAATAATACAGTTCGTTTACTGTCTGGCCTTCTGGCAAAAATTCATGATGCACTACACCGTTGTAATCCATGAAAACCGTGAGCATTCCCTTCTTTTTTGACTGAAAACGATGTGATTTGTTTGCTTTCGGCTCATTTGGTGAACGCTATTCACTTGCCTGATGTCTGGATTGTGTGTCGTACTTATAAACCCACGTCTCGTCTCCAGTAATGATCCTTTTGATAAATGTGGGATCGGATTCAGCCTCGCAAATCATCCGTCGAACGTGAATTTCGACTTGAGGTCGGTCGTCATCATGGTTTAAGTGTGCAGGTAATTCGTTGCACCGTGGAAAAGTTTGAGCGTAAATACAGTCTTTTGGATCTTAAGCCACCAACCAGAGAGAGATTGATGCGAAATCAAGAAAACATAGCCACTGTAGCGGCCAGTATAGAAGAAGACCCAGAAAAGTCAATTCAGCGCAGATCAGCTGAATTGGGCGTCATCCCAACCTTATACATCCGTGCTAACGCAGGAATTGAAGCCAGACGACAACGACAACGCCGTAAGTTCGCAAATTGGACGCTGGAAATATTGGGCGGTGACCAGGATTTTGCCCAAAAAATCACCTTCCCTGACGAGTCCCATTTTTGACTCAGCGACAAGAAGCAAAATTGCCATTATTGGAACGAACACAATCGACAAGTGTTCGGTCAAGCATCAATGCATCCACAAAGATTAACTGTTTGGTGCGTTTCATGGCGTGGCGGCATCATCGGACCTTATTTCTTTCGAAATGAGGAAGGAGACACCGTTACCGTCAATAGTTTCAGGTTGAACGATGTTAACTGACTTTCTGCGGTCAGAGCTCGACAATACGATATATTCGAGCTGTGGTTCCAACTAGACGGCATTATATGCCACACAAGCGACACAACGTTCGAAGTTGTGAAGGAGAAATTTGGCGACTGGGTCATCTCACGACGAGCATTCATCAATTAGCCACTGGGATCATCCGATTTGACACCACTCGATTCTTTTCTCTGAGGCTATGTCAAGACCTTAGTCGACGCTAACAAGTCAAACACTTTGGACGAGCTCGAGCCCAACATTGGACCCGATATTGCCGTAATAACGCGGCACATATTGGACCGTGTCATCAAAAATTGGACTAACCGCTTGAAGTACTGCCAGCGAAGGCGAGGCGGCCATTTGAATGATGTGCTATTCTACACATAATGACAAGACAGCTTCAAAATAAAGTCAGCATCAATTTTATATCTCACACCGACTAACAGACCTATTTTGTGCGACCCTGCTCCAGTATCCTCCGCTCACAAAGTTGATTAAGGTCCCCTTCCACTTGAGCGCGCCACCTAAGGCTAGTCTTTTTTTGCCGATTAAAAGACTCTCGTGACCACGCCGTCTAAGCCGATGGATTTTGATTAGGTCAATGCCGATGGACAGCCCATACAGTTCTTCGTTGTATTTTCTTCTCCAATTTGCGTTTATGCAAAAGCGACCACAAATCAATCGAACAACTATTCTGTCAAAGCAACAAATGTCGTTTCTTCCGCTTTAGAGAAAATCCATGCCACCGCGCCATACAGAAGGACTATTCTATTCACAGGAGTAGGTAATATCTGAAATAAATGAAGCTATATCATCGACAAACAGCCAGAACAATTGTGAATGCTAATCACATCGTAAGAAGTTGACAGAGCACACACAAAACTAGGTCGAGGTCCAAAAGAATATCAAGCTAAAGGGAGCGCTATGTGTAAGTGGACCTATGCCGTGTGGAATTCGGCAACATACCTTACTTACTTACTTAGATGGTGCTACTGCCAGAGCTGGACCAGAACCTCAGTTTACATGGATCTCCAGCTAGCGCGGTATTTTGCCAGTTGCCTCCACTTGCGCGCACAAAGTTGGCTGAAGTCTCCTTCTACTTGTGCACGTCACCTTAAATGAGGTCGTCCTCAACTGCGTGGCCCTCTGAGTCGAAATGTTTCCGGGGCGGGAATCTGGGTCATGCGCTCACAGTGGCCCAGCCGTTTAAGCCGGATTGTTCTAGCTTTTCTAACGAAGTTGGCATCACTACAGAAAACATTACCGAAAATTATCCAAAGAATTTTTCAGAGTCCTGTTTAAAGTCATTTCAGTAGTTTTAGAAAGGGCTTGATAGCTCCCTTACCAAAGTTGTAGCTGCATATTGTCTTAAGTCGAGTTTCCCTATTTGTTAACACTTTTTCATCTCTTTCCAGCTTCTGTTTCAATAAGTCTATATCGAAACGTAAAAATTTGATCTATAGTGGACTGATAGCGGCGGAATTCAATTTCATGTGGTTAGAATTCCATCTCCGTAAGCAAATTATCCACTATTTCGTTATTTACCTTTTTGCATGAAATTGAGGTTTTTTGGCACCAACTTTTCTGCTACACTACGGAAACCCAAATCATTAACCAAGATGTCTTGGACGGATCCATAGGCAATGTTCAAGTCCTCCGCTATCTCTCTGATGGTTAATTTGCGGTTATTGGCCAACATTTCTTTTACTCGTACTTCATCAATGTTTTCATCGGTTTTCGATGTCGATGATATGCCACTGCGTTCATCATTTTCAATTGACTCACGACCACTTTTAAACCGCTCGTGCCACTGGTAAACGACCGTTCTCTTTAGAGAATCGTTGCCGAAACACTTTTCCAACATTTCCAACGTTCGCGCACCATTAAATCCGTTTTTTACGCAAAATTGAATACAAGTTCGATGTTGCGAATTTAAATCCATTTCTAAAATTGTAAAAAAATCGCCAACACACACAGATATAGATGTACTCTTAGCTCCGTAACTTTTGCAAATGTCAAGCTATGACGCTAAGATTTAGAGAGAATGTCAACAACAGATTTGCCAACCTAAAAAAAAAGGGCTCTCAAATCGGAACAATGGGAGCGCCACACGGTGGTTATTCCAGGAATTCCTTTTTGATCGAGGACAAATGATGATCTTCATGAAACTAGATAGAAGTTATAATCTTTCCCATTACTAGGGACAACCAGTTGTAGAGCTGTTGGTATCAAAGTATGATTGACTACAAACTCACCCAACAGCCGGTCCCTTTCCGGACTTAGCACTGATACACACCAAACTAAACACAAACATAGATGACACGTGCGGAATTATTTGCGAGCGATCACGTACGGTCGGCTAACCGCCACAATATAGATCCCGAACGAGTGAATGCTGCTGGTGCAGTATGATCAAATGGTCTCGCTTCTCCAGAATTTTAAAGCGAAATTTACGTTTAAATGAGATCGATCCTGACAAACGAACAGATTTTTTTACATGTACTGCGATGAAAAACGTCCTCAAACGTATCATGGAGCAAACTATTTCTTGGATAAAACACTCTGCCGACAACTGCTTCCTAATTCCTAATCCCCTAATTCCCCTGTTTCCCAAAACCCAGCGCCAACGCGCCTCTTTCAACTTAAACCGGACCACCTATATTATCCCTTCTCAACCTTCTATGCAACCAATCCCTGATAGCGACTCATTTCCTAATTCCGACCCCAAAACTGGACCTAAGTACCCATACCCTAAACCCCACATCTCATCCCTCGCCCAACTCCATATCCTACCATTTATCTCCATCCTCCTCCACCAGTGCCCCTATTCTTGATACCCTTTTCCACCCACAGTTAAACAGACACAGCATACCACTGCACTACAGAAAGTCATTATGCACTCCTAGGCTTAGAGAAAGAAAGATATATGAAAACATTCGTCTCTATATTGCCTCTCTACACGGCAAATCGGACTTGGTCTGTTACCAAGGGAACACCAAAACCAACGTCATGATTTCCGTCCAGCAAGAGGGCCACTACGTTCACTCTAAGCGTGTCTCACACCAACAGCGGAGCCGAGCCGACCATGATAAATTCTTTCGTCCATAACTTGCCTCCCTTGCCAGCACTTAAACTACCTCGCCTCACTTCTCCGCCCAATAACATCCCTCTTATTTTTTACTACTAGAATGTAAGAGGTCTCCGTTCCCCTGAAACCAATCTGATTCCCGACATAAAGAACCAGGAATTATAATATTTTTCGCTACGACGCTCCTACCCGAACAAATGGAGATTCTTCCTGTCGATGCGTCCTACTGGCTATCCACAATAGCCTTGACTCTTCTCCCATTACCAATTCTTCTTCCTCTAAAGTCGGCTTAAAAATAGCATTCCCCTTCAAGTCCCTTTACGCTATATGTTGCTACATCCAACCAGCTCATCCTATCGAATCCTACCAACTTGCTGTCGATGCGGTCGACCATTTAATTGACCTGTCTGACTCTATTGACGATATCCTTATTTTCGGCGACTGTAATCTTTCATCAGACGATCAATCGTTTTTCGTCGCTTCAAATGCCAGCTCAGCTAAGGAATGTCTCTTCTTAGATCGCTTAACAGGCACAAGTCTTTGCCAAGTCAGCGGTATATCCAACTACATGGGCAGGCAATTAGACCTTATTTTCAACAACAAATTCAATTAATTCCTCAGCCTCATTTTGTCCCTTATCACTCTCAACAATTAATAACTACCACATTCCCCCTTCCACAACTCTCTCATCCTACGACTTTCTTAAAGGAAACTTTCACAAAATCAGTGATTATCTCAGCAGATCCCCCTTTAACTTTCACAATTTAACTATAAATGATGTCCTATCCATCCATCTATCTATAGAGAAATATTTGATTCTTTTTTCCTTTACGTTCCATTTTCCCGCCTTAAAACATCATCTACTAGTGCTCCCTGGTATAATCGCAATCTTAGTTCCTTACAAAATAAGAGAAACATGTTATGGGCTATTTCCTTCGAACCAGATTCTTTTCCGACTATTGCAATTATCTCGGTACCTATCTTCATTTCACCGAAGCAAGTCAACCTTATAAACGACCTTAAATCCTTTTTCCAATTTATTAACTACAAAAGAAACTTCGACGGTTACCCTCCTTCACTCTCTTTCAGCAACAAGTCATCAACCGATCCACTCGCCATTGCCAACCTATTTATCACCTTTTTTAAACAAAAAACTTCTTCAATGACCCGCTTCTCTCTCACACCTTGGTCCCATTTTTTATCGAATAAAAGTTACACCAACTTAATGACGAATTCATACCAGGCCCAGATGGTCTCCCTGTCATATTGCTTAAAAAATGTTCCTCCTCTCTTTCGCTTGCCCTTTTTAATCTCTTTCGTCTTTCCCTTTCACAAGGATAATTTTCTCAGACTTGAAAAACCTCCTTCTTAACTCCCTTCCACAAAAAAGGATCAAATAATGAAATAACCAACTACCGTTCCATTGCTAAACTCTCCCATATACGAGTATTTGTATGAAGCTCTAAGCTTCCAATTCAAATCACTTATTTCCCCTAGACAACATGGCTTCCTGAAGGTAGGTCAATCACCACAAATTTCGTCAAATTCGTATCCTTTGCTCCCTCAGCCTTAGAGAACGGTAATAAATTCGATGTATTAGTTACAACTGATTTTAGCAAGGCCTTCGACAAAATCTCTCACCGATTAATACTCTTCAAATTGTCTGCCCTCCGCTCTGAACCCATACTGTTAATATAGAAGATATTGTATACCACAACCACAATATAAAACTGTAGTATAAGACCATATAGTTATCCAGTATAAGACTAATTGTCATATTGTAAGCCCTTTATAAACTTCAGCATTAAAGTTATACTCAGCCAGACAAGATTGTTTCATTTGCTACAGTTAAAATAAATATCCTCTTACCTCGAAAACTATTTTTACAGTGTTCGTGTTAGGTCAGCCCACTCGGCTCCATTTTTGGCCATCTCTGGAGTTCCACAAAGCACCCATATCGGTCCCCTTCTTTTTATATTAACCATAAATGATCTCGATGGGATCATCAAACACTCGTCTGTCACCTTTTACGCCGACGATACCAAATTATTCAAAATCATTTCCTCTCCCCATGACTCCTTCCTCCTTTAACAAGACCTTGATAGTTTTTCGATCTGGTGCATCAAAAATAAGCGGAACCTATCTCCTTCCCGACTCTATCTTCTCCACAACCAACCGTTCAATCTCTTCGCGACCTCGGCATTTTGTATGATAAGGAGCTCAACTTCCGTTTACATATGGATGAGATAATCCTTAAAGTCAACTCTGTACTAGGTTTTGTAAAATGTTGGTCCAAAGAATTCACCAATCCCTACGCGAACAGGTCGGTCTATATTACCTTTGTTCTCCCCCTCCTAGAGTGTGGTGTCCACATCATCATGTTCATATCTCGAGAATCGAAAGCATCCAGAGCCGGTTTCATCGACTTGCTCTTCGAGGTACACACTGGAACGATTCTTTTATTCTGCCCCCCTATCAAAACCGTCTCAACCTTATCAACTTAAACACCCTGCAGAGATGCAGCCGACTTCATTCATCGACCCCTTTCAGGTCACGTTGAATGCGCGTCCCTTCACAACTCTATTTTCCTCAACACTAACCCTCGCAATCTACGTATCCTCGTCTCTTTTATCTACCAAACCACCACACCTCTTATGGCGCAAACAAACCATTCTCCCTTATGCTACGAAAGATCAAACCAAACCTTACCGTCTTTGACTTTAATCGCACTACTTCTCGCCTCATATCTGATCTCCTTCACCACTCCAACCAACCTTAGTTTTAATTTTAAGTTTAAGTTTAAGTTTAATTTAAGTTAGTTTAAGATTGTATAGCTTGTATAGCTTGTATAGTTTGTAGGGCCTACGTCTTCCACTAAAATTAAAAAATTGGACCAACAAGTACCGGACACCGACATTCGACGCACTATAGGCTGCTCTCTAGGCATAAGCAGCTGTACAGACAGTTTACTGATAGGAACGACACGGAAATAAGGACACCAAAGTCAGTGGTCAAAAACCTAAAGCAAGTCGGGCCAATAAAATGCGGCCTATAAAATCCAGTAGTCCGATCCGAACACATCACAATGACATTCAATATGTCAAAATTTCCTACTGCAGTCGGTTGGCAACTCAGAAAGTGTCAACTCAGAAAGTCTCAACTCAAGCGATGGTCTTTTCAATCTCAAGGATACGCCGGAAAAAACAGACTTGCTTGCAGATTTTTTCAAGGCTGTGCAAACGGTGAACAATCCATTTTACCGTATGCAAGTCACTTTTATCTGAGCGACGAATTCCAAAATTAGCGCCCTGAGAATGGTGGTTTCACCTCATCGAAGAAAGAAACCGCGACAATCATTATCATAGCAAAGGACGAGCTACGAGCGAAGAGATGAACTCCTGTGTGTCTTTGAAAATAATAATCTTATGCCGGACAAAGAATGTTTCTACGAGCTCCTTCAAAACATATTGAGCAATGTCCGAAGAATGACGTTAACATCATCCTAGGCGACTTTAACCCCAAGATGTGAAAGGGGGACATCTTTAGTGGGACAGTTGGTAAGCATAGTTTGCCCTAAACCACTTTTGGCAACATACTTAGGCCTACTGACTTTGCAGAGTTTTGCTTAGTCAAATTGATCCTTTTGCTATCGACGTAAGGCATGTCTTCGGTATTCCGGACGTCCGCACCTTGACTCATATCACCACCTCGTTGCAGCCAAGAAGTACTACTGTGAGAAGATATAACGTAGAGAAATTGCAATCGCAAGAGGCCGCTAGAAATTTTGCCGAACACGTATCCCGAAATCTGTCAATAACCCCTATGCCGTCAGCATCAAGTGCCGAAGACTAATGGCCTAACGGGGCCAACGTGCCATCAAAGTCGGCACAACTAATGTGTGGCTTCCAGTCGACAACCACTAAGAAATTCCTGGTTTGATGACAAATGCCGACAAGCACACAGCTAAACAAGAAACGTGCAAAGCGGCGCTGCTCCCTCTATCATCTGCTGTCTGCCTCAAAATATCCTGAGCTGTCTCCCAATGATTGAGATTTAGCTGTATGATCTTCATGTGTGTCTTCTGGTCATAACTTCCTTTAAAAACCGGCATCTACTGCTGCCGGCTGCGTGTTTTGCATCGGGAATTTAGGGTGGACATTGCGAACATGCGCGTGTTAAAAAGTAATCACTTTTCGGCGTACGTCCACGTCTGAAAATTCAGGCCAGCTGTTTTGGCACTTAGTGAAACACAGCAAGATCCCCGTCCACACCTCTCAGATCAATCTGATCTGAAGCTACCTGGCTACGAACTAGTGCGTAGAGTTGTAGCTTACCAAACTCCACCACAATGTAGTCCCTGTTTCAATCCGGAATTCAATTTCATGTGGTTAAGATTCCATCTCCGTAAGCAGATTATCCACTACTGCTTTATTTACAGAAGCCCCAAACTGGACAGCAACTCGACCTTTAACGAGTTCGATGCGCTGTCTGACTCCATTCAAAGAATTGTATCCCTGTATTCTCATACGGAAATCGTTATTACGGCCGATTGCAATATACACAATTCTGTGTGGCTTCGATATTCTGGACAGACAACACCCGAACGGGACGGGGTGTTGAGATCTTCGCTGCGGAAAACAACTTAACGCAGCTTGTAAATGAGCCCACGCGAATACCAGACGTTGATAGTCATACCGCCAACACCGACCACACAGTTTGAGAAAAGATTCTTAAAAGAACCGTATGGCAATACGAGAAAGCCAACTGGAGCGGCCTTAACACCTTCTTTAGGAAATTTAACCGGTCGTTATGTTTTCTTGATAACATCTCATTGAAATGAGATCCTTCATCCCTCATCGGATAAAGAGTATCACACCAAAAGAAAAGGCATTGTACAACTCGAGCTGTAAAGAGACTGTCGGGGTTAGAAAAGTGTTTTTTCTATCCAACAACACCAACCTGACAGAGGGAAACCGAAAAAAGTTTAAACGAGCCAGAAATGACTGCAATGTCATTGCAACTTTCTCCAGCGTGTGAAATTCCAATACGACCACAAACTGAGGCAAAAACCAAAGGCACTAAAAATGTTTGGTCATTCGCCAAGAACATTAGAAATTCTACCTCATCCCCCATCCCAATGCTCATTTACAATGGCATTCCAGCTGTCAGCTCTTTGGACAAGACCAATCTGCTTGCTGCACACTTTGCGGCTAGCTCAACACTTCCAGATTGTGCTTTGTCCCCGCCTACACTTGAGTGCGTCGAATCTACAAAGATCTCAACATGCATAAATCCGCAGGTCCAGATGGCATAACTCCCCTTCTTCTAAAGAAGTGTTCTTCCTCACTGGCAAAACCATTGCGAAAGCTTTTTCATCGATCCTACTCTTTAGGACTCTTTCCGAGCAGATGGAAAACAGCATTTGTCCAGCCCGTCCCAAAAAAAGGCGAATCTTCTTCTCTCTCCTCCTACAGACCCATTGCACTTACGTGCCTTCTCTCCAAGGTCATAGAAACGCTGATACACCGTCAGCTCATGAAATATCTGGAAACACGAAAACTTCTCAATGACCGGCAATATGGTTTTCATAGCAACAGGTCCAGTGGTGATTTGATGGCATGTCTCACCGAAAAGTGGAATTAAAGTGTACATCAATCTGCCGAAAGCAAGATCGTTGCACTTGATATTTCCAAGGCAGAGTTTGGCATCAGGCTCTTTCGTCGAAAATGCGTGCTTTTGGGATCGATGACTCTCTTCTTCAATGGACTAGAAATTACCTTTCGGAACGTTCAATTCAAGTTGTCTTGGAAGACTTCAAGTCTGATATTCACAAAATAAATGCTGGTGTGCCCCAGGGCTCCGTTCTGCCTCCAACACTCTTTTTAATTTTCATCAACGATGTCTTGTCTGCTACTTCTAATCCAATATATTCCTTTGCTGAGGACAGTACTCACTGCTTTTCATATTCGTTCCCGGACTCACGTCGCTGCTCTTCTGCTGTAGAACGGGAACGGCAGCGTGTGTTAAGCTCATTAAAGTCCAATATCAACCAATTGGAATTTAATGCTTCCAAAACTCAATGCTGTCTGCTGTCGTTAAAGCGAAATTTAAACACCCAGCAATTATCCATGGATGGCACTTGAATCGTCGAAACCGATAAACTTTCCATTCTCGGTATGTGTGACAATGACAACTTACGTTGTAATGACCACATATCCGGTGTCGTCAAAAATGCTGCTAAATATCTAGGTTTCCTCAAGCGATGTAAGAAATACTTCCCTCCCTCTGATCTGGCCACAATAGATAAGGAGTTTATCCGCCCGAAATTGGAGTACAATGCCCACATCTGGCCGGGTGCTCCTAAAACATCTCTGCACCTGCTAGATAGGATTCAAACCCTCGAACACCGACGTAATGTCCCGTGTCTCACTCTGTTTTATCCATTGTAATCGCCAGTAGCATTGCGCCCATTCAAACTTTCAACCGTAACACGCGTCTCGCTATGAATGCTCATCAGTATACCCTCAAGCCCACATTCGGACGTACTGTGAAATATCGTGATTCGTTCCTAAGCAGAACAACTCGCTTGTTTATTGCCCTGCCGAGCTCTTTATTTCCTAGTCATTATAACATTCAGACATTTAAAACCAACGTACGTCGGTACCTATCCTTCTTTCCTCCCTAAATTGCCTTCGCCCGCGCTGTGTGCAAATATTTTAAGGGCACCTTAACCCCTTGAACGCGTGGTAGTTTATAAAAAAAAGGAGCACTTTTCTGTGTCCTTCTGATCCCTGATAACGCTTTTCCAACGGCTTCCAATGTGGGATCCGCTTTTACTTTGCGCAATATCTCCGTACGATTGATTTCCTTTGGTCTCAATTGTAATTGCATCAGGTTTGACCTTGAGTTTCTTACGCTATGCTACTTTTTTTGGTCTTTGCTTTTAACGACTTTGTTCAGCTTTCTTCCGATGGCATCTTTTTGGAAGTAGGGTTGCTTTTAGGAACTTCTATGTTCATTGTTGTCCTTTTCTATTGGCAGGTCCTTTCGAGTTCGCTTGGCCTCACGGCTTTCGCCGGTTTTTTTTTTCTTTTTGGAACTTCCTTTTGTTTCAGTCGGGGAGAGATTTATGAAAAGTTGTACTTTCTGATTACCTCCTTGGTTTTCTCGTCCCGCAGTTGGATCGCTGTTAGTTCATAGAGGACTCTTATGCTCTCAATACTGTCCCTCATGGGTTGATGAATTGGACGCTTTTTCCCATTCTCAAGCTTTTCGATGAGCTCCCTGATTTACTCGCCCAGCTTATGGAACGCTGATTTTTGGGGTTCCTTCTCACAAACATAGGCTCTTGTTGGTGCTGTCTCAACATGTCCGCCCGGAGTTCCAGTACTCTGCAGGTTCTCTGGAAAGGGTCCTCCTGTTTTTCCGTTATTTATGTTAGCTATTTTTTGCGCCTCCGTTGGTTTTTACATTAGAGCTTGTTTTGTTTGAATTCATATCTCTAGGGTCCCAACTCAAAGCCGTTCGGATGTGTAGTCACCACGGGATCTCATGGTTATCTTTGCAAGCAGTGAGGCCATGCAAGGGTTAACACAAGTCCTTATGAGGTCATGTAAGCCAAATCGGTGCTAAACAGGTACATTACATCTGTACCTACACCACAAACTTAACGGTGATGAACATTGAGCATTCTTTGAGGCCTGCCAGAGTTTTTTCGGGACGGGAGCGCTTGCAGCATTAGCCTGTAAGTCGTTTCAGCCAAATTTCACTCTTACTTACTAGGATTACAGAATACTGAAAACGTCAGCCCGTAGCTATCAAAAAGTGTAATCGTTATTTCCGGTATACCTTAGTCAAACCTCGCTGTCCTAGTAGATTATGCGGGGAGTTTGTTAGGCCCACCGAGCTCCAAATGACTCTGCTTTCACGGTGTGGCGGGTACACCTGGATCTGGAAGCACTTATACAAAAGACAATATTTACTCGTCTTGTCACAAAGAGTTCATAGAGTTCTTGAGACCTTTTAAGCCCTACCCTCATTCTCTGCGCTCCTCATTCGCTTCGTACGACAAGCAGGGAAACACTGCGGCACTATTCTAAAACCCGGTGCTGCACGGATACGCCAAAAGATGTGACTTTTGATGTTTGCCCGAGTCCAAGGGGCAATATTTTAATCAAAGAGCCATAAGGCCCTATAAAACAATTAAAGCGCACAGTATTAGTGTGACCGCTCTTGCTGTATGCAGAGAAGTACCATATACGCTCTTGGTGAATGCAGCCGAATATTGCGAATAATGTCGACACTTTCTCTGCGTTTGTGATGGATGTTTAAAAGGCGTAGGTGGACGTCGTTTGTGGACTAGCTGCATAGCAAATAATCTTCAGGCAGGCGTTATGCACGTTCTGGCTGCCACCACGATTTACACCACAAAGGTCGACCAGCTACGTTTTCCCATTACAAGTTCTCGCTATTCGTTGTCGTTAACGTTGAGGACGCTTGCCAATTTCCTATACAAATTCTCCGAAGTACCTGATTAATGGTTCCATTCAAGCAAGCCACACTGCTGCAGATCTTTCAAATTCTCTGCTTCCGTGATTGCATTCAAAATTCATTCAAATTGCGTAATTCTGTCACATCTCATGGAAAGCGTCAAGCGCAAATCTGCCAAGTGTTACCCGTGTAACATTTGCAAATGTTTACTTGTCAACACCGGCAATTGTCGTCAACAAAGCAACAAAAAGAAAGGGAAACGTATAAATAAAAACAACCCTCTCACTTTAATTCTGCTCCATCACGCCACTTGCAGGTTTCAGAGTGTGTTGATTCAACACACCTTGCGAGAATAGAATTTTCCATTTTCAGTTGCACAATACGTAGAAGCGATGACCACGGAAATGAGGACCGACAACTACAACTACAACGAAAACGTTAATGTCAACGCCAATCCCGACGAGCATACAACGAAAACAACGACGCGACGCAACGGTGACATTGGCACGTGCCAGAGATGGCAAAACAAACCAATTTCATGATGGAAGCGTTGACATTGATAGGAATAGAGGAAAAGTCTTGCTTCTGATGTGTACCATAAGTCAAGTGTATGCATTGTGATTAGAAGAACGCAATCACAAATCAATCAGAAATGCAATAAAACAGATACGGCTCGAGGAGGAGTTTGGAGGAGGTTTTGCTGGTAATCAGATCCAACTGAAAGTATGCAGTTTGGAGTGCTCGAAGCTGGTGCAAATTGGTTTCGGGTGCGGTGACGCAGAGAACTGCGTCGATTCAGATGTGACGCGTGCAGCCTCATTTAATTGCGTACAATTAGACATGAATTACTGCAGTTAGATACAAGAGATTAAGTGAGGGAACGAGTATTGGCACCAGACGAGAGACCTTGATAAGACAAGAAAGTGTGTTCAAAAAGAAAATTTTAAAAAGGCAGAGGACCATTAAATCCATGTCGATTGGTCGTCAAATGTAAGCTTGCTGTGGTTCCACAGGGTTCTATTTTGGGGCCTAAACTATGCTGCATAAATCACAGTGGTGTGCTGCTACTGAGTTTTGTTACTTTAAGGGGATGTCTTTTAATTCCTGTTATAAGCCTTACAAATTGGTCTTGCACAGTAGCTGTTTATATTTCAGCGAAAATTGATGCCAGATAAGAATGCGTTAATAATTTTAGCAGACCATGCCCTCTAAGACAGACAATAGCCTGTAATCCAACTGGTCTAGGTCGGGACTGCTAGCTACCCAGTCAACGATTTGTGAGCTGCATCAAAGTATCGTTGGAATGTCAACAGTTAATTGGCGAATATTGTTTGATTGAGCGACTTTACTGCTTCTTCCAAAAGCATTGTTTGATTACCGACGTTTTGACGCTTTTCAGGTAATATCAATATTGCGCACTGCCCACCATACTATTAGCGTTCTGGAGTGGTGCCTGCGTTTGATTCTCGGAATGAACTATAAGGCTTCTTTTGATGACCGAGCTTATACTCTATCGTTCTGTTTATTGAAAGGCTCGTTAACGGTGAAGATTTTCTCGTCGGTGAATAGAATTCATTGCTGAACGTAATAATATCTATACAGGAACCACTAATTCTAGGGGGCGCTATATTTCAGAGTGAACCTGAGTCTCACCTAATACAGTTGTCCATTTAGCCCGATCCTTAAGTAACTCCCTCCAGTTGCGCACTTTACGTCGATTGAGGTTCCCTTCTAATGTACTTATGTCAGCCACCAAAGGTCTTCCTTTACTGCGTTTTCTCCAGCATTGGTGTCCAATTGCTCTACATGACATGAGTATCTTAGGCGACTTATGCACGGTTCTCTGACTAAATCGATGTCGCTGTACAGCTCGTATAGTTCGTCGTTGAAACTTCTCCTCCAAAGCCCGTCAGCACCATAAAGTAGGACTGGGATGATCAACGTTTTATATAGAGCCTCTTTAGTTTTTCGGGCTAGGGTCTTGCCACTCAATGGCCTTCTCAATCCAAAGAAACAGCGATTGGGAAGTGTGATTCTTCGTTTTATTTTTGCTGAGATGTTGTTGACAGAATTTATAGCCGAGCCAAGGTAGACAATGTCCTTTACTATCACGAAATTATGGCTGTCCGTTGTGAATTTGTTGAGTTGAGTTCTAACCCATTTTGGCAGCTATGATGTTGAAGAAGTCACATGATAGCGCATCATCTTGTCTAAAACCTTTTTTCTCATCAAAGTCCTCGGTTAAGTCGTTATGATCCTCTTACTCATGGAATCAATTTGAGCTTATGATGAAGCGTCGTAGAAATCGTTTGTAAAAGCATCAAGCCTTCTTGCATGCTTATCTATAAAGGCAGTGTCCAGTGATGACACCTCTGATGGCGCTGAGAAATTTCCTATTCAGAACGATCAAACTCTTAGAGCCATTCAGATCCAACTTTGGCCAGATCTGTTTGCTCGCTAGACATGTTTGTACAACAGTCCGCCTAAGGACTGTTCTTTTATTAGCATCCAGCTTTAATATTAATTTGCGCGCAGCGATTGGTATACCGATGCTACCCTTTTCCGTTAGAATGGGTAGAGTGCTTCCAATTTTGGCGAGTTCGTCAGCTCTACAATTCCCTGGAATATATCTGTAGCCCGGCACCCAACAAAGATGGGGTCAGAGATGACCGGCATTCAAGGACGGTTTTAGAATTTAATGAGACTGAATCCAGAGACTGATCACGGCCTGAATATTCGAAAAAATGCGGATATCCTTTGCAGATATGAGGCTTTCCTTCAGCCAGGACAAAGCTTCTTTAATCGCCAAAATTTCCGCCTGGAACACGCTACGTCGATTTTAAAGGCGGAAAGTGAGGCTAAGATTTAGCGTATCTGAGAAAACGCCGCCACCAACTCCGCTATTGGTTTTAGATCCATCTGTGTAGAGATGGATTGACTTGTCCTCCATGAAAGCATCTTAATCCCAGAAGGATCTAGAGGGGAAGCCTACATGGAAGTCTTTGTCAAACCAAAGTTCAGATGTGGTGTAATCGATGTTCTCTGTGGGGAGTCCTAAGAATATTAGCGTGGTCAAATGAATGATTTGTCCACTGTGTAGTCACTTTAGGGCGAACAGCTGCAGTCAGAGCTACTTGCCTGTTGAAGATATCGAGGGGTGTCAAGTGAAACAGAATGTCTAATGCTGCAGAGAGAGTAGACCGTAAGGCTCTGCTTATGCATAGACATGCCGTTCTTTGGACTCTAAGGCCGTCCACGAGACGACCACCCCGTAAGTAAGTATCGGTCTCATGACCGAGATGTATAGCCAGTGGGTTATGCTAGGTTGAAAGTCCCATTTATTCCCAATGGCTTTTTTGCAACAGAATAAAGCTATTGTAGCTTTATTGACTCTTACTTGAATGTTAGGCTTCCAATTTAGTTTCCGGTCAAAAATGAGGCCCAGATAGTTTGGCGTATCGGAAAAGACTAAATTGGCACCTTTTATTGAAAGAGGGTCTATAGTTGGAATTTTGTATTTCCTGGAAAAGCAGACAAGATCAGATTTATGGGGGTTTATTCCCAATCCACAGCGATCTGCCTAACGGGTGAATCTATTGAGATTTACTTGAAGGAGTTTTTTAATGGTATTAAGATGCTTACCTGAGACGGCTATAGCAACGTCATCCGCATAGGCAATCACCCTGCTACCACCCGCTTCCAGGTATATCAGCAGTTCATGTACTGCTAAGTTCCAGAAAAGGGGAGAGAGGGCACCGCCTTGCGGCATACCTCTGCTAACACATCTTTTAGCACAAGTCTCACCCAGTTTGGAGTTGATTATCCTGCTACTTAGCATAGGACTGATCAACTCCCCAAGTGAGTCGTCTACCTGCAGAGTTGACAGCGCAATCGTGATTGCGGATGTGTTGACGTTGTTAAAGGTGCCCGCTATGTCCAGGAAAGCGACCATTGTGTACTCTCCATATTGTAAAGATCGTGCGATGTGGCTAGTCAGTGAATGCAGAGCCGTTTTCACCGACTTTCCTTTACAGTAGGCATGTTGAGCCGTTGGCAAAAGTCTAAGATCAATTTTAGCTTGCCTGTGGATATCAATCGGTCGTTCTTGAGTTTTCAGAAGGAAAAATTATAGACTTATAGGTCTGAGGTCTTTTGGGACAACATGAGAACATTTTCCGGCTTTGGGAATGAAAACTACATTGACTTCTCTCCATGACAGTGGAATGTGGATCAGTTCTACACAGCTCATCATGATATTCTCTAGCGTAGGCAGAATAATACGAGGGCGGGTTAATAAGTCCGTGACTTTTTGAATTTCTGACCTCTTTACTGAAACAGCAACACTGCTCCTGTCAACAGGCATCTGTCAGTTGACTCCTGTCAAAATTTAAACTTGCTGCGTCAGTTAGTTTGTGTTTGACAGCTATTTTTATCAGACTACTCACTAATTTGAGGAGAAAATCAAAAAAAGTGAATTTCGTGTGCTTATTAAGCATTATTTCTTGCGAAAAAAAACCATTACCGAGACCAAGGCTAAGCTTGATAAATACTATGGGGACTCTGCACCATCGATTTCAATGGTAAAAAAGTGGTTTACTGAATTTCGTTGTGGTCGTACAAGCACTGAAGATGCCGAACGTCCTGGACGCCCAGTTGAGGTCTCTACACCCGAAACAATCGAAAAAATTCACGATATGGTGTTGGCCGATCGAAGATTGAAAGTGCGAGAGATTGTGGAAGCCGTAGGGATCTCGCATGGCTCAGTGGTTTCAATTTTGAATGATCACTTGGGCATGAGCAAGCTTTCCGCAAGATGGGTGCCGCGTTTGCTCACAGTCGACCACAAACGCAATCGTGTAACAACTTCACAGGAAGGTTTGGCGTTGTTTAACCGCAATATGGAGGAGTTTTTGCGCCGTTTTGTAACCGTGGACGAAACATGGATCCATCACAACACACCAGAGAACAAACAACAGTTTCTAAGGGTGAATCGGCGCCAAAGAAGGCCAAGGTGGGTTTGTCAGCCAATAAAGTTATGGCGACTGTTTTTTGGGATGCACGCGGGATAATCCACATTGACTACCTTCAAAAGGGAAGAACAATCAATGGGGAATATTATGCCAACTTATTGGACCGATTCAATGACGATTTGAAAAAAAAACGACCTCATTTGGCCAAGAAAAAAGTTCTTTTCCACCAAGACAATGCAAGGGTGCACACATGTGCAGTTGCCATGGCAAAAATCCATGAATTGGGCTATGAATTGCTCCCTCATCCACCCTATTCTCCAGATTTGGCTCCGAGTGACTACTTCTTGTTCCCAAACCTGAAGAAATGGCTTGGTGGAAAAAGATTTGACTCCAATGATGAAGTCATCTCGCAAACAAAGGCCTATTTTGAGGACCTCGACAAATCATTTTTTTTGGAAGGGATAAACAAATTGGAGAAGCGTTGGACAAAGTGTATAGAGCTCAAGGGAGACTACGTTGAAAAATAATATTATTTTTTTATCAAAAAATCTGTGTTTTAATCCAAAAGTCACGGACTTATTGACCCGCACTCGTATCTGAGGATCTCTGTAGCTCGGCAGGTATTATCCCGTCCGGACCAGCAGGCTTGTATGGTATGAAACTATGGAGCGCCCAAAGCAGGTTGTTTCTTGTGATCAGACCATGAATTTTGGTCCCGGTTGCAGTAGGCCTGTTTGGGTTGCTACGGGCTGCGAATTGGAAGCCATCTGGAAAGTGGATGTCCAGTAGCAGGTTGAGTGATTCATCACTTGAGGTTGTCCAAGAGCCATCGGCTTTTTTCAGACAGCTAGGCATCATAGTATTTGATTTGTAGAGAGGTTTCTGTGATTTTGTCACAGAATGACCTCCAGGATTGTCGCTTTGCCTTCCTCAGTTCTTCTTTGTTTAATTTGAGGGATTCTTTGTATGAGTCCCAGTCAGTCACCTGTCTTGCGGATTTTGCTACGTTGAAAATATTTCTGCAAGTGTTTCTGAGTAGTTCCAGTGCTGATGTCCATCAGTCCAGCTTTTTCTTGCCTCTAGGTTGAATAAGAGGGCAGTAAGCGGCCATAGCCTGATTGAGAGCCAGAGTGAATTCCCAGACTTTCATGTCAAGCTTATTGGTGTCACGCGGGGGACTTGATAGTTCAGAGTTTCTGACAGCATTCCTCTGTATTTTGGCCAATCAGTTTTCCGGTAGTTCCGAAATGCTGTTTGACTGGAGGGGAGTATCACTCGGGCTGAATTGGATGTATCTGTGGTCTGAAAAATAGTGTTCAGACGATACCCTCCAGTTCGTTAGCATTAGAGTGATGTTGTCGGAGATAAGAGTGATATCTAGCACTTCCTGTCGGTTTCTAGTTATAAAAGTGGGCTCATTGCCAATGTTGCAAATAAAGAGGTTAGTACTTATAATATAGTCAAAAAAAAGTGACTCACCTCTATCGTTGATGTCGGTACTGCCCCATACCGTGTGATGAGCGTTAACGTCGCATCCGGTGATGAGGCGAATTTTTTGCTTCCAGGTTCCAGTACCACCTTTTCTAGGTTATCACTAGAGCCTAAAGAGTAGGATTGATGAAAAAGCTTATGCAGTGGTTTTTCCAGCGAGGAAGAACACCTCTTCAGAAGGAGGGGAGATATACCATCTGGACCAGCGGATTTGTGAACTCTTGCGACTACACGAGAGGGAAAGTGGATTTGTCCCATTGAAGATTCCACGTACCCAAGTGTAGGCGGAGGCAAAGCACAATCTGGGAGTGCTGAGCTGGCCGGAAAGTATGTAGCAAGCGCAGATTGGCCTTGTCCACAGAGCTGGCAGCTAGAATGCCATTATAAATGAGCGTTGGTATGGAGGATGAATCAGAATTTCTAGTATTTTTGACGAACGACCAAAAATGTTTACTACGTTAGGGGCATTCTAGTATTTTTTGCCTCATTTTTCGGTCGTATTGGAATTTTACAGGTTTGAGAAAGGCCTTGCAGTCATTTCTGCCTCGTTTGAACCTTTTTTCTGTTTTCCTCTGTTGGGCTGGTCTTGAAGGACCGAAAAAACCTTTCTCTGACCCTGACATCCTCTTTACAGCTCGAGTCGTAACATGACTATTATTTTGGTTTGGTACTCTTTATCCTAGGGATAAAGAATGTATCTTTCAGTGTTATTTCGATTGTTTCGATTTAATGTGCGTATTCGGTACTTTGTTTCTTTGTGAACACGCTCATCAGGGTCTGGGACCGGTTCATTACATGCTAAATGATTGAGATTGAGTTAGTTATTCCTTATCCGAAACCAGTAGAATATGAGATTTGGAACTTTGGTCATCGCGATAGATTCGCCGTGTTTCGGCCATAAAGCCCTTTTTGACTTTCTAACTAGGTACTTGAATTTGTTTTTTACCACTGGAAGGTAAGGCACTGAATTTGATGCTGGCCCAATCTAGCGGATCCACTTGAGTAGTGCAGGACGTTTAAATGATTTAATATTTCACAACTATTTATTCAACTAGACCTCAATCCCAAGCAAGACTTTCATAGATTCCTTAAAAAAAATCAAATCGGTCCGCATCTAATGATCTACAATATTAGACCTGTCCGCGAAACACCAGATCAACAAATAAAAATCGAATTCTATATATTTTGTATATTATATATATTTTTTTCGTAATAATAATTTTGTTTTTGTTTTTTTTTTTTTTAATAATTTTATGTATATATAGATTTTATGTATAATATAATAATTCTTTAAAACTGTATATCTGTATAATATTAATTTTACAATTGTTTTATTTTTAATTTAATTCATTTTTATTTATTTCCTTTTTTGTTTAGTAATAATACTTTTTGTTGTTTAATCCCAATGAATGCGATCTATTTTTCTGTTTGTGCAGTAGAATTTATTTTTCGTTTTTTCTGTTGAAAATTCTCTTAAATTAAAAAACAAAAGAAAATTCAAATGAAAAGAAGATTCTTTGAGAAATTCAAGAAACACTCGTGATGAAGGTTTTTTTATTTATTTTGTTATAAAGATTTTTGTAGTTTTTAATTTTTTTTATGTTTTATTTGTATAATTTTACTGAACGCCTTATTGTGTTTATTTTACTAATATTTACGGCCTACACGATATACCTGAGTTGATATTATTTGCTCACATATTTTTTATTTTTTTATAATTTGTTTAAAATTCGATTAGTTTTCCTTATATGGCTTTAGATAATCTTTTTCAGTTGCCAATCTTTATTTATTTTGCTTATTAGTTTTTTTGGTTTTTTGTTTTTGTTTTTAAATAGAAGCTTTTGTTATAATTTGTTGGGAAATAAATAGAAAAAAACTTTAGATTACAATTTTAGGTATTTAGAATTGTTAACGATTTTGTTTTAAAGACATTGGTGTTTGGTTTTTATCTTTTTTTTTGTGTTTATTCTTTATTTGTAAACTCGGCAAGGTATTTGTTTGTTTTTTTTTTTTTTTTGTTTATTAGTTTGTCGTGGATTTGTGAAAGATTGCGAGTTGGAATGATATAGAAGATGTAAATGTAAATGAATAAAAGATATAAATTTAGGCATCAGGTGGTGAGATGTGGGATCGGATGGCAGATATGGAAAATATGCGAGAATGACGAAATTATGTTGTGAGATTTCATAAAATGGATAGAATTACGGCAATTGGGAAGCATTTTATAAATTTGACTTGGGTAGGCATGCAGTAGTGTAAGGTTTTCAGGAACACACAATGTTCCGTGTGTTATGGCAGCGCGACTGAATATGATGTGACTTTCCAAAACTTATTCCGACCTTTATTGTCACACTCTGGAATCGTTATAGTCATGAAATACTGATGGAATCTGATAGTCTTCCTTAAGCGGTTAGGCCACTCTAGGATTTTCAATAACTAGATTTTTTTTATTGCTTTCAATGGTCCCTTAGGACCTCAATCAACGCAAGCTCAAGGGGTTTTTGTACCCTTAAAATGTTCATCCACAGCGCGTGCGAAATAAATTTAGGCAGGAAGAAAAGACAGGTACCGATGTACACTGTTTTTAAATGTTTGCAAGTTATAACGACCAGGAAACACAAAGGAAAGCAGGGCATGCCATAAGCGAGTTGTGCGGCTTAGGAAAGAATCGTGATATCTTAGAGTACGTCCAAAAATGGGCTTAAGAGTATACTCATGAGCATTCATAGCGAGACGGGTGTTACGGTTGAAAGTTTGAATGGGTGGAATGCTACTGGCGATTTTAATGGAGCACTGGTGGTGGAAATAGCGATAAATCAAAGTGAGACAGGAGACATTACGTCGGTGTTCGAGGGTATCCATTGCCTAAGTGATATTGGTATCAGCTATGAGTTTTATCGCACGGTTTTGAATCCTATCTAACAGGTGCAGAGATGTTTTAGGATCACCTGACCAGATGTGGGCATTGTACTCCAGTTTTGGGCGGATAAATGCCTTATATATTGTGACCAGATCAGAGGGGGTAAAATATTTCTTACATCGTTTGAGAAAGCCTAGACATTTCGCAGCATTTTTGGCGACATCGAATATATGGTTATTCCAACGTAAGTTGTCACTGACACACATACCGGGAATGGAAAGTTTATCGGCTTCGACGATGCAAGTGCCATTCATGTTTTTCAAAGTAGGCAGCGAGCCTCTTATGACCGAAACGAGGGAAGGTATTTTAGGGGACTAGACTCGGTATACGGCAGATGTATTTGAAGCTATTTGTTACGTGTTCAGACTATTGCTTGTTTCGTCTTTTGAAACATCGGTTTCAGTCAGTTTCGTACAGTGAAACATTCGAGAAGGACACTATTTGTGGAACCTCGATAAATGTGCCAACTTTTTTTTTGTTTTCTGAGTGTCATTTGTCCGTGTTTATAATGAGTGACAAAGTATATTGTGGTACATACAGCAAGAGACCGAAAATATCTGGAAAAAGGCCGCTGCATCGACACGAGTTAGAGGCACCATTGAAGCAATCGGAAGATTTGTACGATATTGAAGTGAATCTAGGTTTTCGTTATCGTATGATAAAAGTTGTCGTTTGTAAAGTGTGCAAATCGCAAGTGAAATTTACGGAAAGCGTATAGCCAGTTTGGGATCCAAAATTGTAGTGAAAATGGCTATGAAATAAACGGTAGAATTGTAATTTCCACGCGATTACTTGTGATTGGTTTGTACGGAATAAAAAAGTTTTGTGCATTCAGGGAATTAGCTCGGCCTATGTTTCACTCTTTCTATGATAAGGTTGTCGAGAGAATTTCAACTGCAACTAAACTAGTTTACAAAACCAGTATGATGAAAGCAGCGAAAGATGAGGCAGCTATTTCTATTGAAAAAGGAGAAAATGAAAACATGGGTTTACGTCCTTGTTGGGCTTAGTGACTCTTATTGGCAATTACAATGCAAAATTTAGGCTGCGCAGTGAAATCAAAGTACTGTATCTCGTGTGGAATGAGCAGAAAATCATAAAGATAAGTGCGACGTGAATCACGATGGATCAGCAGGAAAAATAGAGGTCAATGCAGTTGTTGGGATGTTTCAGCGATCCGAAGCTTTGCACCAGGTATTGGTGACGGTGATTCCAAGACTTTTAAAGGCATTACTGATGCTAAGCCCTATGAGTGTATAGAATGGGTACCCGCCTACGTAATTTGAGAAAGAATACAACAGGTCTCGGTGGAAGAGGGAAATTGACGGGAAAACTAAAAGACGAACTCTCTATTTATTATGGATTAGCCATTCTTAGAAACTGTGATTCAGTTAAAAACATAAGAAACAGTACCTATATTAGCTACACTTGATCATAAATTATCTACTGATGCAAAACCGGAGCACAATAAATGTTCGATCGGAGAGGATTCATGGTGTTCATGGCAAAAGGCTAAAGCTACAAATAGTTTGGCTGAGTACAAACATTAGCCAGCTCGTCCAATTGAAGTGTACTCGTATGAAGCTATCAAGCCCGTCTACGAAGAATTGACCAAAGAGGATCTTCTTACTCGGTGCATGATGAAAGCTTCAATTCGACTGCGTGAGCATAGGCCCCAAAATCCATTTCTAGTGGTAAAACTGTGTTTTTTTTTTTTTACATATTATTGGCCCGGGTCTACCCCGGACAACTTTATTAAGCTTATTAACAAGCAAAAACTGAAAGCCAGACTTAGAACTAGCAAAGATATTCTTAACCTAATGGGGCGAAAAGAAATGGTAGACGAAAGAGATGGTAAGAGAGTGGCATATTGAGCTTTTTTTTATTTCGTGTTTGCTGCTATTTAGGTCAAAGACTTCAGCGTAGTTGTTCGTTCTACGCAACATTCTAGATATGGGTTCAAAGTGACCGTAGTTGGTGCGGTGAGTTCGGATCAGGAAGAGTGGGACAGATCTTAGATTACGGGGATTGGGAGTGAATGCAATATTTTGCATTATTCTCGAGCACTCGATGTTTCCAGTCAGTAACTGGTGGATAAAAAGTACATCAGCGACTTCACGACGTTTTTTTTAGGGTATGCATGCTAATTAGTTTCAGCCTATTTTCATAGGGGGGTAATCCATATGGGTCGGCCCAGAGTAGACCACGAAGTGCGAAACGGATAAACCAGCGTTGGACTGCTTCTATTCTTTGAATGTGGATTAGTTTGTAGGGTGACCATTCGAGAAGAGGCCTTACAAAAGTAATGTACAGGGACTTTGTAACCTAAGGGTTGGAAAATTCTTTTGACCAGCGTATGATAAAACCAAGTGCAGAATTAGCTTTATTTATAATGCTATCAATATGTGAGTCGAAATTCAATTCTCTGTCACAAATTATTCGTAGATCCCGTATTTGGTTAGTGGAAGGAATAGGCTAGTTTCTTGGAGGGGGAGGTAGACCTTTGCGGGAATAGGTTATCGCTTGGCATTTTCTGACATTAAGCTCCAAAAAGTTTTGCTTGTACCATACCGAAAAATTATTTAAGTCATCTTGCAGGCAATGGGAGTGAGAAGGCAATGTAATGACTTTGGAAATTCTCAAGTCATCAGCGAAAATAGAAAGATTACAATTCGTTAAAATGAGATTTATGTCGTTAATCGTTAGGGTAAAGATGATTGGTCCAATGTGACTACCCTGAGGTACACCAGATATTGTTTTAAAGGGGTCGGATATTGAAGATCTGAAGATGACCCTGCATTCTCGATTATCTAAATAGGATTTGGTCCATACCACAAAATGAGGGGAAAAGCCAAGTTTTTTTAGTTTAAAAATTATAAGTTGGTGAAAAATTTTATCGAATGCCTTGCTGAATTGAGTGGAAATTGAATCGACTTCATCATCGTCTTCTAAAGCATGAAGCGTCTTAGAGACGAACTCTGTTAGGTTAGTGGTCGTTGATTTACCTTTCATGAAACCGTGCTGATTTGTACAGATAGTTGGCCTACAGTACGGAAGCAGTTGTTGATAGACTATGCTTTCAAAAAGTTTGGGTATGCAAGAGAGTTTTGCTATGGGCCTATAATTATCGACTTCGTTGGATATAGCTATGGATTTTGCAGATAATGAAAACAATGGATTTAGAAATCGGCTTGGAGATTGACTAAGAGCGCATAACGCCATCAGAAAGATCGCTGTCTAAAGCTACAAAAGAGTGGAGGATCGCATTAAAATCCAGTAGAAAAGAAATGGAGAGCAGGACACTAATCTAGAAGGCCAATTATATGGTGCCGGCATCGCGGATTAAAGGTATTGCGAAATTTTTCATGACTTTTTACAAGTTAAAACTTTAAACGCGTTTATCCCAAAACTGCATTTTTCAAGTTGGCCGGACCCATAACTGAACAATTTTCTTTAAAACTACAATATATTGTCTAAGTAAGTACGTATATGGCATAGTTCAGTTGTTATTACCAATTTTCTGGCGATTTTTCTGCGAATTTTGCAAGTTGGACTTCGGAAGTGCGCCATTCGGCCAGAAATCAACACATCAAAAAAATCCTACGAGCTTCTCTAGCTGTTATTATGTACTAATCATAATTCAAAATTTACAGGAGCTGTTGGTACGGCCGTAGACCCTTCCAAAAAAGAGAGCTCATCTGAGAAACGCTGCACAGCCTCCAATCACAAAAAAGCCTATTTTACGGCCTCTAGAGCGGCCTAACCTCATTAGGAATCTATTCACAACTTTAGATTCAAATTCCAGTGCTAAGGCGACGTCAATGGGAGCACACTTTCAAAACAGCATAATTAGTAAATATATTGACACGATGTCGGCCCCAAATCCTTTTGGAAAAGGAATGTGGTGCCGGAATATAACATGCAGTAATCTAACTCCTGAATCGAATCGGATTAAAATGGTTAAACTTTAAGCCCCGCGCAAAAACTGCTGGGTAAACTTCTACGCATAAGCTCAATTCACTTAAGTCATAATACGAATGTTTCTGCTGAAGAATTGTCTTAAATGGAGTCGACCGTAGAGGTTAATTCAATTGTAATCCTATTTAAGCTACCTTAGGACCTTAATCCATTTGTGAATTCTTTGACATCTAGTCAGAACGTGGAAGTAGATATTGTGACAAGGACCTCATGTGTATCGATAACTGCAATCATACTTCCAATCGGATTACAGACACTTTTATCTAAATGATCTGGTGCTCTAGCTTGGAGGTTTCAACTCATTGACTACATGTTGTAAAGCGACCTAAAATATGGATGATTTTGCAGTTGATTATCCCAGTAAACGAAGAAAGGACTTAACAACTTTTAGTTATGCACAGGGTATGCTCCGACGCTGAGCCGGTGACAGAGATTGGGTACAAGTGCTATCCAAAAACCCACGGGGAAGGACTATCGGCAGCGATTCCACTCATCTAACCCATAAGTGATCTGGATAGCGATATATGAAATTTTGACTCAAAAGGCTACGGGACCAGATGAATTCTTGGCCCACTTGTTCAAAGTAGAGAGTTGGTTTTAAAAAATTTAACCACAAACTCATCTATAAAATGTGGTCAGATAAAAGCATATCCGATACCCAAGAGAGGAATCTGAATTTCAATAAATTGCAAAACACAATATTTGCTTTTGACAAGTAAGTACGCGCTTAAACTGAATATAACAGCGGGAAGCTAGGTGGTAAACCGCTTTGTTTAAATGGGCATCGCCGCCAACTCAAAAAAATAACACAATCGTGGTATTCAAGCAACGAATCACTCTTGCCAATCGCTGCTCCTTTAGCCTAAGTCAATACTTGAATAGATCCACCACAAGAGCAATTCAATATGTAAAGCCTTCTATAAGAAGCTCATTGCCCTAGTCCTTTCCTACGACATGGAAGGAGGAACTTTGGTTGCTTCGAGAAAAGACTTTCTTTAGTGATATTCGATCCAACGTGCGTAAACAGAGATTTGAGGATACAACAATGAGGTGTACAGTGGCATCGTTCTTATTAGAATAGTCCGATTTCAATAGCTTGGACATTTCGAGTGCTTAAACTGCAACGCCATGACCCGGAAAGTCCTTTACTCCTACCTAAAATATCAAAAAACAAGGCAATATGAGAACTATCTACACTCCCATCTACAGCGTTCCATAAACCTACATTCAATTGAAAATAAATTCCTGGGAATGTTAACTAACAACTTTTCTTCGTAAAACAACCCGGGAGATCCATTAAATAAAAGCTAGACCTCCTTTTAGTGGACAAAAGTAATGCTGACGATCTAATGCTACGAGTATGTTCCCACCAAACTAAATCGCAAGATTTCATCAAATTTCTCCAAACCACCGAGGTTTCGCCATACATTTTTGAAGTTTCGAAACCTTGCGATTTCGGCGAAATCTAGTTGAAATCCCCTTGAGTTCACCCGTCCGTGAGAGGTTGTCAAACCGAACAAGCCTACAGCGTGAACTGCAGTTTATTTTGGTGTTCATTTCAAGATGTCAAAACAATTGTAGCAATCGGACAAAGAAGTAATATTTTCAACAGAAATATTTCTAAATATTTATACGATTTGTTAATTTCTTTAGACAATGGCAAGCAACAATAAAGATAAAAAACATAAAAAAAAGAAAACGGAAGAGAAGACTCCACATTTACGCCAAAATGCCCAACAAACTGCGAGCGATGGATATTATTTTTACGCTGGGGGAAGTAAAAATTAAGATACACAACCTCACAAACCGGTACAGATATGACTGTCTGGCTTATTATCTCAAAATAAACCCTAGCGAGTTCTAAGACTTCGGCAGCAAGCACCTCCGCCACAGGGTCATCGACCCGAAACAGGTCGACACCGTGAGCTGCAAAAAAGAGGAAAGAAGATGATCTTAATGAGGAGGTAAGAAACACGCTAAAAGTGATTCAAGATTCTAGCCAAGAATTTTGCAAAAACATGTAGAAATTGAAAAGGAAAGAAATTAACATTTGAAGATTAACTTCATTTTGAAAAATTAAAAAAAAAATTAATTCTATTTTCCTAACTGCTACAAAGTTGCAGATAGCCTTTCTAATATTTTCAGCGGAAAGATTGCTTTGGGTCATATGTGAAACATGCTCCGGTTGCTCGTGAATTGAAGCTTCCTCTTCTTCTAATAGCCAATGATACGTTAAATGTTGTACGCACAAACAAAATGATACCACTGCCATTCTTTAGATACTCGTAGTTGTCATATTGAGGCTATACTGTGAGATCAATAATTCAACCAGCGCTCTGGCAGCACTCTTCATCTTTAATCATATCTTGTGTTGCATGGCAATACTTCTAATGTCATTTTAGAATTTTAACGTTTCGAGTAGTTTCCTCTCCAAATTTTCATTCACACGTTTTTCTCTGAACAAATTTAATTACTGCTAAAAATTTAAGGGCGCGTTGTCGATGAACATGAACGCCTTCAAGCCGCTTACAAGCGAAAATTACGACACATGGGTAATGCAAATTGAGGCGGTGATGACCAAATGTGGGACATGGAAGCACGTCAAGGGAACAGCACAGAGACTCGAATTGAAGGATGGGGACGAGAATTCGAGAGAAAAAGAGAGAAAGATTGGTTTCTGGAATGTAAAGACGCTCCTTGACTCACAGAGTGAAGGACCTCACAACGCCAGATTCCTTTAATTAGAGCACGAGTTTAAGATAAGATGGTTTAATGCGGGTGAGTACCAATCCCCACCGCGTAACACTGTATTACTCTACTCCGGAAGACCAACCGGAAGCCACCGTGGATATGGAGTTGGACTGCTGTTAACACCTACCGCACACAGAGGCCTAATCTGCTGGCAGCCGCACAGTGATAGGATTTTAAAGGCCAGATTCCGGAAGAGATTACGTCGCGTCACCATTAGAAAGTGTTACGCCCCCACGAATGGTTCGTCTGAGGAAGAAAAGGAGACCTTCTACAACCAGTTGGAAGCTGTTTATAATGCAGCACCCAACGGCGACATTGTCATCGTGATGGGGGACCTTAATGCCAACTAGGCAGCGACAACGAAGGGCTCAAACATGTTATGGGACGGCACGGATTAGTCACTCGCAATGACAACGGCGAAAGATTTCTTGACTTGCAACGAAAATCGTCTTGTCATAGGTGGCACCATGTTTGAGCACAAGGCCTGCCATAAAATCAGTTGGGTGTCAACTGACAGGCAAGCAACCTCCAACCAAATCGACCATTTTGCCATAGTCGCCGTTTTAGAAGTAGTCTTCTAGGCGTCCGAAGCAGACGAGGAGCGGAAATAGGGTTGATACGAGATCACCATCTTATGATAGCTACTATCCAATTACGCACTGCTGCCGTTCGAAGATCTAACGATACAAGAATACCTAGGTTCAACGTAGATCGACTGGCCATCTCTCAGGAGGAGTGGAAACAATCAGCAGCCCACTGCCTGCCACTATCCAAGACCGTTGGTGTGCTGTGAAAACTGTCACATCAGGTGTTGAAAGGATTGTCGGTCGATCGCAGGGAAGCCATAGGGCGTGGCTTTCTGAGGATACCTGGAGAAGGATCACCAAAAGAAAACAACTAAGAGCTCGAATTGCAGCAGCTCCAGCGGCAGGGAGGATCGAGCTAGAGTCCCTATATTCCATGAAGGTGAGAGAAGTGCAGCGTAGCGTGAGAAGTGACAAGCGCAATTACAGCAATGCGCTGGCCACGCAAACAGAATCACCAAAGAGCTTATAGGTGGCCTAAGCTCTACTCAACACCCAATGAAAGGCTTAGATGGTTCGTTGCTAATATCGGATGAGGTTCAACTGAAGAGATGGAAGGAGCATTTTGCATCGGTTCTAAACCGAGTATTCGCCAGCAATATGCACCCAAGTCAAACTAAAGTATCCGTGGAAAAAATCCCCGAATTCGCACCACAACCCCCAGTAAGGAAGAGATTATTGCCGCGATCAAGGCACAGAAAACCAATAAGGCGGTTGGACTTGACGGCATACCTGCGGAGCTGTTTCTAGCTGCGCCAACGGCATCAGCCGAGCTACTGTTCCCACTTGTCGGGAGAACATGGGAAGCCGTGCGAATGCAGTGCGAAAACTGAAGAGGTATCTGCGTGCTGCCTGCTGTGGCTAAGATAATAGCTAAAATCATCCTGGAGCGAATCAAGGAACACCTCGAAGACACACTCGACGCCGAACAAGAAGGTTTCCGCTCTGGATCCTCCTGTGTCGACCACATCAATACCTTGCGGATCATCATCGAACAGTCTGTTGAGTACCGATCACCACGTCACTCTCTGTTCATCGATTTTGAAATGGCGTTTGATAGTGTCAAACGGGAATTTATCTGGCGTGCCTTGCGCAGGAAAGGGATTCCTGATAAATTAATAGCAATTATCAAGGCTACATATGATGGGTCCACATGTCACGTCTTACACAAAGGAAGACTGTCGGAGGAATTCGAAGTCTAAAGCCGGGTTAGGCAAGGCTGCATACTTTCACCAATACTGTTTCTATTGGTGATTAGCGATGTGCTGATGGAATGGAAGATGGAGGAATTCGATGGACTCTTACATCCGAACTCAAACAGCTTGACTACGCCGACGATGTACCTTATGCCTTCTGTCTCATAGAATAATGAACCTTTACAAATGACAACAAATGTGGAGAGGGAAGCAGACGTCGTTGGGCTGAAAATTAACTCGGCAAAAACAAAAATGATCAGCCTAAAACCAAACTCATCAACTCATATATGTATTGCTGGACAGACAGTTGAGAGAGTAGAGAGTTTACAATACCTTGGGAGTATTGTCTCAACCGATGGCGGAACCGAACTGGATATAGCTAACCGCATAGGCAAAGCAAAATCTGGGTTTGGCATGCTATCCACAGTTTGGGGAAGTAATGCAATTAGCTTAAACACCAAGCTACGACTGTTCCGTTCCAACCTTGAATCCGTGATACTACATATATGGATGTGGTACCTGGAGGGTGACTACCACTATCACTAGGAAGCTGCAAACGTTTGTCAATAGGTGCCTACGCTACATCTTAAGGATATTCTGGCCAAGCCATATCTCTAACGAACAGCTTTATCAGAGAACGGACCATAAACCTATAGGCACAACCATACGACGACGAAAGTGACAGTGGATTGGTCACACTCTCCGAAGGGGTGACAGGTCCATAGCTAACCAAGCGATGCAATGGAACCCGCTTACTCAGGACGACAGGATGCACGGCGGTCCTAGGAGTACGTGGCGCAAAACAGTTGAGCAGGAAGCACGGCAACTGGGAAAAAATTGGGGACAGCTAAGGCACATTTCCAGAAACCGCACTTGATGGCGCGTAGACATAGTAGAGGCCCTAGGACCCACAAGGGGATACAGGAATGAATGAATGAAAAGCTATCCGAGGAGATGAGTCCAAAGACGGAAGCTGAACACCGAGTAATGGCGAAAATTCCATATCAAGAGACAGCCGGGTGCATAATGTATGCTGCTCAAATCAGTCGCCCTGATATTTGTTTCGTTGTAAGTGCACGCAACAAATACAACCACAATTATGGAAGTGCACACTGCATAGCCGTGGAAAGGGTACTAAGGTATTTTCAATGCACCAGCAGGACTTCTTCCTATAACCACTTTGTAGTCGGACTTATTTTTCTTCTTTCACGTGAACCCTTATTAATCTGCAATATCCGAATCAATCAGATACAATTTTTATAACATATTGTATATGGTATTTCCATCGAAGGCTACAAGCAGTAACGTAAGCTCCGAAGCTGGTAATTTCGTGGAGATTCAATAACAATCGCCGCAACTTAATCTTGACAAAATACATTATGAAAGGAAAGCTTTATACAATGCTGATCCTGATAGACCTATCTCATACCACAGAACGTCCTTCATTAAATCAGGAAAGCTATTGGACAGCTTCGAATGAAAAAATATTAAACACGACACCTACATAAATGCATTTGTGAGTGGCTTCGAATTGTAACTGGCACGTCTGAAACGATCGGACCTCCATACTCGTACGTTTCCAAAACCAAACTAATGTAGATGCCAGTGTACTTGGCCAGAAGAATTTCCATCAATAATCTCGTACCCGTGTCGAAAATATTGAAAGGAGAAAGGTTTGAGGGTAACAAGCCCGATCAATAATTATACAAAATTATTCGAAAGGTTCTCAGATTGATTTCATATATAAAATGTTCAAGAGGCGCTACTATATTTTACCGATGGAACTATGTCGTTTCGTCCTTTCTTTAGCCACTGTAAAAGTTTCAATATGATAGATTGATTAAATAGTCAAGAGAATTCCTTTGAAGTACGTATTTACTTTGGTAATCAAGTTTTTTTACAATGGAGAACAGTATTTAAATTTTGTTTGAAATCGGACAGAACACTTCAAATGTTAAAAACTGGATATGGTAGTTAAGATTTGAGTCGCGGTTTAACATACTCGCTAAACGTATACTTTACTCCCATTACGGATGAGAATGTTGAATGTCTTCTAGTCCACGAGTCACGGCTAAAATGTTGTCTAAGCAACTATTATAAATACACAGCATTTTCCACACTAATCCTGGCAAAAGAAAGATTTGTGCGAGGTTTTTTCCACACACGCTAACCAAGGATCAGAAACAATGGCGGGTTGATGCTTGTCAAATTTCAATTGAAAGGTCCGATTAAGACGTAACTTAGTTTCTGTGATCAATCATCACCCATACTGGATGAATCTGAAGCCAGCCTATAAAATTATATTCCCTTAGCTGACTACAGCCATGAAAAAAAAACATTTTCATGATGTGGAGGCTATTCAACAATGTAACGCGGGTGCTGCGAAGCACTTAGGACAAAGATATTTCGACAGCCTTCAAAAGCCTCTACGACTGGTTGAAAATTTCTGAATACACAAGGTTTCTATGTATATTTAGTAAAAAGTTATGCTCTAACTCGTTTTTGTTTTTATAGAAATCAGTCCCGCACCTTTTTGGATGGCATCAAAATATAAAAGAAATAAAAAAAATAGAAAAAAACAATATGAAGAACTCAACCATAATAGTAGACAGTCGGACAAACTAAAAACTTTATGAAAATAAAATAAAAACAAATAAAAAATATATTTAATAAGAGCTGTGTAATTGTTGTTTTTTTTTTCTCATTTATAAACATTTTTTGTTTTCTATAATCTAGAGGTACAATAATATTTTTGCTAAACAAAATTTATTAGTTTATATTGTAATAATGCCACCATTTTTAAAACAAGAATACATTTATATCGTTTTAACCACAAACTTTAATTTTTTCTTTTAGTTAACAAATAAATTATTCAATTTTTTTCATGGGGTTAAAAATTATACATTTTCTGTTAAACTTAATAATTAAATTAAAATTACTATTTTCCATTTTTTTAGAATGTACAATAAAGGTTTTTTTTCTTTTTTTAAAAAATAATTACATTTTTCGTTTTATTTTATTTTGTTTAGATGTAAATGTAATACTATTACTTAAGCTTGAAAATTTACAGAATAAAACTGTTTTAGCATTTTTTATTTTATTTTATTATAATAAATACAATTCTTTTTTTTACAAGGATAAAAAGAAAAAAACACAAAATAGGGATATATATATATGTATCTATTTTAAGAACTTGTATTCTTTTGTTTTCTGTTTTGTTGTATTTTTTTTTTAAATTTAATTTTAAGTATTTTAAAGTAAAAGATCTTTTTAAAAAAATAAAATCGTTAAGGATTTTTTTAAGGGACGAAGAGAATTGTGTGATCTGAGATTGACATAACAAAGGCGTTGTTTTGATTTTTGAAACTTGCCGTAAGCCAGTTAAAACATTTTAATGTGTACAGACAAGTCTAGCATGTCTAACCCATGTTATCCTAGTTCTTAAGCAGATATTAGAATTTAAACTGTCACGTTTCAATTGTCTTTAAATCATCTAAATCGTCATAATCGTCCACACAAACACCCGATTTTATGATACTCGTAATACGCATGCAAAGAACGTTGTGCTTAATGATTGCTGAGCTACAGTAACTTATCCCATTTCTGTCCAGTGATGTGTTTTCTTTTAGACAAAAATGTAAATTTAATAAAAGGAGTAAGGTACAGACTACCGAAAAAAAAAAGAATTATAGCAGGGCCTCGATAATCCGAAAACTTGCTAATCCGAACGCCTTAGTAATCCGAACGACCCCCCTGGGTCCGGGAACGAGAGCGAAAATTCGAAGATTTGATTTGACTTGAGTTAACTGTCACTCGCAGTGCCACACATACTACGCAATACTAAGTCTGTTCCTTTAGGCCCGGTGCACATGAGCTGCAACGTATTTCTATTTTGCAGCTTATGTGCACCGGGCCTTACTTTTTCCAGTAACTTTAAGTTGACGCGCAGAGCAAGCAGATGTACCGGAGAACGATGACGAAGAATGGTATCACTTTACATCAACAATCTCAATAATACGCAGATACAAACATTTGGATCATAAATCGTGGAAGATAACATCTCAATCCAGGACCATTACAACCTTTTAGCTGTCAATCATAATCGTCAACAACAAAGGGGGGTCGTAAATTTTTGGTTGCGCAATAGGCCAAAGGGATGATCACAGACTAACTGCATAGTCGTAATTGTGTAAGTTAAGGCACAAAACATTTTCTTCTTCTCTTCTTTCATAATTGGGGACAACATCGCCCACATTTTGCATTCCGTATCTGCATGAACAACAAAGTGCTGACCCAGCGTCTGCGACACCTGAAACGCTTAGTCCGCCGCTGCATTCCATCACGTACGGCGCACACGGTAATCCGAGTCCACGTGTGGGAACACAACATCTTCCCAAGCGAGAGTTTGGGTATTTAAGGTAGTCTTAAGATTAATGTAAACTCAGTTTTTTAAGTTGACGTGTAAGGGCAAGTTATGCCCGAATAAAAACTAAATTTTTTTTTAAAATAATTTTTATTTAAAATTATTTAATTTGTATCTTCAGAGTGGACAGCTGCAACGCGATAACTATAAAAAGGAAGGATCTTAACCCTTAAATGCGCTCTGTAGCCATTTGTCTACAAACACTTTAAGCAAAAAAATAAAAACAATGCAAAAGAGTTTAATTTCCGAACACATTTGGTACGTCACTTTAATCAAAGGAAAAACAAAGAAAAATAACGAATTCGAATTTCATGGCGTATTTTATCTGTCAAAGTGCAAACGTTTAGAAATTATAATTTCACCGGTGTATCTGTTTGGAATATAAGTGTAAAGATTTCTATTTTGCGAACAGATAATTATATATCCAGTGAAAGAAAGGTAAAAATTTTTTATTTCATTACAAATAGTTCCAAAGAACCTTTTTTTTTATATAAATTTAGCGTAAACAGCTATGTTGAAAATTGTCTACATTGTGTGTTTGGTTGTAAATCTGGTATTGCACCAATTGTAGCAAGCATCCAGATTCAACGTGTTTTAGTAGACTAGATATTTATTGAAAAATTATTATACAGGGAATTGTGCATTTTTCTTCCAATTCTAATGTTTCAGAATAAAACCTCAGGACATAGAAGCATATTTGGCGATATTAGAGGCAGGTGATGTATCCGAAGATGAAGAAGATATTTGTGATGAAGACGACATAGACTACAATGTTGGTGTTGAGAAATTTGTAAATGAATCACAAGGCGAAGATACAAGCGGGGGAAATGAAGAAGTTGAAAGGTGTGATCAGCCTTTAGTCGCGGAAGAATCAGTTCCATCGATGTTTAGTCCACTTATTTCTGGTGCTGCTCTATGGAAATCTAAAAATAGAAGTGGGATGAGAATAGAATCATCTTCTTAGGAAATACGTCAATGCCATCAGAAATGACGTCAATAGAATGCAATTTTTTTTCCGTGTTTATGAACGATGAAATAATTTCCAAAATTGTTAGTGAGACTAATTTGTACATCGCCCAAAATAATATTGCTAATAGTCCACCTATAACAACTTTAGAAGCACGACAGTTTTTCAGTGTTCTGATTTTAAGTCAGAATTTCATTATCCTAATGTCAAATCTTATTGGGGGAAAATATGGTTTTCAGCACATCATGGAAACTATGTCATCTAAGAGATTTGCAAAACTGAGATCAGTGATCCATTTCAACGACAACAGCCTTCATAGACCGCGTGAACATCCAGAACATGATCGTCTGCATAAAACACGACCAATTATAGATCACCTCAATAATTTATTTTCAAGTACTGTGCCGATAGAACAAAGGCTTTCGTTGGACGAACAAATGTGTGCCACGAAAGTGGCTCATTTTCTTAAACAGTACCTCCCAAATAAACCCCATAAATGGGGATTCAAATTTTATGTATTATGTCCTCTATCAGGCTATGCCTGTAATTTTGAAATTTATTCTGGACAGAATTGTAAATGCTTGCCTGATGAGCCTGACCTTGGAATAGTTGGTAACACTGTACTTCGCCTCTGTCGCAATGTACCGAGGCTGGTAAACCACATAATACACTTTGATAATTTTTACACATCAATTCCGCTACTACATCATTTGGCAACTCAAGGTATATATGCTCTAGGAACGATTCAGAGAAACAGGCTAAGTAAAAGCTGCAAACTGCCCATGCATAAGGATTTTATGAAGGAATCTATTGAAAGAGGCACATATGAAGAACAAGTGGCAAACTATGAAGGAAAGGATATATCAATCACTTGCTGGAAAGACAACAAAATGGTAACTCTTGCTTCCACCTATGTCGGCTCCGAACCAGCCACCATCGTCTCTCGATGAAGTTCCTGCGATAGAGCCAATACATTCAACGCGCTTCAAGATGGCGCGTTGTCTTGGTGAAACAGGATTTTCTTTTTCTGCAAATGTGGCCGTTTTTCAGCAATTTCTGCCTTCAGCTTGGCAAGTAATGATGCGTAGTATGCTCCTGTAATGGTTTTTCCTTTTTGAAGATAATCGATTAAGATAACTCATTACATTACTATCCCAAAAAACAGTCGCCATCACTTTACCAGCCGAAAAAACTGTTTTTGCTTTTTTGGAGCCGGCTCACCCTTTGTAGTCCACTGTTTTGACTGAATTTTTGTTTCGGGCGTATAATGGTGTATCCAAGTTTCATCTACAGTAATTGATCGGCGCATAAACTCGGATTTATTGCGTCTAAACTGCGTCAACAGAGCGTTGAAAATGTTCATTCGAACACGTTTTTGGTCTGACGTAAGCAAAGGCGGCACCCAACGCGCGGACAGCTTTTTCATGCCTAAATCTTGATTTAATATGTAACAAACATGTTCTTTGGACATTTTCATAACCTCTACTATCTCTCTCGCTTTAATTCGGCGATCGTCTAACACCATTTGGTGAATTTTAGCAATGTTATCGTCAGTGGTTGCAGTTTTTGGACGTCCCGAAAGTTTATCACTTCCCAAGCTCTTACGGCCACGTTTAAATGCAGTTGCCCAAAATTTCACTGAGGTAAATGATGGTGCAGAGTCCCCATACACAGAGTCCAACTCATTTTTGATTTGCGTAGGCGCGTATTGTCTTTCAAAAACAATAATTTAATAACAGCTCGATACTCAATTTTTTCCATTTTCACAAAAAACGTTCACATCGACTCACTCATACGACTGTCAATGCTCTCTCTGCCTCATTATCAACTGTGCAAAAGTGGTCAAGTGAGTTCAAGAGAGGCGGAGAGAGCATTGAAGACGACCCCCGCTCCGGCGCCCCGGCTACTGCTTGTACGGGAGAAAGCATCAAAGAAGTCGAAAAATTTGTTCTTGAGGATGCCCGAATAAAGGTGAAAATGATGGCAGATATCACCAAACTTTCAATTGGTACCATTCACACCATTCTTCATGACCATCTTAACCTTTCAAAGGTCAGTGCAAGGTGGGTGCCACGAATGCTCACAGCGCCTCAGAAAAAAGTGAGAATCGCATGCTGTAGAGCTTTTGGAGATGTGTAGTGAGAACGCGGAAGGTGTTATGGATCGAATTGTTACTGGGGACGAAACATGGGTCCACCACTATGACCCTGAAAGCAAACAAGAGTCCATGCAGTGGCATAAAAAAGGAACAGACCCCCCGAAGAAGTTCAAAGTCACTCCGTCTGCCGGGAAGCTCATGGCCACAGTTTTTTGGTACTCAAAGGGAATCTTGCTCATTGAGTACAAAAAAAAAAGGTGAAACCATCAAGGCCACATCTTACGCTTCCACTTTGCATAATTTGCGGGAGGAAATTAAAAAGAAAAGACGGGGTAAACTCGCAGCAGGTTTGTTGCTTCTTCATGACAACGCTCCTGTTCACACGGCGCGAGTTTCCAAGGCTGCTGCGCGAGATTGTGGTTTCGAAGAAATCCAACACCCACCCTATAGTCCAGACCTTGCCCCTAGTGATTATTTCCTGTTTCCGGATTTGAAAAAATGTCTTCGTGGAAAAAGATTTTCGGATGATGAAGAACTCAAGTCGACAATAAATGGGTATTTTGCAGAGAAAGAGGAAATTTATTATTTTGAGGGTTTAAAAAAGCTTATCTCAAGATGTAACAAATGCATTGATGTTAGGGGAGATCATATTGAAAAATAAAAACAATTTAAATTGAATTCGCATTTTCCTTCATATCGATAACGAGAATATATTGAGCGCCCCTCGTAGCATTCACTAGCTTTTATTGACGTGTGCCGTTGTCTTTACGTTGCGGTCGGAAACTCAGACTACCATCGTATTTTGCAGAGAAAAGCATCGCTGGGAGAAGTGTGTAGAATTACAAGGAGACTGCGTAGAAAAATAAAAAAAAAATTTGAGAAAAAATGTCTTGTATCATTGTTCGGTCGGAAACCTTTCAGGAGAAAAGTAACCTCCTTGGGAATTAAAAAAAATTTTTTTTTTAAGTGTTTTTATAATATTCAATATAGTCCCCTTATAGTTTGATACACTTATTCCAGCGATTTACCAATTTCTGAAAAGTAATTTCCTGGAAGGTCTGCAAAATACTCCTCCGTGGCGTCGATGATTTCCTCGCGTGAGCTGAAGTTTCTATTGATGAGCCATCTTTTGAGGTTTGGGAAGAGATAATAGTCCGAGGGATCCAAATTCAGTTACCAAGCGACGCCAAAAGTCCGTCCGATTCAAACAAACACTCTTTCGAAGTGCTCTCGCGTTCGTGTTTTTGGTCATGCGCGGCACCCAGTGGCAGGATAACTTTTTTATATGCAGAATATTGCCCAAAATATGGCGTGTGCGCTCAGTACTAATCTTTGTGGTATCTGCTAGCTGGCGCACCTTCACTTTCCGGCAGCCAACACCATTTCATGTTTTTTTTGACATTGTCCTCTGTAACCGCATCGGATGGCCTGCCGCTGCGGACTTGATCGGTAGTGGAGTTGCGGCCACCACGAAACTCTCGAAACCAATATTTGACGGTGTAATCTGACGGAGCATTAGCCCCATAATATTTATCCAACTTTTTTGTCCATACTCAACATGATGCCAAACACGTCAACAACAATCAGCTGTCAAAACAAAACTAAAGACAGTATCGCACTGAAATTTGGCATGTCTGCCTAAATATGGACGGACTTCAAGGCACCATAACCTTTTTTGTAGTAGCAGCGCATTCTGGCGGTCAAGGAGGTAACTTTTCACCCCACCTTGTATGTATGTATATATAAAAATAAAGTGGTTAATATAGTAGAGCATAAACCCACATATGTATAACGTAAAAATAAGCACGTATATAAATTTTTATGCAAACCTAAGTAAATATTTTTAGCCCCGGTCTGAAAGAGCTATGTACTTATGCCTATTGAGATTAAAAATGTGTTCTTTATTAACAATCTTTGGCTTTTTAATCAATTGTAAAGCCCTTTCGAACGCACCCCATTGTGCAAAGTGAACGCAGCCTGATTCGTCAAGTCAGCCATGAGAACTGACCGAATCCGTCATCATGATTTTGAGAAAAAAGATTTGAGCAATGGCGGGCATTCGAGAGTGTGTTGTCAAACTGAATAGAGATTAAGGAGAAAAGTTGTAAGAAAATAAAAGAAAAAGAGGAATAAAAATAAAGTGTTTTAAAAAAAGGAAAATTCCAAAAAAAAAGGAGTTTAAACCAATTAAATTTAATTTAAATAACTCCAACAATATATTTACAATGGCACCAAGAGCAATGATGCCAAATTTAAACTTCTTAGCTTTGTTGGTAGATTTAATGCCAACTTTAATGGCATTCTGCCCCGCTGTGCAGCGGCTCTACAACACAGATTTCATCGCATCAACAAGTGGTCGAGGCCACCATCACTCCAACGCATATCACATCAGGAGATAAACCACGCTGTCCTAAATAGCGCTCAGCAGAATCACGTGATAAAAGAAACATATTAACCCAGACAAAATAGACGAAAAAAAGTGCTGAGTTTGCATTAATTCCCAACAAAAGCTGGATTTTTATTGTGCAGGCCTTGAATACGTCATTACAAAAGCTAGCTACCGAAAAACTGGATGACAGAAAATTTGCAGATCGCGATTTCAAACCTAGAAAATACGAATATGCATTCATATGTGGCCTCATCGGGTCATCCATTTGAAAAAAAAAATATTGGAATATTGGTTTTTATGACTCATGCACTCAAATACTATACGATTCTGAGTGAGTCAATGTTCGTCCCTAATTCCATTAGTCGGTTGGCCTTATGTAACATCTGCCTGCGACATTCGGGTAGAAACCGGTGTCTACCTGATTTTTTCGAGGGACATAACTCTAGTAAGTCCAGTCAGTTTTGAACGGTTTTTCGTAGTGAATAGACGTGTTTGTAGATGATATTTTCATCTTAAACTGTGCCGTTACAAAATTTTATGAAAATGTCAAATGTTTGCTTCATTTGCAGTGAATCTTTGACTGAAGGTGAAATTGTGGTTGTTGATCGTGGGATGAAAACTTTAATCGATTCAAGTAATGAAAAGAGTGATGGTTTGATGAATATTTAAAAGACAAACAATCTGTAATTATCCATAAGCACCCGGAAGAGCAGCATTGCTGTAGCTAAAAGACAACGCAACACGGAAACAGCTAGCACACATGGAAGTAGTCTTCCTCGGAGCGCGAGGGAATGATGCTTTTTTTTTGTTTCAAAAAATACTGTCTGTTTTGCGGCAATTATGAAATGTAAAAAGCGCAGCATCTCTGACGTAGAGTGTCCCAAGTTTCAACACTTGCATTTAAAGACGGCATCTTGAAGGTAGCTCGGACTCGTTCCGATGAGCTAGCAAGAAGTGATATTGTATGCAATCAATATGAATGAGTGATTGCTACAATTGTTTTGTGAAACCTACTACTGGATGTAAAATCGGTCGTCCTGAAAGTCATCCGATTTTTTTAGCCGTATCCAAAATATCTTTAAACCGCATTCTACACAAGGATTTACATTTGCATCCGTACAAAATCCAAATGGTTCGGCAGTTAAAGCCCCAAGATTATGGTCACAGGCTGCAGTTTGCTAACGAAATGCTACAGAGGTTCGCCAGTTTTAACAAAAATTGTTTTTTTCAGACGAAGCCCACTTTCACCTAAATGGACATGTAAACAGACAAAACTGCAGATACAGGAGCGACCCTAATCCGAAATTGAAGCATCAAAAACCCCTACAATAGTCCTAGGTTACTGTATGGGCAGCTTTATCAGCAAGAGGCATTATTGGTCCATATTTTTATCAAGGTTAAAGAGGAAAAGCTGTTACAGTGAATACAGAGCGGTATATTGCCATACTACAGAACTTTTTTGCTCCAGCGCTTCAGGATTTTGATGGTTTCAATCAACGATCGTGGTTTCAGCAAGATGGGGCAACATGCCACACTTCCAAAGACTCTTTAAGTGCAGTTCGCGAAATTTATATCCAAAAGAGGTGACATTAACTGGCCACCTCGTAGGCCGGACTTATCCCTAATGGAATTTTTCCTTTGGATACCTTAAAAGTAAAGTCTAAACAGTAATTCAGCGACTATTGAGGAATTGAAGGCTCATATTCGAGAGAAAATGCAACATATTTCCCGAAACACTTGTCAATCGGCCATTGGAAATTTCCGCTCCAAGTTACAGCAGTGTCAAAATAATTAAGGTTCGCATATGGACTATGTGATTTTTAAGAAATAAAATCCCAAATTGTGTAGTTTCAGAATAAATAAACACACAAACTCTTACCAATACAGTTGCGGTCAAAATAATAGTAGTGGAAGTCAAAACATAATTAAGTTGTTTATTTGTTTATTTGTTTGTTTTGATTGTTTTTTATGACCTCTACTGTAAAAAAAACAGTTATATAATGACAGCACAACAATTTTTGTACGACTATGTCTGCATACTCTTTGTTTTGTTGCGCAAATCTGTCGAATGTGCACCTGTTATTAATGAAAGTTGAGGATTTCGTCCAGTCATAATACCTATTTAAAAATCCAGAAACTATTTGGCTGCGCACAGACAACAATTAGAAATGCAATTAAGTACTCGCCAAGGCCGGAAACACGTAGCCGTAAGCCGGTAATGTCGCCAAAACTGATCAGAAGGGTCGTCAGGCATTCAAGGATCAATCCCTTTACTCCTGCTACGCAGATTAGAGACAAATTTAGAGTGGATGCTAATATTGAAACGGTGCGTAGACGGTTGCGAGATCACGATCTGATAGCCCACAGTCCGCGGAAGGTGCCCTTACTGAAAAAAAACATGTGGTCAAAAGAATGCAATTCGCGAAGGGCGACTTAAATTCGCCAGCAGAGAAGTGGGGAAAAATATTGTGGTCAGACGAGCCCAAAATCGTTTTGTATGAGGGAAAGGGGTGTCGTCTTTATGTCAGAAGGCCTCCAAGAACAGAATTTAATCATCAGTATACGACAAAAACCATGAAACATTAAGGATCCAGCATCATGGTTTGGGCATGTTTTTCTTTTTATGGTGTTGGTCCCATCTACCGAATACAACAAATCATGGATCAACATCTATACGTGCAAATCTTGGAGGGAGTCATGCTGCCTCATGCTGAGGAGGAAATGCTATTGATATGGGTCTTTCAACAAGGCAATGACCCAAAGCACACTTGTGTGGCAAGTCTCACAAATAATTGTAGTAGAAGAATGAGAGGCCGTCGGTGCTTAGGTAGGAAACAAGGAATAGGGAAAGAGCAGTACAAGTTAAGTCGTGTAAGCGTGCAGACGTAGCTAAGAACCAGTAAAAATAAAAGAACAAAGAAAAACTAAATCGAAATGCGTTTAATTTCCAAGTGCAAATACAAAAAAACAAACATTTAATCGCATAGAGCGACCATCCTCCACACTAGCAAACTTGCTAAGCAGTGGTTTCTTGCGCACCAGGTCAATGTATTGGAATGGCCTGCACAATCCCCAGACCTTAACCCGATTGAGAATCTTTGGTGCGATGTTAAGAAGGCTGTTGCTACTTAGCGACAATGACCTTTGGGCAATTGTGCAACAGTCTTGGATGTCGATATCGTTGGAAAGGTGTCAAAACTTGGTAAACTCCATGCCACGACGTTGTGCTGCAGTTATCTCTAATAAAGGTCACGCAACTAAATATTATTTTTTTTTCTTGATTTAAATTTTAAGATAAATTTGCACTTTTGTTATATTTTAAGATAGATATTAAGCGCACTACTATTTTTTTTGAACGTGCGTTTTTGAATACGCTTGGACACATTCTAAAATATTGTACTTAATATTAAATTCTAGATGTAAGTTTGATTTTAAAATAATATTTTCAAAATCATTGAAACTCATTGATGAATATTATTCCTCTACGTGCAAATATTTGAAAATTCAGCTATCAAAGCAAAAGTTCTCGTATATGTGCACAACAGCAGATATTTGGTCAACTAAACACCGAAGTTTCTTTGGATTGATGATAATTTCCAAAGAAAGTCAGTTGGGGTCACACAGGTGCATACAAAATTTGGTTTGAGCAACTGTTATTGATAACGGATCAAATCAATTCCCAAATTTGAAAGAAAAAACGCGTTTGGACCTATACAAAGCTGCATGTCCCAAAGTAAATTCGAAGCGATTAAACAATATCTACATAACATATCACTGCGTGATCAAAAAAAGTGAACCAGACTACGATAGACTGTTACATCGTGGTAACCCTACTCGATCACTCAGCAATACAATACGTTTTTGTTAAAATAGATTTAACCTAACATTAGCTATCTAAAACAAACATAACTTGTTAATACTGTCTTTGAATACACTCATTTTTGTTGTACTAATAGCTACTGTTTGCGGCATTCAATAAATTACTTCTTCTTTTGAACTTTGTCTTATAAACCTCGTGTTTTCCTGTGTCGTTAGTTTTATCCAAATAATACTTTTCCTATTTGTCTTTTCTATCGTTTGTTTATGCGTAAAGTGTCTCTTACCAATTTTGTCTACACCTATTTGTTGGTGCGTGATTATACTGAGCGCCCTTTTGTATTACCTCTCCATTTGTTTGTTTTTCCATAAAACCAATCGATGCTGAGTGATCGAGTCAGTCGAGAATAGAGAGAGCATTGAAACGGAGCTTAAGACATATTATACAATACAATATTATAATAAAAAGAAAAATGAAATTAAGTATCTTTCTTTTTCGCTCCGTGACTTAACTGGAGCAGTCGGACTGTGAAAAAAAAATAAAAATCCAGCGAAAGTGAATCAAAAAGTTATTAGAAACAATGATAATAAAAGAAAAAAAAATTTAAAAGTTGTGATTGAAATGACTAAAAAACAAAAACAATATACAATAATTCAAAATTGAGTAATAATTCCGGATTAATTGAAGCACATTCGACGGATTATCGGGTGGCGAATTTTAATTCCTTGGCTTCGAAGAACCAACGCTAAACCATTTGGACGCTGATTGAATCCGCAAGATTAACAACGCTTGGGAAATGTGTGTTTATTGCTTAGCGGGTGAGTTCAAAGTTTTGATTCTCGTATTTGTGCATTTATCGCTTTCCTATTTCCTTTAACCCTTTAACGAAGGTTCAAGTTTTTTTTTTAATTTTGATATCACTAAAGTTAACGGTAGTTACATATACGTACGGAAACAGATATTAACATTTTGTGAGAGGTTTGCTTGCATTTAAGATCAATCCACCCCGGAATGAAATCGATATTTATAATTCGTTAAGAATACCCGATGCAGTTAAGGACTTGCCCACTTTCGATGGTAACCCGCGGCTATTAAACGATTTTATTTCTAACGTTGAAGAGATTTTGTCTCTTATGTCAGATGTTAGTGGTACCAGTTATGCCAATATTATCCTTAGAGCTATTCGAAACAAGATATTAGGTCAGGGTAGTGAAGTTCTTACTATGTATGGGACGTCTTTAGATTGGTCTGAAATTAAGAGCAATTTAATTACCCATTTCTCTGATAAACGGAATGAGACTAGTAGTTACAGATAAGCATATCATATAACCATGTCTCTACCAAACCATGTGACGACTGTGAGAATGTAAACAAAGTACTCATTCCAAGTCATCACATAAACAATCTATATTTTGTCAATTAATATGCCAACAAACTCAGTACCCCAATCCTATGTCAGCACATAAACAATAATGAGCTGTCAGTATAGAGTACTTCGCCTTTTCTTTTCCGTGTCACTTGACACTCAATTCAGCGATATTCGAGGGTATCGGCTTTTTGCCTTTTCTTTTCCGTACCAATAAATCACCCGTTTAAGATAATGCATCGACTGCATATCGCAATCGATAAACAAATTCCGGGAATCAATTAAGACATTCGTCCAATCGGAATTATCTGTGTCCAAATTTTTAAAGTATAAAAGAAGAAACTAGGAAAATGTAAAATTAGTCCTAAGATAGATTCAAGAATAAATGGTCATCGTGATCATAGTAAACAAAAAATTATTGTTTTAATCACTAAATAAAAACTACTAGTCTCATTCGAGACCTACACCAGTTCAGACAAAATAATACAAATGTTGAGGAGTTCTACTCGAAAATAATTGGATTTTTTTTCCACCATGATGAACTGCATAAGAGCCCATGAACTGCATCCCAACGTCATCAAAGCAAAACAGACCCTGTATGAAGAAATGTCACTCAACACATTTTATCTAAAAGAATCGTTAGGGTCCACTATTAGAGCAATGAGACCTAGCAAGATAGCAGACGCTCTAAAATAACAAAATTCGATGTAATTTCAAAACCAACAACAAAGTAGGTCTCCGACTAATGATATTCCATTCCAATCATATCAAGAGCGACAACCTACTTGTCGTCCTCCACAGAAATATTTCAGACAAAATTTCACTAATCCCCAATACAGACAAATGTTTAATAGTCAACCAAATTACAGAAATATTTCATATGGTCACCAACCGTCGTTTATTCCAAACTCGAACTTCCCACAGCAAACTTCTAGATGGATAAACTGCAATCGTCCACAGACATCTTTTTCTTCCCCAGAACCAATGGCCACCTATAGCGGTAATACCAATAGCAGAAAATTTAACAACTCCTCTAGAGGAAATGGTTGCAAAAATCCAAAGACAGAAACTTTTAATATATGTAGAAAAGCTATGTATTCATTTGTATTAATTTTTTAATTACTCGCTGAGCTCTATTTAAAATTATTTACGTGCATCATCGTTTGAGTCACCGAGAGTATGTTTACATTCGTCGCCGATGGAATTCGAGTTGGCCTACATTCAGCAGCATAAAACGCGATGCGATTTGCTCAGTGTTGTTTTAGGACACAATGACTCCACTGAGGGCGACATTAATCGTTGTTGGGGTAGGCGGCGGATGGTTGATATTGACTGCGGCGATCAAGTGGTGGACGTAGTACAAACTATTGAGGTCGACAGGACTTTGGAATTTGCTGGACTGAGGAGGAGAGTCGACGAGCGAGCGAATGAGGAATGCGGATTTGAGTCTTCTTTTGGCAGCAGTGCAGTTCGGCGGCATCGGCGGCGGTTCAATTTAAATTTTATCTTTAGTTAATTTTGTCAGTCTTGTTGCCTTTATTTTGTTAAATCATTATTTTTGACTTTTGTCAATAAAATAATATTTCCTACATATATAATCAAATAATAGTAATAATTGCAAAGCGACCACTCAGAAACATAGTTACAATCAGAATTATACTTACTCTAGAAATTCAGATATAAATCCATTACATGATACTTTTCAAGGCGAAGTAGATTAATAAGTCTCGGCGAAAGCATAGGTTACTTAGATCTCAATAACTACAACTCCTGCTGTAAATATCAAATTATTTGGCCGCAATATGAAGTTTCTAATTGACACTGGCAGTATGTCATTTATCGATCCAGGTGTTTTAAAACTCATAAGGTAGATAAGCAGATACGGTTAAATGGTATGAAGGAATTGAATACCAAAGATTTATTATTTTTTACCTTATTTAGACTTAACAACTACTTCGATGGGTTAATTGGGACGGATATAATGAAAGAACTAGGCATGAAAATAGATCTTCAAAACTCTTGCATAGAAATTAAAAATTTCAGAATACACCTAAACTATAAGCTTAATTTAATATCAGAAACCTATACCATCCCAGAAAACTGTAAAATCATAAGTCACGTTCTGGTTAGTATAAGATCTGGTAGTATACACATAAAGCCTATTCAAATTAAAAGTGGTCTCATAATACCTGAGGGAATATAAGTTACGGTTCATCACAAACAACAAGCCAAATGTGTGAACAAACAACACGCCACATTTACACCTTGACCCACATAGTTGCTTGACAACAAATCATCAACGGTACCTACAACTGTGTTTATCACAAGTTAATTATGGTACGCGTTTTACTACGAAGAAAGTGCAGTGCAGTGCAGATTGATACTTCTTCCCGTTCGGTCGACTGCTGGCTGGAAACTTCCCCATGAAGGGAAATATTATTTGTGGAATTTAAATTAAATAAGTCAAAATAATATTGGGTCTACAAGTAAGTTTCCAGCGTTTTTTTCCAAAATTTGAAGTTTTATTTTGAAAACATAGTTACAATGCTTTATTCAAAGTATCGTCCATCGGAAGCTACAACTTTCCCCCATCTTTCTGGCAATTTATGAATTCCGGACCAAAAAACTTTCTCGTCTTTCGAGCCCAAGAACGCATCGAGCCAATTTTTGATTTCCTCTACTGAGCTAAAGCGTATTCCCGTAAGAGCGTTCTGCATCGAACGAAACAAGTGGTAGTCAGATGGTGCCAAGTCTGGACTGTAAGGCGGGTGAGGCAGAATTTCCCATCCACTATTTTCCAAATAGTTTTTCACCGAAACCGCAACATGTGGCCGAGCGTTGTCGTGATGAAAAATAACATACTCATGCCTGGTCTCATATTCTGGCCGTTTTTCTTTTAATACCCGCTTCAAACGAATTAGTTGGGTTCGATATAATGGTCCTTTGATGGTTTCACCACTTGGAAGCAGTTCGTAGTATACGACACCCTTTTGATCCCACCATATGCAGAGCATGACCTTATTCACGTGAATATTTCGTTTTGGTGTCGATTGGGCGGGCTCGCCGGGCTTTGTATACGATTTTCTGCGTTTAGAATTATCATAATAAATCCATTTCTCACCAGTGACAATACGATGCAAAAATAATTTATTTTTATACCGCTGCAGTAACATTTCGGACATACAAAATCGCCGTTCGACGTCTCTTGGCTTCAATTCGTACGGCACCCAGTTTCGTACGACATGACATGTACGACACCGATAGAACTGCTCAAATATAACGCTGCAAAGTTGTTGACAGATACAAAACCTACAAATAAAACACATGGGGTCTGACATTTCTGCCCGGGATCCACTGATGGCGCCATCTCTGACAAACGCTGGAAACTTACTTGTAGACCCAATAAATCAATACGATAAAATAATAAAAGTTAAAAAAGTGGAACACGTTGTTTTTAATTTATACAAATCCGAAAATTGGTATTCGCCGGTAAAAGTTATAAATACATCGGACTGCCCATTGAGTTTTGTCATTGAACAACCAATAGAAACTCAATCTATTGATGAAAATAATTTTGTCGAAACTCATAACTTCTCCTTTCATAACTATTCAGACTCAAATACAAAATATAATAAAAGTATTCATGATTTAATTAAGACTGATCACTTAACCGCTGAAGAGAAGAACGCAATAGATAAATTATGTAAGTGATACGAACATATTTTCTTTCAAGAGGGGCAAGATTTGACATTTTGCAATCAAATAAAGCACGAAATAAAAACCACTGATGATATCGCTATATACATAAAATCATATCGCTTTCCCTATGTACATAGGCAAAAAATCCAAGATCAGATTAGATCGCTCAGGGAATAATTCAGCATAGTTTCTCCCCATGGTCCTCTCCCATTTGGATTGTACAAAAAAAGAAAGATGGTACTGGTAAGCAAAAATGGCGGCTAGTCGTAGACTACCGAAAACAATTAGTGATAAATACCCGATTCTCAACATTAGTGACATCTTAGATAAACTCGGCAAATGTACAATAATTATTTCAGCACCATAGATCTCGCTTCTGGTTTTCACCAAATAGAGGTGAAAGCCGAAGATATTCCGAAAACAGCATTTTCTGTGGACAGTGGACATTATGAGTTCTCATGTCTTTTGGCTTGAAAAATGTCCCCTCCACTTTCCAATGGATAATGTATTAAAAGATCTATTAGGAACTGTTTGTTTGATCTTCATTGATGATCTAATAGTATTTTCAACATCTCTACAAGAGCATGTAGAGAGTTTGGATAAAGTTTTTTGTAGACTACAAGAAGTAAATTTAAAAGTCAATGTTGAAAAATGCGAATTTCTTCGAAAAGAAACTTAGTTACAACTGATGGAGTTAAACCCAACCCCGACAAAATCCATGTAATTGAAAACTTCCCCATTCCTTAAACAAGTAGGAAAATAAAATCATTTCTTGGACTTTTGAAATATTATCGGAAGTTTATCAAGGACTTCGCACCACGGACTAACGAAACCAATGACTGAATGTTTACGAAAGGGTAAAAGTATAAAACTAGATTCGACGTATATAAAATGTTTCGAGTAGGGTAGACTGGGGACAATTGTAACAGTGTACAATTGTAACACTCGTAATATGTCACAAACTGTAACTGCAAATTCTCTCTCTCTCACAGTCCCAGTACCATCTGCATACCATCATTGATGTGACAGTTTCTCTACGGCTTCTGTGCAGAGTAGACATCACTAGAGAAGAAGACAATTTTTTACTCTATAAAGTAAATTATTTCATTGGTAGACATTTTCGAATAACTTTTTTTCTGATTTGAAATTCGCTAATTTTATTTTCTATAGTATATTCAGTGCATATCGTTCTATCTTCTTGTGTTTTGTTATTACTCCGACTATTTCTAATAAAACAGGTAAGACGTATTTTATATAAAGAAGGCACACGAGGACGATTGTAACATTCCCGTTTGGGGACAATTGTAACATGTTACAACTACCCCCAGGGGTACCTTAATGCTAAATGTCAGCTTGATTTAATATCGTATCACTTTCATATTTAGTCTGCCTCGCGGTAGAAAGAGAAAAACCAATAGAGGATCAAAAGACGATTCCATTTATCAATCAGCATACGATGAGGTAAATAACAATAGTTTATCCATCCGTGCTGCTGCAAAAAAATATGATCTATGCCATGTTTCTCTGATGAGGTATGGAAAGAAAAAAAGTCAAGCAAGCGGAAATGAGGCAGTAACTATGGGATATAAAAGCTGCAATCAAATATTTAATCCTGAGCAGGAAAAAACCATGGTAAGCTACACTGCACGAGCCGCAGAAATTTACTACGGATTCGCACCTAAAGAAATAAGAAAGTTGGCGTATGAATTGGCAGTGTACTATGGAATAAGGAGGCCGCCACAGTGGGACGTTAACTCTTTAGCTGGAGAAAATTGGTTCTAGAGACACCAAGAATTGACAATTAGGTGTGCTCAACCGACTATCCTTTCCAGAGCAACCAGTTTCAATGTTGTAAATGTCAAATTATTTTTTGACAACTTGCAAACAGTTTTAGATAAATATAAGTTCGAAGCAAAAGACATTTACAATGTTGACGAAACTGGGGTGACAACCGTGCAAAAGCCTAACAGAGTTGTGGCAAGAAAAGGGATAAGACAAGCTGGAGCTTTGACCTCAGGTGAACGAGGAACTCTTGTCACAGTGACAATCGTAATAAATGCTATCGGAAACGCTATCCCTCCATTTTTCATTTTTCCCCGTCTCCGCTACCAAAGGCATTTTGTGAGGGATGGTCCAATTGGTTCAATTGGAACAGGCAATGCCAGTGGATGGATGCAAGAAAAGGAGTTCGTACAATTGTTGGAACACTTCCAGCAACATACTAATTCTTCAATAAGTCATAAGGTTTTGCTTCTACTGGATAACCATTCTTCCCATACATCAATCCATTCTCTGGATTTCTGTAAAGAAAATGGGATAGTAGTTCAACCATGCGAGACCTTTTGTTTGGTGTGCCTAGAGGCCTATATCTCAAGCAAAGGAGGAGAAAAGTGGGTGCAGTGCATTGAATGCAAAAACTGGTCGCATGAAGAGTGTACCAAACTCACAATTGTGAGTCAGAGTAAGATACTCTTTTCGTTTGTTTGCTTTTTTTGTTAGTTTTTTATACTGAATTAAATCATTAATTTATTTATATTTTTGTTGCTGCCATTAAACAAAGTTAATAAATACTAAAAGTAATCAAAAGGTTGAGAAAAACATAATTTGTCTTCATTCTTACCTATGTTACAATTGTCCTCAGGCACTGTTACAACTGACCCGGGTACAGGGACAGTTGTAACAATTGTCCCATTGCATTAAAAGTGCATATATCTTATTTCCTATCGCTCCTTGTCGGTTAATATTAAGTTATAATACTGGGGAAAAAATCCGTTATCTATCGTTGTAAATAACTTTTTGATAAATATTAAATAATAGATTCTATAAGAGCTGAAAGCAAAAGTGTTACTATTGTCCCCAGTCTACCCTACTGTAAAACTTTTCTGTGTAACGAACCAATTTTGCAATACCCCAATTTTTCAAAACCTTTCATTGTTACTACAGACGCGAGTAACTTTGCAATAGGCGCCGTGCATTCTCAAAGAACTGTAGGATCGGATAAACCGGTTTGCTACGCAAGCCGCACCTTATCCCAATCCGAACAGAATTATAGCACCATCGAAAAAGAGCTTTTAGCCATAGCATGGACTACAAATACTTCCGCCCTTACCTGTTTGGAAGAAAATTTCAAATTCTTACTGACCATAAACCCCTTATATGGTTGTTTTCCTTGCGGGAGCCAAATTCGAAGCTCATTCGATGGTAACTAAAATTAGAAGAGTTTGAGTATGAAATCGTTATACAAAAATCGAAATAAATGTTAATGAGACAGTTCAATCCGCTGAAAATCTAGACAACATATTTTTGCACAATAATGTAGTTTTAGAGTCGAGATTTACCTCTATTCACTCCGCACAAGAAAACCTTGATGACGGAATTCCAATATCGGAGCGACCGATAAATGAATTTATTAATCAATTAATTTTAGAAAAAGATGACAATGTACAAAAACTTCAGAGCAAATTTCAAATTATGTATAAGACCAAAAAACGATATACTATAAAATATGTTACAAGAACATAAGTGATGATGATGTTAATATTTTCAAGGCTTATCTCAGCCCGAAGGGATTGACAGACGATAGTACATTTAAAATAGTGCAGTATGTTTACTCAAAATATTTTCGTAATTCTCAGTTTCATCTCCTTTCTTCATCTCCTCCCGGTGTGAAAAATCACACAAACAAATGTTGACCTATACCCTACGTGACCAAACGTCCCGTTTTTGGCGGGACAGTCCGTTTCTGAGGCCTCTGTCCCGCGGCCTTAACTGTCCCGCTAAATGTCCCGCTTTTCATACTTCTGTGAAAATTAGCGTAGGTCTTTACAATTCTCAAAATGAAGCAATTTTATAGAACTATTTTACGTCCCACAAATTGGCGCATATAAGACAAACGTAAGAAATGTTAAAGGAAGAATATGCGCCCATGTATACTCCATGTTAAATGAATTGTCAGTTTTGCTTGGCGTTGCAGTGGGAGTGGAGTGAAGCTTATTCGACTGGTAGTTGTAAATAGGTAAATAATAACAACTCAAATGTTAGCACAATGATTAATAATATTAACGTTTCATTTTAGATTATAATTATACGATAAATAGGAGTAGAATGGCATCCACTTCAGCAGCAGCAAACAAAAAATGCAAGAGGGAGTGTAAATTCTCGGAAGATCTGCAAAAAAATATCCTTTCCTGAAGCCGAGCAGTCGTAACACATTTGCTTATTGCAATGTTTGCGAATGCGAGTTTTCGATATCAGCAGGAGGACAAAATGATGTGAATCGTCACATCGAAAAGCAAAAACATAAGTCGAAAGTGATTTCGGAGTAGCGGCTACACAGATCGTGAAAAGGAATTAGCGCTTGCAGAGGCTGTTATGTGTTTCCATACCATTTGCCAGAACCATAGCTTTAGGTCAATGGATTGCAACTCCAAATTGTTAAGCAAGCTGTTCGACAAAAAGTTTTCTTGTGCTAAAACTAAAACCGAATTGGTTGTGAAAAATGTACTTTGAGATGCATATCAAGAGTTGCTGCAAGAACTAAGTAATATAAGTTTTGTATCAATTTTCTCCGACGGATCCAATAAAAAGGATCTGAAGCTGTTCTCTACTGTTGTCAGGTATTTTACATATCAGGAAGGCGTAAAACTGAGGATGCTCGACTTGATTTATTTGCCTGGGGAGACGTCGGTGCTTATAAGTGAGTCAATAATGACAATTATCGCCAACACTAATCTGTCCGATAACGCAAACACTAACTTTGGAGGGTTATCTAGAAGTGGGAAAAATAATGTATTTAGCCGTTTAGATAGTCATTTAAAACAGTCTTTGGTTGGGGTCGGGTGTTCCGCACATATTATACACAATGCAATACAGACTGCAGCAGATTTATTGCCACTAGACGTAGAAAGTATTATAATGAAGATATACGCACACTTCTATATATACACCGTTCGTGTTGAAAAACTTAGAGTTTTGCTCCGATGTTGGAGTGGAATACAATCGCATGTTAGGGTTTTGCAAAACTAGATGGTCCTGAAATCATACTTTCTTTAAATCGAGAAGTGTCCCATTGTTCTTCAGAGCATTTTTGAAGACCCAAGTTCAGAACTATGGTTGATGTTTCTTCATAATCAGTCTTCCATGTTTCATAAGACAATTTTTGCAATTGAAGGGAATAAAAACACCATAATGGAGGTGAGCGGACAGATTTTTGATCTTATATCTAAATTGGAGGAGAGGTTGGTCGCCGATTTCATTTCCACCCCAGTCAAACAAATTTTAAATAATTTAACAGAATCTGGACAAATAGATAAGCAGACACTTATGTTGCATGTAAGAAATTTTTACAAAAACTGTCTGCAGTACTTAGAGAAATGGACATCTCAGTACAAATACGCAAAAGACTTTCAATGGGCTTGTCTAAGCACAGGCATTAAATGGGAAGATGTTGAAAAAAGTTTTTTGTTTGTGTCGCAGAAAACTGACCAAACAATTTCGGAAAACGATTTATTTGACGAAGTTGGATACGTAAATGAATGGAATGAGCAATATGTTTCTCTTGATTTGAGATGGGTAGACATTTTTCAACATTTTTCAAGTAAAATGGTGCCCTTTAAAAATATTTCAAAATTAGTAGAATATATTTTGTGTCTTCCTGGTACTAATGCGGTCACAGAACGAATTTTTTCATTAATAAATAAAATCTGGACTGTTGAAAAAACTCAACTGTCTGTCGAAACTGTAAAGGCAATATTAGTTTTAAAAATGCAGTACAAAAACGGTTATAATTTTTATGAAAAAGTCAGAAATAATAATGAACTTCTTAGAGAAATTCATTCTGCATCCAAATACAGGAATTAATGTTATTATTATTTTCTAGATTCTTTTCTGTTCCTTTACAGGAATTAAATCGTATGAAGGTACATTTTTGGAAAATATATTCTTATTTTTTTTTTTGTTTTTTTATTTATTTATTAATAATTCCATACAATATACAATTAATATGCATTTAGCTTAGTTTTAGATTCCTCGAAAACTATTAAATATACCTAAACTACTGACTGTGTAAATACACTAGCAATACTGAGGCTGATTTTTTTAAAGTTTTTATTAAAAAAAAATGTAAGGATATTATCTAAACATATTTACTGATCACTTTTTTAATTAAAACAAAAATTGTTATGAAGTGTGTTCTTTTTTTCTTAAATAAATATGTCACTTGTCGTTAATGATGGACTATTTTAATTTTTTACCAACAAAAAAAATCATAATTTCTAATCCCTGCGAAGTTTGAAAATGTGTCCCGCTTTTGCTTGAAATAAATCTGGTCACTATACCTATACCTTTTCACCTTTTTTTTTTTTTGTCCGATGTGCATAAAACTATTTGACAATTCCTAACGCATCAGTTTAACACAAAAAAGTTTCGATGCAAAAATATATTTTGATAAGAAGATATTTGAAAACTTACGTTTCTTACCCTCGTGTGTGAATTTTCACACATTACGTAAGCAACGTAAGTATTTTTGAGGATGAGATGAAGGTTAAGAAGGCTGTTACTACTTGTCGACAATGACCTGTGGGCAGTTGTGCAACAGTCTTGGATGTCGATATCGTTGGAAAGGTGTCAAAACTTGGTAAACTCCATGCCACGACGTTGCACTGTAGTTATCTCTAATAAAGGTCACGCAACTAAATATTAATTTGAGTTAACAAAAACATATTTTTTCTCCTGATTTAAATTTTAAGTTAAATTTGCACTTTTGCTATATTTTAGGATAGATATTAAGCGCACTACTATTTTTTTGAACGTCCGTTTTTGAATACGCTTGGATACATTCTAAAATATTGTAGTTAATATTTAATTCTAGATGTAAGTTTGATTTTAAAATAATATTTTCAAAACCATAAATTTGAAAAAAATATACTATTTGTTTGTACAAAGTGGATTGAATTATTTTTTCATTCGTTTTCTTACTACACAAGTTTCACTACTATTATTTTGTTTTTTTTTTATCATCGTATAAAATGTTAACGGACTTTTGGGCCGTCTTGTATTAAAACGAAGAAAACAATGTGTAATATATTGTAGTATAGGCAAAATGATATTCATATTGTATAAACTATTGGTAATTCACATTTTCATAAACAACATTCATTACAAAGTAGCCGTTATAAAGAATGATTCGTGTTTATTAAAAAGTGTTCTTATGAGTTGTTTACTCAGTTGCAGTGTAGCGATCACTTTAAAATAAAAGAACAGATTTTTTCTTCTTCTCAAAATAACGTAAGCGAATGCAAGCTTACGTCACTGCCCTCAAGCGCCATGGTTCCCAGAGGAAGCTCGAAATGGGAATTGGTAACAGTGTGTGTTTTTTTTTTTGCAATGGCTGACTTGCTCTTCCGGCATCCCAAGTTTTTTTTTTTTTTATCGCCAGCAGTCGCAGAGAGTGACCGACAAATAGGTTTGCGCAGTAAATCGAATACTAAGAAAAAAACATAAATAAATAAGTAAAATTTGTGTTTTTGGAATTTGCATATTGTCAAGACGTGCACCTGTAAGATCTCAATCAGGAGACATCCACAGACATCCACTCAAATACGCATTTGTCATATTTGGTGGAAACCTTAAATCTCGTTTGGATGCAGAGATCCCAAACATACAACACCTTATTTCGGTGAAATTCATAAGAAGAGTCATGCACGGCTTGTCCAAACCACATACAGTTGGAATAAAGGCGACGAAGATTCGGCTAGGTCAGCCACGGCCGTCACAACGAAGGTCTAGACCAATTGCTGATGCCAACGTTATTGCTCGCTCACGTGGATGCTCAACTCTAACAAAATCAAATTTTCTTTTGTGATACTTAATCAACAGAACACAACAAATCGCTTTAATAAAAAAATCTCTGGTGTACCAAAAAAGAAAAAGGTAAAATGTAAAAGTTTAATTTTGCCTGAATCTATTTAAATTTGTCTTTTTGTCTTCCATAAAAGAAGACATCATCAGCGATCCAGAGTGCACTCCTGATTTGCGGTTGATTGAGGTAAGCCATACATTTTTTTTATTATTAAGGTACAAATCCATCCATACATATCTTGGCATATTTCGGTGTGTGTAGGCGTAAAAATTTGATAATTAACCTATCTACCTTCTTCTTTTTTTTGATACATATAGTAAGCATAAAATTAAACTTATCGGTTCAAAATTCAAATCAAATCATTTTTTTTTAATCGTACTACTTGTATATACTAAAAACTATTGAATTCGCTGAAATAAAGTCTTAATGAATTTTGTCGCTTTTGTAATCGCTTTTAAGACAATGAATTTGTAATCTTAGTCGCTATGGTGTGACGTGATAGTAAATGTGATATAGGTTGAGGTGTGTCAGTATCTGCGATCATGTGTTCGTTTCTTAAGTCAGGCACGATAATCATTTTGCATGTAGGTTAGTGACAACAAGATCCTCCCCCAATCCCACGAGCTACTGCCGAGCATCGAGAGCGTGCCACCCCGTTGTCACAAGGGAAGCAAACACCCGAACCCTGCCGTCGCAGCAGTCTAACGTGAGTGATTAACGACTAACTTTTTTCTTTTGCGGTGTAAGATCGTGTGCTTTTTGGAACTTCAATGGCTTGAGCCCAAGCTCATTTTTCAGTATGTGTTGCATCCGTTCCAACGATATGTTAAGCTCACGAGCCATTTTTCTTCCACTTCGACGCGGATTTCGCTCAATTCGAGCCTTCACTTTCCGAACCATTTCTGCCGATGTTGCTGTTTTTTTATGACCACCCCCATGGTATTTTGCAACGCTGGTAACGAACTATGGTTCGAGACACAAATGATTTATTCACGTTGAGGTGCTGGAGGGCTCTAACGATAGCTGCTTGTGGTTTTCCAGCCAAATATAAAGCAATCACACTATCACGTTTGAATTCCATCGCTGATAAAAAATTTTCAACACAACTGAGACGCAAATCGTTTAAAAGACTTGTAAATAATAAAATTATCTGTCATGTGTCAAAATTTGAGCTCACTGTCATGAACGGTTTGGAAATTATAACAGTCTGAAGTTGGTTGCAGTTGGAGTCATTCAGGGTGTATATAAAATGGATACGGAAAGTCAATTTTCGTCGGACGATTTTGTGTATGATCCAAATTTGGAACCAGAGAATACCCCGCGTAGTTCAAAACTTGTTTATTGTGAAGTGGAAAACAAAATAAAAGTGTAAAATTGCTCAACATAGAAGACACACCTCAATGTTCGACATCGTTAAATGATTTTAACTCATTTATGCCCAACGGGTCGTTAATGACCGACATGTAAATATGTTACAATTGCTAGGCACATGTCTTTGACTTGCAGTTGGCTAGTTGTTGTTGCCATCGTTACTGTACATTCTAGTCAATAACTTTTGGCTGTGACAAAGTGTTTATTTCTCTCTCCTAGTTCACAAAGTGTATACATAACTTATTTTTTGCAACGAACGAATCATTGCTTCATTGAAAAAATTGTAAGTACACTTTAATCATTACCTATTTTATAAAACAATATTTTTTCTGTTCAAACACAAATTGTACTCCGGGTAGGTGCACCAATACCCGGCCAGTCACTAGTATCCGGCCACTTTGCGTTAAATAGTTGAGAATAAATAAATTAAATAGTTATTCCCATGGGCAGCTAATTGTGGCTTTAGTTTTTGACCTATCTAACGCGCTGGTAAAATTTGACAGCTGTGAACATCACTAAACCGCGAAAAAAAAATTCGCAGTCTGCGTAGTTCGTCGAGAAAGTGAGAAGTGCGTTTTAGAGTTCGCGAGTGTTAGTGGAGGTACCAAACAAAAAACGTGAGTTTTTATGTTTTTTTTAAATGTTTTCCAACTAATCATTTGTTTTTCTGTTATGTTATAATAATTATTAATCATAAAATGTGAAAAAACTACGAGTTTTCATTTTTACATTATTATTAGACGGTGGCCGATTACTAGAACTTTTTTTTGCTAGGCCACTCTGGCCGGACACTAGATCTTGCCTTGGAGAATATTCGGCAAAACGAATTGAGTCACAGAAAAGCAGCTTCCAAATACAATATTCCAAAGACTACTTTACAGGATAGGTTGCATGGGAAAGTAGATGAGGAATGCAAGAAAAAAGGACCAGAATCTGTTTTGTATCCTGAAGAGGAAAAGGCGATAACAGACTGGTGCATGGATGTGGCAAAATGTGGCTTTCCCCTTAAGAAAGTAACGCAGTTAAAAGAATTCTTAAAGCAGAAAAACGTAAAAACCCATTTAAAAATGATCGCCCGGGTAGAACATGGTTAAAATTGTTTTTTAAAAGAAATCCCTACCTAAGCCTTAGAGAAGCTGAGACCATTTCGAAAGGCACAGCAATTGTAAGAGAAAATAACATTAGAAAATGGTTCAAAGATCTTCAGAATTTTTTTGAAAGAAAGAGGAAATGAAGATGTGCTACTTGACCCTAGGAGGATTATGAACGGAGACGAAACTAGTTTTTGCTTATGCCCGAAAACAGGAAAAGTCATATCTCCAAAGGGTCACCGAAACGTTTTCCAAATCCAAATGGTCAAAGAAAAAGATACTATTACAGTGTTAGCTATGATGACTGCTAGCGGGGAGATTCTGCCGCCATTAGTAATTTTTCCATATATTCGACCACCTGCCGATATTGTCAGAAGCGTTCCAAAGGATTGGTTCTTAGGGAGAACCGAATCAGGATGGATGCGGAGTGAGACCTTTTATGAGTATACAGCTAACTGCGTCGACAAATGGATTGAAGAGAAAGAAGTTCCGAAACCAGTACCGTTGTTTGTAGACAGCCATAAGTCTCATTTGTCTATGCAACTAAGCCAACTTTGCCATACAAAAAATATTATTCTTTATGCTCTGCCAACAAACACCACCCATATCCTTCAACCAGCTGACGTCAGTGTGTTTAAGCCGCTGAAACAAGATTGGAAGCAGACGGTAAGAGAATGGCGCATGAATAATATAGGAAAGGTTTTCACTCGTAAGGACTTCTGTCCACTTCTTGAAATTGTGGTCACAAAAAAACAAAAATTTGCCGGTTACCATAAGGAACGGATTTAGAAAGTTTGGACTTTTTCCATTTGACCCAAATGCTGTCGATTATGGAAAGTGTGTTCAAGACATGCTTGTAAAAGTGTCTACAAAATCTCATGAAGAAACAAGGGAACTTTTGCCTACCGAAGAAGATCGGTTTGCAATAGATGCATCCCTAATTGTTGAAACTAGAAATGAACTGGAAAGAAATGGGGTCAGTGTTGACATAATATTAAAGACGTTAGAAAATTCAAAATTGGCATTTAATCCAGAGCCAGCGCCAGAACACATCGACCTTTCCTCATTTTCGATTAACATTGTTTTTGATTTGAACGAAGATGGAACGCTTGAGTTTGCTGACGAAAATCTAAACAGTAACACGTTTTCCGATCATACTGGCATGTTAAATGGAATACCGGAAAGCACATCTTCATCACCAGTTAACTATCTCGCCACACCAACTTCATCAAAAAGATCTTCCCTTTCCCACATAACTTTGAAAGAGCCAAATGTTTTTGAAAATCCAAGCTCCCCTTCTAATTTTAGCGATTTAAAATCCACTGAAATTCAATCCACCACACCAACAACACAGAAAACATCTCCAATACCTCCTGTTTACGTTAACCGAATAAATGCAAAGAATATAGGATATAAAACACTGATTTCATCAAACGGCAGATCAGAATCCTGTTCACCATGCAGATCTCGTTCTCCACTTGTTTTGTCGAAGCATTTGTTTTATCCAGCTCCTTTTACGAAAAATAATAGGACCCCTACACAGCCTTGTAGGTCTCCCTGCCCAATTTCTTCTCAGGCTTGGAGGGTATTTTTAGACTGTCTTAACCAAAGGTTTGACTCCGTGCCAAAGCAAGCCCGCCTTTGTGTCGTCGAACAAATGTGCAGCACGAAAATTAAGCACCACCTGCGCAATTATATGCCCAATAAGCCTCACAAGTGGGGTATTAAGCTATTTGAACTGTGCGATTCTTTTGGTTATGCTTACCGCTTTGAGATCTACAGCGGTGCAGGTGATAACGTGATATTCCCTGGTCACAAAAACAGTACCAAGTTTTAAGTACCATATTTTTTATTTCGATAACTTTTACACGTCAATGCCTTTGATGGTCTATCTGCTTGCCAAAGGTATTTATAGCCTTTGTACAGTATCACCGGAAATCAATGACACTATTGTGGGATTGGCCCAGACAAACGAACGATACACTACACACCAGGCTTACTCAGAGACAAAGAGACAATAATTACAATAACAAACGGATTACTTAAGGAAAAGACAGACATGAAACGAACGAACAAAAGAACGACGGGACAGTTCGCGCAAACGACGAGGGGGATAAAGACATTGAACAGCAATAGAAAAGCAATTGAATACTACATTTATTTTATTTATAAAAGACAGAACAGCAATATGTTTGATGAACTATAATAAAGTAAAAGTTTTATGAACTAAAAGAGTATGTAATCTCTCTATCTATAAATAAATACTACGCTATTATTGCTTCAGTGCTTAGCCCGCCAGTGAAGCTGAAATGGATCTTGCCCTTAAACCCCTCATTTCACTGAACGAACACTTACGTCAATTAGGCGTTTGGTAAAAGAGACTATACAGTGGTGGCCACGAATTAAGCACACATTGCACTAGTAGTTACTTTTGAATTTTCTCTTTGTTTTTTCTCTCCAACCAACGGCAAATTTCCATGAAGCCATGACGCTCAACAATGCAAAAACAAAATCCGTTACTTCAAATGTGCAATTATTCTTCGGTTTGGAAAACAACATCAATTGTTGTCATTCAAGTGGGTTTCAAATCGGACACGAATTTAACACACTCCTCAATCTTTGTGTTTTTATTTTTAAAAGTTGTGATTTTTTCAAAAAGAACGGATTAAATTTCGAGGTAATTGAACATTTTCTAGAATTCAATACATACAATAAATAAATAAAAAGAAACTTAAATAGCCATGGCAAAAGGACAATGATGCTCAGAGGAGAAAAGAGGTCACATTTTAAAGGTGAAATCAAAAGGCCGGACAGTGTCTGAAATTTCAAAGCTGTTAGAGTGTTCCAGGAAGATGGTGTATAATGCACTTCGGCATTTTGAAACTTTTGGAGTGACGAAATATATCAAACAAGCTCCTCGTGCGCAGAAGACAACTCTAAGAGAAGACCCAATCACTTACCGCACTTCAGTCAAAGACCCATTTAAAAGCTCCAGCGCTTTTCGAAGCGAGCTTATATCGGAATACGATATAACTGTGTCTTCAAGAACTGTAAGACGCAGGCTAAATGAAAAGGAATTGCGTTGATGCATTACGCAGCATAAACCACTCGTGTCAAAAAAAAACTTGAGGGCCAGGATAGAGTTTGCCAAAGACCATCTGGATAAACCTATCAATTTTTGGAAAAATGTACTTTGGAGCGATGAATCCAAGTTTTTTCGATTCGGATCTGATGGAAAAAAATATGTCTGACGTCCGCAAAACATGCAACGCGACCCAAAGTACACGATCAAAACGGTCAAGCACGGTGGTGGATGCGTAATGGTCTGAGGTGCGTATTGGCCCCATAACAAAAATTGGCACCAAAATGGACCAGCACATTTATAAAGGCATTATTGTGGACCATATGATGCCTTATACGGAGGAGAAATTGCCGATTGCGTGGCGCTTCATGCATGACAATGACCCTAAGCACACTTCAAAACTACTGAGGAGTTGCTTAGAAACGAATCAAATTAATGTTGTAAAGTGGCCCGCGCAGTCATCCGATCTTAACCCGATCGAAAACCTATGAAATGATATTGAACGCCACATTGAAATCAAAACCTGAATTGTGGCAGGAAATTCAGAACGCTTGGTATGCCATTCCGAAGCGACGATGTGAGTCTTTGGTTTACCAAGTTTACCAAAAAGAATCGCGGCTGTTATTAAAAATAAAAGATTTCCCACCAAATACTAACAAATATTGTAGTATTGCAAACGCTAAGTAGCATAAATCAACCGTTTAACTCTGAAACTTATAAGTGTTCTAAATTCGTCTCCAAGCAATAGATTGAAGTTTTTATATATTTTTTTATTGTATTTTCCTTTATAGCTGCTACATTCAATTGGTTTTTAGTTGGTGAAAACAAAGACCTAACATACATAATGTATAATGTAAATAAAATGAATATTACAGATTTATTGTAAAAACCTTCTTCAATGAGTGTGCTAAATTCGTGTCCACCACTGTATATTGTCAGAGTGCAGTTTCAAACAACCCTGAGCTTTCTTTTTTTGACTTTTCAATTACGACAGATCAATTATTAGAAAAAGAAAACTCTAATATTTTGATGCCACAAAATCGTATATGCATATCTGGCCGATCCTGCAACAGACTTCAAAATGTCGGATCGTTACCCGGGATTAAGAAAAGCTGCTCTTAAATATAACACGCCATTACTGTGGGATGTGTCACCTACCACACAGTAGAAGCTAAGTAGTGTATTTATCATTAAGTAAACATAATGTTGTATAGAATCATTTTCAGATCGTCGCCCACCGACTGTATGACCACCGAGTCTCGCATTTCGGAGTCAATGTTTTATGCCCGCCACATATTGCCATGACAAATGTCCACAGACGATCCATCTGATTTGTTTACGAATCGCGAGTTACCGCCAAGCAAAGCCATCGCTTCGGTATCGATTGTGAGTAACTGATCCTGCATGATCCGTCGCACAGTGAACTGACCTACATTTGGACAAAGATAAAAAGCGAATGCGATTAACTAGCAAAAACAATAACACAATGTTGTCATTAAGAGGAATAGCGATTGTGTTGGGCCTGGGCGGTGGCGCACTTGTGTGTTGAAATCACTGACTTCCACTAATTTAAAGTGAATTCACTGCTGAATTCGACACAAATTACGTGATTTCAATTGACTTCCATATAAATGATTTCAATTCTATGATTGCTAAATATTGAATGCGCCAGTCAATGACTTCAAAAGAATGGTGACTTAAATTTTTTTTAAATCCCAGTCTTGTGGATTTAAAAAACTGACTTCAAATTCTAAGAATGCATTCCCAAACGAAACGCGTTGATGTGAGGTCACAAACCATTTCAAACACACACACACTCAACATCAGAAAAACAAATTCCTTTTACCAAATCTTTTGTTTCCATAGTTTACATTTTAAATCCAAATTACCAATTTCAGACACAGTGTTTTTGTCCTTTGTGCTGATCAGTCTAACTCACCTTCCAAACTTAACCAAACTGTGAAATAACACTTTAATCATTGTGATAATCATTTACCGAACGAGTATTTAATATTATAATACTTTAAGTACTGTTGTTTTAGATTAATCGTTCATTTGTGTGTAAAAACAATATAATCTCTATATATAAATAGTAGTGTGATTCCCATTACTTTAATCCACAGTTGAATACAAGATCAAAACAAGTTACCTACGATCAAATGGCGGCAGGAACGGGAGATACGGTACAACACCGACCGGAACCTGTACCTGACATGCTGGCTATCTTGCTCTACAGTAGAGCGCTAACATAAAATTAAAAGTTTACGACGGAGTTCTTTTCCTACACCACCAAGAGGGTGAAGCTGCAAGCAATGCTGCTGAGACGGCTAGAACCGTCGGCTGATCCGAAGGAGCTCCTTGCACTGCTGAAAGAGAAGGAATGCGAAGAGCTGAAATTCGTAGGGGTTAAACCATTTGTTACTGCGAGAGCCAAAAGAGGAAGCGGAAACTACCGTTTTTCCTGGTCCAGCTAAGTCCCAACAGCAAACTGGATGGTCTAAGAAGTATCAAAGTCCTAGACTACCAGGTGGTACACTGGGAAAAATTAAAGAGGAGTGAAAACATTTTACAATGTGTTAGCTGCAAATGTTCGGACACGCCGCGTCAACTGCGAAATGCAGACTCGGTGTGTGAAGTACGGAAAAAACCACAAGTCCGAGGAATGCGCTATAGGTAAGGACGGAGCGTCCGAGGAATGCGCTCTAGATAAGGACGGAGCGTCAGAAAAAAGCCAACTCTCTTGTGCGCCATGTGGGAACACGGAACACACCGCAAACTATCCGCGTTGTCCCAAATTCCAATACATAAAAAGAGTAAAGCTGACGCGGCAGCAGAAAGTGCAAGTTAAATGACCACTGTGCATATACAAACTCCAGTCGTTACTCCTAAAGACACATAGTTTTTTATTTCAAAACCACAACATATTACTATACAATATTCTAACTGCAATTGGGTACAGTAAGGTACATAATTGAGGACACTAGCGGACGAAAATCGTCCACCGGGCGGGAGCATGTTCGGAAATATAAGATACATTTCATTTTAAATAATTATTTTCTTCATTGGTGAAGTTCGGAAAGAACCACAAGGCCGAGGAATGCGCTCTAGGTAAGCACGGAGCGTCAGAAAAGAGTCAACTCTCTTGTACGGGAACACGGGACACACCGCAAACTATCGGGGTTGTTCCAAATTCCAACACATAAAACGAGTAAATCTGACTCGGCAGCAGAAAGTGGAAGTTAACCTTCCATATACAAACTCCAGTCGTTACTCCCCAAGTTACCTACGCCCAAATGGCGGCAGGCAGGGGAAATACGGTACAACAAGAGGAAGTTGTTTCTCAGGTCCCAGCACCTAGAGCAACGGAACCTGTACCTGACATGCTGGCTATCTTGCATAAAATCAAAAGTTTACTGCAGGATACGACGACGGAGTTCTCCTCCTACACCCCAAAGGGGGAGAACCTGCAAATAATGCTGCTGAGGAGGCTAGAAATGTCGACTGATCCGAAGGAGCTCCTTGCACTGCTGAAAGAGAAGGAATGCGAAGAGCTGAAATACGTAGGGGTTAAACCATTTGTTACTGCGAGAGCCAAAAGAGGAAGCGGAAACTACCGTTTTTCCTGGTCCAGCTAAGTCCCAACAGCAAACTGGATGGTCTAAGAAGTATCAAAGTCCTAGACTACCAAGTGGTACACTGGGAAAAATTAAAGAGGAGTGAAAACATTTTACAATGTGTTAGCTGCAAAGGTTCGGACACGCCGCGTCAAACTGCGAAATGCAGACTCGGTGTGTGAAGTACGGAAAAAACCACAAGTCCGAGGAATGCGCACTAGGTAAGGACGGAGCGTCCGAGGAATGCGCCCTAGGTAAGGACGGAGCGTCCGAGGAATGCGCTCTAGGTAAGGACGGAGCGTCAGAAAAAAGCCAACTCTCTTGTGCGCCATGTGGGAACACGGAACACACCGCAAACTATCGGGGTTGTACCAAATTCCAACACATAAAAAGAGTAAATCTGACTCGGCAGCAGAAAGTGGAAGTTAACCTTCCATATACAAACTCCAGTCGTTACTCCCCAAGTTACCTACGCCCAAATGGCGGCAGGCAGGGGAAATACGGTACAACAAGAGAAAGTTGTTTCTCAGGTCCCAGACATACTGGCTATCTTACTCTACAGTAGAGCGCATCCATAAAATTAAAAGTTTACTGCAGGATACGACGACGGAGTTCTCCTCCTACACCCCAAAGGGGGAGAAGCTGCAAACAATGCTGCTGAGGAGGCTAGAAACGTCGACTGATCCAGAGGAGCTCCTTGCAATGCTGAAAGAGAAGGAGTGCGAAGATCTCAAATTCGTAGGGGTTAAACCATTTGTTACTGCTAGAGCCAAAAGAGGAAGCGGAAACTACCGTTTTTCCTGGTCCAGCTAAGTCCCAACAGCAAACTGGATGGTCTAAGAAGTATCAAAGTCCTAGACTACCAGGTGGTACACTGGGAAAAATTAAAGAGGAGTGAAAACATTTTACAATGTGTTAGCTGCAAATGTTCGGACACGCCGCGTCAACTGCGAAATGCAGACTCGGTGTGTGAAGTACGGAAAAAACCACAAGTCCGAGGAATGCGCTATAGGTAAGGACGGAGCGTCCGAGGAATGCGCTCTAGATAAGGACGGAGCGTCAGAAAAAAGCCAACTCTCTTGTGCGCCATGTGGGAACACGGAACACACCGCAAACTATCCGCGTTGTCCCAAATTCCAATACATAAAAAGAGTAAAGCTGACGCGGCAGCAGAAAGTGCAAGTTAAATGACCACTGTGCATATACAAACTCCAGTCGTTACTCCTAAAGACACATAGTTTTTTATTTCAAAACCACAACATATTACTATACAATATTCTAACTGCAATTGGGTACAGTAAGGTACATAATTGAGGACACTAGCGGACGAAAATCGTCCACCGGGCGGGAGCATGTTCGGAAATATAAGATACATTTCATTTTAAATAATTATTTTCTTCATTGGTGAAGTTCGGAAAGAACCACAAGGCCGAGGAATGCGCTCTAGGTAAGCACGGAGCGTCAGAAAAGAGTCAACTCTCTTGTACGGGAACACGGGACACACCGCAAACTATCGGGGTTGTTCCAAATTCCAACACATAAAACGAGTAAATCTGACTCGGCAGCAGAAAGTGGAAGTTAACCTTCCATATACAAACTCCAGTCGTTACTCCCCAAGTTACCTACGCCCAAATGGCGGCAGGCAGGGGAAATACGGTACAACAAGAGGAAGTTGTTTCTCAGGTCCCAGCACCTAGAGCAACGGAACCTGTACCTGACATGCTGGCTATCTTGCATAAAATCAAAAGTTTACTGCAGGATACGACGACGGAGTTCTCCTCCTACACCCCAAAGGGGGAGAACCTGCAAATAATGCTGCTGAGGAGGCTAGAAATGTCGACTGATCCGAAGGAGCTCCTTGCACTGCTGAAAGAGAAGGAATGCGAAGAGCTGAAATACGTAGGGGTTAAACCATTTGTTACTGCGAGAGCCAAAAGAGGAAGCGGAAACTACCGTTTTTCCTGGTCCAGCTAAGTCCCAACAGCAAACTGGATGGTCTAAGAAGTATCAAAGTCCTAGACTACCAAGTGGTACACTGGGAAAAATTAAAGAGGAGTGAAAACATTTTACAATGTGTTAGCTGCAAAGGTTCGGACACGCCGCGTCAAACTGCGAAATGCAGACTCGGTGTGTGAAGTACGGAAAAAACCACAAGTCCGAGGAATGCGCACTAGGTAAGGACGGAGCGTCCGAGGAATGCGCCCTAGGTAAGGACGGAGCGTCCGAGGAATGCGCTCTAGGTAAGGACGGAGCGTCAGAAAAAAGCCAACTCTCTTGTGCGCCATGTGGGAACACGGAACACACCGCAAACTATCGGGGTTGTACCAAATTCCAACACATAAAAAGAGTAAATCTGACTCGGCAGCAGAAAGTGGAAGTTAACCTTCCATATACAAACTCCAGTCGTTACTCCCCAAGTTACCTACGCCCAAATGGCGGCAGGCAGGGGAAATACGGTACAACAAGAGAAAGTTGTTTCTCAGGTCCCAGACATACTGGCTATCTTACTCTACAGTAGAGCGCATCCATAAAATTAAAAGTTTACTGCAGGATACGACGACGGAGTTCTCCTCCTACACCCCAAAGGGGGAGAACCTGCAAACAATGCTGCTGAGGAGGCTAGAAATGTCGACTGATCCGAAGGAGCTCCTTGCACTGCTGAAAGAGAAGGAATGCGAAGAGCTGAAATACGTAGGGGTTAAACCATTTGTTACTGCGAGAGCCAAAAGAGGAAGCGGAAACTACCGTTTTTCCTGGTCCAGCTAAGTCCCAACAGCAAACTGGATGGTCTAAGAAGTATCAAAGTCCTAGACTACCAGGTGGTACACTGGGAAAAATTAAAGAGGAGTGAAAACATTTTACAATGTGTTAGCTGCAAAGGTTCGGACACGCCGCGTCAAACTGCGAAATGCAGACTCGGTGTGTGAAGTACGGAAAAAACCACAAGTCCGAGGAATGCGCTCTAGGTAAGGACGGAGCGTCCGAGGAATGCGCTCTAGGTAAGGACGGAGCGTCCGAGGAATGCGCTCTAGGTAAGGACGGAGCGTCAGAAAAAAGCCAACTCTCTTGTGCGCCATGTGGGAACACGGAACACACCGCAAACTATCGGGGTTGTCCCAAATTCCAACACATAAAAAGAGTAAATCTGACTCGGCAGCAGAAAGTGGAAGTTAACCTTCCATATACAAACTCCAGTCGTTACTCCACAAGTTACCTACGCCCAAATGGCGGCAGGCAGGGGAAATACGGTACAACAAGAGAAAGTTGTTTCTCAGGTCCCAGACATACTGGCTATCTTACTCTACAGTAGAGCGCATCCATAAAATTAAAAGTTTACTGCAGGATACGACGACGGAGTTCTCCTCCTACACCCCAAAGGGGGAGAACCTGCAAACAATGCTGCTGAGGAGGCTAGAAATGTCGACTGATCCGAAGGAGCTCCTTGCACTGCTGAAAGAGAAGGAATGCGAAGAGCTGAAATACGTAGGGGTTAAACCATTTGTTACTGCGAGAGCCAAAAGAGGAAGCGGAAACTACCGTTTTTCCTGGTCCAGCTAAGTCCCAACAGCAAACTGGATGGTCTAAGAAGTATCAAAGTCCTAGACTACCAGGTGGTACACTGGGAAAAATTAAAGAGGAGTGAAAACATTTTACAATGTGTTAGCTGCAAAGGTTCGGACACGCCGCGTCAAACTGCGAAATGCAGACTCGGTGTGTGAAGTACGGAAAAAACCACAAGTCCGAGGAATGCGCTCTAGGTAAGGATGGAGCGTCCGAGGAATGCGCTCTAGGTAAGGACGGAGCGTCCGAGGAATGCGCTCTAGGTAAGGACGGAGCGTCAGAAAAAAGCCAACTCTCTTGTGCGCCATGTGGGAACACGGAACACACCGCAAACTATCGGGGTTGTCCCAAATTCCAACACATAAAAAGAGTAAATCTGACTCGGCAGCAGAAAGTGGAAGTTAACCTTCCATATACAAACTCCAGTCGTTACTCCCCAAGTTACCTACGCCCAAATGGCGGCAGGCAAGGGAAATACGGTACAACAAGAGAAAGTTGTTTCTCAGGTCCCAGACATACTGGCTATCTTACTCTACAGTAGAGCGCATCCATAAAATTAAAAGTTTACTGCAGGATACGACGACGGAGTTCTCCTCCTACACCCCAAAGGGGGAGAACCTGCAAACAATGCTGCTGAGGAGGCTAGAAATGTCGACTGATCCGAAGGAGCTCCTTGCACTGCTGAAAGAGAAGGAATGCGAAGAGCTGAAATACGTAGGGGTTAAACCATTTGTTACTGCGAGAGCCAAAAGAGGAAGCGGAAACTACCGTTTTTCCTGGTCCAGCTAAGTCCCAACAGCAAACTGGATGGTCTAAGAAGTATCAAAGTCCTAGACTACCAGGTGGTACACTGGGAAAAATTAAAGAGGAGTGAAAACATTTTACAATGTGTTAGCTGCAAATGTTCGGACACGCCGCGTCAACTGCGAAATGCAGACTCGGTGTGTGAAGTACGGAAAAAACCACAAGTCCGAGGAATGCGCTATAGGTAAGGACGGAGCGTCCGAGGAATGCGCTCTAGATAAGGACGGAGCGTCAGAAAAAAGCCAACTCTCTTGTGCGCCATGTGGGAACACGGAACACACCGCAAACTATCCGCGTTGTCCCAAATTCCAATACATAAAAAGAGTAAAGCTGACGCGGCAGCAGAAAGTGCAAGTTAAATGACCACTGTGCATATACAAACTCCAGTCGTTACTCCTAAAGACACATAGTTTTTTATTTCAAAACCACAACATATTACTATACAATATTCTAACTGCAATTGGGTACAGTAAGGTACATAATTGAGGACACTAGCGGACGAAAATCGTCCACCGGGCGGGAGCATGTTCGGAAATATAAGATACATTTCATTTTAAATAATTATTTTCTTCATTGGTGAAGTTCGGAAAGAACCACAAGGCCGAGGAATGCGCTCTAGGTAAGCACGGAGCGTCAGAAAAGAGTCAACTCTCTTGTACGGGAACACGGGACACACCGCAAACTATCGGGGTTGTTCCAAATTCCAACACATAAAACGAGTAAATCTGACTCGGCAGCAGAAAGTGGAAGTTAACCTTCCATATACAAACTCCAGTCGTTACTCCCCAAGTTACCTACGCCCAAATGGCGGCAGGCAGGGGAAATACGGTACAACAAGAGGAAGTTGTTTCTCAGGTCCCAGCACCTAGAGCAACGGAACCTGTACCTGACATGCTGGCTATCTTGCATAAAATCAAAAGTTTACTGCAGGATACGACGACGGAGTTCTCCTCCTACACCCCAAAGGGGGAGAACCTGCAAATAATGCTGCTGAGGAGGCTAGAAATGTCGACTGATCCGAAGGAGCTCCTTGCACTGCTGAAAGAGAAGGAATGCGAAGAGCTGAAATACGTAGGGGTTAAACCATTTGTTACTGCGAGAGCCAAAAGAGGAAGCGGAAACTACCGTTTTTCCTGGTCCAGCTAAGTCCCAACAGCAAACTGGATGGTCTAAGAAGTATCAAAGTCCTAGACTACCAAGTGGTACACTGGGAAAAATTAAAGAGGAGTGAAAACATTTTACAATGTGTTAGCTGCAAAGGTTCGGACACGCCGCGTCAAACTGCGAAATGCAGACTCGGTGTGTGAAGTACGGAAAAAACCACAAGTCCGAGGAATGCGCACTAGGTAAGGACGGAGCGTCCGAGGAATGCTCTCTAGGTAAGGACGGAGCGTCTGAGGAATGCGCTCTAGGTAAGGACGGAGCGTCAGAAAAAAGCCAACTCTCTAGTGCGCCATGTGGGAACACGGAACACACCGCAAACTATCGGGGTTGTCCCAAATTCCAACACATAAAAAGAGTAAATCTGACTCGGCAGCAGAAAGTGGAAGTTAACCTTCCATATACAAACTCCAGTCGTTACTCCACAAGTTACCTACGCCCAAATGGCGGTAGGTAGGGGAAATACGGTACAACAAGAGAAAGTTGTTTCTCAGGTCCCAGACATACTGGCTATCTTGCTCTACAGTAGAGCGCTACCATAAATTAAAGATTTACTGAAGGATACGAAGTCGGAGTTCTTTCCCTACACCCCGAAGGGGGAGAAGCTGCCAACAATGCTGCTGAGAGGGCTAGAACTGATCCGGTGGAACTCCTTGCACTGCTGAAAGAGGAGTGCGAAGAGTTGAAATTCATAGGGGTTAAACCATTTGTCACTGCTAAAGCCAAAAGAGGAAGCGGAAACTACCGTTTTTCCAGGTCCAGCAAAGAGCAAACCGGATGGTCTAAGGAGTATCAAAGTCCTAGACTACCAGGGGCCTGTAACACAGAACAACTTGTTGACTTGTTTAACTATACTTGTTCAACAAGTGAAGATCAATTCTGTAACACAACAAAACCCGCTACACTTGTTGAGAACAAAAATTTCCCTCGACTTGTTGATCAGTCTAACAAGTTAGTCTTACACGATAAGTCGGAGAATCAGCAAAGAAAAAAAATAATAATTTTATCTAAAATAAGAGAAAACAAACAAATTTTGTTTGGTGCTTTCTCTGATTTAATAACAAAAGCTATTAAAAGTGATAAGTGGCGCGAGGTGTATTTATTGGCACAAAGTTTAATTGTAGTTCCTAAGGGAAAAGATTGGCCTTTAACACAGGTTGTGACTACGCTGGCCCACTGATGATCAAATTGTCCCGCTGTCGCAAACCAAAGATGTCCAAGGCCTATATAGCATTATTCATACGGGTATGTATGTGCATACAAGCTATCCACCTGGAAGTGGTGAGCGACCTCACCACGGATGCCTTTCTCGCAGCTTTGCGTAGATTTTTTTCTCGTCGCGGCAAGTGCACCAACATCTACAGTGACAATGGGACTAATTTCCAACGAGCTCGTCGGTGCCTAACTGACATGCACAAACTAGTGATGGAACAAACTCACAACGACATCATCGCTGCCGATCTTGCTAAGGATGGCATTTCGTGGCATTTTATCCCCCCTTCGGCTCCACACTTTGGTGGATTATGGGAGGCTGGCGTCAAGTCAGTGAAACTACACTTGCGTCGAGTTATCGGGAATGCAATATTAACATTCGAAGAATTGTACACTGTCCTAAGTCAAGTAGAAGCAATTTTAAATTCTCGTCCTCTTTGTTCTGTGTCCGATTATGATTTAAACCCTCTAACTCCAGCACATTTTCTTATAGGTGAACCACTGACAGCAGTTCCTGAAGCCAACTATCTCGATACTCCATCGTCGATCGCATTGGAACCACATTTAAAGCATGACTCAAGGATTCTGGAAGCGATGGTACACAGAATACATCACAACCCTACAGGAACGCCCGAAATGGCAGCGAGTTAACACTAACATCAAACTTGGAGACTTAGTGGTCATAAAAGAACCTAACCTCCCGCCAACAAAGTGGATATTGGGACGAATTGAATCTGTCAACCCTGGTGCCGATCAACACGTACGTGTCGCCACTGTGAGAACTTCCACCGAAACATTGGTTCGCCCTATTTCAAAACTTGCGCTTCTGCCGATGTCCTGAAACTCGTTCCAGGGGGGCCGGGATGTTTGGGACTAAACATCATACCATATTGTATTACCTGTATATTACATTATCATCTTAACTTCACTTAACTTAACTATGTAAATTGTAAATGAAATCTAATTTTAAATGTTTTGCATTATACGAGTAGTCTCATATTTTTTCTAACTTAACGTAACATACAAAATCAACCTATTGTTTGATATCTGCTTGAATTTAATTCATTGTGCTAATGCCTTATCCTAAATCTATAATCTATGTTTTTGGATTAGTGGTCAGCGATGTCATGTCTGCATGCACAGCATCTTAATAAATAATATATGTTCGATTGCCATCCCAATGTCGCAATGCCTTACAACAACAATTAGTTGTTTGTGCAAAGTGGTGGGTGGGCAATAGAACCTTGATGGGGTCATACGATCGATCTTGCTTATTCTCTGCCACTTGGATTACAACCGCTGCAGACATCACATCTTAACAAGCTAAGTATAAATAAAATACACATAGAATTTGATTGTTTGATTTTCCTAAATAAAATTTGTAATTGCACATTTCTTCAATTTGTTTTTATTCAACATCGGTGCTATTGCAAATTTTCATTTATCGCTCAACACCTTACATTAGAGATGTGTTTTGGTAAAATTGTAGGAAATACGCCATGGTAAGTATTGATTGCAAAGTGTTTCGAAAATTATATACTATATATTATATATTGTTAGGCAAAATTAGACAACTCTAGAAAAACGTGATCTTCGGGTGGCAAAGACTGCAGGCTCAGTTCCTGTGATAATATTGTACTTGACATTATTGGGAAAGCGTCAGCAGTAATAATTGGCCTCGGAGTTGAAGAGTCCATGGAACTTGGCAATAATGGTTAGAGAAATAAAAATTAAATTTCTACAAATTGACATTTTTTTTACAGATTCTCGACCTAGTGGAAGTAATACAGAATCCACACAGAATAATTCTGCATCTCTTTCTAACGCTGTGCGAAAGTCAACAGGTATATACATATTAAATGGAACGATGTACTATAAATATGATTAATTGCATATGTTCAGGCCAAACATATCGCAAAACATGTTCCCCTATCGGTAGAGGCCTGATAAAGCATTGTTGTAATCAAAACATCCGGTTATCGTCGTTAGATATGCTGACTGACAGCATATCTAGTCTGGGTAAACAATGCAAACTCACATTTTATGGTCTCCTTAAGAGATTAAACATTATAAGGAGATAACCATGTTTACCTTTTTTGAATCACCACGTTGGGATGTTTTTGTTTGTTTCTCGAATAGTGATAAGAACAATCACTGTAAATACATTGTATTCCTTTTTGACTCATTAGCATGTATATATTTCGCAGTGGAATTAGTATTTCCATGTATTTGTAAATTAAGTAGGGATAAAAATTTGTATAAAAGAACCACAGATTTTTGAATAAACTCAGATAAATTTTGAACACAGAAGTAAGTGTTTTCATTTAACATCGTGAACTAGATGATTTTCCTAGTCTCACCATCCATTCGTCGGAACTTTAATAACTAGAAGAGTTACCTAGTTATCTCCCGGAATTCCGGACTATTTGGAGGAGATCACCAACGCTCAAGGAATCCAGAGTTGGGCCAAGTTCCACGATTATCGACTGCGAAGAATCTGAGTAAAGTTGTACTGACTTAGAGATTCTACCTAAGCCTCGTAGATCTTGCATTTTTAACGGATATGACTTAACACTTGAACGAATTAAATTTGAAGTATCAAGAAACAGACCACACAACAGAATAATAACAACACAAATGTGGGATTATGTTGAACCGACACACGATACCCTACGAATGACTTACAATGATTGAAGACATTAGCGGACGAAAATCGTCCACCGGGCGGGAGCATGTTCGGAAATATAAGATACATTTCATTTTAAATAATTATTTTCTTCATTGGTGAAGTTCGGAAAGAACCACAAGTCCAAGGAATGCGCTCTAGGTAAGGACGGAGCGTCAAAAAACAAAGCCAACTCTCTTGTGCGTTATGTGGGAACACGGGACACACCACAAACTATCGGGGTAGTCCCAAATTCCAACACATAAAAAGAGTAAAGCTGACGCGGCAGCAGAAAGTGCAAGTTAAATGACCACTGTGCATATACAAACTCCAGTCGTTACTCCTAAAGATACATAGTTTTTTATTTCAAAACCACAACATATTACTATACAATATTCTAACTGCAATTGGGTACAGTAAGGTACATAATTGAGGACACTAGCGGACGAAAATCGTCCACCGGGCGGGAGCATGTTCGGAAATATAAGATACATTTCATTTTAAATAATTATTTTCTTCATTGGTGAAGTTCGGAAAGAACCACAAGGCCGAGGAATGCGCTCTAGGTAAGGACGGAGCGTCAGAAAAATGCCAATTCTCTTAAGAGTTATGTGGAAACACGGGACACACCACAAACTATCGGGGTTGTTCTAAATTCCAACACATAAAACGAGTAAATCTGACTCGGCAGCAGAAAGTGGAAGTTTCCCTACACCCCGAAGGGGGAGAAGCTGCAAACAATGCTGCTGAGAGGGCTAGAACTGATCCGGAGGAGCTCCTTGCACTGCTGAAAGAGGAGTGCGAAGAGTTGAAATTCGTTGGGGTTAAACCATTTGTCACTGCTAGAGCCAAAAGGGGAAGCGGAAACTACCGTTTTTCCTGGTCCAGCTAAGTCCCAACAGTAAACTGGATGGTCTAAGGAGTATCAAAGTCCTAGACTACCAGGTTGTACACTGGGAAAAATTAAAGAGGAGTGAAAAGATTTTCCAAAGTGTTCGCTGTCAAAGGTTAGGGCACGCCACGTCGAACTACGGAATGCAGCCTCGGTGCGTGAATTCTGGAAAAAACCACAAGTCCGATGAATGCGCTCTAGGTAAGGACGGAGCGTCAGAAAAATGCCAATTCTCTTAAGAGTTATGTGGAAACACGGGAAACACCGCAAACTATCCGCGTTGTCCCAAATTCCAATACATAAAAAGAGTAAAGCTGACGCGGCAGCAGAAAGTGCAAGTTAAATGATCACTGTGCATATACAAACTCCAGTCGTTACTCCTAAAGATACATAGTTTTTTATTTCAAAACCACAACATATTACTATACAATATTCTAACTGCAATTGGGTACAGTAAGGTACATAATTGAGGACACTAGCGGACGAAAATCGTCCACCGGGCGGGAGCATGTTCGGAAATATAAGATACATTTCATTTTAAATAATTATTTCCTTCATTGGTGAAGTTCGGAAAGAACCACAAGGCCGAGGAATGCGCTCTAGGTAAGCACGGAGCGTCAGAAAAGAGCCAACTCTCTTGTACGTTATGTGGGAACACGGGACACACCGCAAACTATCGGGGTTGTTCTAAATTCCAACACATAAAACGAGTAAATCTGACTCGGCAGCAGAAAGTGGAAGTTTCCCTACACCCCAAAGGGGGAGAAGCTGCAAGCAATGCTGCTGAGAGGGCTAGAACTGATCCGGAGGAGCTCCTTGCACTGCTGAAAGAGGAGTGCGAAGAGTTGAAATTCGTTGGGGTTAAACCATTTGTCACTGCTAGAGCCAAAAGGGGAAGCGGAAACTACCGTTTTTCCTGGTCCAGCTAAGTCCCAACAGTAAACTGGATGGTCTAAGGAGTATCAAAGTCCTAGACTACCAGGTTGTACACTGGGAAAAATTAAAGAGGAGCGAAAAGATTTTCCAAAGTGTTCGCTGTCAAAGGTTAGGGCACGCCACGTCGAACTACGAAATGCAGCCTCGGTGCGTGAATTGCGGAAAAAACCACAAGTCCGATGAATGCGCTCTAGGTAAGGACGGAGCGTCAGAAAAATGCCAATTCCCTTAAGCGTTATGTGGAAACACGGGACACACCGCAAACTATCAGCAGCAGAAAGTGGAAGTTAAACTTCCACCCCTGCATATACAAACTCCAGTCGTTACTCCCCAAGTTACCTACGCCCAAATGGCGGTAGGTAGGGGAAATACGGTACAACAAGAGGAAGTTGTTTCTCAGGTCCCAGCGCCTAGAGCAACGGAACCTGTACCTGACATGCTGACTATCTTGCTCAACAGTAGAGCGCATCCATAAAATTAAAAGTTTACTGCAGGATACGACGACGGAGTTCTCCTCCTTCAAGAGCTCCTTGCAATGCTGAAAGAGAAGGAGTGCGAAGATCTCAAATTCGTAGGGGTTAAACCATTTGTTACTGCTAGAGCCAAAAGAGGAAGCGGAAACTACCGTTTTTCCTGGTCCAGCTAAGTCCCAACAGTAAACTGGATGGTCTAAGGAGTATCAAAGTCCTAGACTACCAGGTTGTACACTGGGAGAAATCAAAGAGGAGTGAAAACATTTTACAATGTGTTCGCTGCAAAGGTTCGGACACGCCGCGTCAAACTGCGAAATGCAGCCTCGGTGTGTGAAGTACGGAAAAAACCACAAGTCCGGGGAATGCGCTCTAGGTAAGGACGGAGCGTCCGAGGAATGCGCTCTAGGTAAGGACGGAGCGTCAGAAAAAAACCAACTCTCTTGTGCGCCATGTGGGAACACGGGACATACCGCAAACTATCGGCGTTGTCCCAAATACCAGTACATAAAAAGAGTAAATCTGACTCGGCAGCAGAAAGTGGAAGTTAAACTTAAACCCGTGTATATACAAACTCTAGTCGTTATTCCCCACGTTACCTACGCCCAAATGGCGGCAGATAGGGGATATACGGTACAACACCGACCGGAACCTGTACCTGACATGCTGGCTATCTTGCTCTGCAGTAGAGCGCTACCACAAATTTAAAAGTTTAGTGAAGGATACGACGACGGTGTTCTCCTCCTACACCCCAAAAGGGGAGAAGCTGCAAACAATGCTGCTGAAGGGGCTAGAAAAGTAGACTGATCCGGAGGAGCTCCTTGCACTGCTGAAAGAGAAGGAGTGCGAAGACCCCAAATTCGTAGCGGTTGTAGCGTATCAAGAAGCAGACCACACAAAAGAATAATAATAACACAAATGTGGGATTATGCCGAACCGACATACGATACCCTACGAATGACTTACAATGAACTACATAACGAACGCACATATTTTCATTTACATAAAAACAAACGGTAACATCATACGACACCTTAGGCTTAGCACATACCGGAGCAGCCCAAAAGTTTTTTCTTGCCGTATCGAACAACAATCCATTGATTCTTATAACCCAATACACACCAGAGCAGGCGAAACAAAAAACGTGGTTTTGATTCGATGTGCATCATGGCTGGTTGTCGAAAATACAAGGCTTTTCATACGGCCAACACACACCGAACGCAACAAAACGTTCCAAACCACTGTCGTTGCCGATACTTCCTTATGGCGCAACACACACCGCATACGACAAAGCAACATAACAAGGCGAAACAAAAAAACATGCTCGGTTGTCGATAGCCGGATCATTGTTTTTCCGAAACAGAAATTCGTTGTTGTTGTTTTTTTTTTGCATTGGCTTTTATTTATTTGCGAGTTTTCGTGCGCAATGGACGTAGACGCAGAGAAGTTAATATATTTAATCGAGGCTAGAAGCCCAATATATAATTACAAAGATAGAGACCATTCAAATAAAATTATTATTATAGTAGCTACCAAAATGAAGTGTACGGGTAAGTTATAGTATTTCATTTATTATAAATATATATGTATAAATATGTATATGTACATGTATAACATACATAGTAAATTAATTTGCGTATTTACATTGCCAAGGAACAGAGCCAACAGCTGAGTTAAAATATGCAGCATTTGATGGTCTTCTATTTTGATTATTTTCACTGTTTTCTTCTTGGACTATGTCGTCCACAGCTTCTCGCTCAACATGTTTTCCTTTAGCAAATTTTCACGTTGTCGAATCATATTATGCAAAGTACAGGCAGCTAATATAATAACTTGCACTTTATCTGGCGACAGTAACATGACAGTCTCAAAAATACGAAATTTTTTGGTAAGCATACCAAATGCGCATTCAACTGCTCTTCGATAGTTGTAGAAATTTTTTCCTGCGAAAGGTCTCATTACATTTGTAAGAAGCGGATAGCCTTCATCTGCCACAAAAACGAAAGGGAAATATTCCTGGCTTTTAGCACATAGTTTTTGCTTATCTGGCAAGTTCAATTCCTTATTAATGAGTCTTTTTCCCAAAATTTGAATGCTTACATACACCACTATCGCAATTTCTTCCAAAGTCACCAACATCAACACAAATGAACTGCCCGCGTGCATCGGCTACAGCCTGCAGGGGTATATGTTAGAATGGAATTTCTTAGTTATAATAATCTGATCCGGCATTTGGAGGGCACTGTATTATGTGCCTTCCATCTATAGCTCCTAAGCAATTAGGAAAATTCCACATTTTGCACTAGAGAAGTCCATTTCTCTGCATCTGGTTTTGGCAAATAAACCGGTGATAGTGCTTCCCAAATAGCTTTGCAAGTTTCCATGAAAATTTTTTCAATTGTAGACGCAACACAGCGAAAATGATATAGAAGGAGAATAGTCACAGTAGGATTATTAAACCATATATCATGCTCTCATTATCTACGATTTGTGGGATACTCTTAATCACACACCTTGCCTCCCCATTTCCTCGTGAGACACTCATCACTATAAAATCATGTCAATTTTTAATACAAGAAACAATATATGACTGTTCAGTATCACCCTTCAGACGAGTAGATACAGTTGCCATAGACGCAAACTCTTTAGCCCAATGTATGACCTTCCATAATGTTGAAGGAGAAATAGTCAATGACTTGTATCAGTTGCCATTCCAACGGGTCAACAACACGTTGCAGCTGTAAGGGGTCATATTTGGAAAGCTTAAAGACAACGACACCTGTATCGGGACAATTTATAGGCTGGGCCTCAGGACCTACAAAAACGTTATGGTCGAGACAAATATTACTGTAGACCTCAGTACGTCTACTACTACTCTAGAAACCACTACAGTGAGGTTCACCTCTATTGACTGCCGGTATGATGATCATGAATGTATTGTACTATTAATGGCACATTACACTATTGGGAGAAAGTGTTGTTATGACTGATTTGGGGTATTATAAGTCTGATTTTTATGTATTTCCTGTGGAGGTTATACAACAAGTACATCAAGGCGCATCATCACATTACCGCAACTCAACACCGGGCAAGAACCACCAGAAAACGATGGATACATGGTTCCTCAAGGACCCTTTGTTACTTACCAGAGTATATATGAACATATCTCCTAACCTATAACTATTAAAAAAAAAAACCCGTGAGAAGAGTCACACTATTCACTTAATCATAATTAACTGCAACAACATAGAGTATTCATTTTTAAACAAAAATGTCCATAATAACTATATTAACTTTGGTTTACCATCTCTTGCAATCGTAGGCTATGACTGTTCAGACCTCACAAACAATATTACATCACTCTGCTTAGTCGACATCAACCCCTGCATAATCCCTGAAAGAAATATAAGTATTACTGATGAAAATATACAATTGCTCCAAGTGAGAACATTCGTGAAAACTAAGGTGTACAGCTGTCTGATTGAGCTAGAACATCTCGTTTATCGCTGCGGCATTTCTATAGATACATTCCATGACGGCGGTATATATAATGAACTGATACGGCCGTCTCCTGAAGAATGTTTAAGAATCATTACAGAAAAAACGTTATCAACCATATTCTGGGATAAGTATTGAACTACTCATATTCAATTATCCTTACTCCGGAAGCTTTACAACTTATGGCTCTATCACCACTGGCAGTTGCACCCCGGGGGGAACATTGCATGCAAAGGGTAGAGTATATGACAGGGCTGTCCCTACCACGAAAGTGAATATCTTAATTAACTAATACCAAGGTGTTGGTTCCCAACAAACAGGACTAGTTATCGCTAAGCCATTCGCAACTAGTTTATTCCAAACAACAATCAAATTAAATTTCATAGCTACTTTGCCAACAATTAATAAACACAAAACAAAACGTCAACTGTCAAGGTGGCTATGTCGATGAAATCGACGAGCTGTCCCTCTCTCTCTCCTGAGGCGGAAGCATGGGGCATTAATAAGCACATCCAACAAACATGTATGTGCTATAGGTATACTACTTATGCATTCGGAACTATGTAACCATTAGTATTACACATCAATGTATTCAGTGCCAAGTTAAAAGGCATAAATGTATTAGAGCAGTATGTATAAAGTAGACTAATGTAAGTGGTAAGGTCATTGACCATGGATTATGTATAAGAACAGCTGATAGGTTTCCTTTTAAAGACCAACAGACTGTTCTTCACTCTTGTATATCACATCAGCCGAGATAGGCCAATAAATGGATTATAACGTTTGAATATTGTACGTTTTTTTATTTCTCCCTTCAAACCACAAATTATTCCTGACAGCACCTCAGTCAGGAACATTGGTCCTTCGATCCTTAAGAACCGCGGCTTAAAGAATCGGTGTAAAGAAAAGTAGTTCGAATCATCTATTCGAAGAAAAGTATTATTTAAAGAATCGGTAAAGTTACAAGAAACTCGAATCATCTATTCGAGAATCTACGGACATTTAACGGACATTTAACAGTGCAAAAGCAATCCACGAAAATCAACGGAAATCGACAGTTCAACAAAGTACAGCAAGCCACACAAGGACATAAAACAATTCAACAAGGTACAGCAACGGTCATCAACTGCTGCAGCACGAAGCTACAACAAGAAAGTAACGCTCACTCAACAAGCTGGGCACAAAGATGAGAAATTTCCTCCTTTTACTTTTTTACATTTAAACATTTATCATCCAACTAAATAAGTCTTACAAATCATTGTATCTAATAAAAATTTCTGAGAAACACGAAAGCATCTTAATAAATAACAAATTAAAACAAAACTATACATTTAATTAATTGTGTCCAATATATATCAAATACCTAAATCCATACTAAATTAAAAGTGAGAGTGAAAATTTTAAACATGTCTAAGTTGGCCAAATCTATCGAAGCCCAGGAAGTTCTTCTTAAAGAACTCCAAAAAGACCATGAAGAATTCCAAAAAGATACCGCGGCGCGAAAGTCCAAGGGTTACATAAATGCGTGGATAACGGACGTAGAGGAAATGTTCAAACGCGCGAAGAAGGAACATTCCTCGATCGTAAATAGTACCGCAGACCCTTTAAAAGACAAGTATCAATCGGACGAAACATATTCGAAAATAAAACGTATTTATTTTAGTTTTATTGGGCAATTGCACGACGAAATCGAAAGGTTCGCTGAATCGGCTAGTGCCAACTTTGACGCATCTCGTCTCAATTGCTCTAAATACTCGGTTTCTGATATACGGCTTCCCCGCATTCAGTTAAAATCATTCTCGGGAAAATTTGAGGAATGGTACGAATTCCATAATCTCTTTCAGAGCATGATAGATCAAAACGTGGATCTTTCCGATATACAAAAGCTGCAATACCTTAAAACCTCCGTCACAGGTGAAGCAGCACGGCTAATTCAGCACCTTCCGATTGACGGAAAAAATTATTCCTCGGCTTGGGAAATTTTAAAAGAAAGGTTCGAGAACAAACGGAAACTCGTCAACACACAGTTGAGAATACTGATTGAACAGGATAAGTTAGGGCAAGAATCCGCAGTGTGCTTAAAATCGTTACACGACACTAGCACCGAATGCATTCATGCATTAGCAAACTTAGGGGTAGCAGTCGAAACTTGGGACTGTATTCTTATATACATAATTTTTCATAAACTTCCGCCCCAAACACAAAGGGACTGGGAAGATAAGTTAGGTACCTCAAAGTCTCTTCCGGATTGGAAAACCTTTTCATCCTTTATTGAGGGCCGGTTTAGCTCATTGGAAAACATCAATGAGTTGAACAGGTCTCAAAAACAACCAACTCAGGGAAGTTCCTTTAGGAAAGCCAACAATTTTCATGCTAATCCTCAACCGACCAACAAACACTATCCTTGTCGAATTTGCCAGTCGTCTCATGGAATTCGAAAGTGTAAAAAATTCCTAAGCATGGATATTAAGAGTCGCACGGAAGTAACCAAGAAAAATGACATTTGTAACAATTGCCTTGGCTACGATCACTATGCTTCAACATGTGGCAGTAGCAATAGGTGTTTGAAATGTGGTTTGAAACATCATACGCTTCTACACTTTGGTTTACAAAACCCGAATGATACCAACAACAACCACTACCATTCTCAACCTGAGACTCAAAACAATACAAGAAATTACCTTGTCCAAAACTCGGCCCGACCAACTACGAATCAAACAAATTCTAATGTGTTACAAAATTTTAACACGCATTTCAACCAAATGCAATCAAATGTGTTGCTGGCAACAGCAGTTGTAAGGGTAGTGGCGTCCAATGGAACGCACCATGTGTTAAGAGCTCTGATAGACCCTGGATCAGAAGCTTCCTTTATAACGGAAAACGCTACACAACTTCTTAGTCTTAAACGGCAAAAAACGTTGACTTGTGTGACTGGTCTAGGCCAAGCTTCTACTGGCACATCGCACTCGCAGGTCTGTCTCACCATTTTCTCTCAAGTTAATGGATCATTCCATCTTAATATCAAGGCATTTGTGTTAAGTCACCTTACGTCCATGCTACCAACTCACCAGGTTAAAAGGGACAATTGGTCGCACTTATCAAATCTGCCATTAGCAGATCCTTCGTACAACAAACCTGGGAAAATTGATCTCTTAATAGGTGCTGACGTCTATGCATCCATTATACTTGAAGGACTGGTCAAGGGTGCACACGGATCACCGGTGGCTCAAAGAACGGAATTAGGTTGGATCTTAACAGGAAGCACCAACACCACCTCGCAATCCCGATCTTTAATAATAAAAAACCACTTTAATTCTCTAGATGAGCAACTAAGGCAATTTTGGGAATTGGAAGAAAACCTAGACGAGAGAAAACTTACGGTAGAAGAAGAAAAATGTCAACAACATTTTACAAGAACCGTGAAACGTAGAAGGGATGGCAAATACGAAGTCAGATTGCCATTCAAAGACGATATCCGACCAAGGCTAGGAAACTCGAAACAAGCTGCAATGGCGAGATTCCTCCAATTGGAAAAACGTTTCGCTGAAACCCCAAAACTAAAAGAGTCCTATTGCAAATGCATGAACGAATATGCTAACTTGGGACACATGAAAGAGGTCAAATCAAACACACAACTAGTAATTGGAGAACACTATTTTTTGCCACATCACGCAGTTTTTAAGGCGTCGAGTACAACAACTAAACTTCGCGTTGTCTTTGATGCCTGGTGTAAAACCATCAACTCAAAATCGCTAAATGACTATTTAATGATTGGGCCACGTCTACAGGCGGATATCATCGATTTAATCGCTAAATGGAGAAGGTTCAAAATAGCATTTTCCGCCGACATCAGCATGATGTATAGGCAAATATGGATAGCGCAAGAAGACACCCCATATCAACTTATATTATGGAGAAATAAAAAGAAAGAGCCAATAAAAACTTACGCCTTAAACACCGTCACGTTTGGCACGGCATCAGCACCATATCTGGCTGTTCGCTCCTTACATCAGCTTGCTTCAGACGTCTCAAGGAGCTTTCCACACGTTGCCAAGGCACTGACAGAAGGGTTCTATGTTGACGATCTTATTTATGGGTCCGACAGCGAAGAAAGCGCAATAGCCCTCCAAAAAGACCTATTATCCACTCACCATTCAGCAGGATTCCCGCTTCACAAGTGGTAACAGATTTAGAGAACAATGATATTAAGTTAATGGATGGGAGTGTCTACAAATTCTTAGATAAAACCTGTTTTACCCCTGCTACATGCTGGCATTACTGGAATACTGTTTTGGATGATGTTATGTGTGACACAGCTAGACCTTTCAGTTTACTTTATCAAGGACCCGCTAAGAAAATACTTGACAAGCAAACCTTACCACCAGTGACATCACATGTTTTTAACAAAACAGGTTCTGCATTTGCCATCTCAATCAAAGAGATGACATTTTTCTGTGGATATCTAAAAGTGGCACAAACTGAACATCCCAAGTTGGTCATCATAAAAGAAGAATCTTGGGTTAAAATTGCAATCAAACATACACCTTTAAGTTCAATTGATGTTGACTTAATGACTTATACAAATACTAAATTAGTATATGTATTAAGACATGTTAAAACACAGGCAGAATCGCTCTACCATGCTATGCTCCAGGATAGATGTCAATTAGAGCAACAGATTCTGCGAAACCACTTAACCTTAGCCACGATATGCAACTGAAGAATTTGCTTATGACTATTTCCAGAGACCAGGGTATACAGCTTTAGCCCGAGGAGAAGTAATTCACCTTATTCAGTGCCGGGCCGTAGTAGTTACTTTAAGACCTAATAATCGAACATGTACTCATGAACTCCCTATATCCCATCAAGGCGTGGATAGATTTTTAAAACCAAGAACACGCATTGTTGTTGAGAGTTCTACCAGATTGACATGTAACCCATTGCTTCCTGTTTTATATAGATTCTTAGGGGAATGGTATGTTATACAATAGACAAGACTGTCTCGAAAACAGTGAAGCCAAGATACATCAAGCAATCAGACCCTGCGATCTGGGAATTTGAGCTGATTGTAGATTTAGTTGATGCAGGAATATATACACAAGAGCAGCTGAATGAATATATGAGAGCTCTGTTAGTCCCGGATGAGGGCAAATTAACGATCAAGAATTTGATTAATGCTGCTGCCACATGGGAGAATGGTCATGTTACGTACAATTTTGCCAATATATTGACTGATAGGGACTATCAGCACATCGGGCGTAAGATAGGGGGATTCTTTCTCAATATCTACCATCAACTTGGTGAATTTGGGGGTGCTATAATAGCAATCATATTCGGAGTCAGAATTATTCTCTTCTTTTTAAACATTATATTGAATTTCCTCCGCCTGCGTTACGAAAACCGACCACTCAGCGATTTGCTGTTTATCTGGTGGGGGAACATGTTAAATGTTATTATGTTGCGAAGACAATACAAACAAAAAACCACCAATGATCAATCCGTGCCTGAACAATTAATGCTAAACCCTCTCGATGGAGGTGTAACTAAAGCTAGTCCGCCTCACTTATATCCAAAAGATTTTCCTCCTGTCTAAGAGGGTCTTTTACTACCCAGTCATTAGCACTTTTCTACCTCATTTGATTTTATATATTTTATATATTTTATGATATGACAGCGAATTGAATGTTTCTCCAGTTGCTAAATACCTGTAATTTGAAAAGAGAAAAAAATGGTATTTGGCAGACGCTATGTCATTTTTAAAAGATTATGTAAATCAGCACCGCAGTACTGGAAGCAGTTTATGTAGCCCGGATGTTGAAGAGAATGCAGACGAAATATCGCTAGTTGATTCTCCGACTAGTCTGAGGGAAACACAATCAACTACAAGTACTGCCAAAAACAGCCCTGTGCTGCAATTATTATCTTCGGCTTTGTTAAAACTAGAAATTAATTACTTTCCTTGAAATTACAATCTTTATTTAAAATTAAGATAAACTATGTAAATTGAACTTGAACTAAAATGTAAACAAGTAAACGTAACATAAAGTTCTGATTTCTATTGTATGACACATAACATAGTATTGTAATTAAAGATGGAAGTTATTTCCGGACGAATAAAGAGTCTCTTTGCTGTTACATAAGATCAAGAACGGACGTGTTTAATTCAAACTCGCGACTTTTTTACCCCACACTTACCCTACACATATAAAAAAAAAAAAATAACCCTACACCCCAACAAGTATCGGGTCCAATGATTGAGTTTTTACAGTCAAGAACTAAAGATAAGCCACAAGATGATGCAAATGCCTTATTTTTTAAGAGTATGCTTGCTGATTATCGAAAACTTTCTTCCAGAATCTTCTTATAATGCCAGAAGAGGAGGAAAATGAAGCCCATGCATCAACTGCATCATCAGCACGAGCAACAGATACATCGAAGGCAAAAGACATAGTTTTTTATTTCAAAACCACAATATATTACAATATTCAAACTGTAATTGGGTACAGTAAGGTACATGATTGAGGACACTAGCGGGCGAACATCGTCCACCGGGCGAGAGCATGTTCGGAAATATAAGATACATTTCATTTTAAATAATTATTTTCTTCATTGGTGAAGTTCGGAAAGAACCACAAGTCCGAGGAATGCGCTCTAGGTAAGCACGGAGCGTCAGAAAAAATTCAACTCTCTTGTGCGTTATGTGGAAACACGGAACACACCGCAAACTATCGGGGTTGTTCCAAATTCCAACACATAAAACGAGTAAATCTGACTCGGCAGCAGAAAGTGGAAGTTAAACTTCCACCCGTGTATATACAAACTCTAGTCGTTATTCCCCACGTTACCTACGCCCAAATGGCGGCAGATAGGGGATATACGGTACAACACCGACCGGAACCTGTACCTGACATGCTGGCTATATTGCTCTGCAGTAGAGCGCTACCACAAATTCAAAAGTTTACTGAAGGATACGACGACGGAGTTCTTTACCTACACTCCGAAGAGGGAGAAGCTGTAAGCACTGCTGCTGAGGGGGCTAGAACCGCCGACTGCTGTAGAGGCACTCCTTGCACTGCTGAAAGAGAAAGAGTGTGAAGAGCTGAAATTCGAAGGGGTTATACCATTTGTCACTGCTAGAGCCAAAAGGGGAAGCGGAGACTACCGTTTTTCCTGGTCCAGCTAAGTCCCAACAGCAAACTGGATGGTCTAAGGTGTATCAAAGTCCTAGACTACCAGGTTGTACATTGGGAGAAATTAAAGAGGAGTGAAAACATTTTCCAATGTGTTCGCTGCAAAGGTTCGGACACGCCGCGTCAAACTGCGAAATGCATTGCATAACAAGTTACAAACAAAATAACAAGCACACGTACATAAACCCAAGCAAACCGGTTATACTGGGCAACGTCAACGTATGATGCCTTTGCAAATCGCAGTCCATTCAAGTACAGATGGGCGAATGGTTTTTTTTTATTTATTTCTTTCGCTATGTATTGTTTTTGCATTTGAGGTGCATGGGTGGGTGACAAGTGGCAAGAGCAAAAAGCGAAAAGAAATAAAAAGATTTTTCTGCTCTTTGTGAGAACATGCAGCTTTTTAAAAAGCTCTTTTTTTTGGCTTGGTTTCATTTTCATAGGGCACAACTTCCCATATGAATGAGACATCTGTATAGATTTATTATCTGTGCTACCAGGTTGTACACTGGGAGAAATTAAAGAGGAGTGAAAACATTTTCCAATGTGTTAGCTGCAAAGGTTCGGACACGCCGCGTCAAACTGCGAAATGCAGCCTCGGTGTGTGAAGTACGGAAAAAACCACTAGTCCGAGGAATGCGCTCTAGGTAAGCACGGAGCGTCAAAAAAAAGCCAATTCTCTTAAGCGTTATGTGGAAACACGGAACACACAGCAAACTATCGGGGTTGTTCCAAATTCCAATACATAGAAAGAGTAAATCTTACGCGTCAGCAGAAAGTGGAAGTTAAACTTCCACCCCTGCATAAACAAACTCCAGTCGTTACTCACCAAGTTACCTACGACCAAATGGTGGCAGGTAGGGGAAATACGGTACAACAAGAGGAAGTTGTTTCTCAGGTCCCAGCGCCTAGAGCAGCGGAACCTGTACCTGACATGCTAGCTATCTTGCTCTACGGTAGAGCGCTACCACAAAATTAAAAGTTTACTGCAGGATACGACGACGGAGTTCTTTTCCTACACCCCAAAGGGGGAGAAGCTGCAAACAATGCTGCTGAGGCGGCTAGAACCGTCGACTGATCCAGAGGAGCTCCTTGCACTGCTGAAAGAGAAAGAGTGCGAAGAGCTGAAATTCGAAGGGGTTATACCATTTGTCACTGCTAGAGCCAAAAGGGGAAGCGGAGACTACCGTTTTTCCTGGTCCAGCTAAGTCCCAACAGTAAACTGCATAGTCTAAGGAGTATCAAAGTCCTAGACTACCAGGTTGTACACTGGGAAAAATTAAAGAGGAGTGAAAAGATTTTCCAAAGTGTTCGCTGTCAAAGGTTAGGGCACGCCACGTCAAACTGCGAAATGCAGCCTCGGTGTGTGAAGTACGGAAAAAACCACTAGTCCGAGGAATGCGCTCTAGGTAAGCACGGAGCGTCAAAAAAAAGCCAATTCTCTTAAGCGTTATGTGGAAACACGGGACACACCTCAAACTATCAGCAGCAGAAAGTGGAAGTTAAACTTCCACCCCTGCATATACAAACTCCAGTCGTTACTCCCCAAGTTACCTACGCCCAAATGGCGGTAGGTAGGGGAAATACGGTACAACAAGAGGAAGTCGTTTCTCAGGTCCCAGCACCTAGAGCAACGGAACCTGTACCTGACATGCTGGCTATCTTGCATAAAATCAAAAGTTTACTGCAGGATACGACGACGGAGTTCTCCTCCTACACCCCAAAGGGGGAGAACCTGCAAACAATGCTGCTGAGGAGGCTAGAAATGTCGACTGATCCGAAGGAGCTCCTTGCACTGCTGAAAGAGAAAGAGTGCGAAGAGCTGAAATTCGAAGGGGTTATACCATTTGTCACTGCTAGAGCCAAAAGGGGAAGCGGAGACTACCGTTTTTCCTGGTCCAGCTAAGTCCCAACAGTAAACTGGATGGTCTAAGGAGTATCAAAGTCCTAGACTACCAGGTTGTACACTGGGAAAAATTAAAGAGGAGTGAAAAGATTTTCCAAAGTGTTCGCTGCTAAAGGTTCGAACACGCCGCGTCGAACTGCGAAATGCAACCTCGGTGCGTGAAGTTCGGAAAGAACCACAAGTCCGAGGAATGCGCTCTAGGTACGCACGGAGCGTCAAAAAAAAGCCAACTCTCTTGTGTGTTATGTGGGAACATGGGACACCCCGCAAACTATCGGAGTTGTCCCAAATTCCAATACATAAAATGAGTAAATTTGACGCTGCAGCAGAAAGTGCAAGTTAAAAGTCCACTATGCATATAAAAACTCCAGTCGTTACTCCTAAAGATACTGTTAAGATTTATATAACTTAAAACTCCTATAGTATGTCCGAATTTACTTGCACACCCCATTATAAATGTTATGTGGGATCGAGAACTCAGCTGCGATCCGGTCGTGCATACTAATGCATGAGTCTCTCTCTCTCTTTTCTCTCCCCTTACACAGAGTAGTTTAAAGGCAGTCGTAAAGAAGAAGTGGTAGAATACGCACACGGCGAGGTACGCGAATCATTTTGTAATTTTGTTTGTTTTTTAATATTATACCCATGAAGGGTTGATTTTTATTTTGTAACTTGGATTTCTCAAATTTTGTATTTCATTTCGTAAATAAAAATTAAATTTGATGGGAGACAAATTTCCCACATAAATTTCCACACAATCCATTTTCTTTCCCAACAGATTGTAAAATCTAACCCCACGACCCAAATTAATACACATTCCAGTAATCCCATTTTTGCTACCGAATGTGACACACGTGAATGTAAGCCATATGCACAACAGCAATTGATTTAGCAACTTGATGACTCCAAATTAATTTCCACACCAATTCCCGGTTCCATTCCCACGATCTTCATTTATAAAATAGTATGTCTGTTAGAATATAGTCAGAATAAACTTCACTTGTTAAGAGTTAAGCACAAGAGACGGTGGTTTTAATTCATACAATTGTACTGGTTTATGTGCCTTTACAAAAACAACGCATTCGGCAAGTTTATGTGCTTGACGATTTTTTCAAACTACACTAGCGGACGAAAATCGTTCACCGGGCGGGAGCATGTTCAGAAATATAAGATACATTTCATTTTAAATAATTATTTTCTTCATTAGTGAAGTTCGGAAAGAACCACAAGTCCGAGGAATGCGCTATTGGTAAGCACGGAGCGTCAGAAAAAGCCAACTCTCTTGTGCACCATGTGGGAAAACGGAACACACCGCAAACTATCGGGGTTGTTCCAAATTCCAACACATAAAACGAGTAAATCTGACTCGGCAGCAGAAAGTGGAAGTTAAACTTCCACCCGTGTATATACAAACTCCAGTCGTTACTCCCCAAGTTACATAGGACCAAATGGCGGCAAGTAGGGGAAATACGGTACAACAAGAGGAAGTTGTTTCTCAGGTCCCAGCGCTTAGAGCAACGGAACCTGTACCTGACATGCTGGCTATCTTTTTCTACAGTAGAGCGCTACCACAAAATTAAAAGTTTACTGAAGGACACGACAATGGAGTTCTTTTCCTACACCCCGAAGGGGGAGAAGCTGCAAACAATGCTGCTGAGGGCGCTAGAAACGTCGACTGATCCGGAGGAGCTCCTTGCACTGCTGAAAGAGAAGGAGTGCGAAGATCTCAAATTTGTAGCGGCTAAGCCATTTGTCACTGCTAGTGCCTAAAGAGAGAAGCGGAAACTAGCGGTTTTCCTTGTCACAGCAGCAAACTAAGGCCATAGTAGTCGTTGATTCTTTTGACAGTCAACATGCCCAATCAATTGAGAGAGCACAGGTTTTATTTGCTTCAGATGGAATAAAACAGCAATTGGCTTACATAAAAAACAATTTCTATGAAATTACCCGTGCAATAAAAATTCTGGAAACGCAAGGATTAGTATTAGGGGAGAGTGTCGGATTTTACGATACTATTTGGTCGAAACTGAATACGCTGAACGATTATAGAAATACTAGACGTATTGTACAAAGCTAAATACAGTTATAATGAATATATAGTAAAACTCTCTCCGGCAGAGATAACAATGTTTAAGTATTCGCTAACAACTTCGATTGACGTCGAACGCTCCTTTTCTGCTTACAAAATGTTGTTCGGTGACCGACGCAAATCCTTTTTATTCGAAAATTTGAAAAAAAAACATTTGATCGTGTATTACAATCAAAAGTAATAAATAAAATTATTTTCTAAAATTTGGTCATTTTTTGAGCAAGTTTCCAATCACATTTCGTCAATTTTTCGTGCATATTCGCATGCATATGGCATTTCAACCTTTTTTGTGCATATGTGCACTCGTCTACTAATTTACAAAATCCTTAGTTACCTACGAGCGTTAATAGCGCAACCATACATTTCTGCAGTTTATGAAAAAGTAAAAGGCTAAGTACCAAAAAAACGTTTTAATATTTTTCTAAGTATTTTTTGAAATTGCTTTAGAAAAGTTGTTACCTAAAATTATAAATGTTCAGTTTTATGATGGCAGACACGAAAAAAAAATGCAGACTACTTGAAGTTTGGATTTATTTCATCCCTACCAAATCAACAACTCCCGATGTGTCTCATATGTGAAAAAGTATTCAGTAACGATGCCATGAAGCCTTCAAAAATGGAGGACCACTTATCAAGAGTACATGCTGACAAAAAAAGTAAGCCATTGTCCTTCTTTCAAGCACTTAAAGAAAAGCTAGAGAAGAGGCCATCCATAAGATCGACGTTTGCGTCATCATCTATGCAAGACACGTCGATGGTTAACGAGCGTCCTATAATATATCGTTGTAACAACTATATCTTTATAAACAACAAAATGTGTATATCTTCCAAACAATTATAAGCAAACAAAAAAAAATCTGAATTAACTTGTAACGAATTAGTATCACTGAAAAGTTTAGTTCTAAACCATTCTAAACAAAAGCACTGCTCTCTGAAAAACGACAATAAAAGCTTTAAAGTGCTACGGTCTTGATCGGTGATCAAGCACTCAGGTTTGGTATTTCACTAAAGTTGCAAAGTTTTACGAGCGTCCAACAGCGGAAAAATACCACACTTGGGCCTACTAGTTGCATAGTTGTGTTTGGTGTTTCGCCTCACGAAGGTTATACTAACCGCCTGTGGAAAGACAACACGCCCAACTAATATGCACAATTTTTTTCACATTTTTTTTTCTTCTCTTTTTATTGAGTTTCGGTTTTGTCAGATCGATTGATTAACTTTGTATCGATCCTAATAAAGTACCATTGAAGGTATATCTCGTTTTTTTAATTTTTGGAAAAGAATCTCCAGTTTGGCCTTCCGCCGAATTAGATCAAAGCTTTACTCTTTCGCCTATTCAGCGTGTAAGTTACGTATCCGGTAACGCATACCAGACGATACCCGAATCTCTCCACAATATCAAGTTAATTCATTTTTTATCTTTTCCACAATCCTATCTTTTGCATTCTCTGCACTTTTAACTTGCTTCGTCCGATGCACGCGCGTCGAACGTAATGAAATTTGCCCACACAAGAAATGCTGAGCTAGCATTATAGAACCAATAAAAGGCACTGGCACACATGCCAAGCTCAGTCTTTATCTTCTAACAGTGTATTAGGTAGTAGTCAAGAAAAAATAAAGTTATTTTTTTACCGCGAACCCGGTTTTAGAAATATCAGTTGTACTGTAGTCCCCGGACAGCATACGCGCGGTAGAGGGAAAAGCAAAGTGACAACTACGACTAGCTCAGTCAGTAAAGCATGACAGAGGTTTCTTCTAAGAAGTGTGAACGCTACCACAACGAGTAAGACGAAACGCGTGTTAGATCTTTACTAATAGCGAAGTCGGGGAAACCACACACAATTGTAGAGCAGCTTATTTTAGCAGCCATTGCGGAGGTCCTCAACAATGTATTGTACAAACCCGCACATATTATTAAGAGAATGTTGAAAATTAAATCACATACATACAGTTCATTTGTCATATTAACTTATACAGTGTCCTCCAAAAGTTAGTTGAAATCAGCTGGGATACATGCTAACCTTCACAAAATCAACTGAAATGTGGTGTTCCATTACTCCTGAGACCGTTTCTAGTTTCTACAATATGTGTTCTCTTGCATACCCAACAGTAGATTGAAAATCTACAGTTAACTTTTTATGAATCGTTAAAATTTGCAATGAGTGCGGTGCATTCGCACGCCAAAAGTCAGTTGAAGCTGTTCGATTTCCAGAATTGACATTGTTTTTTTTTTAAAAAACTGATCAGAAAATTAAAATTTGTGTTTTTGTTTCTCTTTGGTAATTGTTTTATATTAAGTATAAATAAAAATTATGTGTTAAATAATCTTACTTTAGGCTTTTTGCACTCAAAATGTGTTCAAGGAGAAAACTTACTGTGGAGGAAAGGCAGAAAGTGGTCTTTGAATATGGAAAGCTTAAAAATTACAGTGCTGTCGGAAGACTCTTCGAAATTAGCCCTGAAGGAGTCAAAAAAATTGTAATTAAAAGCAGGGAAGCTGCTACATCGGCCGATAAACACCGTTCTGGACGTAACTTCAATTAGAGACGACCGACTTATGGTGTGTAGATAAAGAAAAAAATAATTAAAACTAAACTATTTGGAACACCCTGCTTCAGAGTATATTTCACACTTGCAGTTCGCTAACGGCGACTATGTACAAAAAATCATGTTTGGGCCAGCTGATCAGGTGATCGACCCGAAAAAATCCCATAAATACTAGTGAGCATGTCTCTAACAGTCAGTCAAATAAAGATAACACTTGACGTGATAACGAATTGTTTTTTTCTTGTGAGTCCGCACCTTTCACCCACCCCCTACAATATCAGAAGTGGGATTCGGTTAATAGTTCAACTGTACAGTTTAGTGTACGCCGAAGATTGATTCTGTGTTTTCTTTTGCTAAAAGTTTATTCCGCGTAGTGTAATTGAAAGTTTAATTATGTCTGAAAAGTGGATGGAATTTTTGGAGTCTTCGACTGTGTGCAGACTCAAAAACATTCTCAGATCATTAAAATTTTCGACTACCGGTACTAAAGCGGAACTTAGAATCCGAGTGCAAGAAGCAGTTCAAGATTTTTCGGAGGAAGATTTTGACAGTTTAATGCAGGAGTTTTCTTCGGCTAACAAAGATCCTAGTGCTGATGATTCAATACCACCGGATAACAACGTGTCTGATGAAGATAGCGAGGATGAGGAGCAACTCAATGAAGAAATAAATAAGCTGCAGAGGATTTGTAAGAAGAAGGAGGAGATTCTGAAGTTGAAACGTAAACTACGGGAACTGGAATTGAATGAGGCAGAAGCCGAAGTAGAATCTGTTTCAAGATCGACTCCTACCTACAGTTTCAAGGACATCGAAGATTCAATTCCTCTTTTTAGTGGAGATGACAACTTTACCGTTCATCGATGGATCGAGCAGTTCGAAGAATACTCTGAAGTTCTAAACTTGGATGACAGAAACAAATTTATCTTCGGTAAGAGATTTCTGAAGGGAACAGCACGACTATTTGCCAGAACGATAAATCTTCGTAGTTGGACGCAACTGAAAGACGCCTTAAGAACTGAGTTCCAGAAAGTCGTGACCAAGTCAGATGTGTATAGTGAGCTCCGCAGGCGGAGAAAGTTAAGTGGCGAAACGATGCAACAATACGTGCTGCATATGCAAGAGATCGCAACACAAGGCAGTGTTGACCAAGAGGATTTAATTCAATTCATCATTAGAGGAATACCTGATTCAGAGATGAATAAAAGTATTCTCTATAACGCAAATAACCTCGTGGAATTGAAAACAGCTTTGCGGAAGTATGAAAAATTGAAAAGTAACCATCGGGACCACAACTCTGAGAGAGCAACAAGATCTACACCCGATGTTTCGCAAACTCGGCGAAATATTGCTACTAAATACCCTGATTCTAATGAAAAGTTTCACAAGAAAAATGCTACCTGCTTCAAATGCGGAAGACATGGGCACATATCCCCTTATTGTGACAGCAAGAATAGAGGTATGACGTTGCAACAAAGCTCCAGAACATTATCATCGTCAGCTGATGGCAGAGGCGATTCGGACCATGTGAACAACGTCTCATTTCCGGACGCAGACGATATTGGACAAAAGAAAAATGATTTTGAGTGCTGTGTTCGATATGATTGGATAAGCAAACATATGGAGATCTCAGTAACATTGCTAACCCGGCTGGATTCTGGGAGTCCTATAAGCTTCGTGCAAGAAAGATACCTACCAACAGTCTTGTTGTCAACATTGGAGAAGACGAGCCAGACGTACTGCGGAGTCAACAATAGTCCACTGGAGGTGGTAGGGAGTATTGATACTAGTATCGGGTTTGAAAATTCAATAATACATATAAATCTTTTAGTAGTAAAGAATTTTTCTATGATTTACCCTGTAATTTTAGGTAGAGACTTCATCGGAAAAACTGGTTTGGCTTTTCGAAGAATAAATGATGAAATCAACGAGAATCGAAACTCTCAAATAGTGTCCACCTCCTCCTCCCATCATATTTCATGTTTACCAACAAGCCCGGATACGCTTGAAGTTGATTTTCTCCAGCAGATTATGAACATCGATGTTGCTGCCGAAAGGGGTGAGTTTCAATTTAATATAAATGAAAGCTTGTGTGAAAATGTGAAAGATAAGGTTAGGGAAGTAGTTAGGCCAGCTTACTTACACCCCAAAGACCATTTGTCCCATTTCGGTGTGCGCCTAGAAGGCTACCTTACGCACACAAAATCGAACTACAAAACATTTTAGATGATTTGCTCAAAAAGGGTATAATCCGCGAATCTAGTTCGCCTTATGTTTCACCAATTGTGCTGGTACAGAAAAAAAACAAGGAACTTCGACTTTGTGTTGACTTCAGGCAACTCAAAAAAATCACTTTACGTGATAATTATCCGCTACCCCTTATAGATCACCTTGATCGTCTCCGGGATAAAATATATTTTTCTACGCTAGATTTGAAAAATGGGTTTCATCACGTTCAGTTGACAAATGACTCAATGAAATTCACTTCATTCATTACTCCGTTGGGGCAGTTTGAATACACCCGCATGCCGTTCGGGCTAAAAAACGCCCCCTCAGTCTTCGAGAGGTATATGAAGCACGTCTTCAAAAACTTAATTTCAAAAGGAAAAATATTAACTTACCTTGACGACATTCTGATCGCGACACAATCCGTCGAAGAACATCTAGACATTTTGCGCGAAGTTATAAAAATAATTGTGGAACATTCTTTACAGCTCAGATTTGACAAGTGTAGATTCTTGGAAAAGGAAATAGTTTATCTGGGATATAAGATTACTAAAGACGGTATAAGACCTAATGATAATAACTTAAATGCAATCAATGGTTTCCCAATACCTTCTTCTTCAAAGAATGTACATAGTTTCCTAGGACTCTGTTCCTATTTCCGGAAATTTATAAAAGGTTTCGCCAACGTGGCTAAACCACTCTATGACCTTTTAAAAAGGGATACACCATTTGTGTTCGGAATTAAAGAAATGGAAACTTTTGAAACGTTGAAAGCAAAACTCGTTGCATCCCCAGTTTTAGCTTTATATAGCCCCCATAGTGTCACAGAACTCCATTGTGACGCCAGTTCGATAGGTTTTGGGGCAGTTTTGTTGCAGAAACAGGTGGATGGAAAATTCCATCCTGTATTTTACTTTTCGAAGCGAGCAACAGAAACAGAAAGCAAATACCATAGCTACGAGCTTGAGACCCTTTCCATAATTTATTCCCTTAGAAGATTTCATATATACTTAATAGGATTAACTTTTAAAATCGTAACAGATTGTCAAGCATTAGCTATGACCCTAGAAAAGAAATTACTTAACCCCCGCATATCACGGTGGGCTCTAGAGTTGCAAAGTTTCGACTTCGTTGTGGAGCATAGAAAAGGGGATCGAATGGCCCATGTTGATGCCTTAAGCCGTTCATTTAACGTTCTGTACATAGACAATGAGTCTTTTGAATTCATATTAGCGGCCGCGCAAAAGCAAGACGCCAAGATCTTATCGATTGCCTCAGAACTAGAAATAAGTGAAAGCTCTACTTACGAAATGATAGATGGTCTTATATACCGCAAATTTAGGGACAAGGTTCTTTTCTATGTTCCATCAAGTATGGAAAAAGAAGTCATACGTACCCATCACGAAGCAATGTGCCATTTGGGTGTGGAGAAGTGTTTCCAACATTTGTCAGGAAGCTATTGGTTTCCTAAAATGAAGGAGAAGATAAGGACTCACATAAAAGGATGTCTTAAATGCATCTATTTCTCACCTCACTCCGGTAAAGTGGAAGCGAGTTTACATCCTATACCAAAGGGAAAAGTTCCCTTCGATACACTCCACATCGACCATCTCGGTCCTTTACCAGACTCTCAGGCAAGAAGAAAACATGTTTTCCTAGTCATCGACGCCTTCACTAAATTCATTAAGCTCTATCCTGTCAAGTCAACTTAAAGCAAAGAAGCAATTAAGTGTTTAATGTCTTTTTTTGAAAATTATTCAAGACCGGATCGAATTGTATCAGATCGTGGAACTTCATTTACATCAAAAGAATTCTCTGATTTCATACAAGAAAACAATATTAAACACGTTAAGATTGCTACGCGTTCCCCCCAACCAAATGGTCAGGTGGAGCGGATAAATCGTGTCCTCGTTCCAATGCTATCTAAGGCATGTGATTCCAACACAACTATTAATTGGGATAAGAATTTAGTTAAGGCGGAATTTGCGCTTAACAACACCGTCAACAGGAGCACAGGTTTCACGCCAAGCGTTCTATTGTTTGGGGTAAATCAAAAAGGACAGCTTTCTGATCGTGTGAAAGAGTTTCTTGATATAAAAATAGGAAGAGAACAGGCTGAACTGAAAGATATTAGGGCTGAAGCGAATGAGAACGTTGAAAGAAACCAAAGTCCCAAAGTATACAAGCCAGGTGAGTATGTTATAATAAAGAACATGTCGACAACTCCAGGAGTTAATCAAAAACTGCTTGCTAAATATCGAGGTCCTTATGTGGTGAAAAAGGTTTTATCTAACAATCGATACTTAATCACAGACATCGACGGTTTGCAAATATCTCGATTGCCATACAAAGGGATATTCGCCCCAGATAATCTGCGACCCTATAATGCTGAGCAAATTGATTCGAAGGATGTAGAGGAGGTGGTTGGAGGCCATTTGGAGGATTCTCATTCTGGTTCTGAAACATGATCCTGTTTTGCCTCATAATATGTTGCTGCTCGAACCTATTTTTCCTACGAATGCCATTTTAACTTAGTAATGAATTTGCTTTATTATTTTCTATGATATTTGATATTTAATATATATATACTCGTAGATATTTTCTAATTGAATTGAATTGTCATTACTTTAAATTTTCTTTGATCTTACTAATTGAATTTGAATGCTATATTTTACTTACGTTTTGACTTATATGCAACATATACACTTGGATAATTTTGTAAGAGGTTAAATATACTGTAAAAAGGGAGTATGTAATCGGGACGATTACTTGATCAGGATGGCCGAACTGTAGATAAAGAAAAAAATAATTAAAACTAAACTATTTGGAACACCCTGCTTCAGAGTATATTTCACACTTGCAGTTCGCTAACGGCGACTATGTACAAAAAATCATGTTTGGGCCAGCTGATCAGGTGATCGACCCGAAAAAATCCCATAAATACTAGTGAGCATGTCTCTAACAGTCAGTCAAATAAAGATAACACTTGACGTGATAACGAATTGTTTTTTTCTTGTGAGTCCGCACCTTTCACCCACCCCCTACAGGTGCAACTCTGCAAGCGGAATCCAAGGCTAGTTGTTCGGGAAATAAAAGAACAACTTGAAGAAATTGGAAGAACGGCTTCTCAAACCACCATAAGAAGACGACTTCATGATGCCAAGCTAACAGGCCATGTTGCAAGGAGGAAACCGTTGCTAACAAAGGTTCACAATAAACACCGCCTAGAGTTTGCCAAAAAATATCAAAACCAACCGCTGCAATTTTGGAAAAAGTTATTTTTAGCGACGAGTCTAAGTTTCAGATATTTGGAAACCGTCGAAGGGGCAAACTGTTTGGCGTTCTAAAGACGACAATCCCTACAGTGAACGATATCTTCACCCCACAGTAAAACATGGAGGTGGAGGTGTTATGGTGTGGGGGTGTTTTTCTTGGTTTGGCGTGCGAAAGTTGCATGTTATTGATGGTAGAATGAATGCAGTCATGTACTGTGACATAATGGAAAGCAACTTGGAGATTCTGCTGCTTCAATGGAATTGAGTGGATGATTTGTCTTTCAACAAAACAATGATCCCAAACATACGGCCAAGACAACAAAAGATTATTTTAGCACAAAGTTAATAAATTTGTTAGATTCGCCTTCCATGTCACCGGATCTCAATCCCATTGAGCATTTATGGGATGAAATCGACCGAAGAATACCAACAACTAGTAGAAAAAGCAAAACAGTTTTCGTCGAAACGATTTTGGAAACCTGGGCAAGTTTACCGAATTCTGTGTTGCAGAAGTTGGTAGAATCAAGGCCGAAACGCATTGAGGCTGTTTTGCGAAATAGAGGCGGTCACACAAAATATTAAATTTCCAAAAAGCTGTGAAATTTAGCAAGAAACACCAATTTTATCTTAATTTCAACTGACTTTTGGCGATTCACATTGAAGACTTTCAAGAGACTTTTTTTTTACTTAAATCCAATGAATTATATTTAATTTTTTCTATGTATTGTTCTACTACCAAAAGCACATATTATTAATATCGATAAAAAACAATTGAAAAATTTAACTATTTTGCGACTTTATTAGCCATTTTGTGACTTGCATAGTGATTTCAACTGACTTTTGGAGGACACTGTATGTACTCTCACTTAATCATATATTTCATTTACATACATTATATTCCTAGTTATTATAAACATATTGTACATGCATACGAGTACTAGCGAGTTTTTTTGTCAGTTAGTTGTCATGAATCATTCGATCAGAGGAAAATCGATTTTTCAGGCCGTGGAACTTTTTTTTTATCGACAAAACTATTCCATGGAAGAACATTGTTTCTGTTGCGACTGATGGCGCACCATCTATGGTTGGTCGTCATCGTGGTTTTATAGCCCACTTAAAGCGACAACTGTCTGAGGTACTGGTCATTCACTGCGTAATTTATAGTCAGCATTTAATAGTCCTAGATTGCATCAGTCTTTGCAATATGTTATAAATGCTGTCAACAAGATTCGAAGCAATTCTTTGAACTCTCGGTTATTTTCAATTTTGCAATTCAGTGAAGTTATTTGTTTGCATTTGCAGTTCAGCCAGAGTCTAAATGCAGTTATTTTTTTTAATAATAAATAAATATATTTATCTTTGTACAAACTCTGTGCCAAAAAGGTAAGAAACTGCAACTTTTCTCGTACTTTTTATTTTTAAATACTATTAGCATGGTTACTAAAAAAGGACCAGATTCAAATCTACTTATTTTATTGAATATATTATGTTTAGTTATGGCGTTCAACGATTAGATATTCAACTTGTTATTTCAGGTATTGTACAATGTCGAGACGAAAATATTGGGAAAATTATTTGAAATTCGGTTTCACATCTTTGATCTCATGGAATCGAAAAACCTCAATGTGTCCTTTGTAGTGTAGCTCTCAGTGCGGAATCCATGAAACCTTCAAAACTAAAGCGCCATTTGGAACATATTGATAAGGACTTAGCCTTCTTAAAACGTCATCAAGCTTCATATGAAATAGCCAAAAACAAGAAACCGCACACCATCGGTAAAACTTTAATCAAGCCCTGCATTCTTAAATCGGTTAAACTTGTTCTTAGTGAACCTTCTGAAAATAAAATGAGGCAAATATCGTTATCAAACCACACAGTATCCAGACGCATTGAGGATATGTCGTTGGACGTTAAGACCCAAGTAATTGCTGAAATAAAGGCATCACCATATTTTGCAACACAAATTGACGAATCAACAGACTAGTTTACGCAAGATATAATATATATGTACATGCTGAAAATATTAAAGAAGAGTTTCTGTTTTGTGAACCGTTGGAACTTACAGACAAAGGTTCAGATATTTTTGATTTGATCCAAAGATTAGAGTGGCCCAAGATTTGTGGTGTTTGCTATGTTTGGCTCAAAATCAGGATTCCAAACGAAAATAAAAGAAGTTGCTCCTCAGCAATTGGGAACTATTGTATGATTCACAGGTATGCAGTTGCAACAAAGACTCTGCCGGTTCTTCTGAAGGAAGTCCTTGATGACATTGTACATATTGTTAATTACATTAAATCGAGTGCTCTTAACAGTCGTTTGTTCAAAGAACTCTATGCAGACATGGATGCCGTTTATCAAAATCTGTTATTTTATTCAAATGTGTGCGGTGGTTATCAAGAGGAAATACCTCTGATCGTTTCTTTGAATTTAAAGAAGAAATTGAAATATTTTTAGATATGCAAAAAAAAAAACGAGTTTGCAAACAAATTGAAGAATTGTGACTGGTGGGTTAAAGTCGCTTATTTGGCAGATATATTAGAAGAACTCAACAAATTAAACCTTAAAATACAAGGACAGGACACCAACATCATTCAATTTAAGGACCAGTTGGAATCTTTTGTTGAAAAACTCACATACTCCAGTTAACTGAAAATTATGTTTTAGCGTTATAATTCTAAAATTATACATATAAAATTATTATCATTGTTGATTTGGGAAGAAACAAACAGTGTAAAACTTTAACAAAAAATTATTATGTTAATTATAAAAAAAAAAGTAATTTATATTATTTCGGGTGGTTTGGCAACCCTTAAATGCACCACTCGTAGTGGTGTAACGGAAAATCCCACGATAAAGTGGAGAGTATTAAAAGGAGCCGCCCAAGTAATGAACAGACACTCAAGTTTGGTATTTCGCCTTGCGAAGTTCTACGAGCGTCCATGGAAAAATACCACACTTGCGGCTTGAAAATAATATTTAAATAGCATTTGATAGAATTTCAATAAAGCGTTTATAATTTTTTTTTGCAAACAATTTTTGTTTTAAATTTCCATTTTTATTTGCTTAAACGTTTTGCCTTTGCTTAACTGCCTACTAAGCGTGTACTGCGGTTCTCGGACAGCATACGCGCGGTATAGAGAAAGGCAAAGTGGCGTATAGAGGGAGTTCTCCGAAGGAGAGTGGGACCGAACGAGAGAGCGACAGCCGAGCTCTACAATGTAGCAATGGCTGAATTCCAAAACGTCACAAAAATGCGCATTGTGACTGCATGATGCTTCCATGATGCAATATTGTGATCAATATGCTTTACAATTTTTGACGTTTCGGAATGACATGATGCAGATTGTGATTGTTCACAAAATTTTCCTTGCAAAAGTAGTTTTTTTTTTTTTTAAAAGCAATAATGAGCTCAAATTTAATAAAAAAACCATAGTTTTAAACAATCTAATAAACAATTTATACTCATCATACAATGTAAATATATTTAAACATATCTTAACTCTAAAAAGGAAACAATTCAGTCGGAAAATTTCTGTAATTTCTTCATTTGTCAACGCAAACAGAAAAATTCCTAAGTGCAAAAATTATTTAAAAGTTATAAAATCATATCCTGACCATGTATTTTATAGTCATTTTCGCATGAAAAGAAGAACCTTTCTGGTAATTGAAATGATTTTTTATTTATGGGTATACAGACTACATAATTAATATATATTTATTTTTTAAGGTGCTTAAAAGAATGCTGCGACCAATGTACAAAGTTTCAGGAATTGGTAGACCAATGTATTCTTTGGAACTTTGCCTTTATGTGACTTTATGGAAACTAAGCAATCAGGATTGTTTTGATGAGATTTCTGATAAATTTGGAATAGGCAGAGGAACTGTTTATAGGTTATTTAAAAAGACATTAATGCTTATTTTAAAGTTAAAGAAGAGGTTTATAAAATGGCCCGAAAGTCAAGAATTTCAGAAAAAAATTGCAGAATTTGAAAAAAGCATGGTAATCCATTCCCTTTTGTTTTGGGTTGCCTGAATGGAACCCATTTTGAAATTATTTGTGTTGTTGCGGTAAAGAAAAACGATTTAGATATGCATTTGCATCATTGTTATTCACGATGCGATGTCTGCGCATCTGATTCATTCACAATGCGTTTTGGAATGTAATGCATTACATCACTGCCCTCCATTTGCATTATGGAACGCGTTACATTGCAGTGATGCGGCAGTGTTGCATTTTGGAATTCAGCCAATGTTTCACAAACTCAGCACAACATTAGAAACCAAAAAAGGATATTCTAAAGAAAATTTGGAAAATCTAATTATCAACCACTTGAATCATTTAAAGCAGGAGGTCACTACATACTTCCGTGATTTGTGCAATGTTCAGCTCACATCAATCCGAAATCCTTTCGCTGTAAACTTAAGTGTTTCTGACATTCCAGATACCCTTCAAAACGAATTCATTGAGTTGAAAAATAATTCTTTTGCCAAAGATGATTTTGGAGTAAAGTCGTTGACTGAGTTTTGGTGCAGTGTAAGAGAAACTTACCCTAACTTAGCGGATATGGCCTTAAAATTATTAATACCATTCGTTTCAACATACCTTTGTGAGGCTGGGCTTTCTACTCTTGTAAACATTAAAACCAAATCTAGGGATAAGCTAGATGTAAAGACCGACATGAGACTGGCCCTGACAAAAACACTCCCAAGTATTACTGAACTGCTATTGGAATGTCAACATCAAGTTTCTCACTAGGAAACTAATAAAACAAAAAATAAAATTATTAATTAATTAATGAATTAATTAGTAAAAATCAAATACATTATACATATATACATACAGTGATGGAAAAATAATTAGAAACGATGATAAAATTGACATAACTATTTTTCTGATCTTTGTTTGCATAATGATACATGATATCTGCACCGGTAAATTACCGTTTTCTCTCTGCTGCTGTCATTATCTTTTGTTTCTGTTTGCTTTTGGTCTTTGAAATTATTTCACAAAACATTAGCTCATTTAACAAATGGTATCGTCGAAAGCAATAATCAAATTTCGTGGAAATATAATTAGAAACGACAGATAATATTTAAGAAATTTTATTATTTTGGGGTAAATTTTTTGAATTGCACATCTGTTTATATTATATTACTTAGCCCTTTTATCTAGTTAGCCAAAATGGGAAAGACGAAACATTGTTCACCGGAAATGAGAGAACTAATTGTTCATAAGTACTGTCAAGAGAAGGCTTCTATGAGCACTATTGCCAAGGATCAAATGTGTTCTAAAAAGATGGCGTATGGGGCTATAAAAGCGTATAAGGACACGGGCAGTACAAATACCCCCGCAAGAAAACCACGAATGCGGAAAACAACTGCCAGGGAGGATAGGCTCATTTGCCGCCAAAGTAAGGCTAATCCTTTTTCTTCCAGTAAGGATATACACACAGCTTTGTCTGAAAAACTATGTGCCAAAATAACATATAGGACCATCAGAAACAGATTGTTAGAAGCAGGTTTGCGGGGGTGCATTGCCCGCAAAAAGCCACATGTTTCGGAAAAAAATTCAGAAAGTCGGCTAAAATTTGCTAAGGAGCATGCAGAAAAACCCCTTGCATTTTAGAAAAGCATATTTTGGAGTGACGAATTAAAATTTAACATGTTTGGATCTGATGGTAAGACTTATGTACTAAGTACACCATCAAAACGATCAAACATGGTGGAGGAAATATGATGGTTTGGGGAGCCTTCTCCTGGTACGGTGTTGGCCCTATTGTGCGCATCGATGGCCGAATGGACCAGTTTATGTACAGAGACATACTACTCAATACTATGCAGCCGTACGCATTTGATAATTTGTCAGTTTCATATATTTTTCAGCAGGATAACGATCCTAAACACACTTCACGCCTAGTGAAGTGTTGGTTTAAAGAAGAAAAAATAAACATCTTGAACTGGCTGGCCCAAAGCCCCGACCTCAATCCTATTGAGAATCTATGGGCGGATGTTAAGAGAGATTTGAAATCAAAAATTTCCAGAAATTCGGCAGAATTGTTTCAAAGCAAACGTTGCCAGGACTTGTTAGCTATGTAGCTTACCAAAACGTTGCTCAGCTGTGATAGCTGTCGCTATTTATTAAAAAAAAATTGAATTAAAAAAAAATTAATTTCGTCTTCCTTTTTTCAATTGTTGCTGTTTCTAATTATATTTTTAAATTGTTGCTGTTTCTAATTATATTTTTTAAATATGCTTTTATTTTTTGTATAATTTCTAATTTTTCTGTTTAAAAGTATTAACAGACATGTTCTATTATTTTGTTTTCATAATAATTTTTTCTCTTTTTACTTATTTAAAAATATATGAGTAACTTTTTGAGAAAGAAAGTACCGATTCTAATTATTTTTCCACCACTGTATGTATATACTATAAATATATACAGATATATTATATGTGTATAATTCTCTCTGTTCAAATAAATAAAATTTGCGCTTTACTTATAAAAGTTTGTATTGTAATTATTGTTAAAGATTAAAGAAACTAAATCCTTATCAAATTCTTCCAATAATCTGCAACGTATGGTCATTGTTTTTAGCATTCAATAGTTTTTTAAATACATTGGGTCTCGGAATTTTTGCTAAAAGTCAGTTTGGGTCGCCAGTTAGAAAAGGCTGGAACCACTGGTGTACGTGATAGCGGTGCAAGTGTAATAAAGTGCTTATTAATGTGAAGTAAACATAAGTTTCGTGTACATAAAGTAGACGTAGTATACTATTATGTGTTTATACCTAGGTATAACGTATACTATACATGCGCGTGCGATTATTTATAAATTTATAACTACATACCTGTTTTTACACGACGACGACAGATTTGTTTTTGGATAATTTTAAAATTGTGCTTTAATTTTGAGAATTTAGAAAACGCAGTCAGTGTTAAAACAATATGTAAATAGATTGTAGTGATCATTTTACCAAAATATTTTAGCTCCCTACGCCCTGACTACACCCATAATAACAGACAAATGAGAGAGAAGAATTGGTTATTACATATTCCTAATGACATAAAGGTTACAATAGTTAGTTTGAAACAAGCTTTCGTGAGCGGCAGTCGATTGACTATATATATATTACGTTTAATATTAGATGAAACTAATATTATAGTTTAGATTTATTTGAATAAATTCCTTTGTTTGAATTAAAAATACAACGCCTCTTTAATGAACTAAACTATCTACAAGATTGTCTATTTTTGGTAATTGTTTATTTCTAAAGTATAAAAAAAAGTTCCTGTATACAACTGAGTCAAGTCGGTTAAAAAATATTTTCAAAAAAAATGTTGCCTTGTGATCGGGACTCAGAAATGTATTCAGAAAAGAAAAAACTATCAGGTAGGTAGTGAGTGTAGGAGCAAACGCAAGGCGATTGAGGCAAACAATACAAAACAGGCGCTACAGTTCAGGAAATATCTTGCCGTGTGTCCTTCAACATCGGTAAGTCTAAGTTGCAATAATTTATTGCCTAAAGGAAATATTGCAGAGCCAGTTCAGGCAGCATCAGCTTCACATGTGTTAGATGATGTTGAAGGACGTAGTGCAATTAATGTTTTACCAGCATTTGAAGATCCCAAGTTATGGCCAAATTTAAGTGATCAAGTTATTCAATTATTAGTGGAGCAGCATCCTGTTCAAGTGGAAAATTTTGATTTCCCTATAACTAAAAGCAGGAAGTTTGGTACCGGCTTTTACCAAAGAGATTTAAAAACATCAAGGGCACGGTTAGTTTACTAAAAATCTTCGGACTCTGTCTTTTGTTTCTGCTGTCTCTTATTTTCGTGAGCGAAAAGGAATGTCGCTTTGTCCGGTACAGGCTGTCAAGGATTATTCAAGAGATTGGAGAGATTTAGATTTAGGTTTGCAAAAAGCCAAAACAATAGACTCTGGAATGCAAAACCAGATGGCCAAGGAAACTGGGCATTGGTGAAATGTCCTGAAACGGCTTATAATTCTCGTGCAATTCCTTGCTACACGGTCTTTAGCATTTAGAGGAAGCTCCGATGTTTTATTTGAGCAAGACAACGGCAATTTTCTGCAACTCGTACAAGCTGTAAATCAATTCGACATGGCTCTAGCAGAACATCTACGTAGAATCCATCATCAAGAGACGAAGCACACATACCTAAGTAAGGGCATTCAAAATGATCTCATAGAACTTTTGGCAGGCGAAGTTAGAAAAGCTATTTTAGACAAAATAATGCGAACTAAATATTTTTCGATAATTGTAGATTGTACACCTGATATTACTAGGAAGAAACAGCTAACTTTGGTAGTTAGAATAGTTGACCATAACCAAAAAAAAAATATGAAGTTAAGGAATACTTCTTAGGATTTTTAGTTGCAGAAGAGACAATCGAATATGGATTCAAAGTTAAACCTTGCTTTATCAAATTGCCGGGGCCAAGGATGCAATGGTGCAAACAGTAAAGGCAAGGTATGCAAGCTAGAATTAAAGCTCTGGAACCAAGAGCTTTGTTCATCCCATGCTCCTCGCATTCGCTGAATCTCGTCATCCTTGATGATGTTCAGCGTTCTTTTGACGCAGTGGCATTTTTTGACACGGTTGCGAGTTTATATGTATTTTTCTCTGGCTCTGTAAACAGATGGTCGGTTCTGAAAAAACATCTTATATGTTTGACACTAACATAAAACCCATATGTACGACCAGATGGGAGAGCTTTAAAGAAAAGTAAAGTCAGTATATGCTTGTATTTCAAAGTGTAAATATCTAGCTCTTAAAATTTTTGTATTTTTCGAACGAGAAAATCAGTATACGCTTGTATTTGAACGTGTTAAAGTCTAGTTAAAATGGACAAGAAAGGCACGAAAAGAGGTAAACATCCAGGAAAAAAAGCTAAAAAAACAAAGTTTTAGAGGAAATCAACATACTGCTGAGGAAAGTAATGATTTTGTTAGTACATCTGCTTAAAAATTGCAAGATGAAGATGATTGTGAAGTGAATTTTGATCCGATTCATAGTTACAGTTTATGATGACACTCGCATATACAACGCAGAGAAGAGGGTGTTTGACGTCGCAAAAAGTGAAAGAATTGCACGTAAATCAGCGAGAGCTGCTGAAAATGATGTTTATGAAAAAACGGAAGGTATACCGTACGCGCCGGGAATAGATGATTAATGTAAGTATAAATTTTCAATTAAATATCTGCGCGGTTTTTGGCAATCCGTTGTCTACATTACCTGGCTGAGAAACATAAAGAACACTCAAGCCTAGGTACTTCAGTTCTTATGTCTGATTTTTACGTCGATGACATGCTGACTGAAGCAGACGATTTAGAGACCCTAGCACAAAAACGAAAACAAGTATTAGAAATTTTGAATTCAGCTGGGTGTGAACTGGCCAAAACGAACAGTAACCATCCTTCTTCCGCAGAGAAAGCTGAGAAGAAAGAGATTCAATTGACTGACCGCTTGGAATCCCACGTCCGATGAATTCAGTTTTACGTATAAGCCCGATCGGACCTACACCAAATATACAACGAGATCCATTTTCTCTTTGTCGTCGTCACTTTTTGACCCAATGGGGTTGTTAAGCCCCATTATAATAAAAGCAACAATCTTCCTGCAAAAACTATGGATAGAGAAACTGGACTGGGGTGCGCCAACGAGTGGCGTCAGTTTACGACAGACCTCTTGTCAATCCAAAACATTGCTGTTCCTCGTTAGGTCTTAATGGAAGGAATAAAAGGCTACCAAATACACTGATTTGCAGATGCGTCCATAAAGGCATATGGTTGCTGCATCTATCTAAGAACGATTGATACTTCTGGAACAGTAGGAGTAAAGCTTTTGGTCGCCAAATCTAGGGTACCACCTGCTAAAAAGAAGCAGCTTCCCCGCTTGGAGCCCTGCATAGCTCACTTGCTATCCAAACTTTAGGTAAAGATCCAGAATATTTGTAAAGATCAATACACAGCGTACTTTTGGACAGATTCTGCGATTGTTTTGCACTGGATATCCACCCATTCGTCAAAATTAAATACATTCGTGAGAAATAGGGCAGCGGAAATTCAGGAGAAAACGAAGCAGGTAATATGGAAACATGTACAAACACACGACAATATGGCAGACGTGGTAATGGAGCTGAAGAATTCGATCTGCTTTAAAGGACCATCCTTCCTTGAGCAAAAAGAGGAAAAATAGCCTTTTGTACTAATGCTAAAATAAATTTTCATTTTATACCCCCCAGGGCACCTCACTTCGGTGGAATTTGGCAAGCAGCCGTAAAAGTAGCAAAGAGTCATCTTTACCGAAGCTTGGGAGGTGCTAAGCTGACATTTGAAGAATTAACAACAGCGTTGGTGGAAATCGAAGCCATAACGAACTCAAGACCGATTACCCCGATGTCAACAGATCCCAACGACTATGAAGCACTTACACCAGCACATCTGCTTACTGAGTCATCATTGAAGGCAATCCCAGAACCAGCAGCGTAGACCGCGAACATAGATCATATCAGCTATATTCAACGCAGGCGTGAAGACCTACTTTTGGAAACGATGGTCATCAGAGTATATCCAGGAACTACAAGGTCGTCCAAAATGGACATCAACAAACCCAAATATTGGGAAAATACACATAATAAAAACCCGCATCCATGATCGCAAAAAAAAGAGTAGTTTTTTATCCAACCTTCAGTGTGTGAAGTCGTCACTTAAAATGCTGAAGGAAAGGAAAATTTATCAATAAACGTATTGTAACGATTCGAGAGTTTGTTTTTTTATCGGAATTAATCCTACATATATGTATGTGGGGCCCCAGTAATCACAATCATTAAGTAAAGTACCACAAGAAATAAAATATAATGTGGGGCCCAGGGCCCAATGATGACTAATTTACACAGTGCATTCCAGCGATATCGATTTGGTAAACAAAACTAATAATCTAATTTACCAGATACCCTTTCAGACAGCCGGCATAGCATTTTATTTAAATCGATACGATGACTAACGATACGTAGCGATCCAACAACATGATGATTGGCGACAGCAGAACGACACCCTCACAGCAAGCAATGAGTAAGCACCACAGTAGAACTCATGGGAAGAAGTGTTTATACCAGGGCGATGATCGGTGACCCAATTTTAAATAGATGGGCATGGAAGAGAAGAAATAAAAATCGGATGTCAGGGAAATTAGCGAAAGTGTTATTTATCTAAGGAGCCATTGGACTGGGATTATTGCTAAGTCGGGCAACCAAGGTATGGGCGTGGTATAGCCTACTGAGGAGGGTGGCGGTATGGGCTGGATGCAATAACACAAGAGTATAAAAAGAAAGTATCTGGTTATCCAACAGCAGAAGTTATGGAGCAACGACGACGATCTATTGGGTTGAAACAAGTGCTGTAGATTTGTGTACTTTGATATTGAATTAATAAAGATCATATTGTACTCTTGATAAAAATTGTTGAGTTTTCTCTCTTACTTTAACAACGTTTATTCCTCGGATCTCACATATATGTGCATACAAAACACTATAAATAAATGAATTATACTAAAAATGTTTATATTAACTAATATGCTGTTCATATTCAAATCTGGCGCTCTTTGCATACCAGTCGATATATTTTTATAATTGCTGAATTCGCTATAAATTTTAAACGTTAACAACTAGCGTACTATGTGAAAAAAAACCGTAATCAAAATTTGTATAAATACCATCGCAACAATAAAATGAAAAGCTCTTTTGCATTCATAGCCCTTAGGGGAAACTTTACTCGTTTAATTTGTTGTTCGCAACAGTTTGCTAATTTCTTCGGTGTTGGTTCCAAAGCGTAACATACATTTCGTCGTGCAACATTGAAAATCGGTCAATGCATCAACCAGGACCTTCCTATCCTGATAAGCAGGAGTTAATAGAGATCCTCCGGTTGACGATCTAATCCCTTGATCGTTCAATCTCGATTTTAAACCAAAAAAAACAGTCGAGTAGTGAATTTTTTTTTTTTTACAAGGGCGCCATTTTGTACTCAAATCTTTTAAATCTGATACGGGAGAGAATGACAACCCTACTGAGTAATAATCTTTTTGGAATTTTGATGATTTACCTTTACTTTACCTCACCAAAATGATATTAATATACATATATTTTTTTTTGTTTAACAAATTTTTTTTTTGTATTATTCACTAACTAAATAATGTAGTAGTTATACATATATGTATATAGTAGTAGCATAGTCTCAGTAGGCAGTTACAAATAGTAAATAATATCATTCTATTCGTGGAATCCCCGGAAAAAATTATTTCGGCATAGTCAAATTCGCAAAGTGAACAGTTCCCCGTGTCGGTAATGTGGATAAGTTCCACTGTATCATAGAAAACTATTGAATCGGATTTTTCCCGAACAAAACGACATTTCTCATTCGCATCAAAATCATTGCGGATTTCATATGCTTGGCTTGGCTGCTGACCGTCCTGAGAATTTTTACAAAAATGTAAGCGAAATTAAAAAAAAAAACAACAAATGTGTTATTTGTCTACATATTAAACGAAAAAAAACTACAAACAGAATACAGTTTAAAGCAATGGTAAAATCTATGAAGGAATCACCAAACAGTGCTAAAAATATAAGTAAAAGGCCACCAGAACAGGTGAAAAAGTTTTGGGAAGATCTTCGGCTAGAGCTGAATAAATATGGGCCACCAGTAAAAGAAACGAATAGAAGAAGGTAAGAAATTCTAAAATCACATAACACACGGTACCAACTATTTTGTAAAATATTTCAGATTTGGAGCGACCACAAATCGTCGGCCCTATCGAGGTATACGTTCGGAAGAAAATTTTCTCCGATTTGTACGAAAGTAAACAATTTTTGACAGCTACACGGCGAATTTTTTCCGAAGTTATCCGACGAAGAATTGCTACGGAAAATTTCAGGAAAAATAGAAAGGACTGCACAATTCTAAGTAATAAAACTAAAAAAATTAATAATTTGTTGTTGTTTATTCCGTTGATTTTGTATTTCAGAAAGAAAACAACAAGAGTCCAGCAGGAGCGATTGGTTGATATGCTATCAACCAAAGTTGATATCACACTGTTTTGGAACTAAAACAGCTGTTTATGTCAAATGGACGCGTTTATATGCTTCATTTATTTTGTTACGAAATGGATATCTTGAACGCAATTTGAGTTCCTAACGGAATTGACTTTCGCTTCGAATGGATACCTCGATAGGGCTGCGTATCTGAAAAAGAAACTCGCGTACAACAACAAGGAGATATCAGCAACTGGTGGTGGCATATATAAAATTCAATAGTTCACAGCTGATGAGGAGCAAGTAGTTGCTCTCATTCAACTGAGAGGGTCAGCTGAGGGGGTTGAAGGAGCTTCGTATTTGGGCCCGCCACATGAAGCACAAACGGTCAATGCTCCTTCTTAGGACTTTCTTCCAGACGAACCTCAAGTTGCTTCATCAACAAAGACGACACATTTACACACTGATGACTTAATTCCAAAAGCTCCCAAACATTGTTCATCCAAATTCCAGAATAAAAAGAAATAATTAATGGTTCTTCTGGAAAAACAATTAAATATTCAGGAGAAACTGTATATTAACGTAACGTCGAAAATTTTTAATAAACCTATGCAATATTGAACTTTATTAACATCAAAAATAATAAAAAAGTTTCTAAAAACATACATTTCATCCGTAAGTTCCATGAAATGATCCGCTGCTCCTCTTAACCTCTCTCATACTCTTCTCTGGGAAGACCGCTCATCTCCTTCTTCTTTCTGCTCCCAAAAACAGAGCTATCGTATCCACTATTATTTTGCGTGGTTAATTTTTTATTTAAATCACTTTTTAAAGAAACTTTCCTTTTTTCCCTCAAACGAATGTAGCTACACAAATTTTTATTGACAAATAAAAGACAGCTGTTTGATAGTGAAATTACCTTTCCCAAAAACCTGCCGATAAGAAGACGTTCTCGGCGGATTCCACGATAGCAGTAGAAAGTGAAAGGGAATCGAATAGGTGAAGTGAAACTCAATTCCGACAGATTCCACGATAGGGGTGATTATTATTATCATTATTATCATTATTATCATTATTATCATTATTCACACACACTGTTACACATACACATAGTTCTAGCCTTAAGAGACAACAATGTACAAAGAAAAGAAGAACAAAGGACAGTTGCTGCTTGACACGCAAAGAGACAAGTCGTTTTCTTATATCATCGGACCACAATACAACATATAATTATCATAAGACGATTGCAAAAAAAAAATCCTTAAAAACTTAAGAAAGACTACCTCCATAAATGAAATTAGAATTTTGTTTAAACTTAAAGTTTATAATTATTTAATCAAAGCTTGGTGACCCCGACCAAAAAAAAAAACGGAGATCAGTCCAATATTTAAAAATTTAATTTCAGTAATTTTTAGAAAAAGTTTGTCAACACAGCTTGTGTCCAATTGCCTTTTAACAGTGGGGAATTGTGCTAAAGCGTGGGTAGTTCAATTAAGCATTATCGTTCATAGTTACGGAATTCGGTAAGAGATTTTTGTTATAAAACTTTTACCACAAATACTCCAAAAATAATAATATTGTGGCGGGCACATAACCTCATTTGGAGTTGCTCAAGAAACTCTGTTCTCGCGCTGTTTTATAAAGTTGGTACTATAAGTATAGATCCACATCTTATATATAATACATATGTCAAGCTTTATATACTTCGTATAACAGTTTTAAATGCTATGAGCACAATAAAAAAATGATTAAAAGATAGTGGCAGATCGAACCTAGCCGAGTCAAAATCTTTTATTTTAACAAATACAAAACACGTGCTCGATTCCATGAAAGCTCCGTGCGGCAGCAAGAGATGACGGCTGCACACAACTTGTTTCACTATGGTGAGTGTGGTTGTGTGCGTGAGAGATTCACTTGTTGGTGTCACGCAAAGCTCAAACAAGTTGATTTTTCTTAGAGAGTTTTTCACCAATCATCGCATCGACAGCATCAAGATTACCCAGTTGCCCAATTAAATTTAGTTCATTCTTTATTAATTTAGTATTTAACAAAAAAAAAACAATAAAATCATTTGATCGACGTTGAAAGTTGGAGTTGGTTGTTTTGGTTAACTTGGGAAGCAACGACAACTCCACAATATCTGATAATAATGATTGAACCGATTTAAAACATAGTGGATACACAAAGGCAGGTGGAAATTGAGAAGGTTCCAGTACTAAAAATATCCTAGGGTTAGAATGTCCAATTTGGTTTGCATTAGCAGAATCGACATTCACTATAAACAATTTAAAAAGTGATGATAAATGAGCCGTGTGAACATGTCTTATTGGTGGCTCTTGGAATGCGAAAGCGAACAGAACGAATTTCATTGACATTTAAGACGATCTGTCAAACAGACATCGCGCGCTTTAGGAATTTGCTTTGCTCCGAGTCAATACTTTTCTTTGTTCTTTGTCATCGCCAGCCGCTGCCGCCTGCCAAGAGTCACCAATAAGTAAGTATTTAAATATTGTTAGAATGGATTTTATAAAGTTTCCTTTTTAAGAAAATAAACCCCGAAATAAACCGTGGACTAAAGAAAAAAGGTGTTTTATTTTGAACGGTAAAGAGCGGAGCGACGACACTCACCGTGTTGCAATCATAACATTTTGATTTTTTGATTTCAGATGATCCAGTCATGAGTTATACGGTTCACCGGCGGACAACTTTTTTTCGAGGCGCCGCCGAAGATTTGTTGCCATCGGCTTAATTATTAATATTTTGCTTTCAAAAATAAGGAAATATTGTTCATATGTTGTACTATAATGTCACAATTAAATTTGTATTACCTGTAGCGTCTAAAAAAAATTCTTTAAAATGGGTCTTTTCTTCGCGGGGTTAACGTTACCCTCCCCTTAATGCATGGACTATTAATTTTACGACTAAATAAACAAATAGTTACTGTAACATTCGAAACGAAACTAAAGCTCAATCTCCACTGTTCATTTCATTTGCATGTGAAACATAGTAAGTCGCGTATGTAATTCATTCAGTATCTAGTCAAGATAATGGAAATTCGGATTCGTCTGTAAACTATGCATAAAATTTTAACAATAGAATAAAATAGTAACTTTTACTCAACTATTTCATGAAATCATGCTCCGAAATCTACTCTCAACTGTTCTACTCACCCTTCCTGCACGACAATTAAAATTATCTCTAACTAGTCTAGTGCAATTTCTAGACAAATTACCAGTTCAGTTCCATCAAGCCTTCAATCACACAATTCCCAACTGAAAAACTACTTGAACCTTGTCGAAATGTTCTCAAAATTTCATCAAATATTTTCATTTCAAAATTAAAATAAAAAATGTTTACTTATTCAAAAGCGAATCAATAGAAAAGTCTTTAAATTTGGCATTCGAATCATCATTGGCACCTACCGTTCCACCTGACACTGATGATGGTGTTGAGCCACCTTGACTTCCACCGCTTGCCGTACGCAATTTGTTTCGTGGTCTGCGTAAGAATTTCGTTGAAATTGTAAATTTCTGTGGACGACTTGATGATGATGATGATCTATTGGAACTACTATAACTGCTGCCATCTTTTGTGGTTGAAGTAGAATTCTTGTGGATGCTTTTTGACTGGATACTACTACTGTTACCGTTATTATTGTGACTATTTGTATTGAGCTTATGTTTAAGACTACCGCTATGATGATTATTATTTGTAAGATTAATCAAGTCATCACTGTTGGGTTGATGCTGTTGCTGTTGTTTGCCTGTTTCATCGAAACAATTTAGGAAATTTTGCACTTGCAAAAGATTATTACCGCCAGATGGCATCATTGAGGATGCCGCCAATGGTACTGCACGATTTGATGATGGTTCTGCATCTGATAGTGGAGATCTCGATGATAAAGATGATGAACTATCATCATTATCGCCATCGCCATCATAGATGGCAGCAGAATTGTTGTTAAATTGAGAATTTCTACGTTTCTTTAAGAGAGTTTTGTTGGCGTTGATGTTGGTGTTGGTGTTGGTGTTGGATTTTATTGCGTTGTTGTTACTTGATGGGTGAGGATATTTGAGGTTTTGATTCTTATCCCGAAATGATTTTCAGCTAGGCTTTCCTTGACTCTCATCTCGTCTTAGTTGTGACTGAAAAGAGATCGAGAGAGAGGCTGTGTATTTGGTATAAGCAAATTTCACGGGAATATGGGGATGACCGGGACTGGCATTGAACTACTTTATACCTGATGACTATAGACTGGATGATAAGCTGGGTTGTCGCCAAGCGCTGATCGTCCGGTAATCATTGAACCAGCACCACTACCAACACCACTATTGTTGTTATTACCACCGCGCATAGGGCCACTACTGTTACCACCACCGCCGCCACCTCCTACTACTCCACCCCCACTTCCACTTCCACCTCCGCCACCTGCTACTCCAGCTGTGCGCATTGAAACATCACTCGATGACATTGCCATTTGATGATGAGCAGAAGACTGCATATGGTGGGGTGCTGCAGTGCCACTGCTTGATGGGTGATGATGATGGTGAGGGTGGTGTTGTTGCACTAGCGGATGTGGCTGATGCTGAGAATGTGGATGAATTGAATGCAACGACTGTGGTTGTTGCTGTTGCTGGGCATGATGGCTGTGGTGCTGTTGATGATGAGATTGTTGGTGCGTATGTTGAGGTGGCGGCTGATGATGATGCGTTGATGGAGGCGGTGCTTGCTGTTGCTGTTGCTGCTGCTGCTGCTGTTGCTGCTGCTGTTGTTGCTGCTGTTGTTGAGGTTGTCGACTACCAGAAGCCATAGCAGAAGATGCAGAACTGGAGGAAGACGTTAGTGCACCATGTTGTTGGGTTAGTGCAGAAGGTTGCTGTTGCTGCTGTTGCTGTTGCTGTTGTTGCGGTTGTTGCGAATGATGCTGATGTTGTGGGTGTTGTTGATGTTGTTGATGCTGCTGATGTTGCTGATGATGTTGGTGATTACTGTGATGAGAAGCAGATGAGGACGAGGTTGTGGTGGAAAAATTTGAATGGACAGAAGATGAGTGTCTACAAATTCCAGGAAATACGAGTACAGGAGGTATATGAAAGAAAAAAAAATACAAAAAACACAAAAAAGAAATGGTTTACAAAACCAACATAAAACAAATAACTCACTCACAACATGCTCTAAAGTATGTAAAAATTAAAAAAAAAAAAAAAAACTCTCAACTGAATTGAAGGAGCAAAAACTCACCTCATACTACTGGCCGATGGTGGTGCCGCCGGTGTAATGGCCACTGAAGAAGTAGGTGCGGCAGATGTACTCTGCTGATGACTGGAATGTCGGAAATCAATGCCATTCTCCATGGCAGGCAGTTGAGATGGTGCCTGTTGTGTTGTAGTAGAACGAGGTAATCGACCACTTGAAGTGGTATTTGGTGCTGTTGTTGTATTGGCACTGCTTGTTGTAACAGCGGTAACTGATGATGCAGCTGCTGTTGCGGCAACATCAGATGGTGTTGGACCATTTAAGTGGATATTATTTAGGTTAACTAGAATTTTAATTTTGTTTGTTTGTTTGTTGTTGGTTTTTTTTTTTTTTGGATGAGAATCTTATAAGTTTTATGTGACAAGGAGGATGGAATTTTGTGTCTGTGATGGAGATGATTGAATATTGGTGAAATAGAAAAAAAGGTAATCATTCTAGTTTCCAAATTCATTCATTGAATAATCTAAGTAACTAAATATACGAGTATATGTCTCAGCATGCTAAACATATGAACTGGCGAAGGAAATGCTTACCTTGTGAATACCATATGAAGCACCTTAACGAGTAGTTTTTTTTATTGTATTTTTTAAAGCGACTTAAATCAACTAGCCCAAGTGATATTGACGTGCATTTACAAACGATCCATCCTACAGGTACATACGGGTAATTAACGTGAATATTTTTCGCAACTACGCAAGCAAGTACAAAATTGTACCACTATACAACAATTAATAACTGATGAATAATAACTCTCTGAATGATTAGATTTTCTTATGTCAAGTGTTGCCTTAGGAAGCTTAGAGTGCATGAATCTACCCCCGCGCTACGATCAAAAAAGTAAGAAAAAAAAAACGAAAAAATCCGAATCTGACCATCAATTTCAACAGCCAAATTATAAGCTCGACTATCTAATGAAAAAAAAAAATGTGACCCCACTGAAATATAGTTAACGATAAGAGCCGTAGCACAACTGGACGGATCAGAATCTATAGTGAGTACCTCCTAATAGAAAATGTTTTCACTCACGATGTATGTTGCATCAAAATCTAATAGGAGGACGAGTCTGCTTCGAGCTATCTATCTTTACAAACGTTTCCTCTATGTCAGAACAAAGGTGTATAAAAAAAAAAGTGACATCAAAACAAAAAAAAACCATCACTCCTTGGTGATAACTGAAGAGAAATCTATACACAGTAGAGAGTTCCAATAATCCGTTTACAGATTGAGATTGTACATACTAAGAAGCAGCATGATCAATGTTAAGTCATGCCTGGAAGAATGATCTGTATATGAAGAGGATTCTGACACTGCTCCGAGTGACGGTGGCTAATAAAATGCCCAAGATCCTTGAGAAAGAAGGGCTCAAGATTGTGGCCTATGCGGATGGTAATGTAATCGGTTGCTTTCCCCCCAATCATAAAAGACCTCATAGAATTCATTCCGAAGGAAGTTTTACAAACATGGCCTTAGAATAAAGTCAGTTTGCGAGAGTTATATCCACACATATAACTAACAAATATGATATTAGAGGCAAATCGCTGGCTATTGTTAGGTACGAATCCTACGTAGTATTTTTAGACATAAAGCTAAATACCAAATGCCGCGCAAATAAGTCAACTATTGCGCTTAATTCGCAAGGGTAGTTCATTGATTTATTACATCCATAATCAGACCAATATTCAAGAATAGTATTCCATTTAGTGAACTACAAAGAAGTATTACGTGAAACAACAGAGGAAGATCTGGCGATAACCTCCGTTTCTCCGATATATTTGGAGCTCAGGTCATTATAGGAATTTCTAAACAAGCTGTGGAAATAGAGATGGTGAGGAGTCGCTGAAAGCCAGCCCTTATTTTCCCATGCTACCACAACTTTCTAAAGGATATAGCTCTCCAGGTTGGAGATTTTGCCGTCAGGTTAACTTCCCGACACTTTATATTTTGAAGTGACAAATAGCCTTGGATATGAACAAATTTACTGTTGACGACCTCAGCAAACAAAAAACTGACACCGACTTATGCAGTTGGAATGTTTGTGGAGTGCATATCATTGCCATCCAGAAACAACGATGGGTTGTTCCTGGCAAAAGAATGACGGAAAACTATAACATCTATCATTGTGAATGCTATACACATAGAGAGCAGAAACAGCACCTATTTGCCCATCAAGGGAAATAAGCAAGTAGTCTAGAATTTCAGAAATCAACGCGAACACCAGATTGCAATTCGCATCAATACGATAAGCGCTTACGACTCTACAAAATAAATTGACGACCTTGTCAAATACTGCTTCTACGAGCTTCTCCACCGTATAAGCAATGTCCTATGCATGACTCTAAGATCATCCTTGACTTACAACCAAATTATAAAAAAAATGCATCAATTGCAGCGCAGTTGGAAAACATAGTCTACACGACCCAAGCTCTGAAAACGGATTAAGACTCATTCAATTTCGCGGAGGTATGCAATGCTGTCATAGCTAATTCCCTTTTCTCAAAAATGAACTGGTCGTGAATGAGATTTGACGTCAAACGGTTGAAATCCCAAATCTGATCGAGTGTTCCAAAGATTCGAGAGAAGCCATACGTTGCCAGCATCGAGTGCATAGTACCAGTGGGGATATTATCAACCGATGCCGCATCTGACGTGCTATCTTTCGACTCGACTACTACAACGAAACTCCTGATTTCATGAAAGCCGGGGACAAGCGCACCCAGCGAAAGAAACGCATACAAAGGCACAACGGAGTCAAGTAAAATCATCAAAGTTCGACGTCGAAAATCTACAATCGCATGAGACCGCCAGAATCCCTGCTGATCGCGTTTACCTCAAGCCCTTATACACAAACCGTACAGCACCAATGGGAATGTTGCCGACGAGCCATCAGTGAAGCTGATAAGTTTTATTAGAAAATAAATAAAACATGCCAGGGCTAGAAAGGAAGAATGGAAGCCTGGAAAGATGAACATGGAAAATTGATAATAGCGGTGCACTCGGTGCTGAGAATATTTAAAGACTACTTCTACAGATTGCATAACGGCAATGATAGTCAAAATCCTGCTGTAAGGCAGAATGAACTATTCCCCATGATCTCGTCAAAGTTAAGGAAGCGATATCGAAGCTAAAGGCTCATAAAACTGCTGGGGCAGACGGATTGTTCGATGAGCTATTTAAAGCAGCTGGAAATCTCTGAACAAAGCATTCCTGAAGCAAGGAATCTCTGAATTGTTTGTCTGATCTACAGCAGAAAGGAGGCCCTTTTGATTGAGCCAACTATAGAGGAATATGTCTCCTAAGACCTTTCTGCTCAATTAAATGTCTCAAGAAAAGTTAAAAACAAAACGGCGCGCCAAGCTCACTGACCAACAAAAGACGCACGATCTTCTTCAAATCCGTACAATTACTTTCATCCGCGAATGACATCGATGTGATGTTATTGGACAAACACAGCGAGCCGTCAATGAAGCTTTCATTACTATTGAGGCAGAAGGGGCCGGAATAGTTCTGACGGTAAACGAGGGCAAAACAAAGTTGTATATGCTGTCATCAGAAAAGGACGCACATCGCTGACGGCTTTGCCAGAACGTTACCATTGACAGTTAAAACTTCAAGGTAGTTAAGGTCTTTGTCTATCTTGCCTCCGCAGATACAAGTAGCAACGATATCTGTGCAGAAGTCAGATGCCGAATTACTCTTGTCAATCGCTATTTCTTGACTCTTTCGAAAGAAAAATACTGCATGTGATTTTCGGTCCCGTTCGCATTGACAACGTCTCAGATGACTGAATCACGTTCAGAGAATGAATGCCTTAGTCATCGATGCTTAGTCCGAAAGACAGCGCAGCAGAGGACAATCGCATCTGATATTTTTTTTTTATAATTTGCGCGCGATCAAGCGACTTAGGTACCCTTAAAATGCTTGCACACAGCGCGGGCGAAGGAAAATCAGGGAGGATAGAAAGAGAGGTACCGGTTAACGTTGGTTTTAAATGTTATAATGACTAGGAAATAAAGAGCTAGGCAGGGTATTCCATAAGCGAGTTGTACGGCTTAGGAACGAATTACGATATTTTAGAGTACGTCCGAAAGTGGACTTGAGGATATACTTGTGAGCATTCATAACGTACGGGTATTACGGTTAAAAGTTTGAGGGGGTGGAATGCTACTGGCGATTTCGATGGAGCACTGGTGGTGGAAATAGCAATAAAACAGAGTCGGTGTTCGATGGTGTCCATTGTTTGAGTGATATTACGAGTAGTATCACCTATGAGTTTTATCACACGGTTTTGAATCCTATCTAGCAGGTGCAGAGATGTTTTGGGCGCACCCGACCAGATGTGGGAATTATACTACAATTTCGGGCGGATAAACGCCTTATATATTGAGGCCAGATCAGAGGGGTGAAATATTTCTTACATCGCTTGAAGAAACCTAGACATTTCGCAGCGTTTTTGACGACACCGAATACGTGATCATTCCAACGTAAGTTTTCATTGACACACACGCACGCATATCAAAGTGCAGAACTGGGAAAGCTTGCGAGAGATCGTTCTAGCTAGAGGGGCTTGTTGGTTGTGGCCCTTGCCGAGCCCGTATGTTATGTTACGGCCTATAAAATGGTTTTGAGTTCTGATAAGCAGAGCAGTAACCATACAGAAACGAGGCAGAGATGGTAAACCTTAGTACCCTAACGAACAAAAATATCTAACCCTTATATCTACATAATAAATGAGTTAGTAAAAGTACTGGCCCTTGCATTCAGTCCTGTGGAATACCATTTAGTTTTTGTTTCTTTTTCAAAAGCCAACACCGATACAAAAAGGATTCATTAAATTGCTTAAAATGTGCGTACCAATCTATCACCAACAAAGAAAAAAAATTCAAACCAAACCAAAATAAGCCAAAAGAAAAACCGAACCGAACCGAGCCGACAGTATTCTTTTGGAATTTTTCTTAAACAAAAAATCGCATGTTCTTCAGTTTTTAGAAACAAAAAACAAAATCAGTTTTAGTTCTTTTTTTTTTCTTTCTCGATCAATCGATGAAATTCAAAAGATTTTTTTATTAAAGCAATTCCAGGTTTGTTTGTTTTGTACAATTTTCGTGGTTTTTTTCTTTTACTTTTGCAATTTTTCTTCTTTAAATTATTACTTTTACTGTTTTTATATTAATTGACTAATTATAAATAATTTGAGAGAAAGGATTCTAAAAATTATACAAGCAAATTAAATAAAAATATAAACAAACACCATTTTTTGTAATTAATTTCTTTCTTTTGTAAAGTATAGTACAAACTGTTTTTTTTTTTTTTTTTTTTTGTTTATTAATAATTATTTTTTTAAACTAAATTTAAATAGAACTAGAGTTAATTTTTGTAAGATATTCCTTGGTGTTTTAATTATAAATTAATAGAAGGACTTGTATTGGGTTATGTAGTCAATTTAAAATTGGCATTTTAATTTTGGGAACAGAGGGTAAGCTTGTGTTAATATTAAATTTATTCAGAGTTTTATTATTATATTAATTTGTTTCTTTTTTTGTTTTTTTTTTTTTTTTTGTTGTAATAATGTTAATAGTGGTGGTAGAACTAAATTAACTAAAAATTAAGTATCTATATACAAAGTGTTGCATCTTTAGAAGCAAATTAAATAGTAATAAACCATATAACAAAACAAACGTAAAAATATGATAAAAATTTAAAAAAAAAATAAATTATACAAATTGTTTGTTTAAAAAAGAAACTTTTGTGCAATTGTTTTTCCCAAGAATTGTACGAAATTTCAGTAGTGATCTGGTTATGATTTATGGACGTGTATATGTTTGTGTGTGTGTGTGTGTGTTTTTGGGATGGATGAGATTTTGGATGATGATAGATGGACGCGTGCATGCTTTAAGTTTTTAGGTTTTTTTTTTTTCTTTTTTTTTTTGTCGTTTCTCTTGCACTGCATTCACTTACCTTGACTCTGTGGGAGATTGGCATTTAGGGGTATCGCTAAGCGGGCGTTAACCGCAAGCAGATGATCGCGTCGAGCGATTAAACTGTTGACATGCTCTTCGAGGCGAACATTTTCCGTTTGTAATTGATGGAGACATGATAAGAGAGATGCAACTGAAAGAAAACAAGAATTGAGGAAACTTAGCTTACTAATTGTTTTGAAAAATTATAAAAAGGCCAATGAACCCGGACATTTCACAAAATCTTAAAGTAGCGCACCTAATTTGTTCTTTTAATGGTCCCCATTGGCATAAATGCCCATGGAAAAATACATAGGTTGCTACTTAAGTTTTGAGATGTGGCAATACCAGTGTAGATATGTTCAATCGTAAAGTTTGCCGTTTGCCATTATATGCTCATAATGTTTTGCCAAACGAGTGTTATTTGCGTTTTTTACAGAGACTTGAAAACTCGCTTCAACTCTTGGTGATGAAGCACCATCCCGGATCACCGTGTTTCGCTAGTTTTCCGAATTCAATCGCGGTCGTCGTTCGCTCCAGGATGAATTTCGTTGTGGTTGTTGTGCCAGAAAACTATGTGGGCAAGATCATCATGTGAATTGTCGTGAAATTGGCACATGCTTGAGCACTAGTTCCATTCGCGTACATTTAATATTGCATGTATTGCATTCCTTTACGAATTTAAAATGGGACATAATGCGTCATTGGCAATGAAAAACATTAATGACGCATTTGAGTGTATAGCGGTAAATGAACGCACTATGAACGTTTGGAAAGTTCCGTTCGGAGCATTTCAGCCTCGAAAATGAACCACGTGGGAAGCCAGAAGCGTTAGTAGACGACGATGTTTTAAGAGAAACGGTGCATGCAGACCCAACGAAATCGGTGCGGGAGATTGCACAAAGCTTGGGAGTATCCCCAATGACAATAAGTCGACACCTTTCTCTCATAGGTAAAGTAAAAAAAAAAACACGATAAGTGGATACCCCATGAACTGAACGAGTCCCAAAAACTACGACCGGCGCTGAAAATCTACGCATCGCTTGCATTAAGAAACCAAACTGAACTGTTTCTGCACCGGATAGTCACCTGTGATGAAAAGTGGATACTGTATGATAATCGTAAAAGATCTGGGCGCCCAAAACCGATCTTCACCCAAAAAAGCTTGCGGTGACAATTTGGTGGACATCGAAAGGACCAATCCACTTTTCATTTCTTCAACCAAGAGAAACGATAAACGCTATCAAATATTGTGAGGAAATCGACATATTGCATGCCAAATTGGCTGAAAAGCAACCTGTGATCACCACCAGTGCTCCATAGAAATCGGCAGTAGCATTCCGCACCTTCAAACCTGTAACCGTAACACACGTTTCGCTATGAATGCTAATCAGTATACCCTCAAGCCCACTTTCGGACGTACTCTGAAATATCGTGATTCGTTCCTAAGCCGAACAACTCGCATTTCCTTCGCCCGCGCTGTGTGCAAACATTTTAAGGGTACTTTAGCCCCTTGATCGCGCGCTAGTTTATCCTTTCCGATCCGATCCTTTTGCATGACAATGCTAGACCCCATATCTCACAAGTAACGATGCAAAAACTGTTGGAATTCGAAATTCTTCTGCATGCACAGTACTCTCCTGATATTTACCTCACGATTTTGTCAGCAGAAGGTCTTCCGGAAGGGAGCAGAGGTCATAAAAGCCTTTGAAGATTTCATTGCCTCAAAAAGTCAGCACTTCTATGAAAAAGGAATATTTGACCTTGTATGACGTTGGAAGAATGTAATAGATACCAACGGATCCTATTTTGATTGAATAAAAATTTACGGCAAAATAATATTGGCTTTTAAATTTTTACTATAAAATCGGACATTGCATGCGGTTCAGCCCAATACATTTGGAAGTCGCAAAGATTTCCTCGCATTGGATAACGCATAATTTGACAATCGCTCAAAATAAGGCTCGTGTCGATTGGTCCAAAGAAATGTTGAAAAAATTCGATCGCGGTGTTTTAAAAGACGTCTATAACATCGTGACGGGCCACGAATCATGGATCCATGCATATGTGCCCGAAACTAAACGGCATTCGATTGTATGAGTCTTTTAAGACGAAACAAGTCCAACAAAAGTTGTTCATGCACGAATCACTTTGAAGCAAATAGCCACCAATTTCTTCGGAAAAATTGGACATATCGCCACCGTGCCATTAGAGCAACGTAAAACGGTCAATTCGGAATGATATACTACCATTTGTTTGCCAGAAGTCTTTGGAGAAATAAGGACAAGCCATCGCGAACACGGATTTTCTCCAGCTCGACATTGTGAGCTCTCATAAACCAGCTCAAACAAGTGACTTTCTGAGCACTTAAAACATCGAATTGATGGGTCACCCGCCGCTCAGCCCTGACCTGGCACCCAATGACTTCTCTTTATTCCCGCACATCAAAAATAAATTGCGAAGTCAACGTTTTTCGAAGCCTAAAGAAGCGATTGCTGCGTTGAAAAACCATGTTTTGAAGTTACCCCGTACAGAGTAGAAAAAGTGCTTCGAAAATTGGTTCAAACGCATGCAAAGGTGTGTTCATACATGTAAAAGGACCGTATTATTGTTGCACATGTTTTGGTATCACTTGTGTTGATAAACGTCAAATGACTGTCTTTGTACTGCAATTTTGCAGCAGTTTTTATTTTACTGCGAACTTGTGATTCGAGAGGATAGCAAAATTGTAAGTAGCGGTTTTGAAAATTAGAAAAAGAACACTAACATAATTTGTATTGATTTAGGAAATTCAAGATGGACTTCAGCAGAAATTAAATTATTAGTTTCTATACGTTTGGTAGTGAAAGCGGATTATATTAGCGGCAGGAGGACAAAAACCAGTTTATCTAAACTAGCTTAGATAGTTACAAAAAATTGTTAAAATAAGCTTTCTAGACATATGTAGTACTTTTTAAAAAATGATTTTCGCATCTTCCGCACTCATTAACAGTTAAAATGTTGATTATACATTTATGGACACTGCAAGCGATACAGCAGCTCTTTTATAGAACATTTTCGACATTACTTCGAGCAATATAGACTTTGATTTGTACCCGTGTTCGACGAAATCAGCAGTCGTCGATTGTGTTCTTTGGATCTACAATATTTAAGATAACGCATAGGACGGATTGTGAATATTGAATAACCTAAAAATAACCGATTTCCATATCACCAAAGCTAAATGTACCCTTTTTGCTGCGTTTTCCATCACTCAGGCGGTAATGGTCTGACGCTTGCTGGCGTAGACTTAGCTTTTTTAAAAAGCCCCATAAAAAGCAGTCCGGAGGGGTTAAATCTGGAGATCTGGATGGCCCGCCAATGTCGCCATTTTTTGACATCACACATCCAGGGAATTTTGCGTTGCAGAAACTGCATTGTTTGATTTGCAGTGTGGCATTGCGCACCGTCTTGTTGAAACCAGTAACCGTCCAGACCTTTTCACACATTTGTAGGCAGATATAATGAGCCAACATCCACCGATATCAATTCCCATCGACTGTTTCGCCTTCTCTGAAGAAAAACGGCCCAATGATGGTTTTGGCGCAAACGCCGGCCCAAACAGTCATTTTTTGGATCTCGTGTATATTCTCCGTTCCCCAAATGCGGTAATTTTGTTTGTCAACGGCGCCAGAGAGTATGGAATAGGCCTCGTCGGTTATCAAAATTTGCTTCCAAAAATCAGGTTCAGTGTCAATCATTCGAGCGATTGTTTGGCTGTATTCCAATTGCACTTTATACGGAAACAAATGAAATCGTCCTACAAAATGCGCCGCAAGGTGGTTCCACTGACGCCAAAATGCTGAGCGCGGTGACGATACGACACATGTGGGTTCTCGCCAACACTTTCTCTTACCGCTTCAACCAGTTCATTGGAACGTCTTGGGCGTTGATGAACGGAATGTCGACGATCTCCCACTGTCGATCGACACTCAAGAACGAATAGCGTTCGTTAGACGGTGCTTTTTGGCCACGATATTTTCGACGATATCCACTTTGGGTTAACATAACTGAACGACTATTTTCAATGTACAGCATCACTATTGCCGCGTTGTTTCGGTGTGGAGCGATTCATGGTTAAAAGTGTACTGAATTGACGTTTCAAAAACATGTCTACTCAAGTCAATCGGTTGATAAATGTCAAAGTTATTCAATGTTTACATACGGGTATGCACTCTGTACATACATTAATAATGCTTGAAATTCTGCTAAAGAGGATGGATAATGTTTTGGACAGAGAAAATGGGCATTATTTGTGAGGCGTATTCTTTTGATAAAATTTCTTATTTATAGTATACCTTACGCAAAAACCTTTAACAGCGGTACAAATTTTCGATCAGTTTGCGACAACATTACGTGCGTTAACTCCAATTAACAACCATTGTAATCGTCGTAATAGCCGAACGATTGAACGTTTAGTGAAAAAATCCGAATAGTATTGCGGCTGTACGCGAGTCGACCACAATCAATCGATTTAGCACTGTTCTCAAGAACTGGACCTCTCCCCAACGCCTCTCTGGCGTATTTTGTCAAAAGACTTGGATATACATACGTCCGTATAAGATCGCATTTACCCAAGACCTAAAGAGATTTTCACCGAATAATCATCCATTTTGGTCAAATACCTTTTTTAACAGGCAAAGTTACCCCAATTGGTAGAACAAATAGTCGGTAGTGTTCCAACAGCAGCAATTGTATACGAAAAAATTGACTGTTTGGTGTAATTTTCATACCAGAGATATTATTGAGCTATACTTTGTCCGGGATGATGCTGGTGAGTCGGTTACATTCTATGGAAACCGCTATCGCTCAATGCTAAACAATTTTTTTTTTGTTGATAAATTGAAACTGGAAGGTTTTAAGGATCTGTGGTTTCAACAGGACCGGGCCACTTACCACACAGCACGTTTCACAATCGATTTATTTAAGACGAAGTTTCTCTCATCGTCTTATTGCCAGAAATGGCCCTTTTAGGTTTCCATTAAGACTCTAGACTATGCCAACAAGCCAGAAACTTTAGACGACTACGATTATGCGAAAGTCATGGAAAAATCCAACGGTCCAGTGAAATAAGATGGTAGTTTTTGAGAGTACTTTCAGCCAACCGGAAAGATCTTTTACTCTAATCTGCCACTCTAGTCTGGGAGAGGGCTTAGGACAGTAAACACGAGAGAAGCCCATGTCATCCAAACCGTGTAGTGACTGGATATTCTTGACAAAGTTCTAAAGTGGGGTAAGAGCAAGAACATCAACACGCTGTATCAAGCGCCAAAAAAAAACCTTCACCGCCAAAAAAGGAAGCGAAAAATCAGGCCATCGATGGGCGCGGCTTAGATGACCGAACCGATAATGGCAAATGATTTATCGATTTCAGGTATTCCAACGAGTTATTAATTAATGCACTGCTTGAGTGCAGGACCCAACACAAAATCTTCTGGATTTCATCTGATAAGCTATTAGGCAACGATTTAGATTTTAACTTTCCGACATCCGAAATATGCGCCAAACCGTTATTGGAATAGAAAGCGGTCACAATCTTGGGGGAGCTGAAGTACGACACTTCTTAATTGCAACAACTTAGAAGCGGAGCCAATTAGGCGAGCTGTGTACACAATATATGACAGCAACTACAGATCTCTAAACCGTAAGTAAGAGCTCAAACACAGCAACGCTTCAGTTGCGCAGGCAGAAGACGTAGCAACATGACTGTCTTTCCTATGTATTGCACTACAAAGACGGCTATGCTGCAGTGGAAGAGGCGCCTTCTGGATAGGATTTCTGAAGATAGTCTCAAGGGATTTATGGTCCGTTTATATCAACAGACAGACGTCTTTCAATTAAATCCGTGTTCCTTACACCGGAAGATGCAAATCCAAACCGCATCTGTTCCCCGATGGTTTAGAATCTGGATCAGATCAGGAATTGGAGCAAGTACTTAAATTATAGTATTAATTTGGACGGCAACGTGACAGATTCCTGAATACAAACCGGACCTCTAGCAATACAAAGCCTGACTAAGGTCTTCAAGAAGAATAAAGCATTGAACTGACTGCAGAATTTTCCCGAAAAATGAGCGTTTCCCCGAAGCATAAAATAAATTGATCATGAAAAAGTAGCCAAATTGACTGCAGAAACTGGCAAGGAAAATATTTTGTTCTTCGTGACAAGACAATCCCGAACGACAGAACGACATCAACCAATCCCTGAAGCCTTACGTGTCACTATTAGCAAAGAGTCTCCAACGTGAACAAAATAAGTCACAGGTTCATATAAACCGCCTTGCGCAATAGAGGCTATAGGTTGTGTTGCAATATTTCAAATTCTTAGGTAAAGACGCCTTTGAAATTTAAAGATCCTGTAATACGCTGGCGACGTCTGCCTGTTTATGGCTATGGACATTTACAAGTTAATTCAAAGCTTAAAAATAAAAGCTAGTGGAGTAGAACTAAACATAAATAAGTAAAAGATTAAAGCCAGTAACCTCACAAGTTCAAGTGACGTTGCTGGAGAAAGCATCTTCTCGCTGACGGCAACACCGAGCTCGATCAGTATCCGGAAAGCAATATCGGATATGCTTTGTTGGATATGCTGTGCAAAATGTATTTAAGTACTCAGAACAAACTGCAACTGTTCGCAGCAGTGCGTAAGAGTGGATTTGCTGGTAAAATTATATCTTAAATGACCAGCCGCACATAAGAACAGACCAGTAGCCACTGGATCGTACAAAAAAGTTACAGTGGATCAGTGTAAAGTACCGTCTGCAGTAAAATCCGCTGACGTTTAAATTGCAGTGGAGCAGACTCGGTGCAGAACAATTCTAAAGGAATCGAGGTCACTTAAAATGAGGTGGAAAATGTCAGCCAACGGATTATTGGTCGGATTGGTATGTAGAAGTCAATAGAGGTCCTAAACTCGTTCATGTTCATACTATTATAAAGGCATTCTGTTACGTGGCACTATAATATCATGAGTGATCCTGTGAAATTTACCTCACGGGCAAGACGTTTCATTTCGGAACATTGCACTTCACTTAACAAGTACTCTTATAATAAAATTAAGAAAATAACTTGGTACTCACTATCAAAATGCTGCGCTTGTTCCATTAAAAACTGCGATCCCTGCTCCCACTGGCGTTCAAGCAACTGTTCCAGAGATTGTGGCGCATAACCACCTCCATTACCACCACCGAACATTGATGCCAACGAATTGGCACCACTTGGTGCATTTGATGTATTCCGGACCTAAAAAAACCAAACGAACATTTTAGAGATTTACACGTTTAATTGCAAATTGATTTTAACTTACATTATTGACTGGCTTTGCAGGGAACGGTACTCCAATAAACTGCGGCGGTTGGGGCTCAGCGTAAACGCTGTGATCCTGTATTTCCATGTGCAGCTGATCCGTTAGCTTTTGAGCCACACTACTTGACGGATTCAGTTGGTTGCCTAACATATGCGTCGCATGCATGGGTCCATTTGTCGCTGGCGCTGGTGGAGTTGTAGTAACTCCACCATTCTGAAATACTTTCACATCCTTCAAATCATTTGCCTTTCTACCACGTTTCCGTGCTGATCCGGCTTCCGATCCTGGGGAACTTGGTGGTGAATCTTTAAAAACTGTGTTAGCTGTTAGATTCGTGTCAACCGATGGCGGGGTGGGTACTGCAGCAACACCCGGTTGGGCTTCATAACTGAATTTCAGGCCACCATTGAGCGATGTATTCGATGTAACTGGCGCAATTCCAGATTGAGAACTCTGCGAACTGCTGCTGATGTTAAAGGATGATGAGAATATTCCACTGTCGGGCGTTCTAGAAATGGTTGGAGGGTTGGTGTTAGAATTTGGTTCATCAATTAGAGGAGAATGAGTAGTTGTTGGATCTGTTTTAACAGTAGATGCATTTTGTTGTTGTTGCTGCTGTTGCTGTTGCTGTTGCTGTTGGTGCTGTATAGCTGCCATTTGTTGCTGCTGTTGTTGCTGTTGCTGCATATAGTGCGATTGCTGGGCACGGAGCAATTTCTTATTAAGAGGCTTCCCTGAAGCTACATTTTGTGACACTTGTGCAACTATTGCAGCTTGCGAAGTTGGTGTCGATGGTGCAGATGGTGGCGATGGCGTTATAGAACTACAACTGTTTCTACGACTATTAGCTATATGTGCTGTTGCCATTGTGTTAACACTCTCACTACTGGTGGCCATACTTTTACTCTTAACTGATGACATATTTGTCAGGGGTGAACTAGATGAAGTAGAAGTGAAATTTGCCAAAGATACAGAAGACGCGGAAGAAGGAGAAGAAGTTGAAGTAGAGAAAGAAGGGAATGGCGCAGTGGTTGTGCTTGATTGTGGAGGTGGTGGTGGTAGTGGTGGTGGGGGTGTCGACGAAACGGAAGAGGAAGAAGATAAATTCATTGCACTATTGCTATTATTGTTGGTGTTACTATTGTTATTATTATTGTTGTTATTGTTGTTGTTGCTGTTGTTGTTGTTGTTATTGTTACTGCTACCATGGCTCATTGCAATCCCATGTTTGTCGTTGTTGTCAACCAGTTTGGGAGGCGTCAAAACAGGTGCCACTGGTGGTGGTGGTGGTGCAGCTAATAACGGCCCAGGCAATGGTGGCGTAGATGACTGCTGTGATTTTTGTGAATTCTCTGAGAAAATGTCCGGTGGATGATTTGATATAGACGATGTCGATCTAGGTTGTTCAATTGGAGCACTCGCCAGCGATGATGATGACAATGACTTCGCCAATGGTGTATGGGATGCTGCTGCTGAACGTTTCTTACCAAAACGTGGCTTTGATGGCATTGCATTGCTGCTCTCTCCAGATCGTGATCTTGACGATTAAGTGTTTTATTTTTTTATTTTTTGTTTGTTGTTCGTTTTAAAGTGTGTGCAAAATAAGATTTTACATTTTGTTTCAATTTGTACGTTACGTGGTTTGGTTTAGTTAGTTTATTTACGGTGCGGTAAGCATGTAAGAAAATTAATTGAAAACAAAAAGAAAGATGGTTGACTTGCAACTGCGAAATTCTATTACTTTCAAAGATTTTTTTGTTTTAAATAATTTTGGCTTATACTAGGCATGGTCATTGGAAAAATAAGTGAAAATGAAAGATTAAATGAGGAAATGAGTTTCCCTAAAAGAAAAGTTAACGAAAGAAAAATAAAGAAACACCAGTTCAAATAGAATTTGCATCGGTAGAAGTTGGTTGTTGTCTCTAGGACTCGTGTAGCATTAATTCTGCAAAGGAGCCTTTAAATGACCAGATTTGTGTGTAATTTACTTTCAAGAGTTAATGAAGAATGAATCATGTTAAAGAAACCACTTGAGGGTCTACATAACATATTCAGCTAAGTTGAGGTAAATGGTATTCAAAAGCTGGTCTTTGCTCCTTACATAAAACACGGAAGGTATTAGAATCATGACGCAGGATAAGACGAATTATTGGAGAAATTGCTTCATCTACATTGCAGTTGATGTGTACTTTTTACAACGAAGCTATCGTTTGGCAGTAAAAAACAAAATGGAAGCCTTACATGCGTGGACTAAGTACATCTTGAGTTAGGCAACGTTTGGGCAAGAACAGGCGAATAAAGCGGTAGCAAGAGCACAAGTGCTTGAAAAATTTAGGCATTGTATCGGGAATTAGAAGAGGTTCCTTTACAAAAAAAAGTGCAGCGTCCAACAGGCATAGGCAAACGAGTTAACATTTTTTTTAAATTGCCACACATTGAAGAAAAACTTGAAAGGTTCAACCAAAATGTATTGAAGACTAACAGGTACGCCTGCCAGCGGAATTCAACGCAATTTTCTGTAGATGGGGAGAGTAAATTTACGGCACACTTAACGAGGAACTTTCGGCGCAGTAACATTCCCTCCACTGCCACATACTAATAGGAAACGGCAATTTTGGCGGACTATCGAAATTCTTGAATCCCGATTTTGTTCTATAAAATGATGAGAAGCAATCGAATGACTAACCAGTGGAGGACAGGTTTTTTTGCTACACTGTATAAAGGCGAAGAGAAGAATATCGAGCCAGAAGAAGGGAAAAGAAGATCGTGCGTAAAAAGAAAAGGGCCTACGCAGTCTCACAGCTCAAGGATATCGAAGAGTCCCGCGATAGAAACAACATCCGGATGTTTTTCAGAACAGCTAAGCGACTGGTAGCTAGCTTCAATCCCGGGACGCAGGTTCTTTGAAACAATGAAGGAAACCTAGTCACAGAAACGCAGGGAATACTAGTATTGTTTAAGCAGCAATTCCAACTACTACTTAATGGATATTATGTAGAGAGAGTGATAAGACAAGATAACCCACACTCAGGCAATGAAGAGACATCCCCCGCCCCAGCATAGAAGAGGTTGGCTTAGCTATAAAAAAAAGCTGAAGAACAAGGCTGCCGGCTGTGATGGTCTACCAGCCGCACCAATTTATCAACCACGTACGGGTGGATAAAGCCAAGCCCGATGACTGGATTATCAGCTCTACATATATGACCCCATCTTCAAAAAAGACGATCGCCTAGGACAAAACGTCACCGTTGACAACGGTAGCTTCGAAGTGGTTAAGGCGTTTAACTACCTCGGAGTAAACATTAACTGAACGAATGACACCCTAGTCGAGATTCAGCGAAGACTTAACCTAGGAAACCGCTGCTACTTCGGTTTGGCGAAGCAAATGGGTTCAAATCTCCTAACTCGGAAGACGAAATGCATTCTCCCCAAAACATTGATCCTGTTAGTTCTACTCCATGGAGCCGAGTACTAAACGATAAGCAGGAAAGTAGAGCAGATATTGAACAGTTTCAAGAGAGAAATTCTTCGTCGAATACTTGGTCCCGTACCCGAGGAGGGCGAATGAAGATGATACAATCGCGAGCTCTATGAGCTATACCAAGATGTGCATGAAGTCCAAAAAGCTAAAACACACCGACTTCGCTGGCTCGCCCACATCGAGCAAATGGGCAATAGTGCTCCAGCAAAGAGGGTCTTCGAATTACCCCCACATCCGAAGCGACAATGAAGACTTTCGTTTTAAGGTTCGCTATCGCCAGAGCGCTTGGTCTATACAAGTGGAAGGGGCGGCCTCGAGATCGAAGAGTGTGGAAGGCTTCTGTGTCTCAGACAGAGACTCTTCACGAGTTGGGAGCCCGTTAAGTAAGTAAGTAAAGCAAGTATAAAGGCAAAGGCGACACGAGAAATTGCAACAACCGTCGATCAGTAAAGCTACTAAAGTTGTACACTACGAAAAAAAGTTGTACTCGTATATACTAAAGTCTACAAAAAAATATGTATTAGCAAACTCTATTGCAGTCAATGCCTATTTGTGAGAGGCAGATTGACATGTGACAGAGAAACATCGCGAAGCCTTGAAGGATTTGCATATTATCTGTAGCGACTATGAAAAAGCGTTCGACAGAGTTTAGGAGATCTTATTTGGACGGCGCTAAGATCTTAAAATGTATTATTCTGATGTATGTACATAAGAATGATACGCAATATGTACGCTGAGAGTTAAATGCACAACGGGAATAACCGTGGAATTCAAAGATAAAGAAGAAATACACTAAGGAGTGTAGAAAGTCCGTTGCTTTTTATTATAAACGACAGCCGTTCGTCCAGTATGAGAAGTATAAAAGAAAATCGTAAGCAGTATGTTTCAAATACTAACCGATGCATACCTAATATGAGTAGACCAACTAAATACGAGGGCGGGTCAATAAGTGCGTGACTTTTTGAATTTCTGACCTCTTTACTGAAACAGCAACACTGCTCCTGTCAACAGGCATCTGTCAGTTGACTCCTGTCAAAATTTAAACTTGCTGCGTCAGTTAGTTTGTGTTTGACAGCTATTTTTATCAGACTACTCACTAATTTGAGGAGAAAATGGAAAAAAGTGAATTTCGTGTGCTTATTAAGCATTATTTCTTGCGAAAAAAAACCATTACCGAGACCAAGGCTAAGCTCGATAAATACTATGGGGACTCTGCACCATCGATTTCAATGGTAAAAAGTGGTTTACTGAATTTCGTTGTGGCCGTACAAGCACTGAAGATGCCGAACGTCCTGGACGCCCAGTTAAGGTCTCTACACCCGAAACAATCGAAAAAATTCACGATATGGTGTTGGCCGACCGAAGATTGAAAGTGCGAGAGATTGTGGAAGCCGTAGGGATCTCGCATGGCTCAGTGGTTTCAATTTTGAATGATCACTTGGGCATGAGAAAGCTTCCCGCAAGATGGGTGCCGCGTTTGCTCACAGTCGACCACAAACGCAATCGTGTAACAACTTCACAGGAAGGTTTGGCGTTGTTTAATCGCAATATGGAGGAGTTTTTGCGCCGTTTTGTAACCGTGGACGAAACATGGATCCATCACAACACACCAGAGAACAAACAACAGTCAAAACAGTGGGTTTCTAAGGGTGAATCGGCGCCAAAGAAGGCCAAGGTGGGTTTGTCAGCCAATAAAGTTATGGCGATTGTTGGGATTGGATGCACGCGGGACTACCTTCAAAAGGGAAGAACAATCAATGGAGAATATTATGCCAACTTATTGGACCGATTCAATGACGATTTGAAAAAAAAAACGACCTCATTTGGCCAAGAAAAAAGTTCTTTTCCACCAAGACAATGCAAGGGTGCACACATGTGCAGTTGCCATGGCAAAAATCCATGAATTGGGCTATGAATTGCTCCCTCATCCACCCTATTCTCCAGATTTGGCTCCGAGCGACTACTTCTTGTTCTCAAACCTGAAGAAATGGCTTGGTGGAAAAAGATTTGACTCCAATGATGAAGTCATCTCGCAAACAAAGGCCTATTTTGAGGACCTCGACAAATCATTTTTTTTGGAAGGGATAAAAAAATTGGAGAAGCGTTGGACAAAGTATATAGAGCTCAAGGAAGACTAAGTTGAAAAATAAAATTATTTTTTTATCAAAAAATCTGTGTTTTAATAAAAGTCACGGACTTATTGACCCGCCCTCGTACCTCACACTTAGGAAATCCTCAGAGCTAGTCACAGTTCTCAGTTTCTTTAATTTGTAGAATGTAAATACAGATCCACATTGATCCTGCCTTTTGTGCACAATTCCCAATTCTTTCAACGTCCTGGTGTTCGGTCTGATTTGCCTGTGAGTCGTTATATTCTACACAAAACTTTCTTGTTAACTATGATTGATAGGTTGGCCAGAAAATGAAGAAGGAAATATTGCAATTCGTCTTACGACGTTTTGAAATCAGAACAAAATCAGAGTCTTGATAACTGCGGGGTTTACCTAATGCCATGAACATAGGAATGCCCAAATGCATATAAAAAGTAATACAACGACAAAGGTAAGTTAGAATCTTTATCGGTCCAGTATCACACAACCACTTATCAAGTTCAATGACAGTAATATTTCAAAGACGCCGCAAATAATGAATTGTGATTCATCAAACCTTCACCATGAAACTCCATCGGATTACACCAAAAAAAAACCAATTACTCCTGATTTCTACGGGCAAAATATACAAGCTCAACAGGATGAACGAATAGCGATTCCACATTGATGGTGGAGGGAAAGAGCGGGAAAAAATCGGCTCACATCATGGCCTAGCTTTAGGCCGAATAAGTGGTCGGGTTATACGCATGAGAGCAAAATTCTTCAACTTAAATTTTAAATGTCTGTGCATAAATGTTAAATGTCGACTGACGGATCTATAAACACTGTCAAAAAGTCCTTTAACGTCTTATCGGACAAAGCCTCTGAAGGACAGCAAAATGCACATGAGAACTCCCGTGGTCAAATCGATAGTGATTGGCTGAAAGGTAGGCACGATTAAAGGAGTTAAGAAGAAGGCCCCATATGGAGATCTATGGAAAGCTGGTTTACTGTAAATAGTCGGAGCGCCAGTCAAATCGACCATGTGCCGATAAATGTATGTCTTTCCGAAGTGAAAATTTCGACTTCGATCATTTTCTGGTCGCTGAACAATTCAGAATCCAGCTATCCAATAAAAGCCTTAACACTGAATGTCTTAAAATGCCTAGTCAAGATTAGGAAAGTCTTCAGCATACCCGCTATCAGAAGGTTGAAAGTAAACAAGACAACTGTCGACTATCTACCACAGCACAGATTAAACTAAAGATATGAAGAATGTGAGCGAACAAAACGGTGACGGAAAAGACGCACAACAAGCCATCTGCAACGAAGAACTAGATCAATAAAAGAAGGATACAGAACAAAGAAGAAAAAGAAAACTTTGCAATAAAAAGACAACAGCCCACGCAGCGTCCCAGCTCAAATAAATAGAAGAGTTTCGCGGTAAGAAAAACATCCAGATTCTATGTAAGAAAGTTGTGCAGAGTGTAACTGGCCTAAACTCCGAAAATCATGATTTTTGGGGTTTTTGTTAGCCCATGAGGCAGGTAAACACCGAAGGCTTACATACGAACATACGAGGGTAGTCCCAGAAGTACACGACCTGATGTATACAATAGATGGCGATTGTTGTTTAAAGAGAATAACACTAGTACAAAGTACCAACCTTATAAAGCTTATTTTGAAGTTTGATGACGCTATGTTGTTTAGTATTGGTTGGACAACGATCAATAGTGAACCCTCTCAATGAATTTTTAAATATGGAAAAAATTGGTCATCGTTATGTGATACAATACTTTCATTTGAAAAGCCTCAATCCAACCAACATCAAATCGGAACTGGATTCTACTGTGAGGAACCTGCTCCTTCGTTTACAACAATAAAATATTGGGTGACAGAGTTTAAGCGAGGCCGTACGAGTTGCCAATTCGAACATCGCAGTGGTCCACCAAATGAGATGAGCTCACCAGAAATGTTGAAAAAAATCCACAAAATGGTATTGGATGACCGTTGATTGAAAGTGCGTGAACTACCAGTTATGGTAGGCATTTCAAAAAGCGCTGTACATCGCATGTTGACTGAAAAATTGGACATGAGAAAGCTCTGCCCAAGATGGCTGCCGCGATTACTCACAGTGGAACAAAAATAGCGTTGTGATGATGTTTCAATCGAGTGTTTGGCGAACTTTCACAGCAATAAAGCCGAGTTTTTGCGTCGATTCATAACCATGGATGAAATATGGGTCCATCACTTCACACCCGAGACGAAGAAACAGTCAAAACAATGGACTCAAAAGGGAGAATCGGCTTCTAAGAAAGCGAAGACAGTTCCATCTGCAGGTAAAGTCATGGCTTCAGTTTTTTGTGATGCGCGTGGGATAATTTTCATTAGTTATCTTCAGTGATAGAACAATCAACGGCGTGTATTGCGGCGTTTGAAAAATGAAATCCAGAAAAAACGGCCGCATTTGGCGAAGAAAAAGTTTTGTTTCATCAAGACAAGGCACCAATTCACTCATCCGTCATCGAGATGGCCAAAATCAATGAGTTGAAGTTCGAACTGCTTCCTTATGTACCATATTTGCCAGATTTAGCCCCCTCGGATTATTTCCTATTTCCAAATTTCAAAAAATGCTTCGGAGGTAAAAGATTGGCCCATCATTTTGTACAGAATACCAGTATCAACAGCTGTAACTAGAAAGCAGCTGAGGAATTTGCAGCTACCTCGCAGCGAATGCTTATTCTAGAACGAAAGCGTTTAAACTTCCCTGCGCTTAAGACCAAGGCGGTGCTCTATAAATCACTGATCTTGTCAATTCAACTCTTTGAACGAGTTTATAGTAAAGCCCTTCGAAAGAAAATAACTACTTCACCAAATACTAGATTCCATGTGCGAGGAGGCCAATGTAGATAAAGACGCAACCATCACAGTTGCAGTACTATCAACTGTAACAACATGTAAATATATGTAGAACGAAGAGCTAAGATATGCAAAGTCAGAGAAATGAATCACAACTTCCTTGTTCTAGTTGTAAAGAAACGTAGAGGATGTCGGTTAGGGAACTATAATGAGTATAGAATAGACATCTTCCAACAGACATCATTAAATCTCTGATAGTAAGCAACATATGGAGAAGTACATGCAGCTTAAGACAGCCTCGCGCTACATAGAAAAACGAAGGCTCCTTCTGAATCGCAAATGGAAGCCTGGAATGCAGGAATGAAAACTTAGCATTAAAATTACAGTTAGTGGCGTTCTAGTAAGAGACACACCGAAAAAAACGACAAACGAAATTGGTAAAAAGAAGCAATATAACGGACAATGTCGATTGAACTCGACGAAATAAAGAATGCAATATGCAAACTATTGAATTGAATTGAATCCAAATGTGAGAACGAAAGGTTGGATGGATTTGGCTTTATGCTCTTGTGTAGGAAAATTTCTATCAATTTGCATCAACATTTGCCATAAGCAAACAAACTTTATCCAAGCAAATCGGCGGAGCACTACTACTCTGTGGGGATATGTTTCCCAGCAAGGAAACAATCAGGAGTGCTGAGTAAAGATGAAATCGCTTTCAGACCATTAAAAAACGGAGCACCTTTAGTATTAAAATAGCGACATTGACACATATTCCTGTGGTTGTCAGTCGTTTGAGAAGAGTTTAAATTGGTCAAACTTGTTATTAACAAAACTTTATGGTGTGCAGCTTGTCAGTAGTAGACAAACTGATATGGAAATGTATTATAGTTACAGAGCTCCCTAACAACACAATCTGTCAGTATCAGAACAAAAATAATAAAACTACAAATTGCTAAGTGAACAAAAATAATAAATAAATAATTAAAGGTCCCAACAACATCAACAACAACATTTACGCACAACCAACAAAAAAAAATAAATAAAAATGTCGAAATCAAAATGAGAACAACTAAAAAAATTTTGTCAAAACTAATGGCAACAAATACGAGTATTACAGAAAATAAATTAAAGCAGCAATCCAGCAACATGCAGCAAAATGTTCCTATTCTCAAGGATTAAATGGATTTCTTTCAAAATGTTTGCCATCCTTAACTTACCTCGATCTTCGTACTGGAGCTGATTCCTGTTCTTGCAATTGTGCCACACGTGAATTTTGCTTTTCATAGCTGATTTTCAAATTCCCACTTTCTGTTGTTGTAGCCGTAAGACTTCCCGTAACACTGGGTGATGGTGACTTCCCACTTTGAAGTATGACAGCATGAGCCGGTGATTGTAACGATGATGAAAAACTTCCATGTTCCGACACTGCTGGGGACGACGCAACCTGCTGTTGCTGTTGTTGCTGCTGCTGTTGCTGTTGCTGTTGCTGCTGATGATGGATTCGAGGTGATTGACGTTCCACGATTGCAGGATTGGCTTGCAATTGCTGTTGCTGTTGTTGTTGTTGCTGTTGCTGTTGCTGTTGCTGTTGTTGAGTGGCAGCACGTGTCGATTGAGATGGGGTGGGATGATCTAAGATAATGAGTTACTTATTGAATAGCAAGAAGGTACAACAATAGATAAAAAAAAAAATACTTTACCTGAGGTGGTTGTTGTGGGCAAATTAACTCCAGGTACATTAGCAGTTGAAAGTGGCACTGAAACATACAAGCTAGGCGCTCCACTAGATGTAGTATTACCAGCAGTGCCTGTGGCTCCTCCAACACCACCAGGTGTTGAGGTGTATGGCGATGTTGAACGTAATCGTTCGTCTCGTTCCTTTGCCTGTTTATGATGTGACGCTGCAGATGTTATTGATAAAGACGATGTAGTTGAGGATTCAACTGGTGTGACATTCGATGCCTGAAGAAGCGATGTGGCGGAATGTGAATTGTTTCTCGTATTCGGTAAATGTTTTGGGCTTACGTTTGGAATACTGAGCTCTGAAGATTGATGTGTCGGTGGGCTTAACTCGGTTTTTTGCTAAAACAAAGGAAATGAGAAAATTTTAAAAACACGTTGACGCGTAAATAGAATAGAATAAATAAGATGCAAACAAAAGGAGTTATCTAAAACAATGGTTCAAAACCCAAAGTTTTGTTGTGTTGATATGTTTGACTTCACACAGTAGCAAATAATTTTCATGGTGTGAGCGAATAACATTACGTTCTCTTTATGAAATACGGAAATTACATTGTTACTTGTGTATTTCCTTCAGTTGGCACTTAATTAACTTAAGGCGTGACCTGAATTTTAGAATTGTTTGATATGGATTGGGAAGAAACCAGGTAGAACATACAATTGAGGGCCAATCCCCTTATACTAAACCCACTCATAACGTAGGTAACAACTTAATTTATTCATGATTATATCACGAAACATATGGACAGGACAATGGTTGGTAAAACGTTTTTCCGCTTTTTACATAAATTTTCTGCGGGACGGGGTGCATAAAACAATGTTACCGCATGCGATAATCGATTGCTTCTATATCCGATGGTTTAACATCATGGGAAAATGCTTCTTAAAACTTTTAAAGCCTAAAAGTGAATAATTAAATAAATGCTGACCATTACGAGAGGAATAGAAAAGATGCCAGATGTTGGAACATTATTACAGGGTGACACACGAGTCTAACAGATGTCGTCTAGAGGAACATGAATTCATCAAACGAATGCATGCATCTTATTCGAGTATGTTAGAGGTCTACATAATTGCAGCAGGAAAACGAGAGAATGATTGATGGAAAATTAATTGGTTTGTATGCCCCATAACTCCTACATCAGCGATACTGTTCAACTATACCAAATATAATCATAATTTGCCGGAGTGGTCAAAGTCATTCATTACCATACCAGCATTGTATTCATTCAATATTTAATTCCGTAGAACTATTAAGGTCTGGATTAAATCAGAATTTGAAGACGCATTTGCCTCGTTCCGCTTTTTGACATTAACACAGATTTACATCTCTGCATGCTGGTGAGACAACGCAGACAAGTGTAGAGGCTTTTGCAGTCTAATTAAAAGAAGCGTTAAAGATGTTTGTAGTTTTCTAAATCTGTGATACATACAAATTTGCTACATAATATCATAGCATCATATTTGAAAGCATGTTTCTAATGTCACAAATCACCATTTGAGAATTAATATTTCAAAAATCACTACAACTGCTCGAATACGTATACGCTAATGAAATTGACATCATGAAAAAATACCTGTACGTTTTCAGAAGTGCGTCTTCAAACAGAAGTGACGAAGACGGGAATGACAACCAACACAAGCGGCTTGGATGATACACCAAAACGGGAACCCTTAAACATTAGATGGTATAGTGTTACTTAGAAGTAAGAAAACTATTAGTGAATAAGTTCCTCTTACGAACAGCTAAGAAAGTAATCTATAAGAAACCCTGTTCAAAGTTTCCGGAATAGCCAACGTGTAGACCGATTTGCTATGTTCGTACAATTGTCCTTGACATTTCCACCAAATTTTACCCGTAGCCGTAGCATGACAATTGTCAAATGTACTCGTATACATCGACTAGATTTTTCGTGAGTTTTTTTGATATGGATAAGAAAAATTGAGCAACGCATTTGCATTAAACTTTGTGTTAAAAATGAAATAAACGTCACAAAAATAAAAGGCAAACTTTGAACAAATGTGTTGCCAACGATGCTCTGAAGAAAACAGTGGTTTACGATTGGCATGCGCTCAAGTAGTGCTCGTGAAGCCGTCGAATGACGACCGATCTGTCAGACCATCAAGATCGATAAGTGAAGAACACGTCGATGAAATCAAAGGTGGTAAGCCGCAAATTGAGCATCAGAAGTTAGCAGAGATAACTAGCATCTCGGTTGGATCCATTCAAGGCATTTTAACCAATCAATTAGGATTGAAACGTGTCGCTCCAAAGCTGGTGCCAAAGGACGTGAACCACTCGCAAAAGAAGCAATGTGGGTCTTGCAAAAGACAGGCTTTCCGATGCTGATTTCAACCGAATTTTTATCAAAAGTATCATTACTAGCGGCAAGACGTGTGTTTTTGAATACACCATGCAAACCAAACATCAAGCAAGTGAAAGGCTTGAATAAACCCAGAACAAACCAAGTCGTTTTTAGTCAAAAAAGAAAAGGAATCTGATACTTAATGCTTTCAAGGATTACAATGCCCACGCATAATGAATTTCTTTCTGAAGGTCAGAGTATGAATAAGAAGCGTTATGAAACGTTTACGTGAAGCAATTCACAAAAAAATTGCTCAATTGTGATAATTTATGGATCTTGCATCACGATAACATCTCGTTTCACAATACATTGGTTATGCGTGCATTTCATCATCGCGACGAAACCTTTGTTTTTGATTACTGCACTACACCTTCTTGGCATACTCTCACGCCTGGAGTTAAATATAAAACTCGTTCCTATTCCTGCAGTTCTCCCGAACTTTTCGCCGATTTACAATCTCCCGTAGATCTTCTATTGGGTTGAGATCGGAGCACTGGGCTAGTCATTCCATAACATTGATTTTCTGATCCCCAAACCACTCTTGAACTATTTTTGAAGCATGCGTCGGATCATTATCTTGCTGAAATATTCATTTCAGTGGCAATTCCTCCACAGCGTGTGGCAGTATATTGTTTTCATGTCTACTTTTGTAAATAAGTCGGTCCATAACTCCATCTATTTTATGTTTCCAATCAATTTCATGTCCAGGAAAACATTTTCAAGCCATAATGCTATCTCCTCCAGGCATCACAATGAAAGACCACCATCGACATCTTTCCGACGAAGTGTCTTGGAGCTAACTTTTGTACTAAGCTCGTATTGTAATTCCTTTGATGACATAAAGGGATTACTCTTTATCGTCCTAATGATCATTTTGACTTCCCGGTATGAGGTAACTACCACCTCGACTTATCACTGATGTTGGGATTGAATACTTTTTGGATAATTCAGATTGTTAAATATCACTTTTACAGTGTTTGACAAAAGCGTGTGCCTCGTAAAAATTAACCCGTTAGTCGCAGACGATAAAAATTTTTGGTTTCCGTTATTCCTCCTCTAATCCGCAGTCAAATTTTACTTTAGTTGTACCTCGTTTTTGAAAGTTACGTCTTGTATTCCGTAATGAATGCTTGTTGCTAATCCACGGGGACCAAAACTATCCGTTACAGCTTCAACAAAATATCTCAGAAAGTCAGAGAGTTTTGTGAGGAAGTGGATGAAACGATTTAATGAACATGGAAACGTTCACGATTTTCCAGAACGGGGAAAAAACAGAAACCACTTCAAAAGCCGTTAAAAACAAAGTGCTTACAATTTTTAAAACACGACAAATGTGACTAGAAAAAGGTCACGAGGTTTCCATCTTCTGTATTTGGAAAATTATCAGATAAAACGATTTTAATTTCAAAGCCGCTCAGGCCAAGCCTTTGTTAACCGAAAAAGATTTGAGTGGGCTCGCCGTTACAAAGATTCATTTGTTTTCAACAATCCTTTGACACGTGTGTGCACTGCTCACAGTTAAACTGTCTTCTAAATAACAGTGAAACATGCGGCAAAAGTGCATGTTTATGGCTGTTTCTGTGCGGCGGGTTTCGGAAAATTGGTGACCATTACCGGGAATCTCAATGCTCAAGGAATGATCCAACTGTGCAAGAAAGGATTGCTGGGATCCGCTGAAATGCTATTCGGACGTGGATAGGCGCCTACAAGAGAACAACGATCGTAGTGGTATCTGTCAGGGCTTGAAAGAGAGAAATGACGTCAATGTGTTGGATTGGGCATCTCAGTCTCCAGAAGCCAATCCGATTTAAAACGTCTGGAGTCTTATGAAGCAAAGGATTAAAGAAAAAAATGTAACGACAATTAAACAGCTTAAACTGCTTTTAAAAAGAATTTGGTGACAATTACAGCAGGACTATGCAAAAAAAAATTGGCTCTAAGTTGTCAACAAAGGTGCGAGGCGATAATTGGGAATGGAGCAGACTGGACAACATATTAAGTACATTGCACAGTAAGTATTAAAAGCTTTAAAATAAATAATTTTGTTTCCCTAGGGCCTAAGTCAAGCGGTTGTTTTCTTTTAAACCACAGGCTTTTGTCAAGCACACTGTATATTCGCTAATAATTTTTTTCTTTAATCCCATTGGAGTATTTATTTCTGGCCACTTTAGATAAAATTTTGTGAACAAGATTTTTAGATCTTGCTGCAGCAGACACGATGGGTCAATTATCTTTTTTTTTTAATATTGACAATTCAAATATGAGTAGTTTGGTCAAAGTAACGGTTTTTTAGAACGCAGAACTTTAAGGAAAAATTACGGAGCAAATTGAATTGCTTTTGTTTTGGCCAGCTGAAAAGTAAAGTGAATTCAATTGGATGTCTGTATTTTTTTTACTGCCATAAAATTGCTGCTTATTGATTTTAAAAATTAATCAACAATACTCCAAATTATTGGCAACATTTTTTCTTAACTTTTGACTAAATTTATATGAAATGTATTGCAAAGCACGGACTTGCGATTTTAGTTGCTTTAGTTTTGGCCAACACTGTATGTAACTACCATCCAACAGGCACCAAATTCACCTGATCTGACGTCAGCCAAGGGAAGTTAACGAAAAAATTGTTGAGTGCACTGAAAGCCCCATCAAACATCGATTACCAAAAACGTATTAAGAACCGTATCAAACGCTGACACAAGTGCGTTGCAGTCAATGTGGATTACTTTGATTTAAATAAATTAAAATGTATACAGCTGGATCTCGGTAATCCGAACACTCGCTAATCCGAATGCCTCAGTAATCCGAACAAACCCCCTTGGATCCGGGAACGAGAGCAAAAATTCGAAAAATTGATTTAACTTAAGTCTACTGTCACTCGCAGTGCCACACATACCACGCAATACTAAGTCTGTTCCCTTAGGTCCGGTGCACATGAGCTGCAACGTATTTCTTCCTATCCATTTTGCAGCTTATGTGCACCGGGCCTTACTTTTTCCAGTAACTTTAAGTTGACGCGCAAAGTAAGCAGATATCCACTATTTTTGACATTAACATCAAGGAGACGTAGTAAAATTGATTAGACTTGCAATGATAGTTTGGTACCACCATAAAGTGATGCCATCAGAAATGTAGTACTAGAAGGAAAGTAGAGAGAGACGTTTGAAATGTAGAGATTTATTATATTGTCTTCTCTGTCAAGAGATTTTTTTTTCATCTGTAAGATATGCATAAGGAAGAACGTGTTTTAAGAAAGGAGAAAAAAAAATCTAAAACAATTACTGCCATCAGTGTTTCTATTATAGAGGAAAACATAAAATCATTTGAAATAAACACAGGCACCACAAAAACCTTAAAAACTCCTGAAAACTCCCAGCTTGACGATGTTTTATTTATGTGGTTTTTAGAGCAGCGAATAAAGAACGTCCCTTTGTCAGGTGAAGTATTGATGGAAAAGGCCAAATTTTTCCAAGAAAGATTTGAAAAAGGAAAGTTTGTTGCCAGTAGAGGATGGTTAAATAATTTTAAGAAAAGGCATGGTATACGCCAACTAAAACTAACCGGTGAGAAATTGTCGAATAGTGAAGCCGCTTTGAAGCTATTCCATAAAAATTTTATGGACGTTTGTAGGGAAAACGATCTGATTGCAGATCAAATCTATAATGCTGACGAATCAGGCTTGTACTGGCAAATAATATCAGACAAAACGCTGGCATCTTTGTCAGAGAGTAAGGCCCTAGGTTCCAAAGTATCGAAGGAGAGGAGCACATTTATGCCATGCACAAACGCAACCGGAACGCACAAACTGCCTTTGCTGGTTGTTGGCAAAGCACAACGACCACGTGCAACAGCCAAAAAGTTACCAGTCCATTACACCGGTCAAAGAAATGCTTGGCTTAAATGACCAATATTTTTAGAGTGGCTAAAAGGACATTTCATTCCCGAAGTGAAGAAATTCTTATTAAAAAAAAAAAACCTACCGCTAAAGGCACTTTTACTTCTTGATAATTCACCAACGCATCCACCTGAAAAAGATCTGCAATCGATCGACGAAAATTTCACTGTTTTGTACATGTCACCTAATTGCACAGCTCTTATACCATGGACCAAAATGTGATTCAAACTCCAATTGCAAATTTTTCGCCAGCAAGAAGTTGATCCAGAATGCGCAGTATCTGAACTGCTTAAAAAGACCACAATGAAAGATTTCATTGGCTCAAAGTTGGCAACAATTGTCTTCAAATTTGATTAAAAAGTCTTGGAAGCCTCTGTGGCCTTTGTTATTTGAATCAGAGGAAATGTCTAGCCAAGATGTAGATGATTTTGATCATGAAAATGATCTCCCATTAAGCATTTTTTGTAACAGAAGTTTTTCAGAAGCTTCTTGTTAAGCAATGATGACATTGACTGCCAGGAGCCGTTAACCGATGAATACATAGTAAGACAAGTAATGTATCAGCAGTATATCGAAAGCGAAGAAGAACTGGAGTCATCGGAACCAGTTACAAGGATTCCACATACTCAAGCTGTGTCTGCCTTAAATACTTGCTTAGAATGGGCGGATGAAGTCGATATTTCGATTCCAGAAAAAATTTTAAATTACGTAAAATAAGGAATAAAGCGTTTTCTATGTCGCTAAATACCACTCGTCAAAGTACTATATTGGATTTTTTTAAAAAAAATTACATAAATTGCATTACACTCTAATATATATTACACACGTATATAATATTTCTTACATTATTAAAATATATTTTAAATTACGAGAAACTTTGTTTTGTTTTGAAAAATTCCTTCAAAATGTCTGCATACTATAATCCGAACGATTCGCTAGTCCGAACAGGATATACATTTTGGCTGTTCGGATTATCAAGGCTCTGCTGTATATTATTTCAAAAATAAATTCCGGCATTTTTTTTAATAAGATGGTACATAAGTACTAAAGTTTGCGGCAGAAACATGGACTTGATACTTGATTGCCTCGAGAGAAAGTTTATTCGTTTATAATAAACGAAATTGACTTTGTCAAATTGATGTGAATACTCCGACATAGGTGGCTGGAACAGGTTGAATGAATGACTGCCAATGCTCAGACCCGGAAGACATTCGAATTCATTTCAGAGGAGTGACGCGGTAAAATAATATCCCACCTCAGATGGCGCATTCACCCAACTTTAGGTGCACATCTAGAGGCTACGACAAATACGAGCATGCAAAGCTATTAGTTAAGGCCGTACAGCCTGTAATGGAGTACCAATTTTCGAAAAATAAAGAATAAGACAGTGCAAAACAGAAATAAAAAGTAAAAATATTATGACTCAAAATGCTGTCATTTGTTCTGATCAGTGGTCGGTCTTCCGTGAGAAAAAATGTTTCCAAAATCTCAGTTAACAAAAGAGCATATTTGATTAAAAAAAAAGTATTAACCCAACGAAGAAACATTAAACTCCTACAAATATTGCTTTGCGTATTTCGTTCCCTGTCCAACTATCAACTAGTGACCAAGAACCAAGAGCAGTTATTGTGTGTGAAGAACGGAGAACCAGTATTTGAAGAAAAAAAACTGCATTATTCTGACGCTGCATGTAGTACCATTCCATGACGAGATTTCATCATATTAAAATACAGAACTGCGTCCCTCCCTCTGATATTTGTGTGCTCAATCCGATGTCATGAGAAAATTTCATATGGTCCATTTTACCATCTGCCCAAAGACATTTAATATTGTGGGGTGAAACGAGATTTTCGGACTCGTTCGGTGGAATCAGTCTAGCTAAAATTTAATTTTAAGGGTTAACATTCATATTTTTCATGAAAAAAAACGTTTACTAAGGATAATAGCATCTTACAATGATTTATGCAAAACAAAGTATTTTCCTGCACATTTTTTCCACAATGTGTTTCCTGCAGATGTGTATAACCCTTCGACATTCACGTCGTTCTATTTAATCAAGTTTTTTTTTTTCCTAAACGGATCAGGAACATAATTATTTTCTTGGCTTGGGAAGCAGTTTGGTTTCGATATTTTGGTTGAATTGAGCCCCGTGTATAGATTGACCGATGTCTCTAGGCATTGTCTCGTCCGACTAGATTAACAACTCCAAAGCTACTGGCCTGGAATGTATCACCATTTACATAGATTCGGTTTCAGACCAGGACTTATTTTTTGCTACTATAAATTATGAGATTTTGACGCACGATAGTAAAATGAGTGTGCCGTTGCTATAAGTTGGTCAATCCTCGAGATAACGATGACGCATCATTCGCTTTTTGGATACCGATCGTCGATTCTCAATCGTGCACTGATCAAATGATAGAGACCCTGAGTATAAATTTCCACACATACACCACAAAACTAACATTCCCAGTGCAGACAATGCCAAATTTTCAAAATATCAAATCTCTCTTGGGAATCTTCCCAGAGACAGAAAAAAGAAAAATCCGCGTCTTCTGCATAAACCAATGGATTGCCAGAATCTTGCATGAAGTTTCACATTGTTGTCAGAGACATCAATTAAATCTTTTATATGGTATTTGGATCTGATTCATAAGATACACAAGCAACGACGATAAAGAAGGATGTGATATCTGACAATTTCGTCCAGCCATTCAAGTACATTTCCAATCCAACATCAGTTTCAAAAACTTTCTTTCATTTATGTGATTCTTTAAATTCCATTATCAATAGTTTCCCTTTTCCATGAAACCGGTATACCCACGCAGAGCAACATAAAGGTAACACAACAATTTCCATTTCAGTTGAAAGAGGAAATCTACAATTTCTCACACCTATCTAATCACAATGTAATCCCTTTAGTCAAACATTTACATATACACAAATGTATCCAACACTATCCTTGACTTCTTCTAGGTTATGCAAACTCTTCAACAAAAACCGCTCCAGATAGCAGGTACAATAATTTTGAGAAATCGAAGTAATCGTTGTAGGAATGAATATGTAGTTAACCGCAAAGAGCAATTTAAAACAACATTCAAGAGTTTGCAGACAGCACTTCAGTCTGGAAC